>CM063170.1:24842142-26045714 GCA_031835075.1 Saguinus oedipus
TCCTAGAGGTTCTGTGAACAACCTAATATTCTTTTTATTAATCCTGCCTCTGCTGATTTTCTTTTCTTTTCTTTTTGCAGTAGATTTTATTGCTTGCAAGAAGCCTGGGGAATCTAAGTCATAGAGAATGCCCTTTGTAAATGGAGAGAATTTAAGGCAGAGGGTGATGATCTGCCAGAGCTATCTGGGTCCTTACAGGCTCTTAGTCTGGCTCTCACTCTGAATTTTCCAGCCTGTGAGCTAACAAATACCAAGTTTTGTTTGAGCTCGTTTGAGGTGGTTTCTGTCACTTGTGACTAAAAGAGTTCTGGTAAACACAGATGAAAGCAAAGTAATATTACGTAGCAGGAGTCTCAAACACGTTCACCCCTTTGACCTGGTAATCATTTTTCTATTCTTTGAAAATAATTTAAAATGTTAAAAAAACAAACCCAAAATAATTGATGGGATTGGGCAAATGGTTGGATAAAAAGTGCCTTTAGATGACAATATCCACAAAGCTGGAGGTATTTGCTACCAATTCCATGCCCACTTTTTTTGTCCTTTTCACGTGACATTTTGGAGATGTTTTCATTGCTTAGTTTTATTCTGTGTCTCTCTGGACAGCTTTTCCCTGCCTCTCTCCTTGGAGTCTTTGAAAACTGCTTTTTGAGACTCAAAATTGCCATAACCTGTGAGACCATGTAAATGCTTATTTACTTTTCAGACTAAATTGCAGTTGAGCACCAGAGGTCTGAAAGTGCCCTGAGCAGGCCACATTGTAAAGCACCACACATGATCTTGAATGTGTTCATGTTTCTATTGGAATTTTTTATGCTGCAGCCTGGTTTGAAGGCTTCTGACCCAAGCCCAGCAAACTAATTACGATGGCCTGGGCAAGAAGCAAGGCAGTTTGGTGAAATACAAAATGCATGGACCGAGGGTCAGGAAACCTGGAGTTTGCTCCTTGTGTGTGTTCCCTGCAAACGGGGCGACCTTGGAAAGTTCCATTTTTCTCGTTAAGCCTACACCACACATTTGTATAAGACATCGTACCAGGTGTGTTTTATGGCCCTTTTCAGCTCTCAGCACCTATGTTTAACAATTCCTTATACGGTGGCATTTTAAAAGAAAACCTGTGATAAACTTGGTTTAGGAGTGCCTTTGATGTCATATCTGATGCAGATCAGGCCTCAGGCAGAGTCATGAGAAGAATTTGCTTGAACGCATTCCCCTGGGATGAAAATATGTCCCTGAGTCCTTAGAGCTGAGTCCCCTGAACCAACTCCTAAGAATGTTGGCCTGGCTGTACCTCAATTCTGCTCCCAGCTGGAGGCACCCAGGGAGGTGGTCTGAGTTGACTCTGGAACAACTAATGATTCAGCCTTACAGGGTTCCATCTAACAACCATTTGAAGTGGGTGTTATGGTTTTATAGAGGAGGAAACTGAGGCTCCAAGAGTTCTAGTGACATCCGGCATGTGAGAGAGCTGGATTCAAACACAGGTCTTTGGTTTTTTCTTTTTTGTTTGTTTTGAGATGAAGTTTTGCTCTTGTTGCCCATGCTGGAGGCAGTGGCACAACCTTGGCTCACTGCAACCTCTGCCTCCTGGGTTCAAGCAATTCTCCTGCCTCAGCCTCCCAAGTAGCTGGGATTACAGGCATGCACCAGCACGCCCAGCTAATTTTTGTATTTTTAGTAGAGACAGGGTTTCGCCATATTGGACAGGCTGGTCTCGAACTCCTGACCTCAAATGATCCACTCGTCTCAGCCTCTCAAATTGGGAATACAGGCGTGAGCCACTGCGCCTGGCTGGTCTTTTGGTTTTAATGCCTGTGATATTCCCCCTGCCTGAAAACAACCCATAGGTGAACATTGTTGAAGTGAACAGTGAGGTGCATATTCAGAGAAGGTGGCATTAGACAGACTCCCAGCCCAAGTTTTTATAATGTTATAGTATAGCACCTTCAGAACATCAGCTTTGGCCAAATTTAGGTTTGTCTCTTGCTCTCTGTGTGACTTTGAGCAGATTAATCTTCCTGAGCCTCAGTGTCCTTACCTGCAAAATGGGAATAGAGATAATAATACCTGCCTCCCATAGGGGCTGCAATCGTTGAACAGAAGTGCTTAGCATACTGGGTTTTCAGTAAGGTTAGCAATAGGTAAAGGGTCCAATTTGCTTGTCCAACTTGCAGCAAGTTCTACTGCAAATTTACTCTTCCATCTTAAATTTACTCTCAAATTCATCTACTTTTCTGCATTACAGCTACTATCTTAGGCCAGGCCACCCACCGAGAAGACCAGAATTGGTTTTCTACTTTCACTCTTGTTCGCAGAAATTCATTTCCCAAACAGGAACCAAAGTAGGGATTTTTTGTTTGCTTGTCTGTTTTTACACATTAACAACATTTTGTAATTCAAGATCAATGCAATACTTGTTGAAAGTAACACCTTTGGAATTTATGGAATAAATTTTATAATGTGATTGTTTCTAACATTAGTTTGGTTTGGTGTAACATGTTGCTCTGTAAAGGACTTATGAACAGGTGTTATATAAAAGAATTGACTATCTCAAAAGAAAAAGACAACCAAAGCCATCGATCAACTTGATTTCATTTGATTAACTCATACAACAAAATTTTATCTTTGCTGCCTGATTGTTATGAAAAGGAGAAATAAGTGCTGCAGTTTATACTAATTCTAGCACAGCTTCCTTCCTCCGGTAAGATCTGGAGCAGAATTAACCCAATCTTCTGTTTGAGAACGGATATACTGAAGCCATCTGAAGTGAGCTCTCTCCCATTTCCTTGTCTTTAACTCCCAAATGACAAAAGTAACTTCTTTCTTCCCTCCTTCTCCCTTCACAGTCCTTCTTTCTTTACAAAAGTAAGTCCTGATCTGTGTTCTTGATCCGGCCCCTTCTACAAGCTTTTTACGGATTATTCCCATCCCTTCTTTTGTCTTCATTTAATGGTAGCAGACATCTATACTTTCTATTTCTTAATCTCTTTGCTCTTTCCCCTCTAGGTAGAAACAAAAGCAAAAGACAGCCAGGTGCAGTGGCTCACGCCTGTAATCTCAGCACTTTGGGAGGCTGAGGCAGGTAGATCACTTGGGATCAGGAGTTTGAGACCAGCATGGCCAACATGGTGAAACCCCATCTCTACTAAAAATGTAAAAATTAGCTGGGCATGGTAGCGTGCCTGTAATCCCAGCTACTGGGAAGGCTGAGGCAGGAGAATTTCTTGAATCTGGGAGGTGGAGTTTACAGCAAGCTGAGATGGTGCCACTGCACTCCAGCCTGGGTGACAGAGTCTCACTCTGTCTCAAAAACAAAAGAATAGTAAAAATACAAAAGCTGAAGAATGCTTTCTGTCAATCCTGTTATATCTTGAACTGTTATCCAATGACTCACCTTCCTACTTTCTCTATGGTGTGGTTCAAGGACCAGCAGCAAGGGGATCACCTGAGAACTTATGAGAAATTCTGATTTCCAGATCTGCTGAATCAGAATGTACATTTTTAACAGGGTCCTCAGTTGACTTATTAGAGTTTGGGAAGTTCTGGTCTATTCTGAGTATGCTTCCACACTATTCTAGTTTAACTTACCCTTTTGGAATCTGGACTCAATTTCCTCCCTATCATGTCTTTCGAACTTAAATTTCATTATAAGTCATAAAGTGTGAATGGCCTTTTTTTTTTTTTTTAAATAAGACTACAGCTTCCTTGATCTCCGCATAATTAACCCTACACTGCTCTTCTTTCCAATTCTCTTCTTTTGGACTATATATGATCACACAAAGTAACATTTTATATGACCTTGAATTATAGACATGTTTGGCTGACCATATATGCTCATGTTCATCTATGGCAGATAAAACAGCTCTGCATTGTCAGGTACCTCAATCCTTAATGCCCTTCCAACAAGAGAAAGACAGGGAGAATAGAAAAATTTTGCTCTACTTCTCTGACAGTTTTGGTACTGGAAGCTCATTTTATATTCATTCCACTTTTCTAATACCCTCATCTTTTTTTTTTCTCTCTTTAACTTTTAATTTAGATTCCTGTCCAGGTGCAAGTTTGTTACTTGGGTATATTGTGGGATGCTGAAGTTTATGGTATGGATGATCCTGTTACCCAGGTACTAAGCATAGTATCCAATAGGTAGTTTTTCAATCCTTATCCCCCTCTTTTCCTTCTCCACGTGGTAGTCCCCATTGTCTATTGTTGCCATCTTTATGTCTATGAGTACCCAATGTTTAGCTTCCACTTGCAGGTGAGAACATGCAGTATTTGGTTTCTGTTCCTGCATTAATTTACTTAGGATGATGGCCTCCAGCTGCATCCATGTTGCTGCACAGGACATGATTTTGTACCCCATGTGACATTGTGAACCGAAAATCAGATCAGGTTATTCCCTGCTTTAATATTCCTTATTAGATCTGGTACCCAGCCCCCTTCATTTGTATATTTGTCCCCACCCATATCTCATGTTGAATCATAATCCCCAGTATTGGAGGTGGGACCAAGTGAGAGGTGACTGGATCATGGGGGTGGATTTCTCATGAATGGTTTAGCACCATGCCATGGTGCTGTCCTCATGAAATCTGGTCATTTAAAAGTGTGTGGCACCTCCCCACACCTGTGGTCATTTAAAAGTGTGTGGCAACTCCTTGACCCTCTCCTCTCCTTTTTCTCCTCTCTCTCTCTCTCTTTCCTGGTCCTTGCTCCGGCTTTCACTGTGACATGCCTATTCCTACGTTGCCTTCTGCCATGATTGTAAGCTTCTTGAGGCCTCTCCAAACTGCTTTTGAGCTATGCTGCCTGGACAGCCTGCAGAAACATGAGCCAATTAAACTTCTTTTCTTATAAATTATCCATTATCTAAATGTAAAACCCAAAACTATAAAAAATCTTGGAAGACAACCTAGGTAATACTACCCTGGATATAGAAATGGGCAAAGATTTTGTGACAAAGACATTAAAAGCAATTGCAACAAAAGCAAAAATTGACAAATGGAGTCTAATCAAATTTAAGAGCTGCCACACAGCAAAGGAAACATCAGCAGAGTAACCATAACCTACAGAATGGGAGAAAATATTTACAAACTATGCATCTGACAAAGGTCTAATATCTGGCATCTATAAAGAACTTAAATTTATAAGAGAAAAACAGGCCTATTCAAAAGTGGGCAAAGAACATGAATAGACACTTTTCAAAAGAAGACATACATGCATCCAAAAAGCATATGAAAAAAGCTCAATATCACTGATCATTAGAGAAATGCAAATTAAAACCACAATGAGATACCATCTCACACTAGTCAGAATAGCTATTATCAAAAAGTCAAAAAATAACAAATGCTGGTGAGGTTGTGGAGAAAAGGGAATCCTTATACACTGTTGGTGGGACTGTAAATTAGTTTAACCATTGTGGAAAGCTGTATGGCGATTCCTCAAAGAGCTACAAGCAGAACTACCATTCCACTCAGCAATCCCATTACTGGGTATGTAGCCAGATAAATATAAAGCATTTTACCATAAAGACACATGCACATGAATGTTCACTGCAGCAGTGTTCACAATAGCAAAGACATGGAATCAACCTAAAATCCCATCAGTGACAGATTGGATAACGAAAATGTGGTACATATACACCATAAAATACTATGCAACCATACAAAGAATGAGATGATATCTTTTGAGGGAACATGGATGAAGCTGAAGGCCATTGTCCCTAGCAAACTAATGCAGAAACAAGAACAACAAAAAAACCAATATGGCATGTTCTCACTTATAAGTGGGAGCTAAATGATGAGAACACATGGACACAAAGAAGGGAATAATAGACACTGGGGTCTACTTGAGGGGGGAGGGTGAGAGGAGGGAGGGGACTAGAAAAAATCACTATTGGGTACGAGGCTTAATTCCTGGGTGATGGAATAACCTGTACAACAAACCCCTGTGACATTTGTTTACTGATATAACAAACCTTCACCTGTACCCCTGAACCAAAATAAAAGTTAAAAAAGTATATAAATTATCCAGCCTCAGGTATTTATAGCAATGCAAGAATGGCCTAACACAATTACCATGGAATGGATTCTTAGTCCCTCTGCACCTTCCTCTGCAGTTTATCTCATGCCACTCACCTCAGTGTTTTCAACTTTCGGTGATGTGGGTCTTCTCTCAGTTTCCAGGACTCGGAACTTGCCAAGTTCTCTTTGTTCTCTGAGAACAGCGTCAGGATGTTCTCCCTTGTTGGAACCCACTTCCCTGCCTTCCTCTCATCCTTCAGGAATCAGCATAAATGCCTCCCTTAGGGAGGACTCTTTTTTGACCACCCTAATCAAAGATCTTTCCTTTTATCCTCCATTTCATACCATTGTCTATATTTAGTTTATATAGCAGACACTTCACAATTTGAAATTATTTTTATTGTGTGTGTGTGTGTGTGTGTGAGAGAGAGAGAGAGAGAGAGAGAGAGAGAGAGACTGACTGTTGGTGTTCTGCCTACATTTTTAAAGGGCCTTTACCATTTTTGTGCAATTCAGCTTCACTTCCAATAGTTGGCACCTATGATTTTGTTGAATGCCTTCTACGGAGCTTCTAGAATGTACTTTGCCTTTGGGGCAGTGCTTAACCAATGACTGACAGGCATGAGGGTATAAATACCCCAGATCGCTCATCTCTTGGCCAGCATAGTTCTAAGGTCTGGGTTTTATACTGTTTCTCAGAGTTTCCTCAAAAGACTATGCTTCATTGATCACTGCAGTAGCTGGCCTCATAACACAGCTTTGTTGGTCACCCTCTCTTCCCTGTATGATGTCACTACACCCCTGCCAATGACACGTCCCAAATAATCTATAAGCATTCAATCTTCATCTCAGGGTTTGCTTCTGAGGGGAACCTAGCTACCGTAATAAACTTTTTTGTTCTTTTTATCTATCCCAATAGAGTATACATTACATGTCTGTTTTGTTCATGGCATATCCTAGAGCTTAGTTTAGCGTCTGACACAGTGAGCACTCAATATACATTGTGTAGTGAGTACATACTTGTGGTTGTTATTGAAATGTAGAATTTCTTCCTTTCACTGAGTTGTGTTATATCAGTAGCTTACCATGCCCCCACAGAATGTGAGCTGTGCCTTCCAAAACTTAGATGAAGAAAAGTTGTTTTTTCCTATAGTGCTGTTAAAAGTAGCACTACTGTTAACATACTGTTTTAGCAAGGTTTGTTATGGCTAGAGGCTCTTTATGGGAAGGAATCTCAACAAAGGTTATCTAGGATTGTGTCAATTCTTCCTGGAATGACCTGAAACCCCAGCATGTGGATATCTAGCAATGTTTTAGGCAACAAAACCCCATTCTGCCTATTTTTGGGTGACTTAAACAGAAATCAACTGAACCCTGGACCAGGGACCCTCAATGGAATAAGATGGATACTTATGCAGAGAGAGTGGCAATAATAATATTAAATAATAACAAAAATAATTAACATGTGGTAAGTGCATTTATGGGCCAGTCCTCAAGTATATTTGTTCATCTCAGAACCAATGTAGGGGGTAGATGACACATTACTCCCATTCTTGATGAAGAGATTGAGACTTAGGGAGGTTGACTTATCCAAAGTTATACAGCTATCAAAAGGTAGACCTGAGATTTGAAACTAGCTATTACCTTCAAAGCCCCTGTTCTTAACTAGTCCTCTATCTTGCCCCCTGGGTTAGGAATACTTAAAACCAGTTCAACAGGAGAACTAAGTGAAGTAGTCCAGCCTAGAGAAAGTAAGATTGAAAATAAGGTGTTAAAATAAAATGCAACCCTCCTGAGCTGCCTTCAAAGAGCGGCAGATGCCCATCAAAAAGTGGGTAGATGCATTTCATGTGGGTTAATTTCAGGGAGTCTTTTCTAATATTGCTATTCAGAGGTGGAGGGAATAGTATGTGCTCAGACACAGAAAATTTCCCTGAACTGGAGATTCAAATGGACTGGTTGTGTGGGCCTCTCAGGGGGATGTCAGTGAGAGGACTGAAGTGTAGGAGGGGTGGCTGGGAGGACCTTCAAGATGTCTTGCAGATGTGAGATTTTAGAATGCCAAGGAAGAGGAAGATCCAAGATGGCCCTTTTAGGAGCAGCTCGGGATAGCAGCTCCCAGTGAAAGTGTAGAGGGTGAGTGGATGCCGCATTTCCAGATGGATTTTATTGCCCACAGACCAGGAGATTCCTAGGCGGAGGAGCCCTATGGGTCACTAGCACGGCTGTTTTGGCCAGTGCGGCTGTTTTAGCCGGGGCAGCTGTTTTGCCAGCACTGCCACAGGGCGGCTCTCTGTACAAAATACACTGGTCTAGTTGCCCTTTTAAGCTGGCCAGGAGATTCCCAGGCAGCGCAGTTGTTTTAGCCAGCACAGTTGGTCCCCGCATGGGAAATCACTCAGATCCTGGTGCCCTTTCAGCAGGCGACTGGAACACCTAGGAGAGAGTCAACCATTCAACTTAAAAAAAAAAGAGGCTCTGAGGCAGGGAACCAGGTGATCAGGCTTGGCGGGTCCCACCCCCACAAAAACAAAAATACAAAACAGCAATTGGAAATGCTCAGGGTTGAGAGTTTCACGGCAAACACAGCTGAACCCAGGACGGTGCAGCTCGGTGGGGGAGGGGTGTCTGCCATTACCGAGGCACTCCACCCCTATGGAGGAAGTCTGCCATTGCTGAGGCAGCTTGGCATTGCTGAGGCAACCCACCATAACAGAGAGTCCGCCATTACAGAGGCGGGCCACCATTGCCGAGGCACTTCTAACCACATCCATCTAAACAGGACTACAGGGAAGCTCAATGGCAGCAGGGTGCAGCTCAGCAAAGCCTCTGCAGGCAGACAGTGACTAGGCTGCCTCCTTGCTGGGCAGGGCAGCCCTGAAAAAAAAAAAAAAGGCAGCAGCACAACAGACACTGATAAATAAAGCCCTAATTCCCCAGGACAGAGCACCTGGGGGAAAAAAAAGGCGGTTTATGAGTTCTGCTGCAGCAGACTTAAACATACCTGCATAGCAGTTCTGAAAGAACAACAGAGCTCACAGCTCAACACTTGAGCTCCTATAAAGAACAGACTGTCTCCTCAAGTAGCTCCCTGACCCCAGTATATCCAAAGAGTCACCTCACAAAAGACTGACCAGACTGACATTTGGCAGGCATCATTCTGGGACAAAGATAGCACAAGAAGAAACTGGTAGCAACCCTTACTGTTCTGCAGCTGCTGCAGGTGATCCCCAGGCAAGCAGGGCCTGGAGTAGACCTCAGCAGTCCTATAGCAGAGGGGCCAGAATGTTAGAAGGAAAACTAAGAAACAGAAATAACTTCATCATCAATAATCTGTACGTCCATGCAGAGACCCACTCTGAAAATCAGCAACTACAAAGACGACAGGAGGATAAATCCAAAAAGATGGGAAGAAACCAGTGCAAAAAGGAGGAAAACATCCGAAACTGGAACACCTCTCCTCCTACAAGGGATCACAACTCCTCACCAGCAAGGGAACAAAGCTGGATGGACAATGAGTGTGATGAAATGACAGAATCAGAATTCAGAAGGTGGGTAATGAGAACCTTCCGTGAGCTAAAAGAACATGTTCTAACTCAATGCAAAGACACTAATAACCTTGAAAAAAGATTTGAGGAAATGATAACAAGAATGGACAACTTAGGAATATGAGTGAATTGATGGAGCTGAAAAACACATCATGAGAACTTTGCAAAGCATGCACAAGTTTCAACAGCCAAATTGACCAAGCAGAAGAAAGGATATTAGAGGTCGAAGATCAACTCAATGAAATAAAATGAGAAGGCAAGGTTAGAGAAAAAAGCGCAAAAAGGAATGAACAAACTCTCGAAAAAATGTGGGACTATGTGAAGAGACCTAATCTACGTTTGATAGGTGTACCTGAATGTGACGAAGAGAATGAATCCAAGCTGGAAAATACTCTTCAGGATATTATCCAGGAAAACTTCCCCAACCTAGCAAGGCAGGCCAATATTCAAGTCCAGGAAATACAGAGAACACCACAAAGATACTCTGCAAGAAGAACAACCCCAAGGCACATAATCGTCAGATACACCAGGGTTGAAATGAAGGAGAAAATGCTAAGGGCAGCCAGAGAGAAAGGTGGGGGAGCCCACAAAGGGAAGCCCATCAGACTCACAGCAGATCTTTTGGCAGAAACCCTACAGGCCAGAAGAGAGTGGGGGCCAATATTCAACATCCTTAAAGAAAAGAACTTTCAACCCAGAATTTCATATCCAGCCAAACTGAGCTTCATAAGTGAAGGAAAAATAAAATCCTTTGCGAACAAGCCAGTACTCAGAGATTCTGTCACCACCAGGCCTGCTTTACAAGAACTCCTGAAAGAGGCACTACACATAGAAAGAAACAACCAGTACCAGCCATTCCAAAAACATAACAAATGGTAAAGAGCATCAACAAAATGAAGAATCTGCATCAACTAATGGGCAAAACAGCCAGCTAGCATCAAAATGGCAGTATCAAATTCACACATAACAATATTAACCCTAAATGCAAATGGGCTAAATGCACCAATCAAAAGACACAGACTGGCAAATTAGATAAAAAGCCAAAACCCATCAGTGTGCTGTATCCAGGAAACCCATCTCACATGCAAGGATACACAAAGGCTCAAAATAAAGGGATGGAGTAAGATTTACCAAGCAAACGGAGAGCAAAAAAGCAGGAGTTGCAATTCTCGTCTCTGATAAAATAGACTTTAAAGCAACGAAGATCAAAAGAGACAAGGACATTACATAATGGTAAAAGGATTGATACAACAAGAAGAGCTAACAATCCTAAATATATATGGACCCAATACAGGAGCACCCAGATACATAAGGCAGGTTCTTAATGACTTACAAAGAGACTTAGACTCCCACACAATAATAGTGGGAGACTTTAACACTCCACTGTCAATATTAGACAGATCAACCAGACAGAAAATTAACAAGGATATCCAGGACCTGGACTCAGACCTGAAACAAGCAAACCTGATAGACATTTACAGAACTCTCCACCCCAAATCCACAGAATATACACTCTTCTCAGTGCCACATCACACCTATTCTAAAATTGACCACATAATTGGAAGTAAATCACTCCTCAGAAAATGCAAAAGAACGAAAATTATAACAAACAGTCTCTCAGACCACAGTGCAGTCAAGTTAGAACTCAGAATTCAGAAACTAACTCAGAACCTCACAGCTTCATGGAAACTGAACAACTGGCTCTTGAATGTTGACTGGATAAACAATGAAATGAAGGCAGAAATAAAGAAGTTCTTTGAAACTAATGAAAACGAAGACACAACATACCAGAATCTTTGGGACACATTTAAAGCAGGCTCTAGAGGAAAATATATAGCAATAAGTGCCCACATGAGAAGAGTGGAGAGATCCAAAATTGACACCCGATAGTCAAAATTGAAAGAGTTAGAGGAGCAAGATCAAAAAAACTCAAAACCTAGCAGAAGACAAGAAATAACTAAGATCAGAGCAGAACTGAAGGAGATAGAAACATAAAAAACTCTTCAAAAAAATCAATAAATCCAGGAGCTGGTTTTTTGAACAGATCAACAAAATAGACCACTAGCCAGATTAATTAAAAATAAAAGAGAGAATAACCAAATAGATGCAATAAAAATGATAAAGGGGAAATCACCAGAGATCCCACAGAAATTCAAACCATCATCAGAGAATATTACAAACAACTCTATGCACATAAACTACTAAACCTGGAAGAAATGGATAAATTCCTGGACACTTGTGTCCTCCCAAGCCTGAACCAGGAAGAAGTCAAAACCATGAATAGACCAATAAGAAGACCTGAAGTTGAGCCAGCAATTAAGAGCCTACCACACAAAAAAAGCCCAGGTCCAGATGGGTTCACAGCCGAATTCTACCAGACACACAAAGAGGAACTGTTACCATTCCTCCTGAAACTATTCCAAAAATCCAAAAAGAGGGAACCCTTCCCAAATCATTTTATGAGACCAACATCATCCTGATACCAAAACCTGGCAGAGACTCAACAAGAAAAGAAAACTTCAGGCCAATATCCATGATGAACATAGATGCAAAAATCTTCAATAAAATACTGGCAAGGTGATTGTAACAGCACATCAAAAAGCTTATCCACCATGATCAAGTAGAATTCATCCTGGGGATGCAAGGCTTGTTCAATGTACACAAGTCTATAAATGTAATTCACCACATAAACAACCAAAAACAAAAACCACATGATTATCTCAATTGACGCAAAGAAGGCCTTTCACAAAATTCAACAGCCCTTTATGCTGAAAACCCTCAATAAACTCGGTATTGATGGAACGTATCTCAAAATAATAAAAGCTATTTACGACAAACCAACAGCCAATATCATACTGAATGGGCAAAAACTGGAAGCATTCCCTTTGAAATCTGGCACTAGACGAGGATGCCCTCTCTCACCACTCCTATTCAATATAGTACTGGAAGTTCTAGCCAGAGCAATCAGGCAAGAAAAAGAAATAAAGAGTATTTGAATAGGAAAAGAGGAAGCCAAATTGTCTCTATTTGCAGACAACATGATAGTATATCTACAAGACCCCATCATCTCAGCCCAAAATCTCCTGAAACTGATAAGCAACTTCAGCAAAGTCTCAGGATACAAAATCAATGTGCAAAAATCACAAGCATTCCTATACACCAATAACAGACTTAAAGAGAGCCAAATCAAGAACGAACTGCCATTCACAATTGCTACAAAGAGAATAAAATAGGAATACAACTAACAAGGAATATATAGGCCCTCTTCAAGGAGAACTACAAACCACTGCTCAACAAAATAAGAGAGGACACCAACAGATGGAGAAACATTCCATGTTCATGGTTAGGAAGAATCAATATTGTGAAAATGGCCATATTGCCCAAAGTAATTTACAGATTCAATGCTATCCCCATCAAGCTACCAATGACCTTCTTCACAGAACTGGAAAAAACTACCTTAAACTTCATATGGAACCAAAAGAGAGCCCACATAGCCAAGTCAATTCTAAGTAAAAAGAACACAGTGGGAGGCATCACACTACTGGACTTCAAACTATACTACAAGGCTACAGTAATCAAAACAGCATGGTACTGGTACCAAAACAGAGATATAGACCAATGGAACAGAACAGAGGCATTGGAGGCAACACAACATATCTACAACCATATAATCTTTGATAAACCAGACAAAAACAAGCAACAGGGAAGGGATTCCCTGTTTAATAAATGGTGTTGGGAAAACTGGCTAGCTTTGTGCAGAAAGCAGAAACTGGACCCCTTCCTGACACCTCACACTGAAATTAACTCCAGATATATTAAAGACTTAAACATAAGACCTAACACTGTAGAAACCCTAGAAGAAAATCTAGGCAAAACCATTCAGGACATAGGAGTAGGCAAGGACTTCATGACCAAAACACCAAAAGCATTGGGCAATAAAAGCCAAAATAGTCAAATGGGACCTAATCAAACTCCACAGCTTCTGCATGGCAAAAGAAACAGGCATTAGAGTGAATTGGCAACCAACAGAATAGGAAAATTTTTTGCAGTTTACCCATCGACAAAGGGCTGATATCCAGAATTTACAAAGAACTTAAGCAGAGTTACAAGAAAAAAATGAACAAGCTCATTCAAAAGTGGGCAAAGGATATGAACAGACAGTTTACAAAAAAAGATATACATGAGGCCAACAAACATATGAAAAAATGCTCATCATCACTGGTCATTAGAGAAATGCAAATCAAAACTACATTGAGATACCATCTCACGCCAATTAGAATGGTGATCATTAAAAAATCTGTAGACAACAGATGCTGGAGAGGATGTGGTGAAATAGGAACACTTTTACACTGCTGGTGGGAGTGTAAATTAGTTCAATCATTGTGGAAGACAGTGTGGTGATTCCTCAAGGACCTAGAAATAGAAATTCCATTTGACCCAGCAATCCCACTACTGGGTATATATCTGAAGGATTATAAATCATTCTACTATAAGGACACATGCACACAAATGTTCATTGCAGCACTGTTTACAATAGCAAAGACCTGCAATCAACCCAAATGCCCATCGATGATAGACTGGACAGGGAAAATGTGGCACATACACACCATGGAATATTATGCAGCAATCAAAAATGTTGAGTTTGTGTCCTTTGTAGGGACATGGATGAACCTGGAGAACATCATTCTCAGCAAACTGACACAAGAACAGAAAATGAAATACCACATGTTCTCACTCATATGTGGGTGTTGAACAATGAGAACACAGGGACACAGGGAGGGGAGCACTACACACTGGGGTCTGTTGGGGGGAGTAGGGGAGGAACAGCGGGAGGTGGGAGTTGGGGAGAGATAGCATGGGGAGAAGTGCCAGATATAGGTGAAGGGGAGGAAGGCAGCAGATCACACTGCCACGTGTGTACCTATGCAACTGTCTTGCATGTTCTTCTCATGTACCCCAAAACCTAAAATGCAATAAAAAAAATAGAATGCAAAGAAATTAGAAGACTCACTCAGTCCCTACATATGTGGCTGGTACTATGTAGTTTTGGAGAACCAAGATTTAAACTGGTTATATGACTTGGGAGAAATTTACTAATGCCATGTTAATAAACAAAAAGATATGCTATGCATACTCTTTGCATGAGGGAGCAGAGCTGCTGTGCTGCAAGATGAGCTGACAGAGTGACAGTCAAGAATGTGGGCTTAGTGTCACTCTACATCGGTAGCTTGCCCGAAGTACTCCTGAGCCTCTTATCTGTAAATAAGTGTTGCTCTGTGGATTAAGTAAGCTTTTGTGAGTAAAGGATTTAGCACAGGCCCTTGAAGATGGTAAGGGTTCAAAAATGTTACCTATCTTTCGGAAAACCTTTAAATGTGTATTTTTTTCTTAAAAACATAAATGCAAATATTTCTGTATCTTCTGCATACTCTATAAAAAATGAAAAGAGAAAGTTTTAAATTTGGGTTGCTGGAATCTTGAGACTTAGAGAATTTGGAACTTTTTCCATAACCATAGTAAGACTAAGATTTATTAAGCACTCAGATACATTTCATGTCACATGATTGGTTTTCAACTAAAACAGGATTGGAAGCTGAGTTTCTTGAATTCAGGCTCTATTTTTTCTTCACCTACAATGGACCATTTTGTCTGTGTAGATAATGGTTTCTATTAGGAATGAAATGTGTTTTGTCCTGAATCTGCTTACATTTCAGGAAAAGCAGATCAGTTCTGGACCAGAGCTTGTCATATTCTAGATAAAACATCTCTCCCAAATTTCCCTCCCTTGCACATTTGATTTCTGATTGGCTTCCCTCCCTTTCTCCTCCTTCTTCTTGGGTTTCCTTTTTACCATCCAGATCACATGTACACCTTTTCTGCCTTTTTTCTTCTCTAGCTCCCTCTTTTCTCTCACTCAGTTTTCCCCTTCTCCTGTCTCCCTCTCTATTCACCAACACTGATTTTACTACTTAAGTTCCTAAATTTCTGATCAAGAAGTACCCAGTGAAGACACAGTATACAATTAACATGGAGCTAGATTGGCTATGGATTAAATCATGCTCCAGAAGCTTATCGACATTAGAATGGAAATGTTGGTGCAAAAGATTTAACCAGCAATGGCAGCTAGTGCAGGGCTCCATGAGGTTCCAGAAGAATACACCACACCAAGCTTGGTCACCTTGGTTAGAGCCCCGCCCTTGGATTCAGGCAGACCTGATTCAAGTTCTGACTCTGTACTTCCTAAGCGTTTCCTCATCTGTAAAGTGGGAAAATATCACAGACCTCCAAGGACAGTTGAGAGGATTAAAGAAAATACATTTCTTTTGCTCAGTTCCTGGCACATGGGGTGAGCTACATGATATGATGGTAGCAGTTATTAAGGTGATGATTAGCAGCTGTATCCACCTCTTCTTTGGCTCCTTTCTTTCCCTTCATGCTCCGTCAGTGAGAACGTTCCACTTGGTTATGTTGGTGCGATTCTCCAGGCTTTGGTATAGAAACTGGAATGGAGGAAGGTAGGAATCCCAGAAATATCTCAGCTATAAATCTTTATGTTGTGAAAAAAAAATCCTAGCATTTGAAAAGTTGCAGAAAACAGAAACAATAGAAAGAAATACGTTTAACTGCAAATTATTTTTCTTTCTAATACAAAGAGAAGTAAAAGAGGGAGATGGTAAATTTCATTTTCCCCTGTGAAAATGCAGCCTCCTGCATCCAGGATCCTTTTTACCACCTCTCAGTAGGAAGAGAACACTGCTCTCTCCTTCCATTGTTCTCTCTGCTATTCCTCCTTCCTTTACACATCAAACCAATCTACTTGGCTTTCTCTCATCCATGGGAATCCACCACTCCGAGGAGAAATTTGGAATCCAGAAGATTACCGCTCCTCCTTTTCCAGAGAGCTGGGAAGGGAAGTTTTCTCTTCTGCCCCTCCATTTCTCTGCCATTCCTGTTTATTAAGCAAAAGTCTCAGATAAGATTTATTGCCACTTTGCCTTTCTCATATCCAGGCAGCTCGTTAATATCACAGATGAACACCTTTCCTGAGCAGAGTCCTGCAGAGTTCTATTCCTGCTCTGTGCCCTGTGATTCCGCTGTATTGCCTTGGCAACCAATTAAATACTTTAATGTGTACAGTGATATCATTCTTAATTCTGCAAAAACCAGGGCAACCTGCTCAGAAGGCTTTGGCATGCCAGTCAGTGGGGTTCTCATTGGTATCTGGCTGCATTCTGGTTTGACTTCTTTTTTCACCTCCCAATTACCCGAATCCCCTGCAAGCACCTACATGTCATTCCTAACACACCTGGCCTCAAGTCAAGCAACACCCTCATCAATAAGGCAGGGGCTGGAAGAGATCCTGGGGACAAAATGGCTGATAATGTTTCCTTTCGTTTAGCCTCAAGGGAAGATAACAGGAGCTCAGCCATGAGGCTGGCTAATCTATCCAAAGTTTCTTGCAATATGGAAAACATTATGCATTATAATTAAGTATTTAGTGAATGCAGATTGCATTTCAGACCCTGTGTTAGGTACAGGGGAGGACAAGATATCTCCTTGCCCATAGAGCTTATAGTCTAGTAGAAAAGAGACATGAGCAGATAGCACTGTACAGTCTGATACATGCTTTGGAGGCTGGAGGGTAACACTGGTAACTCTGGGAAACTGAGAAGGAACCTAAGGCCAACCTGGCTTTGAGACAGAGGGCTGACTTCTGGAGGAATACAGACTACACTGGTACCTGAAGATGGGTTGCAGTCAGCCACATGGGGAGTTGCCCCCTTAGCTGGACAGTTTCATTCTTGCCTTCTCTAACACTGGCAGTTTGTCTGATGCCCTCAGCTCGGTGGTCTGCTTCAGACACTCTGGGATTATTTGCCTCACTTCTCCTGTCTCTAGGCTAATGTTTTCCTAATAGCCTTTCAGGAAAGGGTGACAGTGAATGATCCACATTCTCTCATGTCTGCTCTTGGTTTCTCTATGCTGTGCATGCAAGTAGCACCTGAAAGGCAAATTTTCCAAAGCCAGCAGTGTTGGGACCACAAGGCCAGGACTCACCACCCAACTTATGTGCCCCTCAATGCTTTCTGAGGCTTGCAATCCTCAGTGTCGTGGGTTTCTGTTGATGCCTATTTTTAAAAAGTACAACCTCAAAATCTTCCCTGAACACTCCCACAACTAGAGGGATGCTAAATTTTGGTGTGTAATCATATTTTCCTATTTTGTTTTCTTAATATTTACACTTACAGAACACAAACCTCTTGTCTAAAGTGGAGATAGCAGTAGCACTGTTCTCAGTGGTTTGTGTGTAGGTAGAGTTAAATGAGATTCTGTAGGTAGAGCCCAGTGAATGACACACAGTCAGTCCTCCATATATCTACTCTGTTGGTAGAGTTGACCAGTCCCACATCTGTGCTCTTGTAACACATGTGAACACCTTTATTTTAAGATTTATTAACTGCATCATGCATAATAAGTAGGATGCAGTTAATAAATTTTAAAATAATCTTTAAGGTTTAAGTGGTATGTGGTTTACATAAAAGACCACAAGCCATTTGAGGACATGGATCCTGTCACTCTCATTTTTGGATCCCAAGCAAAGGGTTTTTCCCCATCAAAAAAGGCATCTTATAAGTGTCCGTTGAATAAGTGAGACCTGAGAAATATTAACGATAACAATGCCTGACATTGATTGCTGCTGAGCTTACTGAATCAGGCCTTGTGCTATGAGCTATATAAAAGTTATCTTGATAAAGCCTCCAAGTGATGCCATGATTTTTATTATCCCCATGTCTATAGCACAGGGAAATAGCAGTCCAACTGTGGCAGGCATGATAGCATGTGAAAAGAGAAACCTACCTGGATGAGTGCAAGCAGGTAGCTAACCTTACTGGGAGCTTATTTGGTGCCAGGCCCTGTACTAAGCACTTTGTAGGCATCATCCCATTAAATCCTCCAATAACCATACAAGGTGAGTGTTACTATTTCTATTTTATAGTAACAATGTTCAGAGTCACTAAGTAACTTGCGCAGAAGCACACAGCCCTACTCATGATGGACAGCCTTTGTTCCAAATCACAACATTATCTTGTTTACTTGTCTCATCAGATGTCTCAAGTCAGAAGCAGCAGAAAATTGGAATACATATTTTAAAAATAATACTAAGATATCTATTCCCATTATTCAGATATAATTTTAAATATAAATATATACATATTTACATATACACACACATATCAGAGGCTGGAGGGAGGGGAGAATGGGAAGTTATTGTTTAATGGATACAGAGTTTCAGTATGGGATGATGTAAAAGTTCTGGAGATGGATAGTGGGGATGCTTGCATAACAAGGTCAATGTACTTCATGCTGCTGAACTGAACATGTAGCAAAGGCTAACATGGTAGATTTTATGCTATGTGTATTTTACCACAATAAAAAATACAATTGTTGAAAAAACAGATAAAATTAGGGCTTTGGCAGCAGGAGTACAGCATGAGTAGAGCGGCCATGTTTCCACCAGAAACGCTGTCTTCCCTTCATATTGGAGGCCAGATCAGTTCAACTCATAAACGCAGTGGCAAATTCTTTCAGAGCCTCTGCCTTTCCATCTGGTATCCCTGTGACAATTAAGTATCAATTAGGATGAAGTGTTTCTCTCAAGATCAAAGAGCACATGAAATTTGTGGTGACGCAAGAGTTTAGACATATGCAGAGTGACATTGCCTATCTTCTTCGGGTTAGCAACTTATGAGCTAAGAGATTTTGAAGCTGGCCCATTGTATTTTCCTGAGAATGATGTTCATCATCTAAAAAAGGTATTTAGTAAGGTGATTCACAGCAAGAATGTTTCAGTCACCACATGACTTTATGCCTAACATAATGTGCTGCTTGTTCCTCAAATAGCTCTGTAATGGCTTAATTCATGAAGGGTTCATTTCTGCATAATGAGGAGTTATTCTGTGATCCTATGAGGTCTGCCACAGACATGACCATGTTTATTTATTTACTCTTCCATTAAAAAAATTCCTAATATGGGCCAAGCTGTGCGCTGGGTGCTCTGAGCACAGTATTCAGAGATAAGATGAGGTGCTTGTTCTGGTTGTGCTCGGAAAAAAGATCGAAGAAATGACAAGAGCTCTGAGATGAACTCAGTTTCTATTTGAGTCCTGGAGTCTGAGCTCATGAGTGTCTCTGGTGTGAGCTTTCAAAACAGAGCCTGGGACATAGCAGGCACTTAGGAATAGTTTATTGAATGCTCTGGCTTCTGAGCTGGAGATCTGGAGCAGTGTGACCCTGGGGGCTGGCACAGGTCCCAGTTGTAGGAAGCAGCTCATGGTGAATGGATTTATCGTTCCCTGCCCATTTTCTATCACTTACTTTGGATGTTCTTGCTTGTGTTCATGTGTGCTAGGAGTATCGGGTAACCTGACCATTTCAATAGAAAAGAATGGCTCTGTCTGCCAGGGACATGGAGACTGCTCCTCAGTTACCCAGTAAGCTCGGTCACCTGCTTGGAGTAGAGATAACTTCTTGTTTGGCTGCCTTGAATCCAAGAAGTTGCTGTACATACAGCCGATAGGCCTCGTGATGGCAGGCAAGCAGTCTGGCATGACAGCTGCTGGAGAAACTTTATTACAGAGAGCACTTGACATGCATCTTCCTAGTGGCATCTAGTCACCCTGATAGGAAGGCAAGTATTTAGTCACTCTGCCTCTCCTCCATCTGTTTCCTTCCCTTCTCTTTCAGCTTCCATTCTCATTCAAGATATCCCTGCCCTGTCCTGCCTATTCTAGGTCCACATGCCCAGGACAGACCCTGCCTTTTCTTTCCTTGATCATAAGTGTAATGACCCTTAAAACATGTTTTTGTTTTTCTAGGAAGTTTCTTTTTACTAATCAAGCTTTATTTTGTTCAGTATGAATTGCCTCACCACCTGACATTTTCATAAACCATCATTTCTTGAGTCTAAAAATTCTTTGTCTTAATCAACTTTGTTGGGTTATAATTTACATAAAAAAGGTACCCCGTTTAAGTGTGTCTGCTTTGATGTTTTGGTAAACCTTTATACCATTGCATTAAACATTTTCATTATCCAAAAAAATCACTATGGTTTATGGTTTTGTCTCTTCTACAATTTTATATAAGTAGAATAACACAATATGTACTTTTTGGTAAGACACTTCTTTTTTTCACATCTTAACATTTCTAAAATTGTATGCATCCTACAGTGAGCATCTAACATGGTAGTGTTTCTCTTTCTCTCTAAGAACTATAACTAAACAGACAATACATCTTACAATGAATACCTTAAAATCAGCATCAATATCCCTAATTTTGATATATTTATCTATATGTGTGTATATATATATATATATATATATATATATATATATATATATATATATATATGTTTGTATATATATACTGACAAGTTGGTTTACCAACTAGTCTTGACTAGTTTTTGCACTGAGGAGGTGAGAATCTTTGCTTTGCTGTGTAGGTTACCATAGAGCCTATAGCTGAAAACTGGTAGGAACTAAATAAATACTGCAGAGGGTGGCAATAGTGAGTTTCCAAGAGTTTTCTAAAAATATCTTTTGCATTATGACTGAGCATGTGAAGTCTGAGACAGCATTTCTCAAATTTGTTCTGGGGACAATTAATATTACTAAGATGCTAAAACAACAAAAGGGAGAAGAAGGGGGTGTCAGTGCCATAGGAATTTGGGAAATGTTTCTTGTTAAAATCTCACTTAGAAATCCACAATTCATTAGCATGCTAAAACTTGCAAAAAGTCCCGCAGCAAAGAGAAAATGTTTAGCTTTAATCTCAGGTTTGTTTGACCCTGGCACTTTGTGGCACACCCCATGACAGAATTCACCATGTGAACGGCTAGCCTAAAGTACAAGCATGAATAAACAGAAGGAGAGGGAAAGGGAGAGCCAGGTGTGGTGGCATGTGCCTGTAGTTGTAGCTACTCAGGAAGCTGAAGCAGGAGGATTGCTTGAGCCCAGGAGTTTGAGTCTGCAGAAAGCTATGACTGTGCCACTGCACTATAATTGAGTGACAGAGTGAGACCCCATCTCTAAAGCAATTTTTTTTAAAGGGAAAAGAAATTGACTAAAGTTGTCCAAGTTGAGTATCCCTTGGGACCAGAAGAGTTTCAGATTTCAGATTTCAGATTTTTCGGGGGCGTTTTGCAATATTTGCAGAATACACACTAGTTGTGCATCCCAAATTGAAAAGTCTGAAATCTGAAATTCAAAATGCTTTAATGAGTACTTACTTTGAGCATCATGTCAGTGCTCAAAAAGGGTTGGATTTTGGAGCATTTCGAATGTCAGATTTTCAAATTACGGCTGCACAACCCATATTTGAGCTGGTCCTAGCTAAGCCCAAAGTGATGTAACCGTGCCTGCAATGGGCCAGATAAGGATGCTCTTCAAGAGGCAAGGGCTGAATAGGCACTTTTCTTCTCTCCTAAGTCTTTTTGTAGTGTGAAGGGACAGGTGGGCAGGCAACTCTTCCTAAGAGGAAATGAAAACAACACAAAAATATGCATTGGCTAAACCCTTAAGTAACATGTTCCTAATGCACATGGCAGATAATTGAGGTTGGGTAAGAAAAAGCTTATGCTCCACCCATTGCCTCAGAGCTTAGGCCATCCTGTGGGCAGTGAGCTGTTTGTGTCTACCCACTGCTTGGCCAGACAACTTTGATAAAAACAAAACCAAAACCAAACAAAAAAAAGTCCTGAAGTAGGTAATGGGATGACTGGCTACAACACGGAGGGGCCCTTCACAGGAATTACTTGATCACTGGAATAGCAAAGATGTTCTCGGAAACAGCATCAATCTAATACATATCGAAATGAAAGGTGATCAGAGTGAGTCAAGTAAAAATCAGGCAGAGTCTAAAAGAAATGTGTATGAGCTTACGTTCCCTTCTGAAAATAGTTATACAGCAAAATTGACTTTTTTCTCTTGGCATTTATTTCTACAAATTTTAACACATACATAGTTTCATGTAACTACTACCGCAATCAGGATATGTAGCAGTTCCATCACCTCATTCTGTCCCTTTATGGTCATATCCTCCCCCAACCTGTAACCCCTGGCAACCACTCATCTATTTTCCATCACACTGTTTTGTCTTTTTGAGAACTCCCTTTCCTCTTGCAATTCTCTTTGCTTATTTTTTTTTAGTAGGGATCCCTGCATGTTTCTGTGTGTATGCAAGGAGTTCTAGTGCCAGCCGAGTTTCTCCTCTGTTCTTACTCTTTTGTTATTGACTGTTGCTAACATTTATTAGCTTCTTTTATGTGCCAGGCACTTGTGCTAAGCTCTTTATATATATTATCTCATTTTAATCTCACAATAGCTGTATGACATATGTACACCTTTATTAATTCCATTATACAAATCTAGAAACTGAGGATCAGAGAGGTTAAGTGAATTGCCAAAGGCCTCACAGCCAACCAGCAATTCAATCCCAGCACAAATATAGCCTACTTCACCATAAATCCTTAAAATGCTACAGTAAGTAATGAAAGAGAGGAAACTAACTAGGAAAGAGGTGCACTGAGAGAGATTGGAGGCAGTGCCAATGTGGGGCCATGTGGTTATTAAAAATGTTTGCAAATGCACGTGAAGCTGGAGAACCATCTGGGTCTCTTGACTTTTCAACCTCAATACCTACCTTTATGTCTTTCTCCACCTGCCACATATGGTCCTTGCTGTCCCAAATGGCACTTATCTGCTGTTTTCAGGGGGCCTGGTATGATTTTAATCCCTTTGCAAATTTAGCAAAAAAAAAAAAAAAAAAACCCTACTGTCTATATCACAGCTCTGTCACAGGATACAGCCGCTGAGACCCAGGAAAAGGGCTGGCCTACCTTCTGGTTTCTGCCCAACCTCAATTCTCTGATGTGCTTTCTGACCTCATTTTTTTTCCCCATCGGTTGTTTGCAACACCAGCTGAAAAGTTTCTAGGACAAAGCCACCTGGTCTGTGTGCTGGAGGTGGCAGGGGTATTCTTGCTGATAAGGGGCAAATAAGACAGAAATGTGTGTGACTGGCATGATACTAGCAATGTAGAAAGTCCAGGCTTGCAGAACCCATGGCAACATTTGTGTTGGGGCATAGAGTGAGCAGGAAAAAAAGAAAGATAGAAAAGTTAATGAAGAACTGATGATGCTGAGGAAGTAGACCAGGTTCTTGCCCTGTGCATGGTTTTCCTTTGAATGCGCTGTTTGGGGAAGTGAAATTAGTTAGGGAGTTTTCTCCTAGAATTGATCATTAGCACCTTCAGGGTGCTGGAAGTAAGCTGCGAAGCCAGCACATGCTGGGAAGAATCACACATCTGAATCATGGCCATAGATCATATGGAAGCAAACAAAACAACGAAAAATCAGGGCACCAAGGACCATCCCTGGATGGTACTTGCTTAATAAGGGGCTGAAAAGGTATGTGTAATTTAGAGTAGAAAGTATTGAGTCATTTCAATAACAACCACAGCTAACATTTACTGAGCACTTAATATGACCCAGTCACTGTGCTTAGAGCTAAGTGACATGAATCATCTCACTTATTCTCACCACAACCCTCTGGGGTAGGTACTACTATTATCTCCAATTTACAGATGGGAAATTGGAGGACCTGAGGTTTAAGTGAGTCACCCAAAGTACACAACTGTTGAGGGTCAGAGTCGGGATTTGAATTTTGGTATTTCTCAAACCCAAGTCCACAGATTCTTAACTTCTCTGCTTTACCACCTATCCTAAGTCAGAAATATTACTAAGGTGTAACAGAATGAGGAGGAAGAGAGATCAGCTTTCAGGAACCTACAATCCTTTTGGAGGCTTGCCAACTTCCTTTGCTTTCCCTGGAGTAGGGGAAGGAGTAAGAATCACTGGGATTTGTACCACCATGGGCTCCTCCCGGAGGAGTCTGGTGATCTTGCCTGTTGGTTTGAAATAATTGCATGCTGAAGAAACCTACAGCTGTTTCTCAAGTTTTGTTTTTACACAGTCATCTTGGGAGGGTTTTAGACATGTAGGCACAATAGACTATTTTTTTCTCTCTATTGGGCTGGCACCATGAGGTGTGACGATTGGTTCCACCCTAGAACACTGGCTGGCACAGGATACATCAGGCCTCTTTGAGCCAACAAAAGGAGCTCGATGAGCTTGTTTTTTGGATGAGTCTAGGTGAGCAGAGCAGACTCTGGGCTTCAAAAGCTCATGGACAGGAAGTTAAATGAACTCTTTGGAGTGCCAGGTTATCAGCAAGTCCTTTGAAAGAGGTGTTTTACAAAATGGCACCCTGTGACAACAGGTTATTTATGCTCTCCATGAAGAGTACTTTATACTTAGTGTTATCCTGGCCTGCACTCATCACAGAATCAAGTTTAATAATAATCATACCTATGACACTCTCCCGCGAGGGCTGTTACACCTTCTACATTTTGTAGCATGCCTCATACGTGGCAGGGCACAATACACAGTCAACAATCATGTTCACTGTGATAATGACCTTCCAAATGTGTTTCATCTAAGGCTCTCAAAGTGTTTGGCAGACATTAATTAGTAAAGCCTTACAGTGGTTGTCTGTTTTTATAAGAGACATCTTCCCATTTTACAGAATTTTACATTGAGATTCAGCAAACATAAGTGGCTTGCCCAAAGTCACACAGCATGTCTACATGTATCTTAATGATGATGCTTTGCATTCACGTAGCAGATGTTTTCTAAGGCAGTAAGTATATGTTGCAAAGGTAATTTTCACACTATCTTGGAGGAAGGTGGGTAGCAAGTGTTATTAGCTTTTGACTAGATTGGCTGAACTGCGGCAGAGAGGGCAAGGAACTCAGGAGGATTTGACCAAGGATGCAAGTCCATTCCTCTGACTCTGAACAGACTGTGGCATCCAGACAAGCCTTAGTTCTTTTAACTGAGGGATGCATGGTTGCTTTCACGCTTGCCGAAAATACAGTTAGTATTTTTGGGAGCAGACGCATGTTGCAGAACGGCAGCCATATTGGCATCCAGAAATGGGTTTGTTCATATTCCCATTGAGGAAGGCAAACGGGATGAGAGGAGTCACTTCAAGAAAGGATAGGTAGGAAGCAAAGGAATTGGGAGGTGGGGGGAGGGGGTGCTAGCTCTGCTCTCTTACAGAGCATCTTTCTAGCCCAGGTCCTGCCTGAACACAGGAGCTCTTGAGTTTAAGGATAGATAGGAAGCAAAGGAATTGGGAGGTGGGGGGAGGGGGGTGTCAGCTCTGCTCTCTTACAGAGCATCTTTCTAGCCCAGGTCCTGCCTGAACACAGGAGCTCTTGAGTTTCAGCCTTACGACAGGACTTGGTCCAGAGCAGCTTGGAGGGTGGGCACAGACCATAGTCTGGTGTTATAAGTCCCTGCAAAAGAATTCCAGAGAGACCCTGTATCTTAGTGGCTGTCTCTTATGTATGGCCAGCTCTCTCCTCAATTGCCTGTGCCAGAAGGACTCTGGGAATCCTCTATGGTTCAAAAACTTGGTAGCTGTAAATCAATTCATCGCTACCTTTTCTTTGCAACACAGCCACATTGGGAAAGATGAAAACCACAGCAAAAATATTCCAAGTTGATAAGGGAACTGCCTCATCCCAGTGTGACACCATTTCTTGAGTGACTGATGATACTCTGCTAAAAGGCAGTCAGACTTCTGCAAGGTGGGGAGGGGGAGAGGCTGCTGGGTCTTAGGAATTCAAGGAGGATTTGCTGACCCAGAGATAGAGCCCTTTTCTCTACAAACAAGGCATGTTGGAGAACAATTTGCCTCCTCACTCCTGACTCCGCCATTTCCAGACCTGCGGATTCTGACTGATGACTAGACCAGGGCTAGTGGAGGGACTTAAAAAGAGTTCCAAGCCCTTTTCTGGAATGCATTCGCACAAAAGCACAATGGCAATAAAGAGTCTACGGCGAAGAAATCAAGAGTCTATAGTGAAAAAATGTCCCACTTCTTCGCAACCTCATTTTTGAATATTTACACATGTCCCATGGGTGGTTTCAAGGTGCAGTGAACCCAGGAAGGGGTAGCTGTTAGAAGGAAAATTTTGGAAAACTGTTCCAAATGTGTATCACAAGCCACTCCTCACTCCTGAATGAGGAAGGAGTCCTGCAAGACTCTCCCACATGCTGTTCCTCTTCACAGCAGGGAGACATGGGACCTTGCTGCCAGAGCAAGCCTTAGACTCTAATGCTTGCTCTAAGTAAGACTTCAAGGAATGCAGTTTTGATTTTCTAAGTATGCCAATGGCCCAAGCCACAGCTTTCCATTTCCACTTTGTCACACTGACTCCAGGGGTGACAGTGCAAATAATTCTGCTGGACTCACAAGGAGCATGTCCTTCTCTCCAGATGTGCCCCTACATATTAGTTCACAACAAGGCTTGTAGCCAGGTCAGATGAAGTCCTCAGGGTGTGCTATCTGCTCTGGACAGAGAGATTCCCATTATCCAAACATAAAAGCATTACTGGGTGATCTCCTGTGAGGCTCAACTGGGTCCGTTTGGTTTTTTAATTGCAGCCTCTGCTGTGTATCTTCTGTGTATTTCATTCATTTTGCAAAACGAGACGCATCTGCAGAGCTCCTATACACAGCTGATGTACTTCACAGCCCAGCCTTTGCTATCAATCAGTCCACCCACATAGACGCTTCTCTCCTGCACTATCTCCTGCATCAAGTATCTTGATAGCTTGGAACAGATTATGAATGAGTATTGCCATAACAGCACTTTATGACTAGGGGTGGGATGATGGATTTGGGTAAAATTTAAAAAGAAAACCTGACATTTGGAAATTTCTGAGATCTCAAAAGCAACAAGCAGTTGGATTTGTTTTATTTTTTTCCCCACCCTCCAAGCATTTCCCAGGCACTGGTTTGGCCTCAGAACAGCAGAATTGAAAGACCAAAATCATAATCTAAAAGGCTTTTCTTGTTCTACTACTTTCTGGACAAAAGGGAAAGGAGAACCTAGGAAGCTTTGATAGTTCTAAAGAGAATGATTAGATAGGCTCAGGCTTCTGTTATATTTGAGTAAAATGATCACTGCCCACAGAAACATATCACTTAGGAATCACCAGCAGCACTCTGAAATGTAACTGAAAGAAGATAAGTTCTAGCTCCTTGTATGCACAAACACAACCCCCAAGTGGACATGATAGTAACAAATAAGATCTCTCTTACCCCATCCATGTGGATTCTGATATTAGGCACTAGCCGGAAAGGACTGGCCTGCAGACGTCTGGGGTTGGTCCTGCTTTTCCTGCCATCCTGCAAGGTCATCGTGCCGGGTCTGCGGAAGGAGCCCCCTCTTCCGGAGCTCTGCCCTGAGCGCACGCCATCCAGAAGGCGCACGAGCAACAGGTTGGCCGGTAGCGCCTCGATGCTGCAAAACACTGGCGTCCTGCATTCGGGGCACCGCAGCTCCTTGTGGGCCTTGAAAACCCTCTGTAGACATGGTTTGCAGAAGGTGTGCTGGCAAGGGAGGACTTTGGCCGTGACATCGAGCTTCTCAAAGCACACAGGGCACTCCAGAAGATCAAGTAACGTCAAATCATCCATTTTATTTCAAAACTCCAGTCCCCACCTGGAGGAGCAGAGTCCACATGGTAGGGTCCTTTGAGCCACCCGGGGAAGAGCTGGTCTCTTGAGAACGTCAGAATTCTTGCCTGCTTGAAGGAGAGAGAGGAGAGGAAAAAAATGTGACTGCTCTGAGAGGTATATCCCACCTACATGGAGGCAGTGTCTCATGAGGCAGTTCGCAAGTACTTTGTTCCGGCACCCAAGTTTCAAATGACTCATTCTGATTCAATGCTAGCAGGTTTAAGACTCAACTCATGCTTGCTCTGAGGATCAGAGGGAACATTCAGCACAGGACTGACTGGTCATTGCCTGTAGGGGACAGGAGAGCAGGGACATAAACTGGCCTGCTGAAGTGGCCACCCAACCCCTCTTGCCAAGCCAGGGTGGGAAGAGGTCTTTTACCCCTGCCTGGGGAAATCTCCTGGACAGTTGCAATTCTTACAACAAAGCTCCCTCCAAACACAGTTTCTGAATAGCTATCTCCTCCTTCTCCGTCCCCTAGATCTCTGTGTATCTATCATCTACATCACATGTGGATTAGTTTAGGTGGGTAAGTACATCTGAATCTCATGCAGATGTAGAATTATTTCCTTCATAACACATCTTCCCACATTATTCTAGCAATGTACAAGAAAATTTTCCATTAGAAACCCATTTCCAAAAATGATTTTGCCTTAACGACACGCTAGGGTACTTGGAAGCTTTGTTTCTTTTTTTTTTGTCACCTTTTTTTTCCCCTCCTCATTCTGATTACCTAAGGCTCAGAAACAATATTCCTCCCACAAGGTAAAGTCGTGCAGCCTGTTTAGTTACTTTCACATTGTTCTCAGTTTCAAATGAAGCAGATAGGAATTCTGGATTGTGGTCACAACCTGTAAAAACCATACTAGGGCAGCATATACAGGTAGGGGTCGGCGTGTGTGTGTGTGTGTGTGTGTGTGTGTGTGTGTGTGTGTGGTCTGAAAACAGTGCTTGTTCCAGAAACAAGTTTCCTTTTGAATGTATCAAAGGAAGCCTCCAGTTTAGAAGTCTGGGGAAAAGTGAGCTGCCCCTTACAAGTACCAGGACTTCGGTGAACACCGAACCCAGAGGTTTGGCAAGAAGGGCAGTGGCCCCACTAGCGACTAGTAAGCAGGAAAGACACGACGCCAGGATGAGCGATGGCGCCTCGCTTCCTAAGACTCCTCTCCAAAGATGTCAGCGCGGCAGCGGGCTGGGGCGGCGTGTGGGGGCCACTAACCTTGTGCGCGTAACCTCTGCTGAATTCAGCTCAGCCCCCTCCTCCTCGCAGCAGGGGTGCGCGGCTCGCTCCAACCGGCTTCCTTTCCCCCAGCGCCGCTGCGGCCACCGCTCAAAAACTTTAACCACTCAGTCTTACTCATTTCAAGGGATCGCCTTACCCAGCCCTGTTAACCCTTTCACCGCCAGGCTGCTGCCTACCAACGACTCTTTTGTTGTGGTTAACTTGATGTCCTTTCCTTTAGTTCACTGAATTGTTTCTGGGAAAAGATTATAAGAGGCAAAACATAAGCCAGTCCCTAAGGCCAAGTATTTACAAAGTTCCTATTTTCACCTTTCCCATTTTCTCTAGTATCCAAGGAATCGGAACCTGCTCCATTCCAAACATACCAAAGTGATTGTGTTTATTTTAAAACTTTATAAGGATTTCCTGGGAAGGTCAAAAGTAAAACTGGTCAAGCTATGAAAACAAGGATAAGCTGGACACACCAAAAATAATTGCTTTTTAAAAATCATAGTTAATCTCTGAATTTAGAGGGACTTCAGTGATCTTTTTGCTTAATCTGTTTAAATTAAGAAACTAGTGTCATGTATATACATACATATGGAAAAATCAAAGCACAGAGAAGCTTTTTCAAAAAATGAAAAGCAGTGGTCTCCTTGTCCTCCTGCCTGTTACCATCTGTAGTCTTTTCATATCCTCAGATTATGCTCATCTTTCTATTTTTTGATTTATCAAATAATACATTTCATTTAAAATTACAAAGGTATCCGACTGTGAGTAATAACAATCTTACCTAATACCAGGGTAACCCTTATCTGTGTCAAGCACTGTTCTAAATACCTATGTTAGCCCTTTAACTCTTTAAAGGATACACTAAATTCTTTACTTTTATTTTGCAGATGAGGTAGCTTGAGACACAGAGAGGGTAAATAACTCATCCCAGGACTCACAGTTAGTGGAAGGTAAGTGGTCTGTGCTCTTAACAATGTCATGGAGTGATACAACTTTAAGAGGCTGGCCGGGTGGGGCAGTGGCTCTTGCCTGTAATGCCTGCAATCTCAGCACTTTGGGAGGCCAAGTGGGTGGATCATGAGGTCAGGAGATCGAGACCATCTTGGCCAATCCAGACAGTGAAACCCTGTCTCTACTAAAAATACAAAAACTATCTGGGCATGATGGTGCATGCCTGTAGTCTCAGCTACACAGGAGGCTGAGGCAGGAGAATCACTTAAACCCAGGAAGTGGAGGCTGCAGTGAGCTGAGATCGCACCACTGCACTCCAGCCTGGGTGAAAGAGTGAGACTCTGACTCCAAAAATAACAAGAGGTGAAGAGGTGGTTCAAGGGAGCTAAGTCTTCTCTAAGAGGACAAGAGGTCAAAAGATAATGGCCAAAACTGGCTACTCTCTTTTGCAGATGAGGCAACTGCAACCAAAATGATCAAGGGATTCTTTGAAGTTGTCCAGTAAGCTAGGGGCAGAATTGGGACTGAAAACTAGGTGCTCAAGGCCAGCCGTGGTGACTTATGCCTGTAATCCCAGCACTTTGGAAGGCTGAGATGGGTGGATTGCTTGAGGTTAGTAGTTTGAGACCAGCCTGGCTAACATGGTGAAGCCCGATCTCTACTAAAAATACAAAAATTGGCTGGGTGTGGTGGCTGGGAGTACTTGGGAGGCTGAGGCACAAGAATTGCTTGAACCTGGGAGCTGGAGGCTGCAGTGAGTTGAGACCACGCCATTGCACTCCAGCCTGGGTGACAGAGTGAGACTCCATCTCAAAAAAGAGAAAGAAACTAGGTGTTCTTTTAAAAATTATTGTTATTACTATATCTTCTCTCTAGACTGAGGATGACCGTTATTTTGCAGATTGAGTTCAGATACAGTTCAATGGGAAAATCTTAAGAGGAGACCAGGAGGTCTGAAAACATTGTTTACATGCTTTTCCACGCTTTTTCATATTAGTTCCAAAAAATCAAACATGCGCTTGGGCCAGAACTTTAGGATGGAGTAGATGGTTATCTATTTTCTGAGCGCTGAGGCCTAATTTTGATGTAGGCCAATTTCAGATACCAGTTTCAACTACTACTTTTTTAACCTTACTTTTGAGCTTGATAACAACCCATCCCATTCTGCTTGCCTGTCTCCTTCTATTATTCCTAAGCTTGAGTCTGTGCCACTAAGGATTCTCCTTGTGGTTTACTATCCTCTTACTCTGTTTCCCACTTAGCAAAGCTGAGTCAATTTCCTTTGTACCCTGCAGTGGTCTCACTCCTTAAAAAGGGCCACTCCTATGCTGGAACTCCTGTTGCAGAGATTGGCAATATTTTCTCTTTTTCCTTTTCTTGTTTTTAAACATACTCTATTGCCTTTACATACTCATATCTGCACATGCATGCATACACTTGCATAAGGATGCACACACACATAATCTTAATCATAGTAACACTTATGGAGCACTTGCTGTATGCCACTGACCAGCGTTAAGACTTTAAACGTATTATCTCATTGAATTCTCCCAACCACCCCATAAGATACTGTAACTTTCTTGAGGTTACAAACCTTGTGATCTGAACTCAGGTTGGTCTAATCCTGGGGCCTGTGTTTCTTTTCATTTTATAAAGTCATGTACATGTCATAAATATAACCATATATCTTTACTATGTAAATCTACTCATGTTTATGCATATGCCCATATTGTACACACCAGCTGATCGCAGGGCCAACACAAGACAAAATATTGATGTCAGAAAAGGAGACTCAGCTCTTCTGGGTTGTAGTCTACCCAGCTCATGGCCCCTACACACCCTTGTGTGGTCAGGGGTCTTAAAAACTTGGAATCCTCCCATCCCTGAGAAAATGCAGTCAAATCCGCTCAGTCCCAGGAAGGTGGACTAGATCCAGTGGATTACTCTTTTCCAGCAAAGCTGGCAATTGAAAATCTAGCCACATAGAATCACGATGGTAGAATTTTAGATTCTAATGGAGGACAGAGAAAATGTACACTGAAGTGAGGAGTGGTCTTTTAGCACCTCTCAAACGACACCCTGTAGGTGGTCCCCAACGCCATCCACAAGAGGTTAGTCTTGAAGAAACTTTTAAAGAAAGGTGAGAGTTTTAAATGGGGATTTCATTCTGGCTTACCCAAATACTACCTTGGCATCAAATCAGATGAACACGTAGTCTTTAAAAACAAACACAACGGTGAACTATGTATACCTCTTCAGACTCCAGGCCACCTCCCTTCCCCCACCGTTCCCACCCCATCAACATTCCTGTTTATATCTGTACAGTTATGGGGTGATTACTGGCTGCATTCTTTTTTAAAATCTGTGCGATATGCCTGCGCTTCTGCTGTGCAAATTTATAAGTACATTTAGATTTATGTATGTAAAACACACAAATAAGCAAATCTGATCATATTGTTTCCTTAGTTAAAACTCTTCAGTAGGTTTCTGTGACCTTAGGATAAAATTGTGTTCTTCTTCTGACTGTCAGGCCTTGTGTGATCTGGCTCAAGCCCACCTCTCCTGCTTCAACTTATACCCCCACCACCCCCTCACTCAGCACGCTGTAGACCCACTGGCTTTCTCTTCACTCTTAGGATAGTGTTTTCACCATCAAGCATTTGTTCGTGCGTTTCTTTCTGTCTTCAATGCACTCTCTTCCCCTTCCTCTCTTCCTAGTTACTCTCTCCCCCACCCTTTGCTTTTTAAATCCCCTTCTCTGCAAATTTGAGCTTTAAAAAAATGACGATTCCTCCGGGAAGCCTTTCTTTTTTTTTTTAAATTTTTATTGCATTTTAGGTTTTGGGGTACATGTGCAGAACGTGCAAGATAGTTGCATAGGTACACACATGGCAGTGTGTTTTGCTGCCTTCCTCCCCTTCACCCACACTAGGCATTTCTCCCCAGGCTATCCCTCCCCAGCTCCCCCCCGCTGTCCCTCCCCCATTCCCCCCAATAGACCCCAGTATGTAGCTGACCCCCTCCCTGTGTCCATGTGTTCTCATTTTTCTCACCCGCCTATTAGTGAGAATATGCGGTATTTCCTTTTCTGTTCTTGTGTCAGTTTGCTGAGAATGATGTTCTCCAGATTCCTCAAGAACCTAGAAATAGAAATTCCATTTGACCCAGCAATCCCATTACTGGGTATCTATCCAAAGGACTATAAATCGTTCTACTATAAGGACACATGCACACAAATGTTCATTGCAGCACTGTTTACAATAGCAAAGACCTGGAACCAACCCAAATGCCCATCGATGATAGACTGGACTGGGAAAATGTGGCACATATACACCATGGAATATTATGCAGCAATCAAAAATGATGAGTTTTTGACCTTTGTAAGGACATGGATGAATCCAGGAAGCCTTTTTTGATTCTCATGAGTAGAAAGTTTGCCATCCTACACCTCTCCTTTATAACACCTATCACAACTATAACTCAGTAATTATTTTCTATTAACTTATTTAATGCCCACCTCCTCCACATAGACTGTAAGCCCCAAGAGAGGATGGACCTTACGTGTCTTGTTGCTGTTCTATTCCCCTGTATCTAACACGGGGACTGGCATGTGGTTGATACTCACTAAACGTTGAATGGGTTTATGATGACTAAAGGAATGAATGATGTTCTTAAAAAGTTGCATTTTGGCAGGTGTACACCAAATGGTTGATGATGGTTTTATATTAGACACCTCTTGAATGTCGCTTTGAATGTTCTCAACCACACCTCTTTTTTTTTTTTTTTTTTTTTTAAATTTTTATTGCATTATAGGTTTTGGGGTACATGTGCAGAACGTGCAAGATAGTTGCATAGGTACACACATGGCAGTGTGTTTTGCTGCCTTCCTCCCCTTCACCCACACTTAGTATTCATCCCCAGGCTATCCCCCCCCAACCCCCCCGCTGTCCCTCCCCCATTTCCCCCAACAGTCCCCAGTGTATAGTAGACCGCCTCTCTGTGTCCATGTGTTCTCATTCTTCTCACCCACCTATGAGTGAGTATATGCGGTATTTCTTTTTCTGTTCTTGTGTCAGTTTGCTGAGAATGATGCTCTCCAGATTCATCCATGTCCTTACAAAGGATACAAACTCATCATTTTTGATTGCTGCATAATATTCCATGGTGTATATGTGCCACATTTTCCCAGTCCAGTCTATCATCGATGGGCATTTGGGTTGGTTCCAGGTCTTTGCTATTGTAAACAGTGCTGTAATGAACATTCGTGTGCATGTGTCCTTATAGTAGAACGATTTATAGTCTTTTGGATAGATACCCAGTAATGGGATTGCTGGGTCAAATGGAATTTCTATTTCTAGGTCCCTGAGGAATCGCCACACTGTCTCCCACAATAGTTGAACTAATTTACACTCCCACCAACAGTGTAAGAGTGTTCCTATTTCTCCACATCCTCTCCAGCATCTGCTGTCTCCAGATTTTTTAATGATCGCCATTCTAACTGGTGTGAGATGATATCTCAATGTGGTTTTGATTTGCATCTCTCTAATGACCAATGATGATGAGCACTTTTTCATGTGTTTGTTGGCCTCATGTATGTCTTCTTTTGTAAAGTTTCTGTTCATATCCTTTGCCCATTTTTGAATGGGCTTGTTTGTTTTTTTTCTGTAAATCTGTTTGAGTTCTTTGTAAATTCTGGATATCAGCCCTTTGTCAGATGTGTAAACTGCAAAGATTTTTTCCCATTCTGATGGTTGCCAATTCACTCTAGTGACTGTTTCTTTTGCTGTGCAGAAGCTGTGGAGTTTGATTAGGTCCCATTTGTCTATTTTGGCTTTTGTTGCCAATGCTTTTGGTGTTTTGTTCATGAAGTTCTTGCCTACTCCTATGTCCTGAACGGTTTTGCCTAGATTTTCTTCTAGGGTTTTTATGGTGTCAGGTCTTACGTTTAAGTCTTTAATCCATCTGGAGTTAATTTTAGTGTAAGGTGTCAGAAAGGGGTCCAGTTTCTGCTTTCTGCACATGGCTAGCCAGTTTTCCCAACACCATTTATTAAATAGGGAATCCTTTCCCCATTGCCTGTTTTTGTCTGGTTTATTAAAGATAATATGGTTGTAGATATGTTGTGTTGCCTCCGATGCTTCTGTTCTGTTCCATTGGTCTATATCTCTGTTTTGGTACCAGTACCATGCTGTTTTGATTACTGTAGGCTTGTAGTATAGTTGGAAGTCTGGTAGCGTGATGCCTCCCGCTGTGTTCTTTTTGCTTAGAATTGACTTGGCTATGCGGGCTCTTTTTTGGTGCCATATGAAATTCATGGTGGTTTTTTCCAGTTCTGTGAAGAAATTCAATGGTAGTTTGATGGGGATAGCATTGATTGTGTAAATTACTTTGGGCAGTATAGCCATTTTCACAATATTGATTCTTCCTAACCACGATCATGGAATGTTTCTCCATCTGTTTGTGTCCTCTCTTATTTCGTTGAGCAGTTGTTTGTAGTTTTCCTTAAAGAGGTCCCTTACATTCCTTGTGAGTTGTATTCCTAGGTATTTTATTTTCTTTGTAGCAATTGTGAATGGCAGTTCATTCTTAATTTGGTTCTCTTTAAGTCTGTTATTGGTGTATAGGAATGCTTGTGATTTTTGCACATTGATTTTATATCCTGAGACTTTGCTGAAGTTGCTTATCAGTTGCAGGAGCTTTTGGGCTGAGGTGATGGGGTCTTCTAGGTATACTATCATGTCATCTGCAAATAGAGACAATTTGGCTTCCACCTTTCCTATTTGAATACCCTTTATTTCTTTTTCTTGCCTGATTGCTCTGGCTAGAACTTCCAGTACTATGTTGAATAGAAGTGGTGAGAGAGGGCATCCTTGTCTAGTGCCGGATTTCAAAGGGAATGCTTCCAGTTTTTGCCCATTAAGTATGATATTGGCTGTTGGTTTGTCGTAAATAGCTTTTATTACTTTGAGATATGTTCCATCAATACCAAGTTTATTGAGGGTTTTTAGCATAAAGGGCTGTTGAATTTTGTCAAATGCCTTCTCTGCGTCAATTGAGATAATCATGTGGTTTTTGTTTTTGCTTCTGTTTATGTCAACCACACCTCTTATTTAAGCTAAGAAGTTTTCCCAGATTCAGGCCACATGCAGAGATACTAACTGGCAGTGTCTCTCCTTAAGACCTAGTCACATATTTGTTGCCTCCTGCCCTAGAGCTTCACTAATGTTGCAGCATGGGACACATATGGGAACTTACTTCATACTCACGTGTGCGTGATCCAGAAGTGTGGACTGTCTTTGACTAATGGAAAGTCTACTGATATATTTTCCTCTTTTATCCTCTGGGGCAGGCAGTCCTGAGATGTCACAGAGTTCTTCAGAAGGTCTTGTGAGATGAGTGCTATTCATCCATTAGAGGCTAACACAATAATGCGTCTTTGTGCTGGCTTTCTCTCATTCCCTGTTTCACTTCCCCATCCCTAACTCCTGCTCCCAAATAAATTACGTTCAAGGAAGCAAGCCTTTGTCTCAAGCTAAGACAGTTTCTTTCCAATTAAAAATTAAATCACAAACAAGTGTGCAGATAAGTTTTGTCAATCAAATTTACTTACTTATTGGAATTATGATTTCAGAGGTGTACTACTTTCATTTGACTCTTAGCCACTTGGTAGTCTCAGGCTCGCTGCCATAAAGTTACTCATTTGTAAAGCACTCCTTAAATCCATCGAAGGACTTGAGGTATTTGGAAATCTAAAGTCTTAGAGCTGCAGGGTCATGAAAGCTCTCTTGACCATCACTGGACTCTTGTTGCCGAAGGCCGTGTTTTGTACATCTTTGTTCTCTTCCTTTAGTAGCTAGTATATATCTAGGTAGGGTTTAAACCTTTAAATAGATGTATGTTATCTGCTTCCATGCTGTTGAACTTGCCCATATGTTTTGATTTTCTAGTAATAGTGAGAAACCTTTGCAACAGTTCAAGAGGAGGCATAACTGGAGGAGGACAATGGAAATGTGAAGAAAATCAGACTGACAGGGGTTGAGTGGCTATTAAATATTCTGTCTTTCTTTGAAGGATGCAGGCCCAGGATGAAGTCAGATGTGAGATTTCCTCTCCAATCAGGGAGATGTTTGCAGGACATCTCCAAGCTCCTGGCCAGGACACAGAGGCATTATAAATTTTCTGGAGATGGCTTATGGTTCTTAAATTTAATGGGAAACGCTTTGAACCAGCAGTCAAGAGCATGGTTTTAAGCCAGGTGTGGTGGTGCATGCCTGTAATTCCAGTGCTTTGGGAGGCTGAGGCAGGCAGATGGCTTGAGTTCAGGTGTTCAAGACCAGCCTGAGCAACATGGCAAAATCCTGTCTCTACAAAAAATACAGAAATTAACCAGGCATGGTGGCACATGCCTGTAGTCCCAACTACTAGGGAGGCTGAGGTGGGAGGATTGCTTGAGCCCAGGAGATTGAGGCTGCAGTGAGCTGAGATCACACCACTGCACTCTAGCCTGGGTGACAAAGTGAGACCCTGTCTAAAACAAAACAAAACAAAACAAACGAACGAACAAAAAGCTCCACGGTTTTGGAGTCTAACAGACCTGGTTTGAATCCCAGCTCTGCCAGTTGCTAGACAGATAGATCATTTAGGCAAATTGTTCCTCTGTTCCTTGGATTCCTCATGGATAAAGTGGGGCAACTAGTAGGACCTACTTCATTGAGATGTTCTGAAGAGTCAGTTGAGATGACGTATATAACATGCTTAATAGATGTAGTGTTTTTATCTTCTTTCTTCTTGCTGTAAGCAGATCTCATAAAAGAACCAGATGCCAGATGGTTCTCACTCTAACGCAAGCTAATCCAAAGAAAAACATGCTAGGCCATGTGATTGCTCAGTTCTTTATTGATCAAAATGCTCTTACACAATGTATTCAAAACCTCTGTCATTTGCATTTTATCTTTATGCCTTTTGCCATAGTCATGTACTTTTTAAAAATGTCAAATTATTTTTTAAATGATTTAAAGGGAAACTTAAAAAATACTACTATAAATGGGAAACCAGTTTCCGTTGCTGCAATTTGAAGGTGAAAGTAAATGTACATTTGATTAAAACAATAAAATATCATTGAATCCCAGTTAAATGCTATTGCCTGCCTAGATCTAAACTTGAGACCTGAGCAATTTGTGTTAAAAAGAGAGCAGTGGCTCATGCCTATAATCCCAGCACTTTGGGAGGCCAAAGTGTACAAATCACTTGAGGCTGGGAGTTTGAGACCAGCCTGGGCAATGTGGCGAAACCCCATCTCTACTAAAAATATAAAGGCTGACTGGGTGTGGTGATGCATGCATGTAATCCCAGCTACTTGAGAGCCTAAGGCAAGAGAATCACTTGAATCTGGGAGGCAGAGGCTGCAACGAGCCAAGATTGCACCACTGCACTCCAGCCTGGGTGACAGAGTGAGACTGTCTCAAAAAAAAATTTTTTTTTAAATAAATAAAAAATAAATAAATAAAGACTTGCCTAAACTGAGGCTTTCTCCTTGGTGTTATCAGAAAAGTGAAGGAGAAATGAAAGGAAAATAACTTTCTCCTGGTGTGATTCAGTGTTATTCCTTTTGGGTTAGGATATCCCAAGCTATAGGAGACTCTGATTTAGTATATTATAAAGGAACTGAAGTGATTGTGAAGAACCAAAGAAAGACAGAAACCTACCCATTTCTGTACCATAAATGGGGGTTCACCCACTGTGCATCTGGTGAGAGATTCTTAAGTGCATTTCTTCCTTTTGATTTTCAATAAAAAAGAATAGTTTACTAAGCATGTTTGTAATCTTTCCTCTACAGATCAGAAGGAAGTTCTAAAGGCAGATTTGTGAGAGGAAAAAGTAGGAAAGTAAGTAAGAATGCATCTTTCCATTCTATTATTGATAGAAAATAATTCTGCTGGTAAAATCCAAGTAATTGAATTTTAACTGTAAAACTGTAACTGTAGTCTAGTTAACTGAATTGTGCCAATGCCAGTTTCTTAGGTTTTACAATCTATTATGGTTATATAAGAAGTTATCATTGGGAGAAGTTGTGTGAAGGGTACCAGGGATTTCTCTGTACCATTTTTGCAATGTCTCATGAGTCTATAATTATTTCAAAATGAAAAGTAAAAAAAAAGTTTAGAAAGCAGTGTATAGCTAAAACCTTAAAAAATATGTTTTCACTTTTCACCTTTTGATCCTAAAATACCACTTCTATACATTTATAGTCACGGAACAGATATATATCCAAGTGTGTTCCTCATAGCATTACTTACAATAGTGAAAAGTTAAAAAACAGCCTAAATGTCCAGCAATAGGGGAATGGGTAAATGGTGATATGGGGAAATATTATGCAACTATTAAAATGACAGGGAGATGTATATTTAATGACATGAAGGATCATTCATAATTAAGTGAATATTGAAACTTAAGTTATATGAGTTCAAGTTATCTAAAAATGATACACACACACATATATAGTATCAAGACTAGAAGATTGTTTGCCAGAATGTTAGCAATGGTTATTTCTAGCCACTGGGCTTATTAGTTGATTTTTATTTTTAAAAATTTTGCTCATGTATATTTGTAATTTTTCTATAATATATATTACTACTGTTAATATATTTTTTAAAAAGATATTAAAAATGCTTAAATCATTATAGATTTACTAAAACATTTGCAACTGGGGGAGTTAAATCCTATAACTCTAATAGCTTATGCATTACAGTTGATAGGATAGCCATTTAAAAAATAATAAACTGTACAGCTCTGCAATTGCTGTAAGAAGATGTTAATCCCTAACAGACACTGGGCCTTACTAAAGAAAAGTAAGTGATAAATCATTTCACCCCTAAACCTGTCTTTCTTCCTTTCTTTTACTGTTTCCTTGCTGATGAAATCAGTAAATGTTTTGATTCAAAACCAGGAACAGGATGCAATCTTAATTCTTATTAAACTCAGGGAAAGTCAGTGCAAAAGCTGACAGTTTGCCTAGGCAATTGGGTATCCACAGTCTTGTTTTCTTTGTCACACAAGCGAGAAAGTTGCAAAATTCAGTAATTCCCCAAGTTCTCTGATTCAGGTTAGATGTCTCTCTTTATGGGTAGGCTTTCCAGAATAACGTGAAATACACGAGAAACAAAATTTTTTCTTATTAAAAAAGAATTAGAGGCCAGGCGTGGTGGCTCACGCCTGTAATCCCAGCACTTTGGGAGGCCGAGACGGACAGATCACGAGGTCAAGAGATCGAGACCATCCTGGCCAACATAGTGAAACCTGTCTCTACTAAAAATAAAAAAAAATTAGCTGGGCATGGTGGTGCAGGCCTGTAGTCCCAGCTACTCAGGAGGCTGAGGCAGGGGAATTGCTTGAAGCCCGGAGGCGGAGGTTGCAGTGAGCCGAGACTGCCACAGCACTCCAGCCAGGCACCTGTTGACAGAGCAAGACTCTATCTCAAAAAAAAAAAAAAAAAAAAAAAAAAGAATTAGAATGATTTTCTATAACTGACTGTAAATAACATCTGTCAAATCAATTAGACATTTTTTAGGGTACCCTGTGATGGTGCTAATTATGTATTAATTATGTGATATATGTTATTTACTCACTTGTCCTTATAAATTGTCTCTCTATTCCACAAAATCTACATCCCATGGTGCAGGAATCATGTCCGTGTTGTTAATTGTGTCTGACACAAGTAGGTGTTGAATAAATATTTGCTGAGTGATAAGGATGACTCATTTGTGTTTGGAATTCTCATTGCATTCCTAGGGAGAAAGCTTGGGACTTGGAATCTGGAGACATGCTTTAGAAACTCAGCTCCACCAGTAACAACTCTGTGACCCTTTGTGTTCAAAAGCTTTAGGCCTTGTCCATAAAAATGTGATCAGTAACAAGTACTTCACAGGCTTGTCATATTGTCATAAGGAATAAATGTTCTAATACATGTTGGTAAAACAATATCTGGTACATAGAAAGTGCTCAAAAGATATTAATTGACAATATCTGAATTATTTCTGTTTTAGCTATAGTTTATCTCTTTCTGATACAATTTTTAACTTAGAGTAGTTACGAACATACATTCTGGAGTCAGATGGCCTGTGCCGTCTTATTAAATAAGAGTGTGACCTAGAGCAAATTATTTAAACATGCTGTACTTGGTTTTTCTCATCTGTGAAACAGGAATGGTAATAATATCACTTAGTCCTTAGGATTATTGTGAGCACACACTGAGAAGATTCTTGTAAATGCTTCAAAGAGTGTGACAGGAGTAAGTGCTCAATAAAGGTTAGCCATTTTCTCCTTATCAGGCCTCTTATCTATTGTATTGCATCTAAAGTACAGTTTAAAATTGAGCCCAACTGCCGGCTTCTCTTCCTGAAGCAGTTATTTATTCTGATTTGGCCTTTTCATGACTGTCAATTCATGAAATGGCTGCCTGGAGGTTTATGTGGTCTGGGCATTGCGGCACCCTGTAAAACTTTAAGAGGTGATGAGATTGGCTATTGTGCTAGAATAAATAACAATTAACCTTGTTTTGCACAAGATTTTGTGCGAAGAGCCATAGCCCTATAATTACCCCCATCTTACAGATGAGGAAACAGAGGCTCAGAGAGGTTATGCATTATCCCAGCCAGTGCATGGGGAACTCAGAACTTACACCCAGGCAGACTCTTAACCTTCATGTGATCCCATTTGCCACATTTATTAAATAAAAAGGAGGCTATTTAAATCAATACTTTATTGCAACTTTGATCTTAGACTTTTATTTTTGGTGCCACTCAGTAGAGTTCAAACCTTGGCAACATAAAAAGCCTTCTCACAGTAACATCAGGTTAATCTCCAAGAAACACAAAGGGAAATAAGCCTGAAACAGAAAGGGACAGAGCATAGGGAGAATTATTATTATTATTTTTGAGATAAAAATCATGAGAAATTTCAACAAACTAGATAAAAGCATTTGGATAAAAATCACTTTGGTTTTCAGAAACAAATGGAGACTTCTGTAAATATGACCAGAATTATCTCATTTTGTTTTTATGCTCAATTTATGACAGTGAATTAACTTTTCAACTAGAATTTTAAAATGGATTTGCCCTGGTAGATCTAGCTCTGCCATTTGACATATTACCTTTGTGGTGATCAACTGTAGGTAGACTAGGAGTAGAGGAGTGTGGTTGCGGGAGAAGAGGGCTCACATGGTGGGCAGTTCATCTCCCCATGCCACTCTCCAAACTCAACCACTCCTTGCCCCCTGCTTGGTACTAAACATGGCTTTTATTCTAAACTAACTTCAGATTTCGGCATTTTCTATCAAAACTGTAAGTATGCATTCCATTTCACTTAGTAATTCTACATCTAGACGTTCATTTAAGAGAAATCTCACAAAATATGCAAAGAGATATATACAAGGACATTCACTGTTTTGTTGTTTGTAGTGGAAAATAAATGGCACTAACTTAAAATATCCATCAGGAAGGGATTGGTTATATATACCATGATGTAATCACACAGAGGAATATCTAGGTAAATGAGTATATATTGATATGGATATAATGGAAAAAAGATTGTAGGCCGTGCTTATAACACCCCTAACATTATAGAAGGATTTTGTAAGGATGCATACCAGTGATACACAAACTTAAATGCATGCAGGGGACGAGATTTTGGCTTTGTGAATGGGTCAAGTAGGGACTGTGACAACCTTGAGAGCATGCCTCATGTTAAGCAACTAGCACCACTCATTTTCAGGAAATCATTGCTAACCTGGTGGCAGGTCTTTGGATTTTCCAAGAAAAGCTGGGCGTCAGAGTACTATTTATTCTAGTTTGTGGCATCTACTTACTTCTCTGTCACTTCCAAAGCTGGGAACTCCATGAAAGCATTTCAGTCATGTGAAACCTCTTGATTTTCATTTCGAGACAACAAATAAAAATATTTTAGAAATATATTGAGTATGGTCATCTGTTAGCTGTATTTTTCTTGCAGGCTCATTGCTTATCACTCTCTAAAATACTCTTAGCAAGGGCTATCTCTGGAGAATCATATTATAGGCCAATATCAGGGCGTGAAACTTATTATGTATAAAGTAGACTGTTCTCGAAATGTAGTCCTGGACCACTACATCCATGTTTCTGGAAACCTAGAAGTGCATAGGCCCCACCCAGACTTAATGAATTAGAAACCCTGGGGATGGGCCCAGCAATCTGTATTTCCCCAAGTGCTTCGGGTGATTCTGATGCATTCTAAAGTTTGAGATTGAGTGGGGCTTATGCATTTCTAACTAGTTTCCACGTGACACTGATGTGGTAATCCAGGGCCACATTTTGAGAACCGTCTATTTTATACATTGCTTTATGTTTGGGGTTCCTGCATTGCCTGCACTGCTTTTATAATTAAAACCCCCCACAAGCACACAGGACATACTTACACTGGCCTTATATTAGGAAGATTTGAACTAAAGTGAGTTTCCAGAACACTCCAGACTAGGGCTAGTCCTGAGAGTTTGGAGTAGCTTTGGTTTTGTTACCAATCTTCTGGGCTCAGCTGGATTTATGTTTTAGACTAGGGTTTCTGTAGCCTTGAAATGCTTCTGGCCATGTTGGACCCTGTGAGTCGCTGGGGGTAGAAACAGCTTTTTAACGGTGTTGTGAGAGAAAAATTACATCTCTCATTTCCATAGTATAACTGGAGCCTGTGGGGAAAATAAATACCTAGGTTATAAGCATTCGTTCTTTGATTCAGTTCATTCATTCAACAACAATGTTGTGAGTGCTTACTATATGTCTGTCATTGTTCTGAGCCTCAATGACACTGAGATACCTTCATGGAACTCACAGCTTAGGAAGGGACACAGAAGTAAATAGACTATCAAGAACCAGTGTTAAAAGTAGTGTGATGAGGGTCAGCACATGGTGCTTTGGAAATCCCCACTAGAGATGAAGGAAGACTTTCCTGAAGGGGTGGCACCTGGCTGAGTTTTAAGAGATAAGCAGGAGAAATAGAAATGGGGAGGAGTCAGCTTGGTAAAGAAATGGAGGGGCTATGCCAGGACAAGAGCTAAACAGATACAGAGACACGAAGGGTGGGAGGACCCGGGACTTTCTGGGAAATGCTTGTACTCTGCCTAACCTGGGAAGAGGGTGTGTGGCAGGAGTGTCAGGCATCGGGGCTGAAGTGTGGGCAGCTACCTGATCACAAAGTGCTTGGAAAAGCAGGCTGGGATGCCTGGGCTCCATCCAAAAAGCAGCTGAGAGAGCCAGTGACAAGTTGTAACTTAGGGAGTGACAGAGAGTCCCTTTAAATTTGGGGGCTGTTTATATAGTTATGACAACAAATGTTTTCACCCAGAGTTTTCATTTATGTCTACTTGAATCTATAAAGTTTAAAAATACCATGCTTTAAGTGAGAAGAAATAGCAACTTATTTAAAAAAATAGAATGTACAAAATGATGGCTGGGAAACTGTAGTTAATGTAAACACAGATTTAAGTTTTGTACTTTCCCTTACTGCTTGGTTTTAGATACGTTTCATGACATGTCATACATAGCCTGTGAGTTAATTAAGCTATTGATTTGGAAGGTTGTTGGTTAATCCCAAGCCAGTTTCAAGGGTGTGTATGTGTTTTGTGTGAGGAGCTGGTTAAAGGCATTCATAACGTTATGATAATCCTCATTGAATGTTGCTGGGGTTCCAACTGGCAATGCCTCCCATTCCTGGCATCATTACCCCACTAAGGGCTTTGCTTCCCCGGAAAGTTGGGTGAATACTCAGTTAGTAGAAATCGAATCAACATGTTCAGTTTGGTAAGGACTTGTCTTCCTTCATCTCACAGGGAGAAAGGGAAAAGTCAGTGGTTTCTCAAGAGGAAAAGGAGGGGAGGGAGGAGCAGACGGGTGACTGGTGATGCTGTTAAAGTCCCACAATTGCTGTAGAGCTGCATTTTCAGGCCTGGAGCAGGGTGACCTCATTTGCTGCTACATGTATTCATCCTTGGTTTCCTGGCCTTTTTGCCATGAGCACATGTGTATCTGCTGAATGTGTAAATGTGCCCCAGAGAGGCTGTGAGGATTTTAGAGACAGACTAAACCAGATTTAAATACTACCCTGCAACGTACTGAGTGTTGAGAGTTTGGAAAAATTGCTTACCTACCTTATTTGTGATTTCAGAATGCCTACTTGACACGGGTTTTTTGGTGAGAATTTAATGAGTTGAGATATTTATGTTTAGTGTCTTAGTCTGTTTGGGATGCTATAACAAATCCCCAACACTGGGTGGCTTATAAACAACAGAAATTTATTGCTCATAGTTCTGGAGGCTGGGAAGTCCAAGATCAGTGGGCTGACAGATTTGGTGTCTGGTTCATAGACGGCATCTTTACCGTGTGTCCTCACATGATGGGAGGGGAGAGGTGTTTCTCTTGGGCCTTTTTTATAAGGTCTTTGCCCCCATGGCCTAATGGCTTCCCAAAGGCCCTGACTCTTAATAACATCACCTTGGGGTTAGGATTTCTACATATCATTTTTAAGGAGAAAGAAACATTCAGACCATAGCACATGGTGACTGACACATAACTGATGTTCAGTATTTCTTTCCTGACCTGGGACTGAAGCTACATTTTCTGGTTTCCATAGGAACAATTGTTTGTCACCCTGATCCTCTGTCATGCTTAATTTTTACCAGTAGGGAAACATGTTTGGGGAAGAGGGAACTTGAGTGGCAGCATGTCCTGCATTCCAATCCTGGTATAACTACTCATTTCAGACAAGTCACTCAATATTTTTGAGACTTAGGTTCCTTCTCTATAAAATGGAAACAATAATGCCCAATAATTTCCATACCTTCTACAGTCATTGCGAGGATTCAGTGAAGTAATGCAAGGGTGTTCAAAACTTAGAGAGCATCAGAATCACCTGAAGAGCTGGTTAAGACACAGATTGCTGGGCCCATCCCCATGGTTTCTGGTTCAATAAGTCTGGGCAGGGCCTATGCATCTGTAACTAGTTTTCAGGCGATGCTCATGCACGTCCAGGACCACACTTTGAGAACAGTGCCTGACAAAAGTAAACAGCAGGCGGTTGTGAGTTACTGACACTTTCATATTTTGGAGCAGGAGTAATAGTGTACATATCACCACATGGCTGCAATTCTAATTTTAGGGTCCTTATTTTGGCTACATCAATAGTTTCTTGGTTTTCAATTTTGTAGCACTATTATAAACAGTGAGGAGGAGAGACTCAGTGTTGTAGGGGGTTAAAATCCACAAGTCAATGCTGCTCATATCCAAGTGACCCAAGTACAGGAATCAGGGCCCAGGATGGCTAGGTCCCAGTGTAGATTTGTTAGCCTGGGACAAACTAAAAAACAATATTTTTTAGGTTGAGTTTCTCTCTTGTTGCCCAGGCTGGAGTGCGATGGTGTAATCTTGGCTCACTACAACCTCTGCCTCCTGGGTTCAAGTGATTCTCTTGCCTCAACCTCCCAAGTAGGAATTATAGGGATGCGCCACCACACCCGGCTAATTCTGTATTTTTAGTAGAGACAGGGTTTCTCCATGTTGGCCAGGCTGGTCTCAAACTCCCAACCTCAGGTAATCCATCTGCCTTGGTCTCCCAAAGTGCTGGGATTACAGGCGTGAGCCACCACGCCAGGCCTTAAAAAACAATTTCTCAAACATTCTTCTACTTCTTGAGACCCTCTACTACATGTTGAGGGCATGTTTTGGGGAGATTGGGGCAGAAAACAGGAGACTTCCACAGCCCAGAATCTTCTCTGCTGTTTTCTTGGGTCCCACCCTCCCCAGGGGTTTTAAGCTTCTGAAGGATGGATCTTCCCCCTGAGGAAATCACAGGCCCTGACTCTTATTTTAGAAGGCAGATGGCAAAGATAAGGGGCATGGTGACACCTCTGTCACCTAATGAACAGTCTGAATTACACATCTAAAATTAACAGCTTCTCCTCCTGCCTCCCACCCACCCGCCTACCCAATACTTAAACCCTCCCCTGTCATTGTTTCTCTGAGCAATCCAGTCGCAAGAAATACTACCTGGATCTGCAAACCCTTGAAACTCAGGGTGTGGGACTCAGCATTGCACTCGGGTTAAGGGTCAAGGTGCTGGGGTCATCTCCTCACTTGTTAGCTTGGAGAATGAGACTACCATTTTCTTAGGTAAATTGAAGGAAGTAAGGGTATTTGATTCAAAGTGTTCTTGTGAGGATTAACTAGATATGTGTCTAAGGTCTCAATAAATAGCAACTGTGGTTGCTATGGGGGATTTTTAAGTTTCTCGTGGGATCCTCTTCTGCATGCCCTCCCAGGGCTGTCACTTTTCCAGAATTATCCAACAATGTTCGGTTGGTTTTGGGGTTCCAGATTCTCCACTTTCCGTGATTTGTTTATGTGGCTTTGGACTGAAGGAGAAGAAAGGAGCTTTTGGTGTGGGATCTAGGGAAGGAAATGAGGAGACAGGGACAGTGCAAGCTCTAATGAGGAGTCTGCCCCCACCTGACCCCAAAAGCAGATGATGCTCAGTCCTTGTGAAGCAAGGGTGAGAGCCATAAACTGGAGGCTCTGTTCTCTCCAGGCGACGCGAGAAACTTAGTAGCTCAGGGGCCAAGTGGACAAGGTGCAATACAGCACTGTGGGAGGGGCTCACACACCTCACACATGGCAGTACGCATGCACTGAGCATGGAAGGGAACCGAGTCTATCTGGCTTTTCCAGGCCAGTATCACAGAGATGCCAAGGTAGTTCCCATAGGGAATTGTGGGTGGGCAGTAAATATTAACGGAGAACATGAGGGGACTTGTTCCTGAGCTTCTCCCTCTAGATAGGGGGAAATTCCTAAGTAATGGGCTGGGAGGGACTTGTAGTTACACAGGTAGGAGCAGGTGAGGTCAGGGACATTCAGGTGACATAGCTGAAGCCTGCTTCCAGCACAGTGCTGGGCATATGGGAAGCACCCAGGAACTGATCCTAATTATCAGCTTTTCCTGGACACTTTGACCTTTCCCTGTGCCCATAGGACTGGACAGTCTCTGCTGTGAGTATCGAAGGACATGAGAACTCAGTTCTTCCTTCCGTGGAACTACAAAATATTTACTTTTGAGAGGAAAGAGTAACTTACATCTAAGGAGCTAGGGGATAGCGGTGATCTTTGGCCTGCTTTGCTTGTCAAAAGACCCCATTCACCTCCCAGTTATTTCGCCTTTGAGCTGTGAGGCCACAGGCTAATTATTTAGCTTCCTCATCTGTAAAGCGGGGACAAAATTGCCTGCCCTACCACAAGATCAGAAACACGAAAATGTTTTGTAGGTTGTAAAGTTCTGTTAAGGGAGTTAGGGAAAGGGGATTTGTTGTGGCTGATAACGAGGTCTCCTAGGGATACCAGCATTCAACCGAAAAGTGGCAACCACGAGAACTTATTCTGAAATAATGAAAACTAATAAGAGTTCAGCTGGCTGGGCGCATGGCTCACGCTTGTAATCCCAGCACTTTGGCAGGCCAAGGCAGTAGATCGTGAGGTCAGGAGATCGAGACCATCCTGGCCAACATGGTGAAACCCCATCTCTACTAAAAGTACAAAAATTAGCTGGGCATGGTGGCATATACCTGTATTCCTAGCTACTCAGGAGGCTGAGGGAGGAGCATCACTTAAAGCCAGGAAGCGGAGGTTGCAGTGAGCTGAGGTCGCGCCATTGCCCTCCAGCCTGGTGACAGAGTAAGACTCCGTCTCAAAAAAAAAAAAAGTTCATGGAAACAGGTGAGGGGTGGGGTTATTCCTGGGTGTTCACCACCTACTCTTGAGGCTGGTCCACAAGACATGAGCCTAATAATCTCATCAGAAGGTACCACTGGGACAATCCTGAACAGGTGATATGTGCCACTCCCTGCTCCACACCCGTGTGGTCATTCCTCACTGTCTTCCAGGTTGTGAACTTCTAGATGAAGGTCTGCATTCTCTTCTCATTGTTGTTCAGCCCTGAGCACAGGACCTGGCACTCAGCAGAAATTCTGATGGTGTTTACAGAATGATTCAGTGAGTGGGAGTGTGCGTTTTCTTTTTTTGGATCAGGGTCCTTGTCTATATTCTGCATACTTACTCTCATTCTCACACCTCTTCTGTTTCTGAAATGTCCTTACACTGATCCCCAACTCTGGGGAGACAGAAATATTTGGGTCTAAAACACAGGAAAATCTGAGAAAGAAGGACAAGAATTGCTTTCCTTTCTGAGTCATGTGTGCCTTGGGGAAGGATCCACTTTGGGGAAGGAAGAAGACTTGGGAATTGATCTCTGGGGGCAAGTGGGAGTAACAGGCAAATCCTGTGGAGAACGCCTCCATCATCACATAATACTGTTTTGTGTCTTAAAAGGAGATGTGTATTCTGGAGGTTTCCCACCCTGGAAATAGCTGCTTTTCAAAAAAAAAAATACTTAGGAAATAAATCTGACAATGGCTCCAATTGTTATTAGGGCAAAATGCATGATTTGTATTTGTATGTTTTCTGAATGGCTGTGAATTTAAGTCAGGGAACTTCTTGATTTTAAGTTGGTTTTCAAGCTTGCTCCTACAACCTCTTAGCTGTGGGACAACAATGACAATGACAAAAAAGATAATGACAATGCCTGTTCCCTGAGGGCTTGCTCTAGACCAGCATTCATGCTTGTCCCCTTTCTCACAATAACCCTCTAAAGTTGGTCATGATCTCAACTTTATTTTACAGATTGGGAGACTAAGGTTTTGGGGGTTCAGTGGTTTCCTCAGGGTAATACAGGAAGTCACCTTAATTTGAACCTTTTTTGAATCCAGGCCTGATAGCTATGCCTATACCCCTCTCCATGACCTAAATTGCCCCCTTTGAAAAGGATAAGGTTGGATTTATGATGAGATTATATAGATCTGTTTCTGAAGTATTTTCTAGGCAGTTCAAATGAAGCTCTTCAAAATACAAACTGCCCTCTGTGACAGGGTGTCCTACCCCTTCCCAATGCCTTCCATCAAGAACTTTTTCATAGACTCCTCTCAGGGTTCGGCCTAGGGCCTGGTGGAGGAAAGGGGGCAACAGAACAATAAAACAAAAGAAAGCCACAGTCTCTAATGCCTGTAACTGATCATGAATGAAACACCACTTCCCCAGCCTGGAAAAATGTTAGTTTGATGCTCTTTGTTCTAGAAGCTCTGGTTCCACAGAGCATCAATTTCTCCTAATAATAAGCTTTTTAATTCCTCATCTAATGATGCAGCCTTGTCTTGAGTCTTCTTATCATCTCTATTGCTCATCCACGATGACAGACACATGCACAGTCAGTTTGTCACTTCCCTTCTTTTCTTTTTCTTTCTCGTCACGCATGACTCCCGCCCCAGCAGAAGCAGGGGCTCTGAGCAGTGCCCCCATTTCCTCTGCCTCCTCGCCTCCCACACAGCCATGCACGGCTCCTAGAATTCTCTGCAGAACATCATCTGCTTCCCCATGAATAAGCTTGTCTTTCTTTCATTCCCTCCTTGTCTGGTGACTCTGTGTCAGTTGGGTGTGCCTGGGTACCCTGCTTTGTTGACCAGTTCAAAATTTGAGCTAATATTTAACATGCATTAATTCTGTTCCAGGCCCATGATATAAGCTCTGAGCAGGTTATCTCATTTGCTACCCATGAGGTGAGTCTTAAAGGTGAACCCACTCTGCAGATGAGAAAACTGAGGCACAAGGAAATGTCCAAAGACACACAGCCTTCTAGTGTCTAGATTCTAGAGCCTACCTTTTTTTCTGAGACACTCTGTTGCCCAGGCTGGAGTGTGCAGTGCACGATCTGGGCTCACTGCAACCTCTGCCTCTTGGGATCAAGTGATTTCCAGGTAATTTTTGTATTTTTAGTAGAGACAGGGTTTTACCATATTGGCCAGGCTGGTCTTGAACTTCTGACCTCAAGTGATCCACCCACCTCGGCCTCCCAAAGTGTTAGGATTACAGGTGTGAGCCACTGCACCCAGCCAGAGCCTACCTTTTTAACCAGCAAGATTTACTGGCTTGAGGTCGTTCTGGAATCTATCACATGAAAATTAGAGAGTGTTGAGAGTAATCTCTGGCTTTTGAAGTTCTCAGCCCAAAGGGCCCTACAGAATCAAGGTGGACAATAGCCTCAGGAAAGGTCAGGCCAAACAGGAACAATAACTAGAAGGGTTTGCAAAACATCCACAGACTGATTAACATGACCCAAAAATGACCATTCTCTACCTGTAATGACTGCACAGGAATGGCCTAAGAGGACATGGCCCCCTGCACCTGCTCCATCCTTCACCTCTGTAGAACCTCCTCCCAGATCATTTACATGTTTCCCATGCTTCAGTTTCACCGCAGCCACCCATAGATGGGTGGGGAGCCTGTGGGACAGAGGCCCTCAAGGTTTCAGGTAGGTTAAGATCACTTAAGGGGCTTATTTAAAAAACAGATGTTGTAAATTCCAATTTAGGATGCCTGCAAGAGAGATCCAGGACTTTTCATTCTTACCACGAACCTCTGGTGATTCTAATGCTACTCTTTAAAAGTAACCTCTGCTCCTAAGACTAAGGCATTAGGAAAAGGAAGTAAAAAGCTCCAGTTGGCTGGTGGCCTGACTTTGCCTCTGGCAGTCCCTCACAGATGCCCAAGGACATAATCTGGCAACCCCAGTGTCACTCAGTTGCAGTGGTCTTTTTCTCTTGACCAGTCTGTTGCTGGGGAGGAGGCAGTGCAAGAACTGCCCATCTTTATCTGCTGCGCTTATTGTAGAATCCCAATCAGATTTTTTTTTTTTTGAGATGGAGTCTCGCTCTGTCACCCAGGCTGGAGTGCAATGGTCCGATCTCGGCTCACTGAAACCTCTACCTCTAGGGTTCAACTGACTCTCCTGTCTCAGCCTCCTGAGTAGCTGAGATTATAGGCACGCCCCACCACACCTGGCTAATTTTTGTATTTTTAGTAGAGAGAGGGTTTCACCGTGTTAGCCAGGCTGGTCTCAAACTCCTGACCTCAGGTGATCTACCCACCTCAGTATCCCAAAGTGCTGGGATTACAAGTGTGAGCCACTGTGCCTGGCCATATTTGTTATTTTTTAATCTTCTTAATGAGGATCAAGATTTTTATCATTTGCCCTAAAATTTCCTACTTGGGTATCCCAACTTAGACCAAGTGAAATGATCAGGAAAAAGCAGCGAGGCGATACTACAATAAAGACACCTTGTTAAGGTGTAGACACAACTGAAGTTGCCCTAAAACTTGGTTTCCTATGACTAAATCATGCTAGAAGCCCAAACTTGGACAGGAGGCTTGAGTGGCCAGCCACCCCATCCCAGGGATGATCTGTGCAGCACTCCTCAGTTGCTGTGCTCATCTTAGAGCCAACACAGAAATGTTGAGTTGCCTTTACTCACCAGCTCCACCAGCTTTGTAACAAGTCTCCTCTGCAATTAGATATTTGATTTTCCTTGGTCCAGAGCATGATTCTAAAGTCAAAACTCTTGAGTGTGTTTTGTAGCACCTGACACATAGAAGGTGCTGAGTCAATATTTGCTGATTAAGCAGCTATAATTCTGTGAATCCACTTTTTTTTTTTTTAAGATTATTGTCCCCAGCTGGGCATGGTCCCATCCCTGCCTGTAATCCCAGCACTTTGGGAGGCTGAGGCAGGTGGATCCCTCGAGCCCAGGAGTATGAGACCAGCCTGAGCATCCATGACGAAACTGTGTCTCTATTTATTAAAAAAACAATTTTTAAAATTAAATAAAGAAGATCACCATCCCAGAAAAGATTCTGTGGGCTGGCCCAATATAAGTTCATATAAATTTTCATTCTTTTCAGACAAATGAGAAAATTTCAGGTAATGTATTAAGTTTTTTGTAAAGCTAAATTTATTCAGCATAAGAGACTTCTATTCTGAGGCTGTTCTTTCTAATTTGGGGTATTAAAAGTACCTTTATTTTATAGTAATTGGTGTGACTGTAGAAACTAACTTGGCATCCTACCCCATTTTTTTGAGTGGGCCCCCCTCATCTCTTGCCTGGCTGACTCTAGCAATATCCTTCCTGAGCCCACTCTTTTCCTCTTGTCTATCAGGACTTTTAGTTACAAGAAAGATGATGATGCAGGCCTTTCCTCAAGTATAGAAAGACTATTCAGAAGACCATAGGTCTAAATGCAATGCGCTATCCTGAGCTGGATCCTGGAACAAAAAAAGGATATTAGTAGAAAAACTGGTGAAGTTCACAGTTTGTCTTGTAGTCACCGGTAATCTACTCACGTTAATGTTTCAGTTATGATGAATGTACCATGCAGATGTTAACAATGGCAGAAATTGGGTGAAGTGCACGGGAAGTCTCTACTGTACTACTTTTGTCACTTTTCTGTAAATCTTAAATTACTCTGAAATAAAATGTTGTTAAAAAAGGATAAATGCTAACAATCTAGGCGTTCCACAATCCATTTGGCCAGGGTTACTGTTTAAACATGTGAATCAGAGCGTTTCCATATCCTCCTTAAAACTTTCAATGGCTTTCCATGGCATTGTGAATTGAATCCAAAACCTGTACCAGGCCCCCATGAACTGGCCCTGCTTCTGTCTCTGGGCTCATCTCTGCTTGTCCAAGCTGCCCCCGGTGAGTGGCTCGTCACTTTCTTCAGGTCACACTGGCCTTTGTATAGGCCTTCCTTTTCAGGGCCTTGGCTTTCTCATCCACAGAGTAAGGATGCACCCGTACACACACACACACCCCTCTCTTCACATAGTTCCCCTTCTTATCTGCCCTTTGATTTTAGCTGAAATCTTATCTGCTTCATCTAAAGTATGTTTCCTCCTTCAGTCTCAACCCTGTATGAGTTTTCTTCATATCACTTACCACAATTTATAACTAATTGATTTATATCTTTTGTGTTGTCTTCCCCATTAGAGTACAGATAGGAGGTACAGCTATGTGTCATTACTATATCTCAGACTTTGAAATAGTGGGTAGTATGTAATCATATGTACTATAAAGGTATATACAAAGTAGAAGTAGTTTTATATGATTATAAGTATATGCTTATGCAATATAATTACAAGTAATTTTCAAAGTATAACAGTTGGTATATAATTATATCACTATTAATATTCTCATTATTTTTATGAACAGTGGGGAAATTATTGGAAAGAGGGAAAAAGAAAATCTCTGGGCAACATGGTCTTCTTTCATCAGCTAATGCGGAGGGTCAAACTGTGGTCTCAGGTCCTGGTGAAGAGACTCTTATCTTCCAATTAGAGGTGGCATGTGTTTCAGAGGTTGTCAGTTTAACTGGACTCAAGTTTCAGAAGTTAAAGTTTCTTCGAAATCTCTTCCACTTCAGCCTACTCCTGTAGTTTCAATTTATTTTAGTAATAAATTCAGTTGGCATTTTCCCTCTGGAACCCTGTTATTAAAACAAACGTGACAGAGACTCTGCTTGCAGGTACAATAGTGTGGGAACAAAATGAACTTCTATGTACAATATGACTCCCAATATTGGTTCAGCCACAGCGTGACAGTTCCAATGAGTAAGAGCAACGGGCATCTCGTTAAGCCTCACAATTTAGCACCAGCCTTCAGGAGAGGAGAAAATCATGTCTGATCGTACTGTCCTATTAGGCTTGTAAATGTGCAGGAGGGAGGAATTGGGAGGTAGGGGCAAGGGGTGGGGTTGGAGGGGAATATTTAAATCAAGAGAGCAGGAATATTTATTCCAACTTTTTGGTTGTTTTCTGATGAATCTGAAGAAAGACTAATTGATTAAAAAGGATTTACAAGAGAAGTGAAATGAGTTCATGGTCAAAAGGCTCAGATAGGTGGTGAGAGAATTGTTATTAGTCAGCAATCATTCAATTATTGAGCATCTACTATGTGGCAGGCATTATTCTAGGCATTGGCAAAGAAGCCAGACAAAGTCCATGATTTACATTCTGGTGGGAGGAGACAGACCACAACCAAACAAGCAAGCTAATGGATACCTTCTGTAAAGAATATAAAACGGTAACATTACAAGTAGTTATGCGAAGGAGGGCGATAGAGACGGCTTTAGGTTGATGGTCAATGAAGTCTTCTCTGAAATTGTGACATGTGAGTGATAACTGGATACTTGGATGGAGGCAGCTGCAGAGAGAAGTTAATAGTATTTCAGCTGAGAAACAGAATGAGAAAAGCCTGGAATGAGCTCAATATTAGGGAAAAATTGAAAGATTGACCAACCCCTCTAAATACAAAGACACAAAGAATTACCACTTCTACATTCCTTACTATTTACTAGTGATGTTTATTATTTACCAACTAAGTGCATGGGACAAGTTATTTGATCGTCCTAATTTGACAGCTCTAATATGGCAGTAGTAATGACTGCACGCCTCACAACCTGTTATGAATTACATATATGGAAATAAATGCTAACAATTGTTGAATGCATATTATGCACTGGGTAGCATGTTAAGTGCTTCACATATAATAGCTTATTTAATTTTTTGATAAACTCATTAATAAGACAAAAAGTATTATATACTCCATTGTGTGAATGAGGTGATTGAGCACAGAGAGGACAAATAGTTTGCTTATGCTCACACAGCAAATGAGTGGCAGACATGGGATTTGTACCCAGATACCCTTCTTCCAAAGTCCTCAACCTTAACCCACATCTTCCAGATGTAGACGTCTTGGATTGGTTCCCATCAGGTACCTAGCCCGGTGCCTGCAGTGGTAGCCCTCAATGCTTTTAGCTCTATTATTACTACATACATTGCCTTCCTTCTACCTCCCAGCAGCCTTGAGTAATCTTGGAATCTGCATTTTAGAATGTGACATTGAGAAGTCAATGATTGCCAAAGAACTGAAGCTGGAAGCCAGATCTTCTAATTCCAAATCCGCAGGTCTTTTTCCTGCAGTGAGCATCCCTGGAGTTTTTGCTTATTATAATTGATCATATTTTGAAAGGAATCCTCAGAAATACACACTGAATTTGCTTCAGTAGCTCCAGCTGTTTGAAAAACAATAGGTCCAATTTTCTTCCTTAATACTGCTTCTATTAACATTTAAAAGAACCCTCCATATTCATAGTTCCTATTTTAAGCCAAAAAAATTGTCAGAGCCTTTCAGTATTCATCAGCTGATTAACCCACCAGGATTCTGAATCGACACCTCCTCTGCCACCTGTCAGCCTCAGCGTCACTTTCTGTGCCTGCCTTGCTCTTCCTTGTGTACATCCTAGGAATTTCCAGGTTTCCTTGAGACTTCATAGGTAGGACTCTTTGTTCCTGGGGAGTTTGCTTTTATTTTCTCATACATTCCTATTCTCTTGGATTCCTAGAACTGAACTTTAAACTTAAAAACTGTTTTTTAAAAGTAGTCCCTTTGGTTAGGATTGTTGGAATTTAGAATCAGCTTCTGAGTTTGGAAGAAAGTACATCTCATCTCATTGTCTTGCAAGGCAATCACAGTTGCAAATAGGACGAAGAAACGTGACAGACAGCAGGGAGGTAAAACAGCTAAAGCATCTTCTTTGTAAAACTGACAAGGCTGGAGCTTCCTCTGATCTTTCTCTGAGGTTGGTGCAGACTTACAGCTCCAGTCCAGACCCTTTCTTTTAATATGACACTCTGATATTCAATCACCTACTCCGTGTCTCTACTTAGAACTCTGGCAGGCACCGCAAATCTAACATGATAAAAACAGACATTGGATCTTTATCCTTAAATTTGCTTCTCTCTGTCTTCCTCACATCTGCTCATAACAACTCTGTCCTTTGAGGCACTCAAGCAAAAATGTTGCTCAAGTAAAAAATAACTGGCTCTACCACCACTCTATCCCCAATATCTATTCTTCTTCCCCAACACTTCTTTTTCTCTTCCAGGACCCCATGTCAGATTCACCAGCAACTCCTCTTGACCTTTACTTTCAAAATAGACCCAGAGGCTGACCATCTCTCCCACTGCAGGTCAAGCCACCACCCTCTCTCCTGGTTTCTGTAGTCTCCCTTATTTATATTCAATGTGGCAGCCAGAGCGATCATTGTCTTAATTAATTATCTTTGAGAGGGAGTTTTTCAGGTTGGAGTGCAGTGGCTCAATCTCAGCTCACTGCAACCTCCACCTCCTGGGTTCCAGTGATTCTCCTGCCTCAGCCTTCCAGGTTGCTGGGATTACAGGTGCCCACCACAACTGGCTAATTTTTGTATTTTTAGTAGAGATGGGGTTTCACCATGTTGGCCAGGCTGGTCTCAAACTCCTGACCTCAAATGATCCTCCCACCTTGGCTTCCCAAAATGCTAGGATTACAGGTGTGAGCCACTGTGCCCGGCTGGAGTGATCACTTCAAATCTGTGTCAGTACATGCCCCTCCTCTGCTCAAACCTCTCCAACAGCTTCTGTCTCTTAGTATGAAATGTAAATTATTATTCACTCTAATTTCATCTGATGTACCCCCTTGTCCTCTATGCCTTAGCCACCCTGGCCTCCTTGCTGCTCTGAGCACCTTCCAGGCATGGTCTTGCCTTGGGAACATAAGTTCCCTTTGCTGGAAAGCTTTTCTGCTCCACAAGGCTGACCCTCTCGCAAATTTCAAGTCCCTTATCAGCCAAGCCTCCCATGATAACTCTATATAAAATTGCAAACTTGCTTCCAGCCCATGCTCCCAGTTCCCTCCCCTGTTTCGTTTCCCAGACCATGGATCACTATCTCACATACTATATTAACTCACTGATTAGGTTTATTGTTCCCCCTCATGACTCCCACTAAAACATCGGCTCCATGAAGGAAGGAATTTTTGTCTATTTTTTTCACTCTATTTCCAGTGCCTAGACGAGTACCTGGCAGCTGGCAAACACTGAAACATATTTATTACGCAAGTGAATGACTGTCAAGGGATTAATGACTGTTAGAGTGTTCAACTCTATCTAGTCAGGAATCATTCTGTGACAAAAAGACAGAAAACCAATTCAAGCCAGAAAGGAATGTGATCGGATCACTTCCAATGCTGTTGGAAATTCAGGGGAACGTTACTTTCAAGGCAGCTCTCTCCAGGAACTCAAATGAACCCATCAGTCACAGACTCCCTTTCTCTGATGTCTCTGATTTCTTCCCTGTTAGCTTCATTCTCAGACATGTTTTCATTGTCCCCGCCAACTTCAGACATACATGCTACTAGATTAGCAATGCCAGTGGGGGAAGAAAAGCACCCCCTTTTCTAATGCTTTCTCCTAAAGTCCTAGGATACCATCTTATTGGCCTGGCTCAAGTCGGGTGCCCATCCCTAGACCAATCCCTGTGATGCAGAGGAATCAAATGCTCCCCTTGGCCAGTTGAATCATCTGATCATCCCTGGAGGAGAGTGAGAGAGTTGGGGTATGAGGCTCACCAACACACTCCACAGACTGAGAAGGCAGTGCCTCTGTAGGGAGAAACATACATAGGTGCCATTACCAGGCTCATCCTGCATTACCACCAGAGTAATTTCTGTAAAATATGGTTATGATCTTATGACTATTATACTCCAGAATCCCCAGTGGCTCCCCATTAAAATAAATGCTGAAATTCTTGATCTGGCATTCAAGACTCATCACAATGTAGCCCCAATCTATTCTGGTTTTTCTCTCTCACCAAACTCTCCCACATTCCCTTTGCTATGGACACAGTGGACTATGTGCAATTTTTGGGCCACTATTTGTTCATTTATTTATTTATTTATTTATTCATACATTTATAACACTTATTAAGCACTTACTATATGCCTCTTAGCCTTTGTTCATTTAGTGACTGCTCTTCTAAATGCATTTTGCCTCCTCCATGCATATGAAAGCCAACACGCTCTTTATGGCTCAGGTTAAGGCCACATTTTTGAAGATGTCCTCATTCCTCTCCTACCTTCTCCATGCAACTCAGAATTATTTATTCCTTTCATCTCTCTCCATAATACTTTATTTCCTTTATTGAAGCAACATTTTTAAAGTTACTTTGGTTTAATGTTACATATGTCAATAGCAATTTCCTCTATTGGACTCTAAATTCTTTGAGGGCTTAGGCAACCCCTCTATCCATACAGGCAGTTATAATATATTGTGTACATAGTATATCTCTAATAAAAATGAATGAATAACAAAACAAATTGTCTTAAACTTTCAGTTTCTCTCTTCATCACTGTGGTATGTTTATTTGTATAGCATACATTTGGATTTATAAAATGTTTTCAGGACTTACATGTTATTTACTTTGCCAAGTAGTATCACGAACTCGGTATTATCTCTATTTTAAGGATAAAGAAACAGAATCTCTGATAAGCTAGGCAACTTTTGGCCGGCACAGCTAATAAGTTGTAAGGATGAGAATTGAATTCAGATCCAATATTGACTCTGTATCAATGAAGGATAGTTTGGTGACTGTGTAAGCACAAAAAGTAATTTATTAGTTAATCAGTGGTAAATTTTGGTAAATTTGGCTCTTTGGTAAATGACCAAAACACCATGCTTTTTGGTAATCACTCTTCTGTGTCGTCTCCTCTCAGTGGCTCTGAGCGTGGATGTGTGACTTGTTTTGACCAATAGGACTGTAGCCAGCATGATGTAAGTGGAAACTGGATAAGTCACTGCTGCATGGGGACTTGCTTGTTTGGACTGCTTCCTTTTGGAACCCAGCTGTCACACCACAAAAAGCCCAAGCCACCGAGGGGAGAAGAACCTTGCACCCTTCAACAGTATCAGTTGAGTCCTTAACTGCTACCAGCACCAAAGGAGCATGTGAGGCTTATCCCATCTGGAGGCAACAGCTCTGGCCTCTAGATGGCTGAAACTTCAGCTACAGAACCATGAGAGAATACAATGGTTGTTACTTAAAGACATTAGGTTTTAGAGCAGTGTGATACTCAACAATAGGTAACAGATACATCAGGCCAGCATCTGACTTATTCTGTCCAACCCCGAACCAATCACTGTGGCCGGGGCTGTGGGAACTTCTGGCTCCTGCCAGGACCACAGGGAGCAGGCAAAGAGATCCTCAGGGAAGGGGGTATGAGGATTTGTGTGTGACAAATAAAACTGGTGGCTCCAGAGTCAAGTCCAGGCTGCTCCTCAGTGGGTTAGGAAGGAGTTCATCTCATTAAGGAACCATAGATTGTCAGAGGTTAAAAACTTCAAGTCCAAGTCTTTCATTTTACAGACAGTAAAATTAAGGCCCAGAGAAAACCATTTCCAGGGCCAAGATATTGTGGGCCCTACCACCCCACATTTCCTCAGCGATGCTGGTTCTCAGGAGAGGGTGGAGGTAGGGTGTGAGGATGTGTGTGTGTGTGTGTGTGCACTTGTATGTTTCCTGGTGTCTAGTCTGGGGTGCGATGGAGGGGCCTTGGTGTGAGGGATGTCATCCTCCCAGAGCTCTGTTTTCAGCACCTAGTTTCAGCTCTGTTTTCAGTACCCTTCTGGGCAGAGACCCACATTCACACACAAATTTGGGATTAGTCAGACCCCACTCAACTCCAGCGATGAGTCCTCCTCAGCCTTTCCCGACACAACTGATTGTTAAACCAGTTCAGGACATGTCTCTAAAGTGTGGTGAAATTTTCATCATAAAGGAGTACTTACAGACAACATTTGGGACCTCAGGCTTCATGTAATGCCCTGCTTGGTGTGAATTTATGGCTCTTTAGATAATTCAAAAGCAATTTTTGTGAAATTTCCCGGAACATTTTGTTTCCTCAGGCAAAAAATGGCTTTCGCTGCATGAGCAACAGTTGTATGTCTACTCCAGAGAAAGACAATCAATTGTGCCCTCTGACACATCAATAAATATCAGCAGGGAGCCAGATTTCTCTGTCTTCACTGTATCCATCATTCTCTTCCTCCCCATAACTTCCAGAGTTAGAGTTGTAGGATGTTCATCCTGAGACAAATTTAGAGTTTACCCAAATCCATGATTTTAGAGATGAAGAAACAGAGGCCCAGAGATGGCTAGAGACTTATTTCAGCCACATAGTATTCCTCATGAACTAAGTTGGAATCTGAGATCTTTTTTTTTTTTTTTTGAGTCTGAATCAAATCCTCTTTCCATATCACTGCAATGTTTTGGTGACTTCAGTGTCAGCTTTGATGCAGGATAGGGAGTAAATTTTGAGGAAGACAGATAGGGAAAGAACTGAGTTTCAGAGGAAACTGCCTTTTAGCAGGAAGCCCCCAGAGAGTAAAGAGAATGATCTAGATTTTTCCAGTAGAGACTCTGGACTGCACTACTAGTCTTCAGCCACCATCAGGACACTTGGATATAACATCTTGAGAAGGTTTTTACACAAGTCTCCACAGGAAACTAGCCATGCTATGTCTCATTTTCTCAGGGCCCTGATCTATGTCTCTGAGGTTCAGAGAGGTTAAGCACATTACCCAAGATCACACAGCTAGAAGTTGATTTCAAAGACCGTGACCTTTGCATTACCCTGTATTGCCTTTTAGGGGGCTTGGTAAAATCTTTGCTGTCAATGCAATTGAAGGTATTTAGTCAGTGCTTATTAGTTTTAAGGCAAAAAAAAAAAATCATAGGGATATGTAGGAGTTGATTTCTATTTGAAAGCTGCATAATGCAGTGGTTCAGGATGTGAGCTCTGTAAGTTTACACCGTCTAAGTGCAAATCTAAGTTCAATCACTTATGCCTCTGTGACCTTGGAGGGGCACTTGACCCTCCAGGGTCTCTTTTTACTTGTTTAACTTGGCTTCACTCAGTGATTCCTTTGCAGGATTCTCTTGAGCACACATCTAGCCACTCTGGTTGGTTTGATTAGATCAGCTCACTCATGCCAAAGGAGAGAGACAGGTGAAACTGTTTAATGGGAAACTCAACCAAGTGTGCACAAAAATGCATATAGAGAGATAGTTTTTACAGAATTATTTATGGTAGAGAAAACCCAGAGATCATCTATATGTTACTTTATAAAGAACTGGTTAGGGCAGGCACATTGGCTCACACCCTGTAATCTCAGAACTTTGGGAAATCAAGTCAGGAGAATCATTTGAGGCCAGGAGTTTGAGACCAGCCTGGGAAATATAGTGAGACATTGTCTCTACAAAAATAATAAATAAATAAAAATTAGACACTTATGGTGGCATGCACTTGTAGTCCTAGCTACTTGGGATACTTGGGATGCTGAGGTGGGAGGATTGCTTGAGTCTAAGTTCAAGGCTGCAGAGAGCTATAATCATAGCACTGCATTCCAGCCTGAGTGATAGAGAAAGACAGTGTCTCTCTAAAAAAACAAAGAAAAAAGAAAAGACTGGTTATATCAACTATGGTATATGTCAGCAATGCAGCACAGCGCTTTCAACTGCTTAGGACAAAAACATCAGAATCATCTTTAATTCTTTTCTTTCTCAGTCCCTCCGTGAGTACCATGAGTAAATCTTGTTGACTGCCTGCAAAATATATTTAGAATCTGCTTACTTCTCATTACCTCCACAGCTTACCTTGTTGGTCTTGAGCCACTATCATTTCTGAAGCAGATATTTGCAATTATCCTCCACCTGGTTCCCCTGCATCCACGCTTGCTCCTACCAGCTACACTGGCATCTTTGCTGTTCCATGGACCTATTAGTTACATTCCTGCCACAGGGCCTTTGCTCTTACTGTTCCTGCTGCCTGCAACACTCTTCCCTCCATGTTCTCCTAGCTCCCTCCCTCATCTACTCAAGGATGCTTCTCAGTGAGACCTGCTCTATCCACCTTATTTTTAGTTGCAATCACCCCACTCTGAGTTTAGTACTCGCAATCCCCCTTATCCTGCTCTATTTTTCCACAGTCATTATCACTTTTAATATCATATAAGATTTATTAATATATTGTGCTTCCCTCTACTAGAATATAAGCTCCACAAATGCAAGAATCTTTGCATTTTTACCTCTGCTTTTGTTGTTTAGTGCTGGATTACTAACACCTACAATAGTTTTAAGCTTATAATAAGTGCTTAATAAATGTTTGCTAAAAGTATAAATGAATGAATTCTTCTTTATAATGGGTTAGTAAACAGATCTTAAAATCAATGAGGGATATCTATATGTATTAACATTGAAAACTCTTCAAACTTTTTTTTTTCATTTCAATTTTTTAGATTCAGTGGGTACCTGTGCAGATTTGTTACTTGGGTATATTATGTGATGCTGAGGTCAGTGGTATAAATGATCCTGTCACCCAGGTACTGAACATAGTACTCAATAGTTTTTCAACTCTTGTCCCCCTCCCTCTTTTCCCAACTCTAGTAGGTCCCAGTGTCTACTGTTGCCATCTTTCTGTCCAAGAGTATTTGATGTTTACCTCCCACTTATAAGTGAGAACATGTGGAATTTGGTTTTCTGTTTCTGTGTTAATTTGCTTAGGATAACGGCCACTAGCTGCATCCATGTCCCTGCAAAGGACATGCCTTGGTTCTTTTTTATGGCTGCATGTTCCACAGTATATATTTATCACATTTAAAAAATACAACCTAGGCCAGGCATAGTGGCTTACATCTGTAATCCCAGCACTTTGGGAGGCCGAGGTGGGTGGATCATAAAGTCAGGAGATCGAGACCATCAGGGCTAACATGGTGAAACCCCGTCTCTACTAAAAATAAGAGTGCCTGTAGTCCCAGCTACTCTTGAGGCGGAGGCAGGAGAATTGCTTGAACCCAGGAGGTGGAGGTTGCAGTGAGCCGAGATCACACCACTAGTCTCCACCCTGGGTGACAGAGTAAGACTGCATCCTAAAAACACAAAACCAAAAATACAATCCACCATTGATGGGCACCTAGGTTGAATCCATGATGTTGTCATCGTGAATAGTTCTGCAATGAGTGTGATGAAGTGCATGCGTCTTTTTGGTAGAATGATTTGTTTTCTTTTGGATATATATACACCCAGCGATGGGATTGCTGGGTCCAATGGCAGTTCTGATTTAAGCTCTTAGAGAAATCTCCAAACTGCTTTCCACAGTGGCTGAATTCATTTACATTCCCACCAACAGTGTACAGGCATTCCCTTTTCTCTGCAGCTTTGACAGTATCTGTTGTTGTTTGACTTTTTAATAATAGCCATTCTGATTGGTGTGAGACGGCATCTCACTGTGGTTTTGATTTGCATTTCTCTGATGATTAGTGACAATGAGCATTTTTTTCCACATGTTTCCTGGCTGCTTGTATGTCTTCTTTTGAGAAGTATCTGTTTGTATTTGTATTAGTCTGTTCTCACATTGCTATAAAGAACTACCTGAGACTGGGTAATTTATAGAGAGGTTTAATTGGCTCACAGTTCTCAGGCTGTACAGAAAGCATGACTAAGGAGACCTTAGGAAACTTACAATCATGGTGGAAGGCAAAGAGGAAGCAGGCACATCTTACACTCGCAGAACAGGAGGAAGAGAGTGAAGGGGAAGTGCTACATACTTTTAAACAATCGGATCTTGTGAGAACTCACTATCATGAGAACAGCAAGAGGGAAATGTGTCTCCATGATCCAATCGCCTCCCACGAGACACCTCCTCCAACACTGGCGATTAGAATTCAACATAAGATTAGGGCAGGGACACAAACCCAAGCCGTTTCAATATCTTTTGCCCATTTTTAATGGGGTTATTTGTTTTTTGCTTGTTCAATTGTTTAAGTTCCTTATAGACTCTGGATATTAGACCTTTGTCGGATGCAGAGTTTGTGAATATCCCCTCCCATTCTGTGGGGTTGTCTGTTTACTCTATTAATAGTTTCTTTGGCTGTGAAGAAGCTCTTTAATTAGTTCCCATTTATCAATTTTTGTTTTTGTTGAAACTGCTTTTGAGGACTTAGTTATAAATTATATCCCAAGGCCTGTGTCCAGAATGGTGTTTCCTAGGTGTCCTTCTAGGATTCTTATAGTTTGAGGTTTTACATTTAAGTCTTCAGTCTATCTTATCTTGAGTTAATTTTTGTATATGGTAAAAGGTAGAAGTCCAGTTTCATTCTTCTGCATATGGCTAGCCAGCTATCCCAGCACCATTTATTGAATAAGGAGTCCTTTCCCTGTTACTTATTTTTGTCAACTTTGTTGAAGATTAGGTGGCTGTAGGTGTGCTGCTTTATTTCTGGGCTCTTTATTTTGTTCTAGAGGTTTGGGTGTCTGTTGTTGTACCAGTACCATACTGTTTTGGTTACTGTAGCCTTATAGTATAGTTTGAAGTCAGGCAATGTGATGCCTCTGGCTTTGTTCTTTTTTCTTATAACTGTTTTAGCTATTTGAGCTCTTTTTTGGTTCCATATGAATTTTAGAATAGTTTTTTTTGCAATTCTGTGAAAAATGGTGTTGGTAGTTTGTTATAAATAGTGTTGAAATAGTGTTATAAATAGTGTAGACTACTTTGGGCAGTATGGTCATTTTAATGATGTTGATTTTTTAAATCCATAAATATGGAATGTTTCTCCACTCATTTGTGTCATTTGTGTTTCTCTTAGCAGTGTTTTTAGTTCTTTTTGTAGCGGTCTTTTACCTCCTAGGTTAGAAGAATTCCTAGGTGTTTTATTTTTTGTCTGGCTATTGTAAATGGTATTGTGTTCTTAATTTGGCTCTTGGCATGAACATTACTGGTGTCTAGAAATGGCTAGTACTGACTTTCATATATTGATTTTGTGTCCCGAAATTTTGCTCATGTCATTTATCACTTACAGGAGACTTTTAGTGGCATCTAGGATTTTCAAGGTATAGGATTGTATTGTTCACAAAAAGAGATAGTTTGGCTTTCTGGCTTCCTATTTGGATGCCTTTTATCTCTTCCTCTTGTCTGATTTCTCTGTCTAGGACTTCGAGTCCTGTGTTGAATAGGTGTTGTGAGTGCGGACATCCTTGCTTTATTCCAGTTCTCAAGGAGAGTGCTTCCAGTTTTTGCCTATTTAGTATGATGTTGGCTGTGAGTTTGTTATAGATGGCTCTTACTATGTTGAGGTATATTTCTTTAATGCCTAGTTTCTTGAGGATTTTTACCATGGAAAGATGTTGAATAATATTGCCTTTTCTGTGTCTATTGAGATAAGAATGTGTTTTTTTTTGTTTTTAATTCTTTTTATGTGGTGAATTACATTTATTACTTTTGTATATTGAATCAACCTTGCATCCCAGGAATGAAGCCTACTTGCTCATGGTAAATTAACTTATTAACATGTTGATGAATTCAGTTTGCTAGTATTTTTAAAAGGATTTTTGCATCTATATTCATCAGGGGTATTGGCCTATAGTTTTCTTTTGTCTTGGTGTCTTTGCCAGGTTTTCATATCAGGGTTGATGCTGGCTTTGTAGAATGCATTAGGGAAGAGTCCCTCCTCCTTGATGTTTTGAAATAGTTTCAGTAGAATTGATGTGGTGCCAGCTCTTCCTTGAACATTTGGTAGAATTTGGCTGTGGATCCATCTGGTCCAGGGCTTTTTTTGGTTGGTAGTTTTTTTTTTTTTTTTTTTTTAAATTACTGATTCAATTTCAGAACTCAATATAAGTCTGTTCAGTGTTTCAATTTCTTCCTGATTCAATCTTGGGAGATTGTGTGGTTCCAGGATTTACACCTTTGCTCTACATTTTCTAGTTTATGTGTGTAGAGGTGTTCATAATAGTCTCTGAGGATCTTTTGTATTTCTGTGAGATCATTTGTAATATCACCTTTGTCATTTCTGATTGTGCTTATTTGGGACTTCTCTTTTTCTCTGTTAACCTAGCAAGTAGTGGTTGGTCTATCAGTCTTGCATATCCTTTCAAAAATCAAACTTTTGGTTTTATTAATTCTTTGTAAGAATTTTTGGGTCTCAATTTCTTTCAGTTCTGCTCTGATTTTAGTTATTTCTTTTCTTCCTCTACCTTTGGGGTTAGTTTTATCTTGCTTTATTTTTAATTCCTTTAAGTTGATTTTAGATTGCTAATTTGAAATTTTTCTAACTTTTTGAGATAGGCATAACACTGCCTTTGCTGCATCCCAGAGATTTTGGTATGTTGTGTCTCTGTTTTCATTTATTTCAAATAATTTTTTGATTTCTGCCTTGATTTCATTGTTTACCAAAAGTCATTTACTAGCAAGTTGTTTAATTTCCATGTAATTTTGTGTTTTTGAGAGATCTTTGTATTGATTTGCATTTTTATTCCATTGTGGTCTGAGTATATGGTTGGTATAATTTTGAATTTCTCTTTTTTGAAGTTGATTGAGACTTGCTTTATGGCTGATAATATGGTCAGTCTTGAAGTATGTTCCATGTACAGATTATAAGAATGTATATGCTGTGGTTAGTGGGTGAAGTATTCTGCAGATATCTATTTAGGTCAAGTGTTCTTTGTTTTTTGCCTCCATTAACTGTCTCATGCTGTCAGTGGTGTGCTAAAGTCCTCCACTATTATGTGTGGATGTTTAGTCTTTTCATAGGTTTAGAAGTACTTGTTTTATGAATCTGGGTGCTCTAATGTTGGGTGTGTGTGTATAGTTAGGATAATTACGTCTTCTTATTGAATTAAAGCCTTTATCATTACATAATGCTCTTCTTTGTCCTATTTTACTGTTGTTGATTTAAAGTCTGTTTTATCTGATATAAGAATAGTGACTCCTGCTTTTTCTTGATTTCCATTCGTGTGGCAGATCTTTTCTCAGACCTTTACTTTGAGCCCATGGGTGTCTTTATGTGTGAGATAGGTCTCTTGAAGGCAGCAGATGGATGAGTCTTTTTCTTTCATTCAGCTTGCCCTTCTGTGGCTTTTAAATGGGGTGTTTAGACCATTTGCATTCAAAATTAATATTAACTTGTGAGGTTTTGATCATGTCATGAAGTTAATAGTTGTCTGCTTTGTAGTTTCTACAGTGTTTTTGCTCTATAGCATTGGCAGGCTATGTTTAGCTGCAGGCTATGTGTTTAGCTGAATATCTCCCAGGTATTAGGAGGCTCAGGGCAAGAGAAATGCTTGAACACGGGAGGCAGAGGTTGTAGTGAGCCACGATCATACCACTGCACTCCATCTTGGTAACAGAGCAAGACTCTTTCTTTAAAAAAAAGCAAATTCATGAAGCATTCCATATTTAAAGTTAAAAAAAAAAGATAGCAGGTATCATTCTTTTGCTTCCATGTTTAGAACTCCCTTAAAAATCTCATAAGACTAGTCTAGAGGTAACAAATTCCCTCAGTGTTTGCTTGTCTGGAAAATATTTTATTTCTCCTTCACTTGTCTTGAATTACTTCTTCAAATATACTTTCCAGGTCATTTGTTTTTTTCTGCTTCTCTTTCAGGAATGACAATAATTTATAGATTTGGTGACTTTACATAGCCCCATATTTCTCGAAGTCTTGCTCATTTTGAAAAATTCTTGCCAGGTGCAGCAGCTCACATCTGTAATCCCAGCATCTTTGGGAGGCTGAGACAGGCAGATTAGTTGAGGTCAGGAGTTCAAGAACAGCCTGGCCAACATGACAAAACCTCATCTCCACTAAAAATATCAAAATTAGGTAGGCATGGTGGCACATGCCTGCAGTCCCAGATATTCGGTGGCTCAGGGCAGGAGAAATGCTTTTACCTGAGAGGCAGAAGTTGTAGTGAGCCATGATCATGCCACTGCACTCCAGCCTGGCAACAGAGCAAGACTCTGTCCTTTTTTTAAAAAAACCTTTTTTCTTCATTTTTTAGATTGGTTTAGTTCAAAAGATTGGTCTTTAAGTTTCAAAATTATTTCTTCTGCTTAGTCCAGTCTATTGATAAAGCTTTCTATTGTATTTTGAAACACCTTAAGTGAGTATTTTAATTCCAGAAGCTCAGATTGCTTTCTTTTTAAGGTGTTTATCTCTTCCTTCATTTTTCTGAACTGCTATAGACATTTCTTTAGGTTGATTTTCAACCTTGTCTTAGATCTCAGTAAGCTTTCTTGCAATTCATGCTTTGAATTTTTTTTTTTTTTTCTTTTTTGAGATGGAGTTTCGCTCTTGTTACCCAGGCTGGAGTGCAATGGTGCGATCTCAGCTCACCGCAACCTCCGCCTCCTGGTTTCAGGCAATTCTCCTGCCTCGGCCTCCTGAGTAGCTGGGATTACAGGCACACGCCACCATGCCCAGCTAATTTTTTGTATTTTTAGTAGAGACGGGGTTTCACCATGTTGACCAGGATGGTCTCAATCTCTTGACCTCGTGATCCACCCACCTCGGCCTCCCAAAGCGCTGGGATTACAGGCTTGAGCCACCGCACCCGGTCCCATGCTTTAAATTTTTTATCTGTCATTCCCAAGTTTCTATTTTGGTTAGGGACCATTGCTGGAGAGCTAATGTAATCCTTTGGTGGTATTGCCACATTCAGATATTTTCATGGTGCCAGAATTCTTGTGCTAGTTCCTTTTCATCTGGAGACACTGGCACTTTTAATTTTTGTATTTATTTTTCTATGGGTAGATTTTTTCCTCTTCTTTATTTCCCTCACAAAGTGAATGATGTGGAGAGCAAAGCATGCCTGGAAGTTCCCAAAGGCTTGAAGATGCAACAGCAGATGAGAGCTGGGAGTTCTGAGACATATTTTTATTTTTATTTATTTATTTTTTATTTATGTATTTTATTTGCATAGGTTATGAGGGTACAGGTGGTATCTGGTTACATGAGTAAATTCTTTAGTGGTGATTTGTGAGATTTTGGTGCAGCCACACTGAAGCAGTATACACTGAACCCTATATGGTACCCTATCACAGTAGCACTATTACATGAAATAAGCCCCTACCTTCTTACTTTCTGGTTTGTTGAAAAAATACACTGGTGCTCTTTGAAGTGATGAGTGTTTATGAATGGGTATAATTAGGAAATACATCTCATCTGACAGCTACAAATAACTCAGTTTGGAGGTATTTTGATTCAATATGAGTAAATATTTTTCCATAAAATAGTTGTGATTATATTTTTTGTTTTATATAGTTCCCAAATTATAATTGTCAAATATATATTTTAAATTAATAATAGGTTGTCATATTTAGGAATTTGGTTTGAAATTTATCAGTTCCATAGAATTGCCGTACTGCATTAGCTTCTACTTTTACTTAGACATGTTTTTAGATATAAATTCATCTGCTTTAACATTATTTCTGCGTTGAAAATCTTCTTATAAAACCCTTGAAAATAAACAATCTCTTTTCTATAAAGCTCATTTTAAAGCACAGATTTACTTAGGATTGAAGATCTGGAAGAAATAATGTGTAAGAATGGTCTCAAGGCAGACCACTTTAAGTTTGGCTAGACTTCATGTCGTGGAAGTATTGTCTATTTCAGTGTGAAACTATCTTGAATTTGAAAATATAGTGTTATATTTTATTAAGTTTTGTAAAGTCCAAAACAATATTTCTATTTTTGTAAAACAGTTGTCCATGTAATCGGTATCTGAAACCATTTTGCAATCTATGGAAATAGAGTAGCAATTGCTATTTCTAAATTGTGAAGTTTAAGTCAATCTAGATTTCATTTGAGAAGTAACTTTTCACTCTTTGCTTTTGAGGCAGCCATCAGTTGAAAATATATATTTATCATATAAAACTTCACTTGATGCATTTTACACTACTATCTCCATTTATATGCTATAAACAACTACAGTCTTTGAAAGATGGAAAATCGGCAGTCTAAAGTTTAAGTTCTAAATTTAAAAAATCTTCAAATCTGAATATACTGTAAATGTCATGAGAGGTTTGATTCAATAACTTGTGATGGAGATGCATTGTTATCTTACTGTTTGCTTAAGGCACTAATTTTACTTACCTATTAAATTTTGAAAGCACCTGAGATATACAAATCTCCTTGTAGGAAATGTGAAAGAAAAGCACACTAAAACTAGGGTTTTTGTTTGTTTGCTTGCTTTTATGATTTTTTCAAAAATTTTTTATTGCGTTTTAGGTTTTGGGGTATATGTGCAGGACATGCAAGATAGTTGCATAGGTACACACATGGCAGTGTGTTTTGCTGCCTTCCACCCCTTCACCCACATTTGGCATTTCTCCCCATGCTATCCCTCCCCTGCTCCCCCACCCCCGCTGTCCCTCCCCTGTTTCCCCCAATAGACCCCAGTGTGTAGTACTCCCTTCCCTGTGTCCATGTGTTCTTATTGTTCATCACCCACCTATGAGTGAAAATATGCGGTGTTTCATTTTCTGTTCTTGTGTCAGTTTGCTGAGAATGATGTTCTCCAGATTCATCCATGTCCCTACAAAGGACACGAACTCATCATTTTTGATTGCTGCATAATATTCCATAATGTATATGTGCCACATTTTCCCAGTCCAGTCTATCATCGATGGGCATTTGGGTTGGTTCCAGGTCTTTGCTATTGTAAACAGTGCTGCAATGAACATTCGTGTGCATGTGTCCTTATAGTAGAACGATTTATAGTCCTTTGGATATATGCCCAGTAATGGGATTGCTGGGTCAAATGGAATTTCTATTTCTAGGTCCTTGAGGACTCGCCACACTGTCTTCCACAATGGTTGAACTAATTTACACTTCCAACAGCAGTGTAGAAGTATTCCTATTTCTCCGCATCCTCTCCAGCATCTGTTGTCTCCAGATTTTTTAATGATCACCATTCTAACTGGCGTGAGATGGTATCTCAATGTGGTTTTGATTTGCATCTCTCTAATGACCAGTGATGATGAGCATTTCTTCATGTGTTTGTTGGCCTCATGTATGTCTTCTTTTGTAAAGTGTCTGTTCATATCCTTTGCCCATTTTTGGATGGGCTTGTTTTTTTTTTTTTTGTAATCTGTTTGAGTTCTTTGTAAATTCTGGATATCAGCCCTTTGTCAGATGGGTAAACTGCAAAATTTTTTTCCCATTCTGTTGGTTGCTGATTCACTCTAGTGACTGTTTCTTTTGCCATGCAGAAGCTGTGGAGTTTGGTTAGGTCCCATTTGTCTATTTTGGCTTTTGTTGCCAATGCTTTTGGTGTTTTGGTCATGAAGTCCTTGCCTACTCCTATGTCCTGAATGGTTTTGCCTAGATTTTCTTCTAGGGTTTTTATGGTGCCAGGTCTTATGTTTAAGTCTTTAATCCATCTGGAGTTAATTTTAGTGTAAGGTGTCAGGAAGGGGTCCAGTTTCTGCTGGTTAGCCAGTTTTCTCAACTCCATTTATTTAACAGGGAGTCCTTTCCCATTGCTTGTTTTTGTCAGGTTTATCAAAGATTGTATGGTTGTAGATATGCTGTGTTGCCTCCGGTGCCTCTGTTCTGTTCCATTGGTCTATATCTCTGTTTTGGTACCAGTACCATGCTGTTTTAATTACTGTAGCCTTGTAGTATAGTTTCAAGTCCGGTAGTGTAATGCCTCCTGCTGTGTTCTTTTTGCTTAGAATTGACTTGGCTATGCGGGCTCTCTTTGGTTCCATATGAAGTTCCAGGTGATTTTTTCCAAGTTCTGTGAAGAAAGTCAATGGTAGCTTGATGGGGATAGCGTTGATTCTGTAAATTACTTTGGGCAGTATAGCCATTTTCACGATATTGATTATTCCTAACCATGAACGTGGAATGTTTCTCCATCTGTTTGTGTCCTCTCTTATTTCGTTGAGCAGTGGTTTGTAGTTCCCCTTGAAGAGGTTTTTGTTTTTGGTTGTTTATGTGGTGAATTACATTTATAGACTTGTGTACATTGAACCAGGCTTGCATCCCCAGGATGAATCCTACTTGATCATGATGGATAAGTTTTTTGATGTGCTGTTGCAATCAGCTTGCTAATATTTTATTGAACATTTTTGCATCTATGTTCATCATGGATATTGGCCTGAAGTTTTCTTTTCTTGTTGAGTCTCTGCCGGGTTTTGGTATCAGAATGATGTTGGTCTCATAAAATGAATTGGGAAGGATTCCCTCTTTTTGGATTATTTGGAATAGTTTCAGAAAGAATGGTACCAGCTCCTCTTTGTGTGTCTGCTAGAATTCGGCTGTGAACTGATCTGGACCTGGGCTTTTTTTGTGTGGTAGGCTCTTAATTGCTGCCTCAACTTCAGGTCTTGTTATTGGTCTATTCATGGTTTTGACTTCTTCCTGGTTTAAGCTTGGGAGGACACAAGTGTCCAGGAATTTATCCATTTCTTCCAGGTTTACTAGTTTATGTGCATAGAGTTGTTTGTAATATTCTCTGATGATGGTTTGAATTTCTGTGGGATCTCTGGTGATTTCCCCTTTATCGTTTTTTATTGCATCTATTTGGTTATTCTCTCTTTTCTTTTTAATTAATCTGGCTAGTGGTCTATTTTGTCGATCTTTTCGAAAAACCAGCTCCTGGATTTATTGATTTTTTGAAGGGTTTTTTGTGTCTCTATCTTCTTCAGTTCTGCTCTGATCTTAGTTATTTATTGTCTTCTGCTAGGTTTTGAGTTTTTTTGATCTTGCTCCTCTAGCTCTTTCAATTTTGATGATAGGGTGTCCAACTTGGATCTCTCCACTCTTCTCATGTGGGCACTTATTGCCATATATTTTCCTCTACAGACTGCTTTAAATGTGTCCCAGAGATTCTGGTATGTTGTGTCTTCATTCTCGTTGGTTTTGAAGAACTTCTTTATTTCTGCCTTCATTTCATTGTTTATCCAGTCAACATTCGACAGCCAGTTATTCAGTTTCCATGAAGCTGTGCGGTTCTGAGTTAGTTTCTGAATTCTGAGTTCTAACTTGATTGCACTATGGTCTGAGTGACTGTTTGTTATGATTTCAGTTGTTTTGCATTTGCTGAGGAGTGCTTTACTTCCAATTATGTGGTCAATTTTGGAGTAGGTGTGATGTGGTGCTGAGAAGAATGTATATTCTGTGGATTTGGGGTGGAGAGTTCTGTAAATGTCTATCAGGTTTGCTTGTTCCAGGTCAGAGTTCAAGCCCTGTATATCCTTGTTAATTTTCTGTCTGGTTGATCTGTCTAATATTGACAGTGGAGTGTTAACGTCTCCCACTATTATTGTGTGGGAGTCTAAGTCTCTTTGTAAGTTGTTAAGAACTTGCCTTATATATCTGGGTGCTCCTGTATTGGGTTCGTATATATTTAGGATCGTTAGCTCTTCTTGTTGTATCAGTTTTTTTTTTTACCATTATGTAGTGTCCTTCTTTGTCTCTTTTGATCTTTGTTGCTTTAAAGTCTGTTTTATCAGAGATGAGAATTGCAACTCCTGCTTTTTTTTGCTCTCCATTTGCTTGATAAATCTTCCTCCATCCCTTTATTTTGAGCCTTTGTGTATCCTTGCATGTGAGATGGGTTTTCTGGATACAGCACACCGATGGGTTTTGTGTTGTTATCCAATTTGCCAGTCTGTGTCTTTTGATCCGTGCATTTAGCCCATTTACATTTAGGGTTAATATTGTTATGTGTGAATTTGATACTGCCATTTTGATGATAGCTGGCTATTTTGCCCGTTAGTTGATGCAGATTCTTCATTTTGTTGATGGTCTTTAGCATTTGGTATGCTTTTAGGATGGCTGGTACTGGTTGTTTCTTTCTATGTGTAGTGCCTCTTTCAGGAGCTCTTGTAAAGCAGGCCTGGTGGTGACAAAAATCTCTGAGTACTTGCTTATTTGCAAAAGATTTTATTTTTCCTTCACTTATGAAGCTCAGTTTGGCTTGATATGAAATTCTGGGTTGAAAGTTCTTTTCTTTAAGGATGTTGAATATTGGCCCCCACTCTCTTCTGGCTTGTAGAGTTTCTGTCGAGAGATCTGCTGTGAGTCTGATGGGCTTCCCTTTGTGGGTGACCTGACCTTTCTCTCTGGCTGCCCTTAGTATTTTCTCCTTCATTTCAACCCTGGTGAATCTGACGATTATGTGCCTTGGGGTTGCTCTTCTTGCGGATTATCTTTGTGGTGTTCTCTGTATTTTCTGGACTTGGATATTGGCCTGCCTTGCTAGGTTGGGGAAATTTTCCTGGATAATATCCTGAAGAGTATTTTCCAGCTTGGATCCATTCTCTTCGTCACATTCTGGTACACCTATCAAACGTAGATTAGTTCTCTTTACATAATCCTACATTTCTTGGAGACTTTGTTCATTCCTTTTTGCACTTTTTTCTCTAATCTTGCCTTCTTGTTTTATTTCATTGAGTTGATCTTTGACTTCTTATATCCTTTCTTCTGCTTGGTCAATTTGGCTGTTGAAACTTGTGAATGCTTCGTGAAGTTCTCATGTTGTTTTTTTCAGCTCCTTCTATTCATTCATATTCCTAAGTTGTCCATTCTTCTTATCATTTCCTCAAATCTTTTTTTAAATCTTTTTTCAAGGTTCTTAGTTTCTTTGAATTGATTTAGAATATGTTCTTTTAGCTCACAGAAGTTTCTCATTACCCACCTTCTGAAGTCTGATTCCGTTATTTCATCACACTCATTCTCCATCCAGCTTTGTTCCCTTGCTCGTGAGGAGTTTTGGTCCTTTGTAGGAGGCAAGGTGTTCTGGTTTCAGGTGTTTTTCTCCTTTTTTGCACTAGTTTCTTCCCATCTTTGTGGATTTATTCACCTGTCGTCTGAGTAGTTGCTGATTTTTCTATTGGGTCTCTGAGTGGAGGACCAGATTGTTGATGATGAAGTATTTCTGTTTCTTAGTTTTCCTTCTAACAGTCTATCCCCTCTGCTGTAATACTGCTGAGGTCCACTCCAGGCCCTGCTTGCCTGGGGTACACCTGTAGCAGCTGTGGAACGGTGAGGGATGCTACCAGTTGCTTCTTCTGCTATCTTTGTCCCAGAATGATGCCCGCCAAATGTCAGTCTGATCAGTCCTTTTTGAGGTGACTCTTTGGGTATATGGGGGTCAGGGAGCTGCTTGAGGAGACGGTCTGTACTTTATAGGAGCTCAAGTGCTGAGCTGTGAGCTCTGTTGTTCATTCAGGGCTGCTAGGCAAGTATGTTTAAGTATGCTGCAGCAGAATTCATAAAACCCCTTTTTTCCCTCAGATGTTCTGTCTCGGGGAGTTAGGGCTTTATTTATGAGTATCTGTTGCACTGTCCTGCCCAGCTAGGAGACAGTTTAGTCACTATTTGCCTGCCGAGGCTCTGCCCTGCTGCTGTGGTGTCCGCCCTGTTGCTGTGGGCTCTGCCCTGCTGCTGTGGGCTCCGCCTTGTTGCTGTGGGCTCTGCCCTGCTGTCGGGGGCTCCGCCCTGTTGGCGGAGTCTCTCTCTTATGGTGGGTTGCCTTGGCAATGGCAGGCTGCATCAGCAATGGGAGAGTACCTCAGTAGGGGCGGAATGTTTCGGTAATGGTGGAGCTGCACCGTCCTTGGTTCAGCTGTTCCCACCGTGAAACTCTCAACCCCAAGTGTTTCGAATTGCCGTTTTGTTTGTCTGTGGGGGTGGGACCCGTCAAGCCTGATCACCTGGCTCCCTGCCTCAGAACCCTTTTGTTTTTTTTTAAGTTAAAAGGTTGACTCTCTCCCAGGTGTTTCAGTCCCCTGCTGATAGGGCACCGACATCTGTATGATTTCCCATGGAGCGACCCACTGTGCCAGCTCACAGTTCGCTTCCTGGGAATCTCCTGGCCTGGCTCACTGTCCAAGTCTTGTTTAATCAGATGAATATGCTAATCTGCCCTCCCAGATCTCAAATTGCCGGTTTAACAGGGCACCCAGACCAGTGCGTTTTGTGTGGAGTGCTGCTACGCTGCGGCACCGGCCGAAATGGCTGTGCCAGCCGAAACAGCTGCGCTGGCATCCCGTGTCTCTCCTACACCTGGAAATTTCCCTGTTCTGTGGCCAACAAAGATCCATCTGGAAATGCGACATGAACTCACCCTCTGCATCTTCACTGAGAGCTGCAATCCTGAGTTGCTTCTATAGCGCCATCTTCCCCTGCTCCCCCTCGATTCTTTTTGTTTTTTAAATATCAGATGGATTTCTGTTTCTAAGCAATATATACACATAATCAACCAACATATCTGAAAAGGATCATGAAACCTGAGAAATGCTAATGGAGACTTGCTGGTACATAGGAATCTAGCAAATTCAGGAACCAAGGGGAATGTTCTGAGATAACATTTACATTGTCAACTTTTATTGACTTTGTTTTTACAATAAAAAAAATTTTACAATTTTTTTTAAAAAGTCTTTTATCCCTCACCCCCTCAACATTTCCCCCCAAGTCCCCAGAGTCCATTGTATCATTATTGTTTTTTTTTTTTGTTGTTGTTGATACAGAGTCTCACTCTGTTACCCAGGCTGGGGTGCAGTGGTGCTATCTTGGCTCACTGCAACCTCTGCCTCTGCCTCCCAGGTGCAGGGGATTCTCCTGCCTCAGCCTCCCTAGTAGCTGGGATTACAGGTACCTGCCACCATGCTTGGCCAATTTTTATGTTTTTAGTAGAGATGGGGTTTCACCATGTTGGCCAGGCTGGTCTCAAACTCCTAGCCTCAAATGATCTGCTTGCCTCAGCTTCCCAGAGTGCCGGAAATACGGGTATGAGCCACCGCACTTGGCCCGTTGCATGATTCTTATGCCTTTGTGCCAAGACATATTTCTAAATAAAAAGAAAAATGAAATTGTAAAGCTATACACATACAGAGTATATAACTTCATTTGTGTTTTTTAGAAAAACTCAACAAAATTATTTGTATCTTGCATACATATGTATATAAATACATAAAATGTTGAGAAGGACATATTCTAGATTTTTAGTAATAGTTATTTTTCAGGAAAAATGAAGAAGCTTTTTTGTTTTTTACCTGCATCTTTAGTTTTTGAATTTATACAAAACACTGTCTTCATGTATAACCTTTATGTTTTAATGTAGAGTTTTTTAAGCCAGTGTAAATTTTGAAAAAAAAAAAAACCAACAAAAACCTGTATATGACAAAACCTTGGCACCCTTGTTGATTCTCCTAGATTAACTAACCTGAACAGGTTGTTAGCAGAGAGGTTTGAAATAGATTGGGGTTCTCTGACCAGTGGATTGTTCTTGCCCACTTGGCCCGATCCCTACTTTCCCAGACCCACATATTTTTCAGCACTCCACTGTGAGCACCCTGGGAGAAGATTTGGATTGCTGCTGTAGCCCTGTCTTCCAGGGCCCTGTGCTTTAGACTTAGTAGGTACAAAGTATGTATTTGTTTAACTGAAACAGCTCTTTCCTGTCCTCTGGAGCCACACAATCACATCCTTTACTAGGGCATTCCATGATGCAGCCTCAGTACCCTCTTCTCCCTGCAGGTGGCAGAGTCTTCATTAGCTTTAACTAGCCATGCTTACTACAGCAGTGGCTCTTCATCCATCAGACATAATGCATGCTTTCAGTAACACTTATTTCCTAACCCTCTGCACTATTCTAGAATAAAATTAATAAACTAAACCATTACCTACAAATATAACTTCAAAAAGCAATACAATGCCTTTGCTCTAATATAAAGATAAATAAAAGGAAAGTGATAGTACAATACTATATATTTTAAAAACAAATGCTTGGATGTGATTTCCCTAGAAGTTGTTATAAAACAGTTAGTGCTTTGCCTATGTCTAGGATCCCTGTGATTGGGACAGCTACAGATGCTGTCTGATACAGTTACAGTATTTCAATCAGTGAAATAATATTCCAAAATGGTGGTCAACTCTTGGTAGAACTCTGAACGAGACAAAGTACAAAATTTCTTTAATTTATGTGCACTTTCAGTTCTCCCAAACATGTTGTATATCAAAGCTAAGCTCCCCACTCCCACGAATAAAATAAAATAAAATAAATAGACAAACAGCTATGTTCTAGGCTCAGATAATTATAAACAAGTGTTTTATCCCCTCAGAAGTCTGAGGTGTGGGACAATTTTTTGTTGTGTAGGACTGCTCTTCATTTTGGAGGATGTCTAATATCCCTAACCTCTCACCCACGAAATGTCTGTGGTGTTCATTCATTTTGAGTATAGTACTAAAAAATAAATGTTTTCACAAGTTTCCATAATGTCTTCTAGGGGGCACTACTGGCCTCATCAAGAACTTTTGACTAGCTGTCTAATAGGGTAGCCGCAAGCCAAAAGTGACTACTGGCCTTGAAATGTAGCTAGGGGAGGAAGTAACTAAAATTTTAATTTAAGCCTGGATAACATAGGGAGACACTATGTCTATAAAAACATTTAAAAATAGCCAGATTTGGTGGCACACACCTGTGGTCCCATCTACTCAGGAGGCTGAAGCAGGAGGGTTGCTTGAACCTAGAAGCCTAGGCTGCAGTGAGCTATGATTGTGCCACTGTACTCCAGCCTGGGCAACAGAGTGAGATCCTGTATCAAAGAAAAAGTTAAAATAAAAAATAAAACTTTAATTTGATTTAAATATAACTTTTAAAATTGATGATCATTTCATTATTAGAAAACTTTGAAATATGATTGGAACAACTCATGTAGGTGAATCTACTGTGTCAATATAAATTTTATAAAATCTGAATAGAGATCAAATAATTCTAACAGAAACTCTAGTGAACGAACTGAGATGTTCTCTAAGTAAAATACACATAGGAGTTAAAAGGTTTAGTAGGAAAAAAGGAATGTAAAATAGCTAATGAATATCTTTCTTATATTGGATTACATGTTGCAATGATAACATTTTGGATATATTGGATTAAGTAAATATTAATAAAATTAATTTCATTTGTTCCTTTTTGCTTTCTCAGTGTTACTACTGGAGAACCGAAAAATACTGTCAGGCCTCCATGTGCAAGCTCCCACCCAGAAAGTCTGAAGTCCTGCCTGCCTTGGCTGATCACCCCCCACCCCCTGCCTGTGTTCCTTCCTCATTATTCCTGATCACACAGCAGAGCTTCCCCCTGGACATAAGCTTCCCCTCACCCCACCCTGCCATCTTAACTGTCATCATGATAATATGAATACTCCTCACCCTACCCTACCATCTTAACTGCTCTTATCCCACCGCCATTGTAACTGAGCTTATAGTAATATATACTCCTTACCCCTACCCCCACCACTATGACTGATCTTACTCTGTAACTTTCCACTGCTCACCCCAAACCTATAAAATCAAATCCTATCCCACTGCCCTTTGCTAATGCCCTTTTCAGCCTTAGCCCACCTGAACCCAGGTGAATAAACAGCCGTGTTGCTCACACAAAGCCTGTTTGGGGAGTCTCTTCGTTCAAACTGCACATTTTTAACAAACACATATGTGGCTTGCATGATAATATTGGCGAATGCTGGAATAGAGAAAACTCAGGGTCGTTTTGCAGCCTCTGAAATCCTGTATTGCTTTTCTGTCTGATAGGAATGCACAGTAAGTTAGAAATGAAGGAGGAGTTAGAAAAATTAGTTCCTTATTCTTTAGTAGGCAAACCAGGGGCCCCAGGGACAGGGTTTTTAATGGTAGAATAATCTCAAGTGATGATTATTTTTTAATGAAGTCCCAGATTTTGACCTGTGGTTTCTGGCAGGGTGGATATTTTTCCACCACACTCCTCATCTACTGGATCCTCTGGAAATCTTCCCTTTACATTCTGACATGAGGGGTTTGGCCTGTGATACAAAGACTCTTGCCAGCTCTGCTCAGAGGCAGTGAGGAAAAGACATTCCAAAGTACAAGGAAACTGGTCTATCTCTCCATTCTGGAGATTTACAGATAATTCAGGTGCTACATTTCAAAGCAAACTGTGGGGTATTCCCTGAGGTAGAGCTTAGAGAACCAACCACATAGGGAGCTAAGTGATACCCAGCCACCAAGAGGCTGCACTGATCATATATTCAGAAGCCTGTTATGGATTCTAGAATATGATGAGACTAGTTAAAATCATCTTCTGCCTCATTTTAAAGAAATTATCTTTCTTTTTCTAAGTGGTCAATTTCATGATGTGAGATAGAAGCATTAATAATGAGAAGCATGAACTTTGGGCTCAGACCTGGGTTAGGCCCTAGATGACTGACATTTCATGACTGTGGGACCCCTGGCTGATAACTTAACCTGTCTGAACTTCAGGTTTCATATTTTCCCATTTGTAAAATACCTTCTTCATATGTAGAAAATGCTCAGTAAGCAGTAGCTATTTTTCATTATCAAGGAGTGTAAATGGGAGGTGGGGAAAATTTAAAGAGGGAAGCATTTCAGAACAACATCTCCCAGACTATTTTCCTCCAAATACTGACCTCATGAAATCGAATTCCAAAAAGAAAAGGAGTTTTGTGTGCACTGCATTTTGTAAATGGTGTATCCCTCAGTGGAGACTGACAAAATATATTAGTGTCTTAAACATTCTAAGAAGTCCTGCAGTAAGAACCAGTTTAACTTGGCTTAACTCAGCATTTTCCAAACTTATGTTATTATCATTTTTCCCCCCAAATAAGTATTAGTTCTGTAAGTTGTACTTTGAGAAAATGCCTTACCTTCTAAGCAGAGCCCCTTGATTCCACACTTTAGATGGACTGAACTCCTCATCAGAGGGAGAAACAAGGAACAAGCCACCAGACTCTTTCCCATGACAACTAGGACCCCAGTGAAAAACTCACTCCTGAGGGAGCTTAGGTAACCTTGGGAAAAAAAGAAAAAGGTGGTGGTAAAATATAATAGTCTCTTGAAACATTGCCTCAGAAATTTCTAAGAGGTGGTGGTGGAATAGAGGCAGACTATAAACCTAGATTTTGTTTTTCATATTTTAATAAAGTTTCATGAACCCTTATAGCTCTCTATAAATGATCAATAACTATAATAACCTTCTGCCATAACAATATTTCAAAGGAAAATGCCAGGCTAGAGTTTAAATACACACACACACACACACACACACACACACACACACAGGCTGCATGATAATGTATGAGCAGATTAAAAGGATATGTTTAATTTATAAGCCCTACTCTGATTAGAAATGTTAGATGTGGAAAGATCACTAAAGGATAATGTTCATACTCAATTTGCAATAATTGCACATTTATTTCATCAAGACACATATCTAATATAATCTCCTAAATCCCAAAAAACACATAAAAATAACATCCAGTAAATGACATCAGAGAGATAGGATAAAAATTCTACTCCTAAAAAGATTCAGAATACACTAGGATCTAAATGAAAATGCAAAGAAGCAAACCTAGATATCTGTGAATATTCTTTTTCCCCAACTCCCAAGTGCTTGGAATGTGAATATTTTTAAAAGAGTATCGTTTCTCTTCAATTTTTATTATAAACATTTCAAACATACAAGAATTGGAGGAATAGTAAAATAAGCAGCCATCAAGCACTGTGAACATTTTTTTACATTGTATACTGTATATGCATACATTATTTAAATAGGCATAAATATTGAGGGGGTAAACTCTTTAATAATAAATTGCAGACACAGATATTTCACCTTACATATTTCAGCATGTATGCCCTACAAAAGGACATTCTCCTATATAATTACATAACATTATCTTGCCTAAGAAAATGACCAATAATTCTCTAGTTCCTTCTGATATTAATACCAACCCTAGAGTAAAATTTCTCCAGGAAGAAATCTAAGTTGATATATGCCACTTGGTTATATTTCTTTATTCTCTTTAAATCTAGAATGTTTCTTGTATCGCCAACATTTTTTCCTTGATATATTGACTTTTTGATGAGACCTGTGTCTTATAGGGTTTCCCACAGAGTGCCTTTGTCTGGTTGTTTCCTTTTGGGTCACTTAACCATTCCTCTATTCTCTATCCTTCTTGTAAACCAAAACCTAAGCTTGCTTAAATATTGGAGATTTTGTCCAGAATACTTTATAGGTGGGGTTTATTCCACTTTGCTTCCTGTCCGGTTGTAATTGTAAATAGCACCCCTCTCACCATCAAGATTTTTATGTGTTTGTAAATGAAACATCACATCAGGAGACATAATATGTTTGTCCCACCATTAGCAATGTCAAGTTTAATCACTAGCTTAAGTATCCATCAGAGTTTTAAAAAAGTATTGTGCTCCATACTGAATTTTATAACAAAGGCTTTTATTACTACATAAGTCAACTTTGGGTCTCACTCTGTCACCCAGGCTGGAGTGCAGTGATGTGAGTCAGCTGTGACCTCCTTCCACTCCACCTCAGCCTCCTGAATAGCTAGGACTACAGGCATACCAGGCTAATTTTTATATTTTTCATAGAGATGGGGTTTTTGCCAAGTTGCCCAGGTTGGTCTTGAACTCATGGGCTCAAGCAATCCACCTGCCTCGGCCTCCCAAAGTGCTTGGATTACAGGCATGAGCCACTATGCCTGGCTGTCACCTCTACATTCAATAACCCATTGAAATTTTTTACAGCTGGATACAATCCTGAGTAATCAGTTCCTCTATGAATTTGGTTTAAGTTAAAGTTATTTCTTTTTGTGTTAAAGTTATTTCTTTTTGTATTAAAGTGGCACCCAAAAGATATATTTTTAACAATAAAATTGTATGATTTCCTATTATTGAATTCAGCCAAAGGAAAAATGCAGAATGTTGAGAATTTAAATATATCCAACCAACTGCACAAGTTTTAGGTATAGTTTACTTTAAAAATCCTATTATTTTAATATTAAAATTAGTACTTGCTCATTATGGAAAATTTAGAAAAACATGAAAAAGCATAATAATCACCCTTAATTTCCCTTTTAGATAGAACCACTGTTAGCATTTTAATGTTTTTACTTTTAGTCTTTTTTCTATACAGTTTTATAATATAAATTCTATGTCACAGAACATAAAATAGGTTATACCTTTTCCTACTTTACTTGTATCATAAACATGTTTCCATATTATTTCAAATTTTTTGTTAACCTTTTAAAAATGACTACATAATTTTTCATATTGTGGCATTCCTACTGTTGAACATCTAAGTTGTTTTCAATTTTTTCTCATTATGAATAATATTTTGGGGAATATCTTTACATAAATCTCTTTAAAATTATTTTCTGAAGAGAAAGAATTGGGTAGAAATAAATGAATTTTATTTATTTATTTTGTTCTTGCTTATCAAAGTAAGATGAACTTATCATAGACAAGCACAATATGATAAAACAGGAAAAAAAAAACACTCAAAATCCTCCTCCTAGTTGACAGAGGCAACTGATATTAGTGTTTTGCCATGATTTCTTTGGATATATGGAGGTACAGTGTTTTTTTTTAATTCCAGATAAGGTCTTTATTTTTCTTTTTTCCTAAATGATTTTTTTTACCATTTCCTTTTTCTCTTTGTTTAGAAAAGTGTCAACAAAAACAAAATAAGATAACAAAGATTTTTTGCCTCTGTAGGACTAGTATTTAGTAGCTAATGTGATGGTCACCTTTTTTGGTATAATTCTTCAGTACTCTAATTCTGTAATAATTTCTCATCTCTAGCAAGAGAAGACAACATCTGGGAATCAAAGGAGTCAACTGACACTCTAAGTGTTTGTTTTTTATTTTTTATTGCATTTTAGGTTTTGGGGTACATGTGCAGAACATGCAAGATAGTTGCATAGGTACACACATGGCAGTGTGTTTTGCTGCCTTCCTCCCCTTCACCCACATTTGGCATTTCTCCCCATGCTATCCCTCCCCAGCTCCCCCCACCCACTGTCCCTCCCCTATTCACCCCAATAGACCCCAGTGTGTAGTACTCCCTTCCCTGTGACCATGTGTTCTCATTTTTCATCACCTGCCTATGAGTGAGAATATGCAGTATTTCATTTTCTGTTCTGTGTCAGTTTGCTGAGAATGATGTTCTCCAGATTCATCCATGTCCCTACAAAGGACACAAACTCATCATTTTTGATTGCTGCATAATATTCCATGGTGTATATGTGCCACATTTTCCCAGTCCAGTCTATCACCGATGGGCGTTTGGGTTGGTTCCGGGTCTTTGCTATTGTAAACAGTGCTGCAATGAACATTCGTGTGCATGTGTCCTTATAGTAGAACGATTTATAGTCCTTTGGATATATATCCAGTAATGGGATTGCTGGGTCAAATGGAATTTCTATTTCTAAGGCATTGAGGAATCGCCACACTGTCTTCCACAATGGTTGAACTAATTTACACTCCCACCAACAGTGTAAGAGTGTTCCTATTTCTCCACATCCTCTCCAGCATCTGTTGTCTCCAGATTTTTTAATGATCACCATTCTAACTGGCGTGAGATGGTATCTCAATGTGGTTTTGATTTGCATCTCTCTAATGACCAGTGATGATAAGCATTTTTTCATATGTTTGTTGGCCTCATGTATGTCTTCTTTTGTAAAGTGTCTGTTCATAGTCTTTGCCCATTTTTGAATGGGCTTGTTGGTTTTTCTCCTGTAAATCTGTTTGAGTTCTTTGTAAATTCTGGATATCAGCCCTTTGTCAGATGCGTAAACTGCAAAGATTTTTTCCCATTCTGTTGGTTGCCGATTCACTCTAGTGACTGTTTCTTTTGCCGTGCAGAAGCTTTGGAGTTTGATTAGGTCCCATTTGTCTATTTTGGCTTTTGTTGCCAATGCTTTTGGTGTTTTGGTCATGAAGTCCTTGCCTACTCTATGTCCTGAATGGTTTTGCCTAGATTTTCTTCTAGGGTTTTTATGGTGCCAGGCCTTATGTTTAAGTCTTTAATCCATCTGGAGTTAATTTTAGTGTAAGGTGTCAGGAAGGGGTCCAGTTTCTGCTTTCTGGCCAGTTTTTCCAACACCATTTATTAAACAGGGAATCCTTTTCCCGTTGCTTGTTTTTGTCAGGTTTATCAAAGATTGTATGGTTGTAGATAGGTTGTGTTGCCTCCGATGCGTCTGTTCTGTTCCATTGGTCTATATAAATTGCTACAAGAAGAATAAAATACCTAGGAATACAACTTACAAGGAACATAAGGGACCTCTTCAAGGAAAACTACAAACCACTGCTCAACGAAATAAGAGAGGACACAAACAGATGGAGAAACATTCCATGTTCATGGTTAGGAAGAATCAATATCGTGAAAATGGCTATATTGCCCAAAGTAATTTACAGAATCAACGCTATCCCCATCAAACTACCATTGATTTTCTTCACAGAACTGGAAAAAACCACCATGAACTTCATATGGAACCAAAAGAGAGCCCACATAGCCAAGTCAATTCTAAGCAAAAAGAACACAGCGGGAGGCATCACACTATCGGACTTCAAACTATACTACAAGTGTTTTATTTCTTAGGAAGTTTCAAGGATATTAATATTTTTAAGGCTTCTGATAATATGACCAAAATTGCTTTACATTTATCAATTTGTTCTTCTTCTTGAAGTGTGTTTGTGACTATCTTGCAAACACCCACATCTGAACATTTTCAAATGAGCATGGTTGTTTCAAAACTTCCCATGATTTTAGGTTGGCTCACGGAAAATTTGTCTGTGAACATGGGAAATGGCATAAAAAGTGCTGAACAAATGTTACTTAGAAAACTCACCTCCAGCTTTGTGTTTGTTGTCACTGGCGTTCATTTTGGGGCAATTGAAAAGGTTTACTTGACAAGTAGTTGTGGAAGCCAGTTCCCTGGTTTTTCTAGATGAAGATAGGCTATTGCTTATATATTAACATTTGTTTCCTGGGAGAGAGAGAAGAAAATATTATTCTAGTTAGGAGTTCTCAATCTTTTTCATGGCATGGCACACATAGAAAATAATAATTGTTGTACATCTTGGTCTCAGCTACTCGGGAGGCTGAGGAAGGAGGACTGTTTGAGCCCATGAGGTGGAGGTTGCAGTGAGCTAAGATTGTGCCACTGCACTCCAGCCTGGGTGACAGAGCAAGACCGTGTCTCAAAAAAAGAAAAAAAGGAAAATAATCATTACATTTATGTGTGTGTGTGTTTGTGTGTATACAATTTTTTGAGACAGGGTCTCACTCTGTTGCCAGGCTGGAGTGCAGTAGCATACTTGCAGCTCACTTTAGCCTCAAATTCCTGGGCTCAAGCAATCCTCTTATCTCAGCTTCCTGAGTAACAGGAACTACAGACATGCACCACCATGCCCAGATAATTTTTTCAAAAAGAGTTTTGTAGAGATGAAGTCTCATTTTGTTGCCCAGGCTGGTCTCAAACTCTTGAGCTCAAGCAATCCTCCCACTTCAGCCTCCTGAGTAGCTGGGATTACAGATGTGAGCCACCATGCCCAGCTTGATATTGTTCTAGACAATGAAGTAAATGCATAAGGCTCATGTAGTCCTGGGCCCACCTGGCTGCCATGAGGGCTGAGAGATCAAAGTCTCAGTCTCCTGTAATTCATTGATGGTATGTCCTAGACAACGCTGGGGGAGTTATAATGTTATGAAAAGCATATCTTTCTTTTTCTTTAAATGCCGTTTCCCTATTTCTTCCTTCCCACCTATCTCTTGCACTAGTTACACAGGGACTTTATAACCGTGACACCTCTCCTTAGTAAAAGGTAGATTTAAAAAAATCTTCTTATCCTACCTCTTCATTATTCTACATAAAATACACTCAATTACTGTTCAAAAAGTTTTGTGTATTTGGTTTCTCTCATCTGAAGTCATTCATTCAACAATTACTGAGTTCTATTATGTATTGGACACTGATAAACACTGGGACTAGGCGGTAAGGACAGCTTCTGACTGTAAGGTGTTTACAGTTGAATGGAGGGAAAAATAGGAAGAGAAAGGGAAAGAGAAGCTCCTGAATGGCAGCAGGTCCAAAAGTTGCATGGCATTCTCCCTGAGCTGGTGGGAAGGCTGCCCAGAGGTAGTGACATTGGAGGTGTGACTTGAAGGAGGAATGAAACTTTGACACTCTAATCAAGAAACAGAGTACTGGATAAGAGACAGAAACTTGTGGGTTTGAGAAATGGGTGAGCTCGTTGATGTGACTGGAATGCCAATTCCCAGCAACCCCTAGAAGAGTGACAGAGGGCAAGGCTGGAAAGAAAGGAAGGTGAGGTTGGTTTTTGATGGGCTTTGCCTGCCACATGGAACAGTTAGCATTTATGCCCTTAGCCACTGGAAAAGATTTTTCAGCAGGAGACTGACACCTGTAGACTTGTTTTTTTGAACTATTGCTCTCACATCAATATGGAGAATGAAATTGGGGGTGAGTAGCGAAGTCCTTGGGAGACAGATGCAACTTTGAAAACAGAAGCGATGAGGGTTGGACCTATGGCCAGGGTGGTGGGAGTGGATGAAAGAAGGCAGTGGTGATAGAATCAATGTGAATGGCTGTAGGGGCACAGAAGGGGTCAATTTGGGCAACTCAGTAAGTGGTGATGCTGGTAGCAAAGACAAAGAGAAAGGCTTTACTCCACTTTCAGCTCCTCACACCCAACCTACCCTTTTCCACCCAGCCCAAGGGCCTTTTTCTTTAAAAACCTTCTTCCATCCTTGTCTCCTTAGAGACCACTTGGGATTCAGCTGTGGGCAGTTTGCTCCCTAAGCATGAGGTTATTATTTCACCTGTGTTAGGTCCGTTTCCTGCATGAGATTGTAGGACTGTTTTCAGGCCGACATTTCATGCTGCTGTGTTACTCACTTCAGTCACTATTGCAGTGTCAGGCATTTACGAGGTCCAACAGGCAGTGGGGACTTGTGCTGTGCTTGCAAATGAAATCTTAAATGTAAAGTACACACCAAGTGGAGCTGCTCTGGTTAGTGCATGGGAGAAGGCTCATAATCCAGGATCCTTGGCCTTCTTCTGTTCTTAGAAGAAGAAGCAGAAGAACCCAAGAACCTCCACTGTATCTAGGATCTCATGGGACAAAATTGGAAAACTTCTGGTTATGTGGATTGATCATGGGTTTTGGAGTCAGATAGATTTGGGTTCAAATCCCTGCTCCGTCACTTACTTAGGTGTAATAGAGCAGACAAATGATGAAGACAAATGACAAGTGGCTCTAAGCCTCACTTTCTCCTTTGTAAACCAAAGATAATATTTTGTTTGTAGGGTTATTTTGAGGATGAGGTAAGATAATGCATGTAACAATCTCTGGCACTTATTAAATGCTCACTAGATTATAATTGTCATTGATAACAATAAGAAGACACTTGTTAACTAATTACGTGTTTGATCCTTATTGAATTGGCACACATTCAGTCTAAATAAACTTCTTCCTCCTCAGGTTAAGAAAAGCTAGGGTTGGGGTGAAGTCATGGTGAGCTTGGGATTATGAGAAGAATCAATCTTGTCTTATGTTTCATCTACTCCATCAAACCAGAATCGCCTGCCTTTTCATGAGAGTCTATCAATATTTAATGTATGGGTGTCAGTTGCTGTAAACTGACCATACCCCAGCAACAACTTGAATTAATTATATGCAGGACGAGAGAAAATAAAATGCCTTTTTCTCAGAGGCCCAAGTTTCACTGGCTACACGGAAGGCTGGAAAGCACAGGGTGAACTTTCTGCTGATGGAGGACCCTGAGAAGAAGCTGAATCCGAAGAGTGACGGCAAACCCCGGAAAGTACGATTTAAAATCTCCTCCTCCTACAGCGGTCGAGTACTGAAGCAGGTCTTTGAGGATGGGCAGGAATTAGAGTCACCAAAGGAGGAATACCCTCACAGTTTTCTCCAAGAGTCCCTTGAACCAATGGATGGTGTTTATGGGTCTGGGGAAGCCCCCAGGCCCCAGCTGTTCTCCCCTAAGCTGACTGCTCAGAGGATCAGTGTGTTTAGAGAGGGTAATGCCTACACTTTGGCGGGCGGTCAGCCTCTGTTCAACGATTACAAGGCGAATGACCATAAGGTTGGTATTGTACATGACATATAGGCTTTAAGGGTAGGCTTCCTAAAATGTGTTTAGAGAAACACCTAAATGGTTCAGATTTGTGTCTTGCTCACCCTCCAGTACCAACCAGAGCTATCGACACACCAAATGGGAAGCTGTTATTAGACGAATCTTTCTGGGGTAAAAATAACATGCTTGCTGACTACTAATTGGAAAGTGCAATGAGCATATATAGTATTCAAATTCCATCCAAGGTAATACATTGTAATTGGATCTTTGAGTTTTCCCGGAATGTAAATTAAATAAAGGTGCAGTGGTTTTCAGTTCGTCAGACTGCGGTTTTAGACAATTATGCAGTCATTTTGTTTCCTGAAAAAGCGAAGTATTTGAAAGTGCTCATTTTACTCCAGTCAATTATTCAGCTTGCAGTTTATCCACGTCTTGTTTTTTACCCCTATTGCTTTCCTCCTACTGCCTGCATTGTCTGTTTATCCATTGCTCATTAGCATTAACTCTGGGTAGTTGGAGTCCTGGGAAGAGATGGTGAAATGCAAATCAGCCAGAGGAGATGTTATGTGGGGAAGAAGTTTGAGCTAATGGTTTGATTGAAATGTGTTTAATTTATGAATTTCAATTACTTCCCAGTACCATGGATAATCAAAAGCCCATACATGGTTTTCTTTTAAGCTAGAACCTGGAAAATATTCACTGATATTCAAAAATTCATAGGAGATGTGTATATGCTGTTAGTGGGACCACAAATGCCTTTTTAAAAAAGATTAAATACAATTACATGATGTATCCTTGTTATTAATGAATAGTACAGCAGGATGTGTTCTCATCTTTAAAGTGTGAAAGCCAGATAATTACTCTTGAATTATTTTTATTGTTTGTTTTCTAAGGGAATAGATAATACATCTATTGCAGACAAATGTATTTTTGGCTTTACTGGCCTTGGTAAAAGTATAATTATGGGCATGTTCACAATTACCAAAGATAACACTAGGTTTCTTTTTGATATTAAAGGGGGCTGAACTTAATGACCTCTTATCTTAATGGGGTGTATGTATTACAAAGTGTTATCACATGCTATCTCTATCTGTATCTATCACGTTGGGTCTTTATCATAACCCTGGGGAGAAAGGCAAAGTATGGTCATTCCCATTTTGCAGATGAGAAAAATTGAGTGCCAAGTTGTTAAGGGATCCATTTGATACTACGGGATCATTGGATACAGAGTCAGAATAAGAATCCAGATCTTCTTATTCCCCAAATGTTTTGCTTTAGGGTATGTTCCTTTTTTAGAGAACAATATAATTGTGTAATAATAATAATAGCTACCATTTGTTGAGTGCTTATTATGTCCTAGGTACTTAGCTAATCTTGTACTTACTTATACTATTCCTTTTTAAGTGTGTCTTATTTGTAAGTTTAGAATTTACAAAGTCACAGTTCATGCAAACCTTTTACAAGACCCAGTAGATAAATTTTGGGTTGCTTGATCTTCATAAGTTATGTGCAAAATTTAGCATTTATGTAAATGTATAATTTTTTTTTTTTCTTTTTTAGACACAGGGTCTTGCTCTGTCATCCAGGTTGGAGTGCAGTAGTACGATCATAATGCACTGCAATCTCAGACTCCTGGGCTCAAGGGATCCTCCTGCCTCAGCCTCTCTGGTGGCTAGGACTATAGAATTTATGAATCTAGATGAATGAGTCTTCATGGCAGCATAGATCAGTTGGTTAGAACACAGTACTCTGTATGTTTGAGAGGCCATGTTGAAGGTTCGATTCCTGCTTGGCCTCATTATCTCGGGTTTTTTTGTTTCCTGATTAAGTGCCCCATCCCAATCATAGCCAGCTTCTGACAATGAAAGTGGCCAAGATGGATTCATGCAGCTCCACTCATTGGAACCACTTGTCAATGTGGCATTTGCGAAAAAGAAGGAAATGAGAGCTAATGTCGTGACTTTTTAATAACAAATCCAATTGTAAAACACCTCCTAGTAAATATTGGCTATGAGACCACATTGGGTAGCAATTAAGTGAAATAATTCAAATCAAGAGCTCTGAAGTCAGATATATGTACACCATTGTTCCTAGGAGCGTTATTCTCAATTGTCTAAAGATGGAAAGAACTCAAGTGTCCATAGACTGATGAATGGATAAACAAGATGTGGTATGTACACACAACACAATATATTATTCAGCCTTGAAAAGGAAGGACATTGTACACATGCACAATGTGAATGACTCTTGAAGACGTTATACTAAACAAAATAAGCCAGTCACGAAAACACAAATACTGTATGATTGAACTTATCTGAGGTACCTAGAGTAGTTGAAATCATAGAGACAGCAAGTAGAATGGCGGTTGGCAGGGGCTGGGCATAGATGAAAAGGATTACTGTTTAATGGATACAGAGTTTCAATTTGGGAAGAAGAAAACAGTTCTGGAGATGAATGGTGGTGATGGCTTCACAGTAATGTGAATGCATTTAATTATGAGCTGTACGCTTAGAAAGGTTAAGATGGTAAATTCTATGATATGTACAGGTTACCATGATAATAATATATACATATATTAAAAAAAAAGGGCTTTGATGCCAGTCAAACCTGAGCTTGATGTTCAGTCCTACCCATTTACTGCGTAAGCTTGAACAAACTAGTTAACCCTGTTGACCTTCAGCATCATTGTGATATGAGGGATATCAAAGGACTTGATTAAGAGAGTTGTGATGATTTTAAAAGATAACACATAAGAAGCTCTTAGCATTGCGCCTGGCACATTTTATGTGCTTAGCAAATGTTACCCACCATTGTAATAGCGAGCAGATTCTTATCAAAGAAATGTTGAGTCTTAAATTTTATGAGGTGGGTGGAGAAAAAGGTTATAAATAATCAAAATATTTTAAGCAGTTAAAACAGGCTGAAGTTTATAAGGTTCAAAGAAAATGGAAGGGAAAAGGAAGGGAGGTAACATTTACTGAATACCTACTTTATAATATTGCATAATTTCATCTTCACAAGATTTCTTGGAGAGTTTTGCAGATTGGAAAAACAGAAGTTCATAAGGATTAACTAACTTGCAAATCTCACACAGTTGTCAAATGACATTTTAATACAGTCTGAACTCAGGTCTGTCTGTCTCCAAAGCCCACTGAATTTCTAGTACCCAATAAGCATTTCTGCATTTAAAAACAGAGCAGTAGGCAGGTTTAATAGTGCCTGATCAATAATCTCTAGGCATGTTGCCACCAACACCAGAGTATTTACAAGTGCTCAATCACATAGGTTGCCATTCTGCACACTAGAAAAGGAAATGAAAAATTCTTGGCTCTGTCCTGGCCCTCTATCATGCAGGAGTGGGTGTTCCTCATTGACATTTGATGTAACCATATAATGTGAACTTTCGTTACACCCAGAGAGTTTTCTTAGACACAAGAAAGAATTTGCCTATCAGGGTGACTAAAACTTAAACACATTTTAAAAGTGCTTTGAGACCCTCCATCTTTGGGGTACATTAAAAGATAAACTTGCTCACGCCTGTAATCTCAGCACTTTGGGAGGCTAAGGTGAGTGGATCACGGGGTCAGGAGTTCGAGACCAGCCTGGCCCCAAACATAGCAAAACCCCGTCTCTACTAAAAGCACAAAAAATTAGCTGGGCATGGTGGTGCACGCCTATAATCCCAGCTACGTGGGAGGCTGAGACAGGAGAATTGCTTGAACCTGGGAGGTGGAGGTTGCAGTGAGCTGAGATTGTACCACTGCACTCCAGCCTGGGCAACAGAGCGAGACTTCATCTCAAAAATAACAATAATAAAAACAAAACGAAACAAAAACTTGCTATCTTGGGTGTATTAGAGATTGAGCAGCTCATAAACAGGGGTTTGGAGTAGGTGATCTCAGATTAGCATATTGAGAGTTTTGTCTTGAAAGTCAGCTCTAGAGATGAAAAGCTTCCAAGTAACTAAACCATGTTGGCTATTACTGGAAGTAGAAATGGAACCTTCCAAAAGTACCACCATCCTTATCTTCTGATATTCAGAAACCGATAGTACAGAGTGTGAAATAAGAATCCAGCCTGCATAAAACAATAGGAAATGGAAGCTGCTACACGATCCCTTGAAGAAAGGAAGAGAAAATAGGGCCAGATAGGAAGCTTGTGGCTTAATAAATAATTATTGAAAACTCCATTGGTGTTTCATGAAAGAGAGCCTGAATATCGAAGTCTTGCTTAAGCCAGGTTTTGGCTGAATATACAAGGGCTATAAATACAAGACTGCTTAACTGCAGCATTTAAATAGATTTGGTTTATACAGTTCTGTAAGCAGGGCGGAATATTTCATGCTGAGGTATTTAGTTGTGTGGTATGATTGTGCATGCAATCCTGAAGAATAGTTTTAAATAATAACAATGGCAACAAATTCTCACAATCTGCATAGTATCTCCAGCTTTTGCAAATACTGTTTTATATATTTTTCATGGCACCTTCCACCCCGAGAAGTTGATATAATTAGCCTCAAGAATGAAAGTAAAAATATTTAGCCACAGGAACATTGCTCAATCAGCAGAAAAGCCAACAGAATGTTGGGGACAGGTACTGAGACTTGGGTTCCTAAGCATGAACTCTTCTATTACTAGGTTTGAGGATGTTAGAGGCTCCTTGAAGGGAGACTGGGCTAATTGAATGGCACACAGGAGTCTCAGGACAGCACATGTTCACCATTCAGTATAAAAGCATTTCTGTATTTTAATCACTGGCTTTTCTGTGGCGATGACTACCAGCTGGACGTCAGTCCCTTTGCAAATGAGCAAACTGAAGTTGAGTGGTTACATGACTTTCCTATATCTCACAATCACACTATGCAACTAAATACTTCAGCATGAAATATTCTGCCCTGCTTACAGAACTGTATAAACCAACTCTATTTAGATGCTGCAGTCAGGCAGTCTTGTATTTAAAGTAATTTCTAAGCAGTTATCCTCTAGTCCTCTCTACTGCATGGTGGTATTGCCCAGGTTTATTCCTGAGCAAATGATTAAGTAACACCATGCAAGAGAACAAAAGGTATTAATAATGATGCTTTAGAAGTATATTTATTGGCATAGATGATTTTCATATTATATAGCTAATGAAAAAATAGGTTATGACAGAGTATATGTTATGATTCTATTTTTTTGGGGGGAAATACTTTTGAATAGTATGATATAGCTGGTAAAAATATGGACTTTAGGGTGACAGACGAGTTCCAATTCTAGTCACAGTGCCCTAGTAACTCTGTCACCTTAGTGAGACATTTAACCCCACTGAGGCTCAGTCTCCTCAACTTAAAATGTGGGAATCATAGCAGCTGCCTCATAGATGACTGGGGAGAAACTGAGGCAGTGTTGGTAAATGCTTAGCATGATGCCTGACACACAAAGAGTGCTCAATAGGTGGCATCTACTAATATTATTATTTATGCTGATAAAAAATTGGAGAGATATTTATATAAAACAAAAAGGTGTCCCTCTGTGTTTATTAAACACTCATTGTACCCAACCGTGCATTGGCTGTTGGGGTATGCAGTACGAATAGAAGCTCTAGCCCCTGCCTTCTAGACTCTCATACTCTGAGAAGTTCAGCTTTGATTGCTCACCATCAACACGAAGAAGGAAGCTGGCTTTCGTGGCTTTTAGAGAGAGCAAACAGACCAGGGAATGAACTGTGACTTTGGTGTCTGATGGGATCACCAGTGCTGGGTGGTAGACGTTCCTCCTTTGCTGTTTCCTGGTAGGTTGGACAGGTTTTGCAGCTCTCTACTTGGTGATTGGTAGTAAAGTTTCCATGCTCATTCTCCATTTCTCTAGCCCCTACCTATCATAGATTTTGGAAAGATAATCATCTACACCAATAACCTGAAAATCATTCGAACCCCCATGGACAAGAGAGACTTTGTAAGGAAAATTCTCCAGAAGGAAGAGGAAGCTGAAGAAGAGTCTCTGATGAGCAAAGAAGAAAGCTATGGAGGCAGAGGACAGCATGAGAGGCCTCTGGTGGAGGCGGAGAGTACATTCCCCCGTAACCCGCATACACAGGTGCGTTGGGGAGCTTGACTATCCTACTTGGAGCTGGCCCTATAGCAACGGTCTTCAGCTGGCTTGACTGTGCACTGCTTAAGTAAAACCTTTTGAATATGAATACTTAAGATATCTAAATTTGAAGATATGAGGAATTTTAACATTTGTTATATTTTAATGGTACACTGTTAGCAATAGCCGTTATAAGTCCATATTTCAAATACTTGAAATTTTAATTTTTTGGCTGACTTCGTTTTAGAGCTGATTAAATATTTATTGTTTTCACTGTGCAGTGTGGCTTATGAACAGCTGGTTCTAGAGGTGGAAAAAATTAATCAACCCTATCTTTTCTTATGGGTTCACTTGTTCTTCTGTTATTGCTGTTATCCTTGATCCATAGTCTTCTTGAAGACATCATGTAAAGTCATGATTACATTTGGCATATTAGTTTGGCTAAAACTAAGGAGTATAATTTGGAAATCCACTAGACCAGGCACAAGTAAACTGCAATATGTTACAATGTGCTGAAAGTGAACAAATGAGTTGGATGCTACTGTCAGCAACATTTGAATGCCACTCTTATTCCAGGGTCCCTTGGGTTCCATGCTTGTCTAGTGACTGCCTGACCTAATATGGCTGGCTGTCAGTGTCCATAAGTTTATTAAAAGTTAGTATAAAAATTCTTTTAAAAATATAACAAAGTTTAATATCTTGCCTAATTTTAGATAAAAAGTAAATATAAATAGTTCCAAAGTTTTCCTCTCATATGCCTTAGAAGTGTGCACAAACCACCTTGGAAACCATTGCTCAGATATGCTCAGACCAGGGACAGGAGGGCTGATATTCAATAATTCACAGTGTGAGGTTGGGGGTGGAGGAAGCAATTTTGATGAATTTAAACCAAGAGTAAAAGCTTGGGTAGCTGGAGAAATGTTTTCTGTCTCTTAGATTCCATCTCTTGGGACTTGATATTCTCTGTGAGATTCACTTTAACTTCCTGGGATTGTTATGAAAAAATGGGTCAGGGGCTTTCTGGAACTTGAGTGATTTCTCCACTCTGGGAGTTCAGATGATAAGAAGGTCATGAGTGGGCTTTGAGTGATGGCCTTAGACAAGAGGCACCAAAGGCTCCTTCTTATCTCTTTTGTTCCATATCACAAATCTATCTACCTCTACACAACTTCTCTAAAATCTACTTTTTTCTTTCTTCCTTTCTACTTCTTCTTCCCTTCTCCTAGACACGAGCAACCAGGACTCTACCAAAAGGTTCTGAAAGTTCTGTTCACATCCATTCACATCTCTTTCCAACCAGCCCTCACACTCTAAAAGGTATTTTTAAATGTAATCTGATTAGGTCACCCTGTATTAGTCCACTTTCACACTGCTATATAGATACTACCTGAGACTGGGTAATTTATAAACCAAGGAGGTTTAATTGACTCAGTTCCAAATGGCTGGGGAAGCCTCAGGAAACTTACAATTATGGTGGAAGGTGAAGGGGAAGCAAGGCACGTCTTACGTGGCAGTAGGGGAGAGAAAGAGAGACAGGGAGCCTGAGGAAGAGCCATGCTTTAGAATCACCAGCTCTGGTGAGAACTCACTTATCATCATGAGAACAGTATGAGGAAACTGCCCCCATGATCCAATCACCTTCCACAAGGTCCCCCACTGGACACATAGAGATTACAATTCAAGATGAGATTTGGGTGGGGACACAGAGCCAAACCATATGCATCACCCCCTCTAAGCTTTCAGCATTTTTTCATTGCTTGGGATAAAACCCCAAACTCGTTACTTGTTCTAGAAAGCTCTGTGTAGCCTGGCCTCTGCTGGCCCCTCCAGCATCATCTCTTTTACATCTCTTCTCATGCTCTTGCCCCAGACACACTGCCCATCTCCCCATCTCCATCCCTCATATATTATTTTCTTTTTCCTACTAGAGGCAAATCCCCTCTGCCTGGAACGTCCTTAGACTCCCCACCATCTTGCCTTCAGCTTCTGAGATCTCAGAGGAGACATCACTCCCTCAGAGGGATCTTCCCTGGCTTCCATGAGAAAAAAATTCCTCTAGGATTGACCTGTCCAGGCACCTTACACCCCTCCTGACAGTTGCAATCTTACTTTAATTTGTGTGATTATTTGGTTGGTGTTTGCTCTTTCCAATTAGGTCTCCATGAGGGCAGGCCTGGCCATGTTTATGTTGGGTGCAACATTGTAGTTCCAGTATCAGAAAAATAGAGCCTGGCATATAACAAGTAATCAGTGAATAAAAGTTAAATGTTTGTGGAAAGAATACTGGAATTTGAGACCAAAGTGCCAGCTGGTAAGAAGTCTTTGGCCATTACCTTCTCTCATCTTCTATGCAGAACTATTACAAACCTAGCCTGCGCCAGGTGTGGCGGCTCATGCCTGTAATCGCAGGCAGAGGATGGAGGATCCCTTGAGCCCAGGAGTTCGAGACTAGCCTGAGAAACATAATGAGATCTGTCTTTAAAAAAAAATTAAGGGGGGAAAAAAAAGAACCTAACCTGGCAGCAGGCAGATGACTGAACATGGTGATCCAAAGCTATATAATTCTTTAATTCTATTACCTATCGTACTATATTGTAAGTTTCAGGAGCATATATTTTCAGAAGACAGCCGGAAATGATAAAAAGCAGGTCATACTGCAGGCCTGAGTGAAAAAAGCAAAAGTAAGCCTGATATGACAATTACCTTTAAATTGAATTTGTGTTTTTTAGCTGTAATGCTGTAAACTAGGACAGAGGTGTGCAACAGAAGTTTGCTGTGAAAGGTTATACTTCACTTGTCTGTCCTTTAAACTCTGTTTTAAATTGCTATTTGTTTGCCCAATCCCTCATGCAGCAAATGCTCAGACAAGTTTTATTCTAAAAGAGAAGGTCAAAGAACATCAAGGAGCCCCTTCTGACCAAGAGCCTCTTTGTTCTGTTAGATGGAATGGGGCAGCAGTCAGAATCTAATGAAAGAGCAAGGCAAGGCTGAAAGCCAGGCCAGGATTGAGCCTCTGTATTAACTATCAAAGAAGAGGAGAGGAATAATTGAATTGAGCCACAACAAAAGGTGGAAAGGGAAAAATTTGGCTTTGTCCTCAGTGGATTTGAGGCCATGAATTGTCTGGGCTTCTTTATGCTTTATGTGATCTCACTTTGAGATAATAGTAATAATCATCTCATAAGCATAATCATAATCATAATAGCTGCTATTTATGGAGGGCTCACAATAGCCAGGCACTGTGACCAATGCTCCATGAAATAGCTCATTTAACTCTTACAATAACGCTGTGAGGTAGATATTATTAATAGTCACATTCTGCAGCTAGGGAAACTGAGGCTCAGAGAGGTTAAGTAACTTGCCAGAGGTCACTAGAGCCAATAGTCAAATATAGGTCCTTCTGTTGATCAGTCTCATGACCATGAACACCCTATTATGCAGTCTCGATTGGTGTTGGTTACCATCTGCAGTGCTACACAAGCCTTCAAGTCTGCAATAAAAGATCAGGCCCCTCTTCTTGGTCAGGGAGCTAGTAAGAGGTGGATTGGTGGGTCTGTTGGGTTCTAGAACCTAAGTTGTGCTGTGCAATTATGTTCTATATCCTACTAAATATTTTCTGAGAATAATTTAAAGATACAGAGAAAGAAAGAAAGAGGCTTATATTATACAAGTCTTGTATAGTGTGGTGCTCCTTAAATACTTGCTGAATTAGCTGAATCATTAAAAAGAAGGTAAGTGGTTGAAGAGAGTGTTAACTCAGAATAAGAATGGAAACTCCAGCAAAACTTCAAATAATGTAGTGCACTCTAGAACTATATGACATTAGATATAATTCGATAGAAGACTTGTTCTTATTCTCTATAGCAGGCTTACTAGGTCATTTCATTAATCTTTCAATATCTGATCTGGCATTTTATGCAAATGAATTTTTGGATCACATGTATAGCATTATGGTAGGATTTTACTGTACTTTCTCTGGCAGTGTGGATTTATATTATTAAAATCTCACTGCTATGAAGTACAAAACATAAAACCTAATGGATTTGACAGGAAATGAATCATGGCAATTAGCTTTAAGAATATTTTGGCAAGTATTTATTTTAAATACTTTAAGAGAAGAAAACAAATTATCCATTGTTAATATTAATTAGCATATTGCAGCAATCAACAAAATATTAACAAAAGGGTACATACATATTATTTGAGTTTTTGTCAGTTGGGTAGTGACTTCTATTCCTTAAATCTAGAATATATAAAGTTTAGTACCTTCGTAGGGACTTTGCAGCATGATGGAGCTATTTTCAAAACTTATGCCTTCCTTTTCAGAGATTATTTTTATTCTTAGATTATAAAAGAAAGCTGTGTGAGTTGGGTAGAGCTACCCAATGGACTCCTGTTGCCTTGTTAGTCCCTAGAATTTAAGAACAGGAAGTGTTCTCCAGATATCATTATTCATTTGTCTCCAAAAGTCAGCTTAGCAGTTTATTCATTTGGCACAAACAGTGTGCCAGGCACTGCACTAGATGTTTGGGAAGAGACAATGAGATGGTACAAGTCCAGAGAGCTCCCTGTCTAATCACAGAAACTTTCATTGGAGTATGGGATACCTGTCATGCCAGGGGTAGTACAAGTGGCCAAGGGCGGGGGCGGGACTCCTGGTCTAGAGGTGTGGGTGGGCAAGGCTTCCTGGAGGAAGAGCTGCTAAGCTGACTTCTGGGGACAAGCAGGAGTTGGCTGGGTTGGGAGTGGGGAAAGGTCCATGGAGACCAAGTGCAGAGAGGCCCATAAACAAGATCCTGATGAAAGAAGTGACAAAAATTTGAAATCAGCCTAAGGAACTGGGTTTTATCCTGAGGTTTTATCTGGAGGGCAGGTGTTCATTAAAAAGCTTTCCTTAGTGCTCTCTATGTGGCAATCACTACTGCAGGCAACTTAATGAGCTTGGCATCAGTGAGGAGAACATATCACAAGACCAGAGGCATGGGTCCACACTGAGTTCATGTTAGTGTCAGTGGGCAGTTGGGCTAGGATTGTGGTTGTGGGATGAAGAAAGCAGGATGGATTTGAGATTTTCAGAAGCTGAAATGGACAAGACTTGGTACTGGATTCACCAGGTTTTAATCTAGTATCTCCCCTTATTTCTGAAATGGTTCATAGTCTATAAGAAATACCAAGATCACCAATTTCCTTAAGATGTCTGAGGGGCGAGCAAGACGAATAGCCAAAGAATATTTTCTGGAGAGTGGGAGTCAAGAATTGGAGATTCGTTAGCAAGGCTTAGAAGTGAACTAACTTTTATGGTGAACCTATGATTTGATAGATAATATTGCATTACCTATGTTCTCTCATTTAATGTTCCAGCTACTCAGAAGGGTAAATACTATTATTTACATTCTATAAGTAAAGGAACAGCTAGGGAGAGGCTAAGGGAACTTTTTAAGTTGCACAGCTGCAGGCAGATAATAGCCTCACTCCTACTCTATTAACTCCAAAGTACAGAGCTCTTAGTCACTGGGCCTTAGCTCTCAAGGAGAATAAAGATGTAAGTACTGCAAGCATTCAGAGTTAAGCTTTGAAGGATTGTAACATTTATTGATTCACTGATTTTTCCAGTCAGTCTCTCAGTCACACAAAACAGTCTTTCTTGAGCAGTTACTATGGACAGCTACAATGAGGAGCTGTGTACATAGGTGTTAGGAGCGTCAATTCTGGTGCTCTAATCCCTGGGACGAAAACCCACCTCTTCCTCTTTCAAGCTGTGTGTGTGACCATTGGCAAATGACTTCTCGGTATTGCATTTTCCCATCTGTAACACAAGGATGATAATACTTACACTGTCTCACTGGGATTTTGTGAGGATTAGATGGATGATAAATAGGAAGCTCTTAGAACTGCACCTGGCACCTATCAGGTATGCGACAAGGTTCACTTGTAGTATTTGGCAATGAGGAAAATAAAGTCCTTGCCCTTTACAGAGCTTACAGAAGAAAAGGCCAGAGATAGTGACAAGGGCGATGAAGATCATGAAGTCTTGGAATGCAAAGTGTGGTGGCAGGAGATGCTGTCTTAGAGATGTCCACCAGGGGAATCCTCTCTGATAAAATTGCTGTGACTATTTTGGGTCCCAGCTGATTCTCTCACTGACATTTGTGGGAAGCATTTTCCTCAATTCTGCCCCAGCCTTTGTAGAAGCCTAGTACTGTTTTGACCTGCATGTGAACAATGGACTTGAACTGCTGCTCTAACTAAACCCTAACCTGTCTCTTGCAGGAAGGGGATCTTCCCGAGGACAGCTGTTTTCACTGCCGAGGGTCGGGCAGTGCCACCTGCTCTCTGTGCCACGGCAGCAAGTTCTCGATGCTGGCCAACAGGTTTAAGGAGTCCTATCGGGCCCTGAGGTGCCCTGCCTGCAATGAGAATGGCCTACAGCCTTGCCATATTTGCAATCAATAGCCTGTGGTTTTTGCATGTTCACAGTTATCTTACCCTCCCTAAAGTTATTTCTAATAAACTATCCCCTTCTCCTCCTCCTGCGTCTCCCAGCAAGGAGGCCACAGTGGCTGCAGTCACTCCCACTGCTGGCAAAACTCAATTATCTGATGACATTTTGTGAGGTTGGTAACATCTCTGTGTGGGTCTAAGTGGCAGGGGCATTTTTGAATTAGAGTTTGCTTTGAATCTGGTTCTAAAATTATCCTTCCAGGATGGTGTGAGTGTATCTCCTTGACTTAGCTCAGTTTTCTCCTTGCTTCAGTGAAGAAATATATGTACACTTCAAGCGTCGGGTTGAGGGTTATTTTGCAAAATTATGCGGTGAGAAAGGAATAAAAAAGGCAGGTTTCTGATGAACTGAATTCTGTTTGCTTATAATGCATCTCAAATGATTATTGGTCAAATTGAATTTCTGATTAAGCAGAAGAGAAAGGGGACAGCCAATGCTGAACGACCTAGCAGGCCATGGCAAGCAAAACAGGATGCTCATTCTAGAGACAGGCCAAGGAGCCTTCCCTTTCAAAGACCTAAACCTCTGCTTTGTGGTGTGCTTGGATATTTATGCAGACAGTGAGCAATACTATTTCTTAAGTCAAGATGAGATAAGACATTTTCATGTGCCTCTAACTACTGAGGTTATAAGCCAAGTCAAAGCTATTTATGATAAATTTGGTGCTCAAATATGTGTGTATGACATAACTTCTTCCAGCCCCTGAATTACTACTAAATAAATAAATCCATTTTAAGTCTAAAATCTAGCCATGATCTCGTCATAAAGAATTGCAGGTATTTTATAGATTACCTACTGGAAATCTCTAAAAGAAAAAATTAAACAAGGCTGATTTTTAGCAGTAATGTTTCTACTATTCATGAATATGCATAGTAAGGATGATTCTTTCCTCTTGAGGTTGGTTGTAAAATTAGAACATACTTTTGTTAATGAACTTTTGTAGCTTTAACACCCACTCCCCAAGCGCCTTAAGAATAACACTGCAAAATTGATCTCTTGAGGTCTGCTGCGTTCTGTGGTAATAATTTTGATTTTATAACTTAATAATTTCTCAAGATTTGTTTGTTATTCTCTAATATTCAGCTTTTAACATAATTTAACAATGGAATGCTTCTCAGGCAATACAAATACTTCTAATAAAAAGGATTAAAATATTTTTGAAGCCATGATAGTTTTGCCTGTCCTTTCATACTTAGGACTTACCATGTTGCTCACCAGCTTTCTTTGCTTCTGTGCTTAACTATTATACCTCCTGCCTCTGTTTATGTTTTCTCACAGCTGTTGGCTCTTCTGCCTTTTCAGTATAGAGGAAGGAGGGATGTAGAGAGCCCTTTAAGTGTATTTTGCCTTTTTTTTTGGAGACAGAGTCCGCTCTGTTGCTCAGGCTGGAGTGCAGTGGCGCGATCTTGGCTCATTGCAACCTCCGCCTTCTGGGTTCAAGCGATTCCCCTGTCTCAGCCTCCCGAGTCGCTGGGATCACAGGCACATGCCACCACTCCCAGATATTGTTTTGTAGTTTTATTAGAGACAGAGTTTTGTCATGTTGACCAGACTGGTCTTGAACTTCCAACCTCAGGTGATCCACCCACCTCAGCCTCCTAAAGTGCTGTGATTACAGGTGTGAGCTCCTGAGCCTGGCCCTATTCTACTTTTTGACTGGAACATTCAATCACAAATATTGTTTGAGCCCCAATGCATGCAGAACAGTATTTCAAAGTACTTGCGTGTTACTCAGAGAGGCCTCATTCCTTTGGTATCTCATGGAACTTACAGTTTCAGAGCAGGAGATAGATACATAAATGGATAATTACAATGTACTGTGATAAGTGCTGGGATAGGATAATTATGGAGAGCATTTGGAGCAGGCAGAAGGGGCATCTAATTTAAGCTGTAGTGGGGATATGGTGGTTGCCCAGAGGAAGAGGTGTGAGCAACTTCAGCTTCTCTAAAGAGCCTTTAATGTTTTTCATCATACAATAAATAACCTACTAATGATCACATTTATTGTATTCATTTCACTAGTATTCATTTATTGTGGTAGGAATACTTAATATGAGATCTACCCTCTTAATGAATTTTTAAGCATACAGTATGTTATTGTTGACTAGCCACAAGTATTTATGGAGCACTGAGGATGTATCAGAAGACAAAACAAACTAAATGCTCCTGCGAGCTTACATTTTGGTGAAGGAATATAGACAACTAAATATCTGGATTTATGGGAATAATATATATGTTTATGCAATAAATATAGCCTATAGAACAAAATATATACATTTATATATAATAAGCTATGTATATATAACACATACATTACATATATATACACATATATGTAATGTATAGTTGTGTTAAAAAGGCTTTATACTTTTTCTGATGAAGAAACAAAACACTAAGGGGGAATGGAGGATTAGAAGAGGTTGCAATTTTTGGCAGGGCATGGTGGCTCATACCTGTAATCCCAACACTTTGGGAGGTTGAGTCAGGTGGATCACTTGAGGTTGGGAGTTCGAGACCAGCCTGACCAACATGGTGAAACCCTGTCTCTACTAAATACAAAAAATTAGCTGGGCATGGTGGTGCATGCCTGTAATCCAAGCTACTTGGGAGGCTGAGGCAGGAGAATCACTTGAACCCGGGAGGCAGATGTTGCAGTGAGCCAGGATTATGCCATTGCCCTCCAGCCTGGGCAACAAGAATGGAACTCCATTTCAAAAAGAAAAAAAAGAGGTTGCAATTTTAAAATTAGCTTGCAGGGAGGCTCCTTGAAAAGGTGTCCTTTATCAGGTTAAGGTTGATGTCCAGGAATATAAATTAAAAATGAAAATAAAAAAATAAGAAAAGGTGTCATTTAAAGAAAGGTCTAAAGGAGTTAGAGAGTGAGCTGGGAAGGTGTCTGGAGTAAGACTACACCAGGCAGAGGAAATAGCAAATGCTAGATTCGGAAAGCAGAGTGCCGCAACCTTGAAGATAGAACCACAAGCTCTATTTACTGTCCTTTGAACTCAGGAATATTGCTATGACCCACTGTATGCAAAACATACATACCCGAGTTCTTTGCCTATTACTAGAGACAAGTTTGCACTATAATATCCACTTCCTGATTTTGTGAACTGCAAGTATTTGTCAGTGGGTTGGGCAGGGTTGGGGTAAGTTTAGGACAAGTTAGCCAACTGGTACTACTTTAAGAGAATCCCTTTGGAGCTAGAAACAGACACGGAGGTTAAAAAATATCATCAAAGTGATGCTGTGATTAAAATAATACTATGTCCTTAGAAAGAAAGCTCAAAAAAATTTAAATAAATGCATGTCTTAAAAATGTAACATTTATCCATTCATTTATTCATTGAATAATTTTTTGTTAGATTTGTACTATGTTCTGGGCATTTGTACTAGGTCCTCAGAAGACAAAGACGAAAAAGGATTTAGTATTTATCATTAATGAAATTACAGTCTTGGGCCTCTAGTTCTCATAGTAAATGAATTTGGCCCCACAATTTGGGGAGGACACCTTTGCTACTTCAGTAACTTTCATTCGTCTGCTTGAGGTCAAGTTAGCTCGGCCAGGTTTGGGGACTGTGTTTGCTACAAAATGTATGTATGCATTTATTTAAATTAGTAAGCACATATCAGCCTTTACTGCACACGAGACATCGTTCTAAGCAGTTCACACTTAGCCAGCTCCTAAACCATCTTAAGGTTGAATTAATTCAGTTTTTTGATCATCTCTTAGTCTCACCCATGCTGTTCCTTTCCATGCCATGCTCACCTACAGTAAATACACAGGCTCTTTCTGTGATCCTCACAAATATCTTACCTTACTAGTCCTTTGTGGATATGATAAACTGTACTGAAACTGGGGCTCTACTTAGGGGGCTGATACTGCATCGTAGTAATGAGATAACTTCACAAGATGTCTGAGGACTTTTTTTGCCACTTAGCACCCTTCTGCTGATTCCTCCTTCCCTCTCTGCCTTCCCATCCCAGCTGACCCTTATTCTTCTTACTCGGTTGCCAGAATGACTCATCTTTATGGCCCCTATTTCCAACTGTGGCTCAGCCTCAAGGCCTGTCTACTCTTCCCGTGCAAAGATCTGCAGAGCCCAGGAAGCTTCTTTTCACAGACCCCACTCTCCTTGAAGGACACTTGTGGTTTGAAATGGCAGTATGTCCCTCTCCCTACCTGTCTTAAGGGGCTCCATGGAGCAAGAAGGGTAGAGTCCATAGGCTTTAAACCTTTGCCCCTATAGCAACTCTACTTTTTCTTCCTTGTTTTCATTTTGGTTTCCAGGTAAGATCCCTGCTGAAGAGAGCATAGTACATTTAAAACTTTTTGAAAACAGAGTTAACTATTTACTTTGTGACCCATACTTTACTTTTCCAAATGAAACTGGCCAAAGACATCATTTAAGCTTCAGTTCATAGGTACGATGATAGTTTTCTATTCTAACTCTTCCACAAATATGAATTGCTCTGGTAATATGTTCATTTAGATGACTGCTGACAACACTTATAAAAAAAATTCTGTGGTTCACTAGAGCTTAATCGGAGTGAATTTTATGCTAAAGGTAAATTTGAAAGAAATGTTCGCAGTTGTTTTTAATCACCTGTCCTCATTAGTTGCATCTCCTTATTTTCTAATTAAACACAGTAATTATAGAGAGTTCACATTCATGCAATTATGTGAGAGAGAAATGGAGTTATGTCAGTGTCAAAATTATGGCATATAATTACTGCCTGTGTTAAAGCACACATAAAACCAAGAGAAGCGTTAGAAACATAATACTGTAGAACTTCCTTATTGCTTGAGAATTGGGGAAAGGAGGGAGGAAAGGGGCAGTTAAATCAGACCTTGACTAAACTAGAATCTATGTTTATCTCTTTTACCCTATGAGTTTGCTCTGTCCATAGTCCCCTTAGCATCCCTTTTATCCAGCTCCCAGACACATTTTCCTCCATCAGTGATTATTTCCCAGATTAGGGCCACTAATTCACACTAAGGTGTAAATGACTAATAGATAATTGACCATGCCTGCTTTTTTAGTTTCAAAGTGTTATAAGTTTTGAAGGCCTCCTATGTGTCAGGCCATGTGTAAGACAATCAGTCACACAGATGAAAGAGACACAATATCTTCTCTTAAGAACATCATGGTCTCACAGGGAATTAGAGAATTAAATGAACATTTGCAAAATGAAATAATACATGCCATAGGAAGGGGAGAGACTAAAGCTTGGTTAACTCTCCTTTCATTGTTGACCTCCCTCATTCAGCTTTGAGTTTCTTGAGGGCAGGAACTGTGGCCATGCATCATTGTATCCCCAGCATCCACACAGTGCTTGGTGCATAGAAGGTGTTCTATAAATACATCGTGGTTTGGTGTTTGCAGAGACATAACATTTAATTGCACATACAGGGCCCTCAGTGTATTGTCTTATGGACCAATGCCTTGTGAAAATTTCACCAGTGGACAGCTTCTAAAATGGCTCCCAATGATCCCCACCTCCTGGTATTCCTGGCCTGTGTAATCCTTTCCCCTTAAGTGTGGACTGGACACAGTGACTTACTTCTAACAATAGGATATGGCAAAAGTGATGAGATGTCACTTTGGAGATTAGGTTGTCAAAAACTATGACTCTTTTTCTGGTTTGTGCTTGCTCACCTGATGATGCCAGCTGCCATGTTGCAAGCTGCCTTATGGAGAGGTCCACATGGCAAGGAGCAGAAGGCAGCTTCCAGCCAACAGCCAGTGAGGAACTGAGGCCCTCAGTCAGCAGCCTGCTGGGAATGGAATCCTGCCATCAGCCACATGAGTGAGCTTGGAAGAGGCTCTTTCCCCAGTTGAACTTGAGATGACTGCAACCACAGCTGACAACTTAACTGCAGCCTGTGAGAGACCTAGAGTCAGAACCACTCAGCTAAGCTGTGCCCAGATCTCTGACCTGTGGGATACAAAACTGGGAGATAATAAATGCTGTTTTGAGCCAATACATTTTGGGATGATTTGTTACATAAGAATAGATAGCCAGTACAAGGTAAGACCATCTTCTGTCTAGGTCTTTGTTGATGGAGCCTTATATAACTGAAGGTTTTTCTCACAGAGAAGAATACTAGCAACCATTTGTTATTTGTTTAATGCTCAATTTATTAAGCTCATAAATCTAACACAAAAAACTAACAACCAATTTTTCTTGGGGTCTTTAAACACTGATTACAAATTTATTAAGCAAACCGTTTTAAACAATTTAAACAAACAGCAATTATACATTTGGAATGGCTAACCCTTTTAAACACTTTAAAACCTTAATTGACAAACATATAGAAACAAAGACTACAGAACTTATTGCTATAGTTTCACATAAATCTACTTTAAGGCATCAGTATCATGGGTTTGATGCTTTTCTTATTTCTGTGCTTTTTTTTTTTTTTCTGTTTGTTTTGATACACCCTCAGGATTTTAGTATCGTTATTTTTATTTCTTTCTGGGGTCACACAATTGTGAGGAGGCCCGAAGAAAAGATTATCTTATCAGAACAGCCTAGACTGCAGGACTTGGTTTATTGACTGATTAATTCTTGGTCAGATTTGTTGCTTCTCCCAAGGTGATTCTAACCTAAACCACCTTTTTATAGTAAGCTTTTCTATAGTTCAATGATATCTGTTATGTCAGCAAGACTATTTCAGGCCTTATCTTATGCCTAGGGTTTAATTTTGCAACCTACTATCTACCCCTGGAATTGTTTTTGTAATTATCGCTTGGCTGTTCTTATATAACTGTTTCTCCTGTCATAATCAAATATCGATTTAGTCTCTTAGCATTAAAAACTGACAACTTCCTTATTAGCACTGAGATTTAATCTCCCAGGAGTTGAGGGATTGAGTCTGGGTAGTTAGTCTTCCTCTGTAGGTCACCTGGTAATTCATTACATTGGCAAACACTGAAAAACCCTCTTTCTGGTAGGCTATTGTTGGTGCTTATTTAAACCGAATAGTCTTCTTAGCTTACAGTTCCCAGCATTTATTCTCCTTAAACAGACATAGACAGATGACTATGTGTCATAAATACGTAAAATTAATAGAATATCAAGCCCTCTTTGTTGTTAAAATCAGTAAGAAAGTAAGTATGCTCTATTATATTCACTGTTTTCTATTATAACGACCTTTTGCACAGACTTCATATTAACGTTTCTGTTTTGAGTTATTTTAAATTCATGGCCTTTGATACTTTTTCCTATAATCCATGATAATGATGATGGTGGGAATAGTGATTTTGATGCTCACATTTTAACTTCATCTTAAAAGGCATATCATCGTTTTAAAAGAATTGGGGAGACCATAGTGTTTAGGAGTTAGGAGTGCACATTTGGGTGATAATACTATAAAAATGACAATGAGATCATTACTATTAGAGTGACAATATGCAGAAAGAAAAGGGCATATGGTTGGGATGAGGCTTACGGAGGGGCTTATGGGGTGGGCAGCAAAGTTCTATATTTTTGACCTGGGCATATATTTGACTTACGGGTTTTTTTGGAGGGCATATATGCTTTCCTTTTGTAATACAAATTGTATTTTTAAAAATTATCATCATAAAGTTAGTTGGGCACCCTGAATGCTGGCTCTATTATTCTTTAACCACTGTCCCTGATGTTCTTGAAAACATTCTTGCTTTTTGGCAACAATAGGATGTTGAAGAAATGTTCTGATTTATTTCCATTTTAAATAATGAAATTAGCTGTTCTCCAAGGAATTCTGTTTCCTTTTAGTAAGAAATAATTGTCAAGTCCAGGATCTGGGCTCTGGGAGTTGCACATGAGAATGTATGGTGAGCCAGAATGCTATTGATGTGGCTGTTAGGCCACTCGGAGCTGAAAAAGTACTTCTTAATGTTATTATTTCACACTGATATTTCCAATTTAACTTACTATATTGCTATTTCATACTTTTTTATGCTTTATAAGGTTTCATCAACTACAAATCTTTATCCTCAATTGACAATCTTTTCAGTATGATGAAACTCCTGGATGGAGCTAAGACATGCCTTCTATCAATTTTACTTTTTGGTATAGTAATGCATAAACTTCTGTCATTCATATAATTCTTATTTTTTGCCACATTTGCCAAATTTCTACTTTTGAACCACCTATATTGTTGTTTTCTTAATAGTTTTATTTAATCAGTTAAGTTGAACCTCTTAAAATACTTAGCTTCCTATTAAACAATAATCTCTGTGAAACTGCAGGGTTTAATTAACTGATCATATATTGTTCCAGTGCACATTAAGATGAATACTTAAGTATCGAGATTTTTTTTTCTCTTTTTTTAAATTTCATTTTAGGTTTGGGGGTACATGTGCAGAACATGCAAGATAGTTGCATAGGTACACACATGGCAGTGTGTTTTACTCTCTTCCTCCCCTTCACCCACATTTGGCATTTCTCCCCAGGCTATCCCTCCCCAGCTCACCCCACCCACTGTCCCTCCCCTATTTCCCCCAACAGACCCCAGTGTGTAGTGCTCCCTTCCCTGTGTCCATGTGTTCTCATTTTTCATCACCCGCCTATGAGTGAGAATATGTGGTATTTCATTTTCTGTTCTTGTGTCAGTTTGCTGAGAATGATGTTCTCCAGATTCATCCATGTCCCTACAAAGAACACGAACTCATTATTTTTGATTGCTGCATAATATTCCATGGTGTATATGTGCCACATTTTCCCAGTCTAGTCTATCATCGATGGGCATTTGGGTTGGTTCCGGGTCTTTGCTATTGTAAACAGTGCTGCAATGAACATTCGTGTGCATATGTCCTTATGGTAGACCGATTTATAGACCTTTGGATATATACCCAGTAATAGGATTGCTGGGTCAAATGGAATTTCTATTTCTAGGTCCTTGAGGACTCGCCACACTGTCTTCCACAATGGTTGAACTAATTTACACTCCCACCAGCAGTGTAAAAGTGTTCCTATTTCTCCACATCCTCTCCAGCATCTGTTGTCTCCAGATTTTTTAATGATCGCCATTCAAACTGGCGTGAGATGGTATCTCAATGTGGTTTTGATTTGCATCTCTCTAATGACCAGTGATGATGAGCAGTTTTCCATATGTTTGTTGGCCTCATGTATGTGTTCTTTTGAAAAGTGTCTGTTCATATCCTTTGCCCATTTTTGAATGGGCTTGTTTGTTTTTTTCTTGTAAATCTGTTTGAGTTCTTTGTAAACTTTTTGGGCTGAGACGATGGGGTCTTCTAGATATACTATCATGTCGTCTGCAAATAGAGACAATTTGGCTTCCACCTTTCCTATTTGAATACCCTTTATTTCTTTTTCTTGCCTGATTGGTCTAGCTAGAACTTCCAGTACTATATTGAATAGGAGTGGTGAGAGAGGGCATCCTTCTCTAGTGCCAGATTTCAAAGGGAATGCTTCCAGTTTTTGCCCATTCAGTATGATATTGGCGGTTGGTTTGTCATAAATAGCTTTTATTATTTTGAGATACGTTCCATCAATTCCGAGTTTATTGAGGGTTTTTAGCATAAAAGGCTGTTGAATTTTGTCAAAGGACTTCTCTGCGTCAATTGAGATAATCATGTGGTTTTTGTTTTTGGTTCTGTTAATGTGGTGAATTATGTTTATAGACTTGCGTATGTTGAACCAGCCTTGCATCCCCGGGATGAATCCTACTTGATCATGGTGGATAAGCTTTTTGATGTGCTGTTGCAATCGGTTTGCCAGTATTTTATTGAAGATTTTTGCATCTATGTTCATCATGGATATTGGCCTGAAGTTTTCTTTTCTTGTTGAGTCTCTGCTGGGTTTTGGTATCAGGATGATGTTGGTCTCATAAAATGATTTGGGAAGGATTCCCTCTTTTTGGATTATTTGGAATAGTTTCAGAATGAATGGTACTAGCTCCTCTTTGTGTGTCTGGTAGAATTCGGCTGTGAACCCATCTGGACCTGGGCTTTTTTTGTGTGGTAGGCTCTTAATTGCTGCCTCAACTTCAGACCTTGTTATTGGCCTACTCATAGTTTCAGCTTCCTCCTGGTTTAGACTTGGGAGGACACAAGTGTCCAGGAATTCATCTATTTCTTCCAGGTTTACTAGTTTATGTGCATAGAGTTGTTTGTAGTATTCTCTGTTGATGGTTTGAATTTCTGTGGAATCTGTGTTGATTTCCCCTTTATTGTTTTTTATTGCATCTATTTGGTTGTTCTCTCTCTTTTTTTTTTTTTATCAGTCTGGCTAGTTGTCTATTTTGTTGATCTTTTCGAAAAACCAGCTCTTGGATTTATTGATTTTTTGAAGGGTTTTTTTTGTGTCTCTATCTCCTTCAGTTCTGCTCTGATCTTAGTTATTTCTTATCTTCTGCTAGGTTTTGAGTTTTTTTGATCTTGCTCCTCTAGCTCTTTCAATTTTGATGATAGGGTGTCAATTTTGGATCTCTCCACTCTTCTCATGTGGGCACTTATTGCTATATATTTTCCTCTACAGACTGCTTTAAATGTGTCCCAGAGATTCTGGTATGTTGTGTCTTCGTTCTCGTTGGTTTTAAAGAACTTCTTTATTTCTGCCTTCATTTCATTGTTTATCCAATCAACATTCAAGAGCCAGTTGTTCAGTTTCCATGAAGCTGTGTGGTTCTGTGTTAGTTTCTGAATTCTGAGTTCTAACTTGATTGCACTATGGTCTGAGAGACTGTTTGTTATGATTTCAGTTGTTTTGCATTTTCTGAGGAGTGCTTTACTTCCAATTATGTGGTCAATTTTGGAGTAGGTGTGATGTGGTGCTGAGAAGAATGTATATTGTGTGGATTTGGGGTGGAGAGTTCTGTAAATGTCTATCAGGTTTGCTCGTTCCAGGTCTGAGTTCAAGGCCTGGATAGCCTTGTTAATTTTCTGTCTGGTTGATCTGTCTAATATTGACAGTGGAGTGTTAAAGTCTCCCACTATTATTGTGTGGGAGTCTAAGTCTCTTTGTAAGTCGTTAAGAACTTGCCTTATATATCTGGGTGCTCCTGTATTGGGTCCGTATATATTTAGGTATATTTAGGATCATTAGCTCTTCTTGTTGTATCAATCCTTTTGCCATTGTGTAATGTCCTTCTTTGTCTCTTTTGATCTTTGTTGCTTTAAAGTCTATTTTATCAGAGATGAGCATTGCAACTCCTGGTTTTTTTTGCTCTCCATTTGCTTGGTAAATCTTCCTCCATCCCTTTATTTTGAGCCTTTGTGTATCCTTGCATGTGAGATGGGTTTCCTGGATACAGCACACAGATGGGTTTTGTGTTTTTATCTAATTTGCCAGTCTGTGTCTTTTGATTGGTGCATTTAGCCCATTTCCATTTAGGGTTAATATTGTTATGTGTGAATTTGATACTGCCATTTTGATGCTAGCTGGCTGTTTTGCCCATTAGTTGATGCAGATTCTTCATTTTGTTGATGCTCTTCAACATTTGGTATGTTTTTAGAATGGCTGGTACTGGTTGTTCCTTTCTATGTGTAGTGCCTCTTTCAGGAGCTCTTGTAAGCAGGCCTGGTGGTGACAGAATCTCTGAGTACTTGCTTGTTCACAAAGAATTTTATTTTTCCTTCACATATGAAGCTCAGTTTGGCTGGATATGAAAATCTGGGTTGAAAGTTCTTTTCTTTAAGGATGTTGAATATTGGCGCCCACTCTCTTTTGGCTTGTAGGGTTTCTGCCGAGAGATCTGCTGTGAGTCTGATGGGCTTCCCTTTGTGAGTGACCGACCTTTCTCTCTGGCTGCCCTTAGCATTTTCTTCTTCATTTCAACCCTGGTGAATCTGATGATTATGTGCCTTGGGGTTGCTTTTCTTGTGGAATATCTTTGTGGTGTTCTCTGTATTTCCTGGACTTGAATATTGGCCTGCCTTGCTAGATTGGGGAAGTTTTCCTGGATAATATCCTGAAGAGTACTTTCCAGCTTGGATTCATTCTCTTCGTCACATTCAGGTACACCTATCAAACGTAGATTAGGTCTCTTCACATAGTCCCACATTTCTTGGAGACTTTGTTCATTGCTTTTTTGCACTGTTTTCTCTAATCTTGGCTTCTCATTTTATTTCATTGAGTTGATCTTCGACTTCTGATATTCTTTCTTCTGCTTGGTCAGTTTGGCTGTTGAAACTTGTCCATGCTTCGCAAAGTTCTCATGTGTGTTTTTCAGCTCCTTCATTCAATTCACTCATATTCCTCTCTAAGTTGTCCATTCTTGTTATCATTTCCTCAAAACTTTTTTCAAGGTTCTTAGTTTCTTTGCATTGATTTAGAACATGTTCTTTTAGCTCACAGAAGTGTCTCATTACCCACCTTCTGACGTCTGATTCTGTCACACTCATTTTCCGTCCAGCTTTGTTCCCTTGCAGATGAGGAGTTTTGGTCATTTGTAGGAGGTGAGGTGTTCTGGTTTCAGGTGTTTTCCTCTTTTTTTGTGCTGGTTTCTTCCCATCTTTGTGGATTTATCCACCTGTCTTTTGAGTGGTTGCTGATTTTCTGATTGGGTCTCTGAGTGGATGTCCAGATTGTTGATGATGAAGTATTTCTGTTTCTTAGTTTTCCTTCTAACAGTCTGACCCCACTGCTGTAGCTCTGCTGAGGTCCACTCCAGGCCCTGCTTGCCTGGGGAACTCCTGTAGCAGCTACGGAACAGTGAGGGTTGCTACCAGATTCTTCTTCTGCTATCTTTGTCTCTGAATGATGCCTACCAAATGTCCGTCTGATCAGTCCTTTGTGAGGTGACTCTTTGGATATACGAGGGTCAGGGAGCTGCTTGAGGAGACAGTCTGTATTTTATAGAAGCTCTAGTGCTGAGCTGTGAGCTTCGTCTTTCATTCAGGGCTGCTAGGCAGGTACATTTAAGTCTGCTGCAGCAGAACTCATAAAGACTTTTTTTTTCCTCAGGTGCTCTGTCCTGGGGAGTTAGGGCTTTATTTATGAGTATCCATTGCACTTTCCTGCCCAGCAAGGAGGCAGTCCAGTCACTACCTGCCTGCAGTGGCTATGATGAGCTGCCGTGGGCTCTGCCCTGTTGCCATGGGCTCCACCCTGCTGCCGAGCGCTCCGCCCTGCTGTCGTGGGCTCCGCCCTGGTGCCGTGTGTAATTCCATGTAGTCCTGTTTATATGGGTGTGGTTAGAAGTGCAGAGGCAATGGTGGCCTGCCTCTGTAGTGGCGGACTCTCTCTGTTATGGCAGGTTGCCTCGGTAATGGCAGGCTGCGTCAGCAATGGCTGAGTACCTCTGTAGGGGTTGTGTGCCTTGGTAGTGGTGGACGCCCTTCCTCCACTGAGCTGCACTGTCCTGGGTTCAGCTGTGCTTGCCGTGAAACTCTCAACCCCCATCATTTCCAATTGCTCTTTTGTTTTTGTGGGGGTGGGACCCGCCGAGCCTGATCACCTGGCTCCCTGCCTCAGAGCCCTTTTTTTTTTTTAAGTTGAATGGTTGACTCTCTCCCAGGTGTTCCGGTCACCTGCTGCAAGGGTGCCGGGATCTGTGTTTTTCCGTGCAGCAACCCACTTCACCTGCTCAAATCTTGTTGCTGCCCAGGAATCTCCTGGCCTGGCTTTCTGTTTAAGTCCTGTTTAATCAGATGAATGTGCTAATCTGCCCTCTGAAATCTCCAGTTGCCAGTTTAACAGGGCAACCAAACCAGTGTATTTTATACAGAGTGTTGCTGCATTGCAGCCTTGGCCCAAACAGCTGCGCTGGCTCAAACTGCTGCGCTGGTGGCCTGTGGGGCTCTTACACCTGGGAATCTGCTAGTCTCAAGCTGGGTCCAGGTTGCAAGTCGCCTCTGCACTGCATGGGATGCTATCTCTGAGACCCGCAAGGAGAGAGCAGGCGAGCGCGAGCCCCCTCGTCGACTCCGAGTGCGATCTTAGTATTGAGATTTAAATGGACTCAATAAATGTTACTTTCCCTTACTCAAGTTCAGCACCATCTGACAGATAGATGAGAATCAGGAAGGTGGAGCTCAAAATAGTAGCTTAGTTACTAGTGAACGTTGCATTGGGGGATGCGGCTTAAATGTTTGACAATTATGGACTCCCTAAGAGTAAACCTCAGGTGTGGACAGGCATGTACACCCATAGGTCTTCCCTGCAGTGGAGCTCTATTGATCTCAAGCCAAGAACAGTGCAGAATTTGTCCTCCCTGAAGGGGACAGAGTCAAAAAATACAAGGAGTGAATGACTGAGCTACCATATTCAATTTTATTATCAATTAATTAACTTACTTTAATTGACATGTAAAAAATGATGTATGTTTATGGTGTACCACATGTTGTTTTGAAATATGTATATGTGGTAGAATGGCTAAATCAAGCTAATTAACATACGTATTACCTCACATATTTATCATTTATTTGTGGTGGAGAACACTTAAAATTTACCCTCAGCAATTTTCAATTATACAATACAGTGTTATTAACTACAGTCATCTGGTTGTACAAAAGATGTCCTGAGTTTATTTATCTTGTTTAACTAAAATTTTGCATTAAAAAAATCAAGACAGGGTCTCACTCTGTTGCCCAGGCTGGAGTACAGTGGTGAGATCATGGCTCTTTTCAGCCTTAAGTTTCTCAGCTCAAGTGATCCTCTTGCCTCAGCCTCCTGAGTAGTTAGGACTATAGGCATGTGCCACCATGCCAGGTTATTTTTTTTTTTACTTTTTGTGGAGATGGGGTTTTACTATATTGCCACATTTTGTACTTTTCACCATCTCCCTAATCCCTGCCCTCACTCCTAGCTCTTGCTAGCCACCATTCTACTCTGCTATGAATTCAACTTTTTTAGATTCCACATATAAGTAAGATCATGCAACATTTATGTTCCTATGCCTGGATTATTTCACTTAATCTATTGTCCTCCAGCTTCACCTATGTTGTTGCAAATGACAGGATTTCTTTTTTTTTCAAGACTGAATAGTATTCCATTGCATACGTATAACACATTTTATCTATTCATTCACTGATGGAGAAACCTAGTTATTCCTCCAAATGCACCAACTGGGCAGGTGTGACATTAAGCTAATGAACATTTCAGTCGTTAAAATGCAAAAAATGCAAAATCAGGGGAATAACTGCTAAGAATACATGTTTGTTCATGCATTGTGTCAAAACACCTCAAGTATACTTTTTGGGAAATTCTGCCACAGTGAACAGTGCTATCTTAAGTGCCTGTGAAGTTCATCTTGTCAAATGTTGCTTGGGTTCCTTTTCTGCATCTCAGATTGCTATATATAGAGGAACAGATCTGATGTAGAAGAGTCTGTCTGATCCAAGTCAGAGTGAGTCATGTTGACAATGTATTGCATATACCATCTTGGCCACTTTCCAGACACTTTTATTAAAGAAACCATGACTACAAAATCATAATCAAAAGCTTCTAGTTCTCATGACACAGTGTTATTTTACTCCCTTCATTCACAAATTGACTAGACTATGGCAAGGTGTTGTGGGTTATCATCCTGTATTTCCTTAATTGAGTCAGGAACAGGTATTTCATTCAACTGTTTTGATATGGTAGCTCCCTATGATTAGCCTCCATAGGATGTCAGTGCTTAAAGGAAAAGGAGAGATACCCCTAAAGTAGGGGGGAGTAAGCTCCCCCTTACTCATAGAGCTAAAGAAGTGAAGGTCTGAGCAGGCAAAGGATTTGTCCAAGGTCACATCCTACTTATTCACTAACTTAACTCCAGAATTGGAGTCATAAAAAAAAGCTTATGCCTTTTTTATGCTGCCCCCGACCTTTTAAACATAATGTCAAAGTGAGAAATGATGGGTTTTGGCAGATAAAAGTAATTTCCTGTCATCTTCTTTCTCTAGAATAAAATTTGAATCTGTCCATTCTTTTCTGTTTCTTAACACTATAGACAAAATCACCTGGACCACTACAACAGCCTCAAAACCACTCTTCTCCATTTCAACTTCCAGTTGCATTCCTTCCTCCAATTCAGTTGCTTTCCTTCACATAAGCTGTTCACTGAAATACTTTATCTTTTATTTTTCACCACTTTCCTTGTACTCATTATATGAGTTAGGGCTTTTCTGTTGCAAAAGACAGAAAAACAATTGAAACTGGTGGATGTAAGTCAGGATCAGCTAGGTTATGAAAGAGCAACTCTAAAATGTCGGTGCTTTTACTTCCCCAACTTGGTTGATGGAGAAATGATGCTCAGTCAGGATCTTAGGTTGACAGAATCCCCACCATTTGGAAATCTATTTGGTTGCTGTGGCAGCAGGGGAAAACATGTTGGAGTTTTGCCCCAGCTCTTAAAGGCTTCTGCCCCAAAGTGACACACATTATATCTGCTCACATTTCATTGGCCACACCAAGTCCCATGTCTACCTTCATGGAGTGAGGAAGTACAGTTCTACCATATGTCCAGAGGAGCAGAACCAGAAGAAAAAAAATGACTAATACTAATGACTACCATACTTGCTTTAGGCATAAGGGAATGTGGTAACTCATGACTGAATAGTTCATGGGTGAATATGGTCAGGCACAGCTTAAATCAGAGCTTAAATGATGGCAAGAGGTTATATTTCTTGACTAAGCTATCTCTCAGTTATATGTCATTCTTCTCCTTTAGTCAAGGTTGTATCTTTACAAGACCCAGTGCAGTGAAGAAGATAGTCTGCTTCCCTCATAGATTAAATCAAAGATTCTAGATGGAACCTGGCTGCTGCTATTGGCTTAACAGATGTCACATGCTCATCCCCGAATCAACAGAATCATTATTGTGGCCAGGGAGATGGAATACACTGATTGGCTGAGCCTAGGTCTTGGCCCCACCCTAGCAGCCAGAGATGGAAGAAATAGCTCCAAAATACTAAGGTTGAGAATGTGGTAGAGTATTTTTCCCAGGAAGACTTGGGTTATAGTTATAGAAGAAAGTGAATGGGTGTTGGAAAAGAAAAAACACAAGACATCTATGGGTTTTTCCTTTCAAGTCTCTGTTTAATGTCACTTCCTCAGGGGGTCCTCCTTGGGGACACAGGACACACGGAAACTGAATTAGATACATCTTTTATTCTCTCTCAGCATTCCTTTTATTTTACTTTCAAGGCAAAATACCTAATTTTTATTAATTTGTGTGATGATTTGTTTAGTGTCTGTTTCCCTCAATGGAAGGTAAGCTCCTTAAGGTCAATAACTCTGCCTGTTTTGTTCATTGATGTTTGTTCAGCATCTAGAAAAATGCCTAGTATGGGGTAGGCTCCCAGGAAATATACATTGAAAGAAGCAATGGTAAATATGACCTATTTGGATATTTAAGGGTTTTAAGATAAATGGGAGCATGTGATGGTTAATTTTATGTGTCAACTTGAATGGGTTAAGCGATGCCCATATAGCTGGTAAAACATTATTTCTGGGTGCATCCATGAGGATGGTTCTGGAAGAGATAAGCATTTGAATCAGTAGACTCAGTGAGGAAGATCTTCTCTCACCAATAGCATGGATACAACAAAAAGGCACAGAAAGGGAGAATTTGCTCTCTCTTCTAGAGCTGGGATATCCATCTTCTGCTCTTGGATATCACAACTCCAGGTTCTCAGGTCTTCAAACCCAAACTGAACTACACCATTGGCTTTCCTGGTTCTCCAGATTGCACATAGCAGGTCACTGGGCTTCTCAGCCTTCATAACCACATGAGCCTATTCCTAACATAAGTTTGTGTTATGTATCTCTCCATGTATCCTATTAATTCTGTTTTTCTGGGGAACCCTGACTAATACAGATTTCAATATTGGGGGTTTTGGCTCAAAGATACATGGGATAGTATGTCTAGGTTAACAAGTGGATAAATTTTAGTAAGACAGTAAAGATAACAGATTTCACTAATAAAAGTATGTATTATTAAATGCTTCTACAATAACCTTTAGACTGCAGCAAAATGAAAAAAATAAGTTTCCAAGAATCCATAAATCAACATAACATTAAAATATTGTAAAAAACTAAGCAAATCTAGAGTTTTCACCCCCTTATTTTGTTTAGAAGATGAAACACAATCTTGTTAAGAACTGGCTTAGATAAGTTCTATTGTTTGAAGCATGAGACTTTAACATTCTATTTTTGTTAGTCATTAGTTATCTAACTACTGCGACCTTTTATCTTAAACAAGCAAACTTTTCTATATCTTAGTAAATGTGTTGTGCTTCAGCTTCCTAACCTGTAAACTATGGATAATAACTATGCCTGGCAATTGTGGTGAGAATTAAATAAACTAATACACATAAATTACTCAAAGCAATTACACAAATAACAGTGCCTGCCACATATTAAGTGCCCATAAATGTTAGTTGTTATTATTAAGAGCTTATTTCTTTTATTATTTTATTTGAATAGCAGCTTCTACTGCCAGAGCACTTACTTATACATTATATTATCAGAGTTCCATGAGATGTTCAGTATTTAGTATTTGTTGAGTGTTAGGGATACAAAGAAATGTGAGACCCTGTCCCATCTTTCAGAAATTTGCAACTTAGTTCCAACAGTATTTTCTGCTATGGCTTGATTTTAGAAACTACATCTCCAGGGGAGCTGAATATCGACTGCTAGCTTTTTACCAATTAGGAATCTTTAGGTTGCAAGTAACAGAATCCAACTAAAACTAGCTTAAACAACAAAGTGGACTTGTTATTATGGGACAATGAAGAGTGTGTGATTTAGGAGTGGTTGGTCCAGGATTTTCAGTGTTCACTGAAACCCCAACTTTTCCCCAGCTATTGGCTTCTCTCATCACAGGGATGACATCGAACCAAGGCTATCTACCCATAGGATGACTGTTAGCCTCAGCTTGGGGCTCTTCCTTGTTCATATCTAGGGGAGGGGAGCTAATTTCCAGAATCCCCCAGTAAACCTCTGTGCATGTCTCATTGGTCTAATCTGCACCATATGCCTGTTTTATTGCCAGTCGCTGGTAGCGGAGATTATCCCTGGATCAATCAGGACCACCTTGGAAGCTGATAGTGAGTCAACTTCCTTTCAGGTCCCTGTGCTAGTGCTTATTAGGGCTATGACAAAAACTTGACAGGAAGGCAGAATGAATGCTGACTACACAACCAACAATTCCCAGTCTACTCTTTGGGAGAAGAATGATATCTTTTATATTCCAACATGTTCTGAGTCAAGTGCACAGAAAATGTTTAATAAATACTAGCAGAAAGAGTGGATAGTAAATAGACCTACCAAACAATTATTTATCTACTTTACATAAGTCTCTGAATCCTAGAAATATTTGTCCTAGGAACTGGCACTACCAGTTTTTTTCTTGTTTAATTGCCCTCTCTCTCAGCAACATGACCATAGACTCCATCTAGTCCCCAGAGTGCTGGAGGGGCAGCTGGGATTGACCTTTTCTTTTGGAGTCTCCCTTGTTGATTGATCATAAGCTGTGATATTCATCATTCATTCCCAGGTCAAGGGGCACATTTTGGCTGCTTGATATGATATGTCACAGTAGATGAATCAATCTTTTAAGATTTGTGCCCAGAAACATTGGCATTTAAGCTTTCTCTTTATTCCAGCTCTGAGGTTAGGGAAACAGCTGTTGACGGACTAATTAGCATCTTAGGGGGACTAAGAATGATGTCCTATCCTTTAACAGTTGAATAATCAGTTTGCCCAGGGAGATTCTTAGAGCATCACCAGAATATTATTTCACGCAGAACTATAGACTGGTCTGACCTCCTGGTCACCATATGTAACACAGTGGCAATAGCTATAGTAAAGAAAAGCAAGTCTGTCATGACTGGTCATGGGAAAGGATAATGATAGAATGCATTTGACATAGGAAAGTTTGTTATTTCTCAGTAGTTAATCCTTCAACTTGCATGCTCAGCATCTGTTTTGTCTCACTTCTGACTAAGAGAGTCTATGTCTTAGGAGTAGAGGCAGGAAAACCAAGTATATACAATCAATGTATAATATCACACATGATAGCTGTTCAGAATATTAGGAAGCTGAAGCAAAATCAGGAATCACCTTATTCATTCTGAAGCATTACTACTGTATGGGTTAGTACATTCTTATTGATGAGAACAGCTGGCTTGGTGAGCTGACCAAGAATGAAATCAGGCAGTTGCTTCAAGTTAATCTTTTCAAAAATTTTTATTTTATCTCAAGCTCCAACAGAATGTATGAGGTTAATCTTATGTATTCATTTAATTGTTTTACTTCTCTGAAGGCACATCCACATGGGTCAATCTCTTTTTTTCTTTAGACAGGGTCTCACTCTGTTGCTAAGGCTGGAGTGCAGTGGCATAGTCACAGCCACTGCAGCCTTGACCTCTCCAGGCCCACATGAGCCTCCCACTTCAATCTCCCAAGTAGCTAGGACTACAGGTGCACACACCACCATGTCTGGCTAATTTTTCTATCTTTTGTAGAGATAGAGTTTCACCATGTTGCCTAGGTCAGTATGAAACTCCCAAGTTACTCTATCCTCCTTGGCTTCCCAAAGTGCTAGGATTATGAGTGTGAGCCACCAAGCCCCACCTCGTTAATCTTTTATTATTATTATTTTAATTCTGGAACAGATTAAGATGAGAATGGCTTGGTTAATCTTGATGTGACCATTTTAGGAAAAGAATTTTTTTTTCCAATGGGGAAGTAATTATTGAAAGTCATTACCTGAATCTTCTATTTCTAGGTGTAATTTTCCCAATATCCATGTTTACCTATTGCGTGTTATTTTCCCATTATTTCATAAGTGGTCAACACCTCTTTGGACTGACTTTTCCTTTTTAAAGAAACATCAGTGTCTTTACTCTGGACACTCTTATATGTTCAGGTTTCAAATCATTCCAGTTTTCATGTACTGACTTTGAGTCTATTAGTTTACATCTTTGCAGAAAAAAGTTTAGAGAAATGGGAGTCTGTTCCCTTTGGATGAGTTAATTAGCCCCTCCATGCTTCAGTTTATTCATCTGTGAACTGTGGATAAAAATGTGGCAGTGCTTTACTGATGCCCCCTCTTCAGGGCCTGTGCCCCCCACCTTCCTCAAAGCTGTGCTCTTTTCTGAGGCTTGTCACCCAGCCTCCTGACTTCAATGGGGGCCACTCAGCTCCAGGGATTTCTGTAGGATTTGCTGAGGCCTCAACTGGAACCAAATTTTGGAGCAGCTTGTCTTGTTGTCTAATTCTCCATTCTTCACTTTCTCAGGGGTGTATCTCCCTAATCCCCATCCTCATCCCTGTATATAATTCCTTATCTCATAGTCTGTTTCCAAGGAACTCAATCTGAGACAAATACATACTTCTTCAGATGATTGTAAAGATTGAGTGTCTATATAAAGCCCTTCAGACAGCACTTGCATTTGGGAATAGATTTATTATTTGATAGCTGTCATTATTCTTGGGTTGTACTTCATTGATTGATAACATTGCCATTTCCGCTTATCTCATCAATCAGATAGTCCTTTGGAAAAAAATATAATAACTAGCCCAAGACAAAGTTGTTAAGTTTGCTATTTTTCTGTTAGTTTACTCTTCCTTTGCTCTAGGGCCCTTCATGGCTGCCTCCCTCCCCGTCTCTTCTCTCCTTTCCCCTTCTACTCATTTCAACCCTTCAGTATCTGACTGCTCAATGGCTTCTGCTCCTGGAAAAATATGTGGGAAAGGAAAGGATTTGTTAAACTTACTCACATTGGAGGCTCAAGGTGTTATCCCTTAGCTTTGTAAGTTATACTTCATCTGAAATTCTCTCTCTGCCTTTGTTTTTATTATTACTATTATTATTATCTGTAGTACCACCACAACTGCCCTTCTGTAATTTTTGACCTTCAGACTGTTGTGAGATCATTCTTTTAAAATTGGTCTTCCCAGATAAGAAGCATCTTAAATAGATGTTTTTAAAATGCATGCCATTGTAAGCTTCAAGTCAGTGAAATTTTTTTTTTAAAAAAGAAATAAAATGCATGCCATTAAGATAAAATAAAATGCATGCCACTAATTACTACCTGCTATTACAAAGAAAATTTCCCCTTTTGTGCTCATATGGGGAGCTGAATTGGCCTTAAAGGATGCAATTTTACCAAACAACAAGATGAATAAAATTCTTACTGGATTTCTAAACAATCAAGGTGAAGAGGGTAAATACAGAGAGTTGAAAATATCAGTGTAAAAGGCAGCTCAACTTTCAAAGGTCTCAGGAGCTAGGCTGATTTGGAAATGGAAAAAGAGTAGGCAATAAAGAGTCTTTTTCCTTTCCTTTTCTCTTCTTTTTCTTTGGGCACATGAACTCACAACAGCTAATTTCTTCTTCCACGTCATACTAGATAGGAGTCTCAGCTCAAAGTGCTAGAAAACTCAACTCAAATTAAGCTAAGCACAAAAGGAGATTTACTGGAAGGATCCAGACCAAGCTCAGAGAATCCAAGAAGGAGCTGCAGGGAACGTGGCAACTCACGGGATTCAGGGAGGAGAACTGCAGGGAACGTGGCAACTCACGGGATTCGGGGAGGAGAACTGCAGGGAACGTGGCAACTCACGGGATTCAGGGACGAGAACTGGAGGTCCAAAGCCTTCAGAATCTCTTTTCATCTTTTGTCTCTATTTGTATCTGGTATTATTGGTTAAATTGGGTCCTTCAAAAAGATGCTGAAATCCTAACCCCCAGTGCCTATGAATGTGGTCTCATTTGAAAGAAAGTTTTATCAGGTGATCAAGTTAAAATGATGTATTAGTTTGCTGGGGCTGCCATAACAAAGTAACACAGACTGGGTGGCTTAAATAACAGAAATTTATTTTCTCACAGTTCTCGAGCCTAAAAATCTGAGATGAAGGCAGCAGCAGGATTGATTTCTCCTTGGCTTGTTGGTGGCTGTCTTCTCTCTCTTTCTTCACATGGTCTTTCCTCTGTGTATGCTTGTGTCCTAAGCTCTTCTTTTTATAAGGGCACAATCATACGGGTTATTGCGGCCCAACAATATGACCTCACTTTATGTTAGTTACCTAGTTATCCTTTCAAAGCTCCTGTCTTTAAAGACAGTCACATCCTGAGGTACTAGGCATTAGTACTTCAACACATAAATTTTAGGGACACAATTTCACATATAACAGTTGAGGTCATTAGGATGGCTCTTAATCTAAGGTCGTTATAAAATTTGAACACAAAAACAGACATACATAGAGAGAAGACAATGTGAAGTCACAAGAAGACCATCCACAAGCTAAGGAATGCCTGGGGCTAGTAGAAGGAGGGGAGAGGCATGGGACAGATTCTCCCTCCCAGCCCTCAGAAGGAATCCATTTTGCCAACAACACCTCAGTTTATGACTTCTGGAATCCAGAGCTGTGAGGCAATAAATTTCTGTTCTTCAAGTCATCCATTTGTGGCACTTTGAAAATGAATACATCTGGCTTTATTTCCTGTTACAGTCAGACAGGCTTTCTCCAGGTAGTGACCGGTCTGGGCTTCAGCTCCTCGTCTTCCCATTTCTGATCTTTCAGCACACTTTCCATCTCTATCTTCACAATGGATCAAGAACCTAAAGACTGATCACCACCTCCCCTGATACCACTATGGTCTCAGCCAACAATTTGTCTTATCTAGATTATGGCAACTGCCTCTTGAGGGGAGAAGAAACTCAAATGGTGTTTTCTTTTCTTGTGCTCTCGCACCACAACAATCATCAACACAGAAGACTTCTGTAACTAAATGTGTGTGTGGTTTCTCCCCACACAGCAAACAAGCACTCAGTTCTGCAGTGGACACCAGCCAGGTGTCCTCCAATTCAATTCTGACACTAGTTGGAGATAGTTCAGATCCCAAGAGTTGAGGACTCAGTCCCACATGATCACCCTCCGGTCCCAACTGTCCCCATTGAGACGCTAGTTGCAAGTCCTGGCCTCCAGAACTTCTGACTGACCGACTTCAAGTTTGGCCTCCCATGACCCTCTCTTTGAATTGAGTTAATTTGGTAGAGTGGCTCATAGAACTCAGGGAAACACTTACTTCCATTTACCAGTGTATTGTAAAGGACAGTACAAAGGATGTAACTGAAGAGATGCATAGGGCAAGGTATAGGGGAAGAGGCACGGAGTTTCCACGCCCTCCCAGTGTGCATCATCCTCCAGGAATCTCCACATGTTCGGCTATCTGGGAGCTCTCTGAACCTTGTTTTTTTTGGGTGTCTTAGCAAGACTGCATTGGATAGACATGATTCAAGGCAACCAGGTAGAAATATGATTAGCCAAAAAAAGGGTATGATCTAATACTAACAGATGGGAGTCAGGAAACCCAGCAAGACCCATTTGTCTAGCTTCTTCTTGGCCTCCCTGTGCAGCATTCTTTCCTGCAAGGTATGGGGCAGGATGCTTTCTGGAATGAGGGTCTTATGACCCAAAATCAGAAAGGCTAGGAAAGATTAGAGCCCTGCCTTGGGCAGGTGAAGGGAAGCCAGAAGAAGGTGAGAGAGAGAAAAGCCTCCTTCTGAGGCCTACAGTGCCCCAACATTATAGCCAAATGCTGTAGCAAGGGCTATGGGAGTTATGAGCCTGGAACCATGGATGAAAAAAAAATATATATATAGATATATATGGAAAATATCATACCTCTTAATTGGTCTCTTTCTTTGCTTTGCTTCTCCAAACTGTAAGAGCCAGAGTGACTCTGTTAAAATATAGAGTTGAGATCATGTCTCTCCTCTGTTCAGAACTCTCAATGGCTTCCCATGGCCTGGAGGACCCTATGTGACCTAGATCCTTGTTTTCTGATCTTATCTCTCAGGAACTCTGCAACAGCCATACTGGCCTCCTTGCAGTCCTGAAATGTTTCAGGAGAATGCCTATTTCAGGGCCTTGGCACCTGCCTTTCCTTCTACCCTAGATGGTCCTCCTCCAAATATGAGCATGATTTGCTCCTTCTCTTCTTTCAACTTTTCTACTTAAATGTCACTTTCTTAGGAAGGTCTTCCTTAGCTCTTTTAAAAAAAAATTTAAGACTGCTCCTCTCTCTCCTGCCCTGCCCTCACTTCTCATCCTTCTTCTCCAGATTATTTTATCTCCTTAGTACCCACACTTACTTATCATAGTTGATATTTTACATATTTGAATCTATTCTGAGATTTTGCTTTGTGATCCTTGCAAATTCTCTTTCTGTACCCTGTTTTCAATAACTATATCCCTGTTCCCTGCCTTGGCTGGTGTCTCTAGCCCACATCTCAAATGTCAAGTTGCTGGATTTTAGAGAGTCTTGGCCCACTCAATTTCTGCCCCTGCATTTCAGGTTTTGTTGATGGAAAAACTGAGCTGCAGGGGCAGGAATAATTTTGTTCGAGGTCATATTGTATAGTAAGTACATTCATGAATTTATTCAACATATACTAGGTGCCAGGCATTTTACTAGGCACTGGACAGAGAGGATTGAATAATATACAGTTCCTCTAGTCTTGAGAATGTCACAGTAACAGTGAAGTATTTCTATATACAGACAATTATGAGACTGGATACAAAAAAAAATCAGTGATAGAGAGATGGTCAGGATGGTCAGAAGAGGGAACTGAACTAATGTGAAGAAGGCGAGAAAAGCACAGAGACAGAGTCAGGACTGGAGTTTTGTGTCACTTAAATTTTGCAGCATTTATAATCATTCATTCAACCTAAGTGTATTGGATGTCTACCATGTTTAAACTATTGTGCCTCCCTTTGAAGACACAAAAGTTATTTGATATCTTACAAAAGCTCTTTGGTAAGATATTTGGTATCTTAAAGACTGAATAAGGTCATGAACTTCTAAGGTTGGCCAGCAAATTTCTGTCCTCAAGTCTCTGACCAGTTAAGCCAACCAATTTCAAAGCAATGGAAATTTGTTTCACAGTTTCTTCTCTGCCCCTTAGGGGACCCAGCAAGTAAGGTTACTGTTGTGCAAACTGGCGGTGATTCAGAGCTACAAGATTATAGGCTCATGCTGTCAAGACTGGCACATGTTTCAGAAAGCCCCGATGTCCTTGGAATGGATAGGTCACATTTATTCTTAAACAAGTCACTCAGCCAACTAGCCCCAAGTAGAGGTAGCAGGTGGTGGAGTCTTTAATCTTTCAGGACACAACTTTACCCTTTCATGGTTACTTAATCAGGAGATTAAGTCCTGCTTAAAGATATATTCTGGAAGAAATTGATGGTCAGAGTGGACTGAGGATACAAGGTCCAGGATCCACCCTAGCAGGGGATTTGTATGTCACATCTCGTCTCCAGCTACTCTGGTAACAGAGGCAGATACAAAATACCATAAACTCTTCAGGTCATTGATCTCTCCTTTGTGGGCCTGTGCAGTGTCCCTGGAAGACTGCTTTTTGTTTTCCTGTAAGGAGGGAGTGGTGGTATAGTGGAGTGGCTTTTAAACATGCATCCAACACATGTAAAAGCATTCGCATCTCATTTTCCTCTCCACTCCTCCCTGTGTATTTCAAGGTAATGCTGCCTACAGGCTTAGTAAGGTGGGGATTAAGAATTAATTATCAGATTTAGCAATTTGGTCATCGGTGACCTTGACAACAGTAGTTTCAGTGAAGTGGTGGGGGCAAAAACTGATTGGAATGGGCTCAAGAGATTACAGGCAACTCTTTTGAGGAGCATCAGTGAAGAGAGACTTGGAATACAGCTGGAGGAAGATAGGGGATTAAGAGTGATTTTTTTTTTAAGATGGAAGAAATTACAGTGTACTTGTGCTGGCTGGAATGGTCCAGTAGAGACAAAAGCTGATGGTGCAGAAAGGAAGGGGGATATTTCTAGAGAGATGGCCTTGAACAAGAAAGGGGACAGGAACTTTTAGTGATATACTAGAGCTGGCTGTTCAACACAACTATCATTAAAGTACATAAATCTACAATCATATAAATTACATATAAAAATAAATAAATATTTATTTATTTGAGCTGGGTCTCACTCTCTGGCCCATGGCATGATCATCATAGTTTACTACAGCCTTGAACTCCTGGATGTAATAGATCCTCTAGCCTTAGCCTCTCAAGTAGCTAGGACTACACGTGTGCACCACTATACTTGGATAATTTTTTATTTTTTATAGAGATAGGGTTTCACTATGTTGCCCACACTGGTCTTAAACTCTTGGTCTCAAGTGATCCTTCTGCCTTGGCCTTCCAAAGTGCAAAGGTTACAGGCATGAACCATAGGAGTCTGGCCAAAAAGTAATAAACATTGAAAACTCATCCTTTCCTACTACATTTTCCCATTATCAATGTTCTTGTTTCTTTATGGCTCTTGTATATGGGTGGTGGAAATACTATATAATGGTGTGATTCTGTGCTTCCCTCCCCAACTCCCACTCCTCCCTAAACTTCATGTCACTAAACCCCCAACTTGTGCTTAGTGACATCAACTTGGCATCTTTAAACATGGTAGGAGTATTTACAGCACAGGAATCAGCAACCTTTGGAAATCAGGGCCTTGCTTAGTTTATATTTTAAAGGAGAGCTGTTTGTTACACATTTTTCAGCTCACCCCAGGATTCAGTGGACAAATGGAGACACTGGTGCTAAACCAAAGTGCTGACAGTCCATCCACAGGAACAAGAGGGAAGGCAGGGCATTTGGTCTGGCGGTAGAGAGGTGTTAGAGCGAAATGACCTACTTACTAAGTGAAAATGGAAGTAAGGTAATGACTGGAGTATAAGACTGGCAACAGAGATGTCAGAGGTGTGAGGTTAAAAGTGTGGGAGAGTAAGTGGATTAGAAAAATTTAGTACTTTCTTTTCCTTTTTTTTCTCTTTTCTTTTCTTTCTTTCTTTCTTTTTTTTTTTTTTTGAGGTGTTGTCTTGCTCTGTTGCCCAGGCTGGAGTACAGTGGCGCGATCTTGGCTCACTGTAGTCTACACCTCCCGGGTTCAAGCAATTGAACCTCCCGAGTAGCTGGGATTACAGGTACCCACCACGACGCCCGGCTAATTTTTTTTTTTTTTTTTTTTTTTGAGACAGACTGTCACTTTGTTGCCAGGGGCCAGGCCGGAGTGCAGTGGCGCGATCTCCGCTCACTGCAATATCTGCCTCCCGGGTTCAAGCAATTCTCGTACCTCAGCCTCCTGAGTACATGGGACTACAGGCGCGTTCCACCATGCCCAGCTAATTTTTGTATTTGTACTAGAGGCGAGGTTTCACCATGTTGGCCAGGCTGGTCTCAAACTCCGGACCTCAGGTGATCCTCCCGTCTCGGCCCCCTCAAAGTGCTGGGATTACAGGCATGAGTCATCGTGCCCAGCCAGAAATTCAGTACTTTTAAATTGTATTTGTCTGGCACCAATCAAGGCCCCTTAGGGTTAGTGGTTATGAATTTAAAAGACGCCCGTCACAGTGGGTGGGTATTTCCTCCAGCCCCTTCCGGTGGCTTGGGTAGAGGCAGTCAAAGGAGAGCTAGAATTTCACAAGGCTAGGGTTTTGGCAGACCAGTGTGACTGTGTATGGCAGGGGCATAAGGCAAAATCGTAAAAGTCATCACCTCAGAGACCTTCCATAATCACCCTCGCTAAAATCATGCCCGCGTCCGTGTCCCTTTAACCGAATATTGTGTTTATTTTCCCAGCTTGTTGATTGGGTGTGAAATCAGCCGGCTCATTAGCAGGGCCGGTGTTTCCTCCCCGCGGAATCCGCAGTGCCCACCACAGCGCTGGTGCATGGGAGGCCTCAGAACTGTGCTCAATAACTCGCTGAATACACGGATTAACGTGCTGGTTCGCCCAACATTTGTGCGTAGCCGTGAAGAATAATACTTGCAACTCTTCTCGTATCCTCTAGTTCCTCGCTCCGTGGTGTTTAACCTTAGCGAGCAAAGGAACTTCCCTGCAGGGTGGGATGCGCTAAACCGCGCTTTTATTCCCGAGGCAATCTTTACGGTACCGGAGGCCCAAGCCGCAGAGACAGCTGCCCGGTGGCGCGAGTAATGCTGACCTTTGTCACACCAGACTTTCCTTATTAATACTTTTTTCCAGTGCTCCAACCACGGCTTATTCTGTGACTCCCGGCGGTGATGCCATGAAAGCACAAGCCCAACGTCCAGGTTTCACCGGGCGGGGCGTGGTGCCTCCGGGGCAGAGAAGCTTCTCTCGGAAGGCGCGGCCGCCGGAGGGCAACAGGGCCGCTCTGGCGCCGCCAGCGGGGAAACCGTGGGGCCCTGGGTGCTCTGGGTGCGCTCCCGCTCTTCCCGCGCTCTGCCCCGCCCCCGCCCCCGCCCCCGACTCTGGCGTAAGGGGCGTGGGCGTGGCCGACTGCGCGTTTCTTCGAGTGGCCAATAAAGTTTGGAAAGTTTGAAAGGCTGAGGAAAAAGTCCACGCCCCTGTGGCTGTCCGACTGTGGGCGCCTACGGGCCTCCGCTGAGCCGGAGGCAGCCCCGCTCTCGCGGAGGCGTGGCTGGCGCGCGGGGCCCGGGGCGCGCGGGGATGGGGGTCACGGTGGACGTTCACCAGGTATACAAGTACCCCTTCGAGCAGGTGGTGGCCAGCTTTCTCCGAAAGGTACCGCCCCGCTTCCACCCTCCGGATCCCGCGCTGCCTCAGCTGCTTGCCGCTCTCTCCTCTCCTCCATCCTCGCGGAAGCTCGCACGCGCCTCTTTCCTTTCAGCCGCGGGCTTTGCTTCAGGGATGTGTGGGTCGAGGGGGGTTTCCTCGAAGACTCTCTTTACAGGGAGCCGGAAAAGGCGCAGTGCTAGGCATCAGGTTCACATCCGCCCCAGCTGAAAGGAGTGGCTTTCAGAAAGAGCCTCGGGGAAGCCCAGTTCGCGGGCCCCATGGGGTTGCAGATGACCGACGTGTGGAGCTTTCCGGTTCATCACTGACCCCTTAAAGGCACCGGTGGCGAGGGGAGGCCGTCGGGCTGTCCTCCTGGTTTACTCAGCATGTTCGTTCTGCTGCCTCTCCAGTTTCCCTTATTAAACAGCTGTGGGACTTGGTGCAGTTTGCTTACTCTCTCTGTGCTTTAGTCTGGTAATCTGTAAAATAGGGAAAATAGTATTACCGACTCATAGTGCTGTTGTGAGGATCCAAATGAGGTAATTCATGTAAAGTGCTTATCACAGCTGTCACCTAAATGAAGAAACTGAGGCAAAAATCAATATAAGAAGAGAGTTTATTTGAGCCAAGTTTGAGGACTGCATCCTGGGAGTGAAGGTGCTCTAAGTACACATTCTGATGAGCAGAAGTCAAAAGTGGGGTTTTAAAGGAAAATAAGCGGTTTCTAAGTTGTTTACCAATAATTTATATTAAAATAACATAAACTATTGATTGGCTGTACATTGTTCTTTTTATCAGAAATTCCGGGAACTTGAAGATAATGGATAAGGCAGCTGGTTAGGAACAAAATGCCTTTAACTAGTTGCTCCCAGAAATGGGTTGGATGAGGAGGGGATCACTAAACTCCTATACTCTTGACTTTCTGGGCTTGATCGATTTTGCATATTTCACCAGAGCTCACACAGTCTGCTCTGAGCTATTTTTTTTCTCACTGCTACTGATGTTTAGTTAGGACTCTAAAATGTTATGTTGTTTGTATGACTACAGCTGATTTCAGTACAAATAATGAGCTCTTCCTCAATATTGAGTGGCCCTGAATCCTAAAGACTGTTTCTAGGATTGTGGGTCATGATAATAGGAAAATGAGAAATGGCTTTGAAAAATCAAAAGCGCCCAGGTCTGGGAGGTAGGACTCCTGGACTCTGCTCTGGTTCTGTCCGTGGTTAGTTCTCTGGGTGACCTTGGCCAAGGGTCTTTTCTCTAGGTCTTAGTTTTCACATCTAAGATGAAAGGCTTGTACCAGAATATCTTTTAAGGTCTCCTCATCTTTCACTTTCTTAAGATTTGCAACAATTGCAATTTGTCTTGGTTAGCAGCCACTGGACATTGAACTCCATATGCAGCCTGGAAGCCAAACTAAGGGGAATGCTGGGAAGATGAAGGTTATTTGTTCAATGATAAGGCATAGCCTGCATTAGAGGAGGTGACACGGTGGCCCTGGTCACAGAGGAGTGAGGAGGACATTGGTTAACATTTTGTTGCTATAGGGGCCTCTTTAGAAGGAATGTCAGCTTGCTGATATGTTCATTGATTTTCAGTTAGCTGGACTAGTGCCTAACACCTACTACTAGGTATTTAATAAAAACCTGATCAATGAATAAATGAATGAAAGAATGATTTAGGGATCTGTTGTAGTCTTTGCCTTAGGCCAGGCTTCTGGGACCAAAAAGTAACAGCCAACACCCAATTTTTTTTTTTTGGGTTAGGACTAGCACTTGAGTGTGGGTACTCTTATGCCACTGCTCTTTTGTAAAATCTTTTTGGATCCATCTCCACCTTCTCAGAATTTGCAGGGCACTTTACCTAGGCCTTGCTGACCTTCTGCAGTGACACTTGGTGACTTCTGTATGTGTTGTGTTCCCCTGTTAGACTCTCAGGTTTTTAAAGGTGAGACTCACTCCTTCAGAAACACGTAACACAATGCCAGGCTCTCATTTATGGAGGTCTCAGCACATTGTCAGCTTTTGGTAAATGCTTTTCTTTTATTGAACAGATACTTACCTTCTGTGTGCCAAGCTTTGTGCTAGGTGCTAGAAAAACGTAGGAGGGCACCACAGACTCTGTTCTCATGGAGCTGATTAGTGTATAGTGGGTGAGATTAACATAAATAAATGATGAGCAAATGAACATAAAATTCAAATGGATGATGTGTATTTACAAAAGGAAAATACATGGTGCTTGAATATAGCAGGGAGGCCTGCTGAAGTCAGAGAGGGCGATCTTTAGGGAAGGGTTCCCTGAAGAAGTGGCACTTGTGAAATGATGGCTGAAGCATGAATAGGAGTTTCCTAGGAAGTCTGGATGTGTGGTGTGTGGTGTGGTGTGGTGTGTGTGTATGTGTGCTCATGTGTGCTTTCCATACTTTATCATGTTTACTGCCCCCAGCAGCCTCAGGAAGTAGTTATGATTAATTTCCATTTTACAGTATGGAAAAACTGAGGACCAAAGAAGTCCAAGTGCCTTCCTCAAGTTTCCACAGCTAGCAGGTAGGAGAGCCAAGATTTTAACACATGGATCCAAAACCCACACCCTTAGCCACCAGGCTGTGCTGCATTGCATATAATAGGCACTCCGATGATTATTGAGGGAATACAGTGTTTCAGAATCAACTTTGCTGGCCAGGCACAGTGGCTCATGCCTGTAATTCCAGCACTTTGGGAGACTGAGGACTGGTGGATCACTTGAGGTCAGGCATTCGAGACCAGCCTGGCCAACATGGTAAAACCCCGTCTCTCCCCAAAATACAAAAATTAGCCAGGTGTGGTGACCTATGCCTATAATCCCAGCTACTCAGGAGGCTAAGACGAGAATCTCCTGAACCCAGGAGGTGGAGGTTGCAGTCAGGTGAGATAGATCATGCCATTGCACTCCAGCCTGGGTGACAGAGCAAGACTTCGTCTCAAAATCAAAACAAAATGAAAAAACCCAAAAAACTTTGCTGTGCTCAATCTGTTTCCTTTTGTTCCCAGTCTTCTCTCAGGGTTTGCTCAGCTGAGTGGACCTATTGTCCCTGATATAAAGGTATAATTTGGATGTGTGTTAGGGTGAGAACATAGAATGTTTAAGTTATCTATTGGTATGTAACAAACCACTCCAAAACTTAGTGACTTAAACCAAGGACAGGCTTTTAATTTTCATGATGCTGTGAAAAGTGTTTGGTTTTTGTGTGCTGTGTGGTATAGGTGAGGTCACTTATTTAGCCGTAGTCAGTTAGAACCTGTTATAATTCTTATAAAATATCTAGCGAAGTACCTGGTACATAGTGAAAAAGAAGTTAAGAAGGACATTTTGGAAGGCAGAACTGGGAAAATGAGAGACAAATATTTGGAGACTAAATGTCTAGTGGTGGGATAGTGTTAACATCATGCATGTCACTGTACTTCCTTTCTTTCTATTCATTCATAAAGGAATCCTTCAGAGATTCCTTGGAAGGAGCTATCTGACTATTTATAAGATGTCAGTCAATCCATCCACTGGGTGAATTTTCACCTTATGTTTTTCAGAGCCGTGAACTGGAAGTCAGTAGACCTGGATCCTGATTGTTGTGCTTTTGCTGTTAGGTTGGATGGTCATGGGAAACAGTTTTCACCATCCTATACTGCATCCTTGTGCAAATTAGAAAAGGTATCTTTTAGGGGTCTGCTCTGTAAGCTCACAGTTCATAGGGCTAGTAGAAAGCAAATGAGACCATTGATGCAAATTAGAAAAACATACTCCTTCCTCTAGGTGGATGCAGTCCTGTGCCCATGGGCCCACTTGACCTGGAGCCCATGTGCAGTGAGCAACATCACAACTGTGTAAGCCCTAGCGTCTCATCTGTGAAATGGTAATGCCACCTACCCCACCTACCTTCCAGGGTTGTGAGGATATCAAATGTGTTAACAGTGTCGGGGCTGGCACGTCTGCCAGGGGGCTCTTGGCCAGCAAGAGGGTCCCAACCTGGAGAGGCGGGTGCGCGGCAAAGAAGAAGAAAGAACAGATGAGGTCTGGAGGGTTGAGAAGTCACATGCTTCACCAAAAGCTTTATTGAACTCAGGGCCTGATTATATACATTACAAGTAAAAGTGTTTACGTCATGGGATCAGTGTTTCATGGGAACAGAAAGTTTTACAATACAATCAGAAGTCACCATATTTTGGATAAACATGCTGGGAACAGGGAGATACATAATCAGGTTAAAGCGCGGGGTGCAATTATCAGTCACAAGAGTCCAGGTGCAATATCTAAGTTTAAAAGTTTAAAAGAAACTATCTAGGGCAGGAGTTTCACAAGAAAATCACAGGCTACATTATAAATCATTAAGTCACAAGCAGTATTGTAAATACCGCATCAAGGGTCCAGGTGCAGGAAAGACATAAACAAAGCAATTTTTACTATCAGCTTGCTTTGAAGATTTAAGTCATAACTTTAAGAAGAAACTATAATGAATAGAGAAACAAAAGTGGACACTGTGAGAACAAAAAGTAGACACCGTGAGAACCAAAAGCGGACACCATGCCTCCCATCACCTCAGCACAATAGAGTAATAACTCATGTTATTTTTTTACATATCACATAAGCCTTCTTGCAGTCCTTCTTCCCCATAGCTTGACTACCTCCCACAGGGGGCCCGTGTCCGTGATCCAGCTCAACCATATGGTGTGACCCACTACTTGGGGGTCTCACATGGGAGTGTTCCCACTAACATTTTGAAAAGCATAAGCTTTTTTATAAGCCTAGGTAGTAAGAAATATCTTTTTGGCAAAATATACTTTTATTTTTCTTTCAGTCTTTATAAAAATGTTTTTCAAAGGAAAGGACAGTGATATTAAGATCGCTGGGAAGCGTTTAATCTGATTTTGCACAATGGTATGTTTGAAGCTGCTTTAGCACTGAGGAAGTTCTATTTTAAATCAAATCTACTGATCTATGGCTTTGGTTATGTTAGGACTTGCCTTCCAAGTTATAATATATTACTGTTATTAAAACCTGAAGAATGTTTGCTTTTCTTAATTTGCCTTTTGAATACCATAGGCAAAATATTAGCTGCATGCTTTCTAAGCTAAGTGACACTAGGAAAACAAACAATATGATATTCTTTGTTCATGAAATATAGTATTTCTCAATAAACTCTTCATGGAAGAATGTTATGAAACCCAAAATGGTTTATTCGTTGGATGCTGAACTGTGTGTACTTTCCAAGAGCTATAGCGTCAGTGCACTTGACAGTATATTTTGGTTTCTTTCTTCATGTGAATCTTAGCTTTCTAGCTCTCATCGCTTACCACTGTTTCCTTCCTTTTACTTACAGTCTTCTACAAAGAGAACAGAAAGTTGCATAGATGAATGTAGCAGTGTTGAAAATAGGTCTTCTCTGGAAGCTAACTTAGACCTTTTTAATGGGCTTGCCTTTCATGAGCTGGATTCAGGGAATTTCTTAAATTTCATCTGCCTGAAATTTAAAGTCATTAGAAAGGATCCAGAGGGCCATTGTGTTGACTGGCTCTTCTTGTTTATATCTAAATAAGGCCAGAGAAGTAATGATTTTTCTTACCCTCAGAAGGTTTGATTTTCTTTTTATGCTATGGTCAAAAGAGTCGTAGTGAATAGAGTATCACCTTCATGGGTGGTGATTTTTGTCATTTGTTTCTGATGTATCAAGTACCCACAGAGATCCTGGAACATAGTAGGTACTCAGCAAATCCTTGTTGAATGGTTGAGTGAAATAACTCTTTTGGGGATTAGCCACGTGTAATTTTAGATTGAAGTCAGTATAGGAATCAGAAACATGTCCTTACTTTGGGTACTGTAATAAAATCGATGTATTAAAATATTAATAATTTCTTTGCTTCAACAGAATGACCCTGGGTGTTATTTATTCTGGCTGGGAGCCTGGTGTGCTGAACAAAATGGTTTGAATGTTTACTCTTAAGCTCATAAAGGGGATTTATGAATGGCTATTTCCATTTAGAGTAGAAAGTTGATTGGGTAATTAATAATGTTTCCATTTCTGATCTTATCTTTTCTCCCTTGCAAATCTGACACTTACATGTGTGGAACATATCTCCTTGCAAAGCTTCAGAAATATTTGGGGGTGAACCTGCATTTCTAAGATAAATGATTTGATAAACCATAGGCCTAGTTTAACATAATGATTATTTATCTTTTGTCTTGTGCTACACTAGTCTTTCTTCACTTTTGTCTTCCTGTCCTCAGTTCTCCTAGCTTAGTCATGATGTACAGGAGAATGGTGCAGATGTGCAGAACGTGGGCTCTGACACCGGATGGGGTGGGGAAGACAGGGATGGAGTGCTGTTAGCTAGCCCTGTGAGCTTGGTTTATAGGTCAGTGCATTTTTCTGTGCCTCGATTTCCTCATCTACAAAATGAGAATAATAATCACTATCTTCTGGAGTTGGAGAAATTAAATTGGATAATGCATACAGTTGCATATAATATAACTAGCTTAATTTCAGCACACAGTAGGCTCTTTTAAAGCACTTGTTGAATAATGATAACAACAACAATCATAATTGCTTGCATTTATTTCATGAGCCTGAAAATAAAAAGCTGAGAGAAGTGGCCTTCAGAAATCTTTACTAACTTGAAGTAATAAAGGGGAGAGTGAGCATGAATAAAGGTACACATTTGAATTATGAATATTTTCTAAATGCCATTTGAAAATAATTGTAGAGGATACTTAGACACTTATCTAGTGGAGATTGTGGCTTAATCAGTTAAGATAGAAGATATTGGCCATGCATGGTGGCTCATGTTTATAATCCCAGCACTTTAGAAGGCCAAGGTGGGTCGATCACTTGAGCCCAGGAGTTCGAGATCAGCCTGGGTAACATGGCAAAAACCCCCCATCTCTACCAAAAAAAAAAAAAAAAAAAAGAAAAAGAAAAACAAAACCCAAACCACACACACACACACACACACACACCCACTCTCTCTCTCTCTCTCTCTCTCTCTCTCACACACACACACACACACACACATACACTCTCCTTCCAAAATTAGTTGGGCATCACTGCACTCCAGACTTGGTGCCAAAGCGAGACCCTGTCTCAAGAAAAAAAAATTTTTTTTTTCACTATCTAAGTATGTGGACCTGTCTTCAAGGAGTTCACTGTCAAGGGGGACAGAGGAGGATATATTAATTTTTTTGATAAAGGCTTTTTCAGGGGCATATGGCAGACATTACCTTATAGTATAGGGCAAGATTCATATTTTAATCATAAATCCATGAAAGCATTTAGAAACTGTTGCCTTTTTCAAAACAAGTAAATGTTCTCTCTAGCACTCTCACTTCTCTGGTATAGCCCTTTCCCTAATGCTAGTGAGGGATGACATGTCAGGGAAGCCTTGTATCTTATACAAATTCTGAACTGGTAAAACATGAGCTTGTGAGTTTTTTATTAGTCTAGGAAAATCAGAAATATCATCTTCTAATATTTTTAAAATCATAGTTTAAGAATTTTTGGATTGCAGATAGACGCCAGCAATACATTTAATGCCATACCACAGTAAATTGCAAGATAAAAACTGAAGTCTTGAAATTTTTTAAGTTTTCAAAAGTGTTGATTCATTTGTTAGTAGCAAAACCAGCTACATTTATTTTCTACTTGCACAGTGCTAGTATTATACTGTAATTAAATTGTTTCCTTTAATTTCTGTAACAACTCTTTGAGGTAGGTATTTATTCTCCTTTTACAAATGAGGAAACTAGGGCAGATTAAAGTGATTGGTCTGAGCCTCTCACAGGTGGGCTTCCAATTCAGATCTCTTGGACTCTAAAATTCACTGTTTTCCAACATTTTGTCTTTAATTTTGTTTTTTATTTCTTAGCTTTTCATTTAGAAATAATTTGACTTACTAAACATTTCAAACACAACATTGCAGTAACAAAGAATTCCCAAATACCTTTTTTCCTGCTTCCCCAAATCACAGTATACGTTTTAAAACCAGGAAATAAACAGTGATACCATACTATTAACTAACCTACAGACCCTATTCAGGTTTTGCCAATTGTCCCCTAATGTCCTTTTTCCAGTCTAGGATCCAGTTCAGGATCCCACATTGCATTTAGTTGCCAGTATCCTGCAGTGTGGGACGGTTCCTCAGTCTTTCCTTTCCTTTCCCGACCATGGTGATTTTGAAGAGTGCTGGGCAGTAATTTGTAGTATATCTTTAGCTGCACTGATTTTATGCATACATGTCATGTTGAGATAAGAGGATTTTCCTTTGTGTTAAAATGATAAACTGTCTTTTCAAAAAACTTCACTATGTTGTTGCTGATTATTGGGTGATTTTTGAAAGAAAGAGGCTGATGTGCTGTTGGTTGGCCTTTGTTTGGAATCATAGCTTGTCCTGGGCAGAAGGACCTTGGACGATCACCTGGTGGTTCATCACCCTGGCCTCACAGATGGCAGCGTCGTAGACTGCACGTCTTGGCTCGTTGCTCTTTGTTCTTTCTATTTCATTATCTTATTGGCCTTTAAGACCAATGAACAGCCATTCAAAATACCTTTTAACTTAAGTATATTTTGTCCTTGATCATTGAAATTTTTATTAATTTATAATTCATTTACTCTTGATATAAAATCAACTTTGCTTTTCTTCTGCAATAGACACTGGTTTGGAGCTCGTAAGAGGAATTTGGCATAGTTCATGGTGATTTCTTTCTGCTACCAAACACCAAATCTCTTTTCAGCAGCCCCATCTCTTTGCATGTACATGTTTGGCAGCAGCCTAGATAACAGATTCCCTTAATGCTTATAAAATGGTATGTTAATATACCAGACGTACTGTAGGTCTTCTTTGCCTTCATTGCAGGACTCTTCAGATAGATCTGTCACTTACCTGCTTCCTTGTACTCTCTTGGGTAACTGACAGTGACTCCTTTGGATGTCATTGACTCTAAGAGGGGGAGGAAATGTTATTAAAAAAACAGGCATTGTCTTCTGAGCTTTCTGGAAAATTGATGTTTTAATAACTCTTTTAAGAGTAGGCTTTCTGAAAGCTTACGGGTTTTTTTTCCCTCAGCAAATATGAATGCTAAATGTTGTGTCTTCATGAAGCTTCTCCCACAAACATATTGAATATTATTTCTGTAATTAGAGGGACTCAGTTTCTTGGCCTCTCACTTTTTATGTGTTTGTTTTAATGCATATTCTCCCTCCCCAATATTATGCAGTTCTTGGCTTATCTTTTAATATGTAAAAAATAAGTGAAAGCAAGAAGATACAACAGCTTTAGGAGAGTCTAAATCTTATCCTTGTTAGAATGTTACATACATGTGATTATACAGTGGTATTTGCAATAGTTTCATGTTTTGGGAAAGGAAAAGGAGTTAGTTTACACATTCTGTGAAGAAAGTAAAAATTATAAGGAAATGCAAAATCAAGTCAAATATACCTTTAAAAATCCCTTAAATCGTCCATAAAGTAGTTTAGCCTACATGGTATATGTATGCAGCCTGTGGGATCATTCTTATGCACACTGCAGTTGGTGATCACCTGAGTATTGAGAAGGATAAAGGCTTATGGCAGATATGTGGGTCTTTAGATCACATTGCTTTCATTAGAGTCTCTAGTATGAAATGGGGATTGAAGAATCCAGGTGTGACCTGCTCATCTACAGGCTCTACACTATTATATTATAGGAAAAATACTCTGTATATTAAAACTTGATAGGATTCCATGCTTTGAGAAGGACTGAATGAGATCATGTGCATGACAGCTTCTCTAGGATAGCACCCTGCATGAACACAGTAGCTGCTCTGAAAATCTTTGATGGGTGTGATCCTGATTTAGCTTGATCAATTCTGCAGTTATACTGGATTGTGTTTGAAAAGGTGTTCAGAAAAACCTGGCCACCTGCCTCCTGTCTTTCCAGGTAAGTGTTTCTGGTGTTGACCTTTTCTGAGAAGCCTTCCCTCTTTCAACCCTTTCTCATTGGAGTTTTGGTAAATTTTCATGAATTAAAACATGAATATTCGGGGGCCGGGCGCAGTGGCTCATGCCTGTAATCCCAGCACTTTGGGAGGCCGAGGCGGGTGGATCACGAGGTCAAGAGATCAAGACCATCCTGGTCAACATGGTGAAACCCCGTCTCTACTAAAAATACAAAAAATTAGCTGGGCATAGTGGCGCGTGCCTGTAATCCCAGCTACTCGGGAGGCTGAGGCAGGAGAATTGCCTGAATCCAGGAGGCAGAGGTTGCGGTGAGCCGAGATCGCGCCATTGCACTCCAGCCTGGGTAAACAAGAGCGAAACTCTGTCTCAAACAAAACCAAAAAAAAAAAAACCACATGAATATTCAAGTTACCACAAGATGGCATCAGATAATTTCAAGTAACATCAGATAGGGGGAGCCTCAGTTTAATAAATCTTTAAAGAGGTTGAAATATGTACCTTTCATAGTATGGTAGTTAGCTATTGCAAATAAACCCCTACTTTCTTCTACTATTCTTGTATGGAAACTTGAGGCTCATAGCTGTTCAACTCCAAAAATTATGTAAGTGTGAAGTATTTGAGTTTATAATCTTTAAGAATTTCTCTGATAACTTAGTGAAGTAGTCAGAACTTGAAAAATTTTATCACCTCATCTCCCTGGTGATTACATTTTTAACTCTTATGATTCAGTTTAGTCATCTCCCTACAACTTACATGAATTTATACTATTCAGTCAATATACATTTATGGGTATGTAATGAACAAGCTAGAACTGTAGTAAAGGAGATAAGCCCATTTTACTTTAGTGTACAAGTTACAATATACACATATATAGTCACAATTCAGAGGACCTGTGTGAGTCTCAAATATCTTCCTTGCTTTACGGGGTACTGTGTAACTGAAAGTCTACTTTGCTGAGGAGCAGAGTGTCTATACCTAACCCTCTGTCATGGGCATGTAACTTGGAAGGGCTGAACTTCAAAATCAATGTAGTTTCAAGCATCTTTTCTTTTCTTTTTTTTTTTAAGATGGAGTCGCACTCTGTGACCCAGTCTGCAGTGCAATGGCACAATCTTGGCTCATTGCAACCTCTGCCTCCCAGGTTCAAGCAATTCTACTGCCTCAGCCTCTTGAGTAGCTGGGACTACAGGTGTGCACCACCATACCTGGCTAATTTTTGTATTTTTAACAGAAACAGGGTTTCACCATGTTGGGCAGGCTGGTCTTGAACTCCTAACCTCAAGTAGTCCGCCTGCTTCAGCCTCCCAAAGTGCTGGGATTACAGGTGTGAGCCACTGTGCCCAGCTAAGCATTTTTTCCCCCTAGGGCTAAAAATGATTGAATGAAGATATAAATAAATAGATTTTTAAAAACCAAGTTTTTCATCAGTTATCAAGATTGCAGTTTCCAGGATGGAAATGTGAATGACAGAGTTTACCAACATGGAACATGAAGAGAGATAGTGAGGTTGTCAAAAGCTGAGCCACTGCTCTCTTTGCAGATTGGTTTCTGACTGAAGGCAGGCTCATTTTCCAAATTGATCCCTAAGTTAATTGAGGTTTACATTCCAAATTTTTTTTTTATTCAGAAAATATTAACTTAGTACTTTCTATGTGCCAGACATATACAATATAGGAGTAACTGAAATGGAGAGTATTCCTGCCCTCAGAGAGCCTGGGTTCTAATCTACTGTCTTTTTGGGTCATCGACATCTTTAAGAATGTGTTAAAATGATGAACCACTTTCCCTGAAAAATCCGTTAATAAATCACACACACACACACACACACATGCACACACACACACACAGCTGCTGTGGGTGGAGACCTAGGGTTCAGAAAACTTAAAGCTCAAGTTTGCCAAATGAGGGGCCTTTTTTCTTCCTTCCCTCAGCCTGCCAGCTGCTCTTGCCTTTCATTCAGCACTTTGTGATGTCATGGATGACTTCCCACTAATTTTTCAGATTTGATCACATGATAAATAGGTAAACCTCGGGAAAAAATAATCCAAGGGGGCTTGCTGGGCTCGGGTCAGCAGCTGCCTTGTCTTGTGGCTTTTAGGAGGTCGCTTCTGCTCGCAGTGTCTCTCTTTTCACATCTGAATATTGGAAAGTAATGTATTAGATTAACTATTAGGTGATTTGGTGGTAGGTTAGGTGGGCAGGCTTTGTACACTGGCAGAAAGAATCTGGGGGTAAATTCTTACCCCCAGATACACTATTCATTAGCTGGATAATTTGAGCAAATTACTTAATTTATCTAAGACTTATTTTTCATATAGGAAGTGGAAAAAGAAGACATAGCTTATAGAGCTAATGTATATAAATGGAACTAACGTATAAAAAGTATGTAAATTGCCTAGGAGAAAAGTGGTAGCTATTATCAACCTTGTCACAGCCAAATTGTCTTTCAGGGGAATTAAATCAACGTTAAATATTTATTGAGCATTTACTATGTGCCCAGAATAGCATACTTCTGTGATTATCCTACTGTGATGCTAACCCAGCCTGCAGGCAATGATATTAGACCATAGTGAAGAGGTCCACTTTGTATTAAACAGGCCTGGTTTAATTTCCTGGCTCCACAAGGAGCCAGCTGGGTGACCATAAGCAATCCAGTCTTCATTCAGTTTCCATATCTGAAAGATGGAGATGATGATAGCACATAAATCAGTTACAACAGAAAGAGAGGCTGCTGGATTTAGACAAGATTGTGCCAGGAAAGCATTTAGTACAGTGCCTAGCACAAAGAACACTCTTATGTTAGGCTGGTTCAATATTAATAGTATTATTATTTATTGATTAGCTTAACCTCATTCCCCCTCTCCATTCAGGGCTAGGTTGGATCTAAAGAAGGTTTTCCCCAGATTTCAAGTCAAGATGATGATAAGCATCTCACTTACCTAGGAGAAATATAAAATTAAGATCCATGATTCAAAACTGGGCTTTGTTTAGAAGTTTCTTGGAAAGCATTTACTACTCCTGCAAACAGTGGTGTTTACTACTAAATAATTAACTTCGGTAGAAGATTAATGATAATTCTTTTTTTTTTTTTTTTTTTTTTTTAGTACCCAAACCCCATGGATAAAAATGTCATCTCTGTAAAAATCATGGAGGAAAAAAGAGGTAAGTTCTCTATACAGCTTTTTCAGTGATGAACATTAAATGATAGTGGTTTTTGTGAAGTTGTGTGTATGTGTGTGTGTGGCCTCTTAGGTTTTTTTTTAAAAAATTGATCATCTGTTCCTTGCATTATTAGTTTTTAAACAGGTATATTTCTGTACTTGAGGTGACTTAGAAAGGTGTGGCAGGTAGAGCACCAGCATTTATGATGGTAAAAGTCCACCAATGCTTTTTGTCCCTTTCTAAACTAATAATTAATGACTATACTGAGCTATATATAACTGTAACTGCTAACAGTTTTGAGCACTTAATATGTACCAGGTACTCTTTTATTAACTCATTTAATCTTCAGAACAATGTGTGGGATAGGTATTAGACTACTCATTTAATGAATGGAGAAACTGAGATACAGAGAAGTTAAGTGACTTGCTCAAGGTCACATGGCTGTAGCCTATTATCATATCATCTTGTAGATGGCAAAATGCATATGATTAAATATGAGATGTCACCATAAAATGATTGCTTATGGAATCATAACTACTTGGCAGTGTAGGTTAGCATTGACTAGAGCAGGAGTTGACAAGCTATGGCTCCTGCTGCCTGTTTCAGTAAATAAAGTTTTACTGGAGCATAGTCACATTTGTTTACATGTCATCTATGGCTGCTTCCTCACTACAACAGCAGAGTTGATCAGTTCCCACAGAGACTTTATTGCTCACCAAACTTAAATTATTTACCATCTGATTCTTTACAGAAAATATTTACTGATTCCTGGTCTAGAGTGTAGGAATCTTTTCTGTTCTGTGTTATCCCCATCTCCAGCAAAAAACATTATTGATGTCACTGTTTAAACTTGAGAACTGGGCAATGCAGGAAACTGTGACAATGCACATTATCAATGTACAAAGCTTTGGAGACACTGAGGCCTAGGTACAGCATGGCTTCTTAGGAATCATGAGTTGCTACTGTTCATCATGTGACTCTGAAGACCTCTCTGTGCTTGGTAAATGTAACTGCCTTTTGCTTGCATATGCATTTTTTGTAGTTCTATAACTATATAGGTGTATTAAAAATGATTTCTCATGTACCTGCACTGTGGGAGAAACTTGTTATTTGTCATCAGAGAAATCAGATTTCAGTACTATCTTGGTGACCTTTTTGGAGCCTCAGTTTCTTCATTTGTCAAATGGGAAAACAATCTTGTTTTTAGGTTATGAAGATCAAATGAGAGAACACTGTGCATATTCCAAACTGAAATGTTAATTTCTGTGATTGTCAGGGGCATCTTTACTTTTGGGAGTGGCTAATCCATTTTGAGTATGTGGGTGAGATGGCCAAAGGGAGGGCCAATGGCAGAGGAGCACCCTAGGAGCAGTCAGGGTTTTTGCATCGAGGGTTGGGACTGCTATAGCCAGAGCTTTGAGAAAACCTATAGCAGCATGGCTAAGTCACAGTGATTCACAAAGCAGAAGACTGCACTTCAGAGTTTATTCTTTTCTCTGCCTTTGCCTTTCTTTTTCCTAAATCACATTGTGTTTTTTACATCACTGGTTTAATACTGGAAACTTCACCCCAGAACAAAATGATTGTAGTCGTAGTGTTACAGTAGGTAGCTGGTCAGGTATGAGCAGGACAGAAGAGGGCTTACACACACACACACACTCTCTCTCTCACACACACACACTGTTGAGTGACCATCAGCTGATGGTCATGCAGTTGTTAACTGTCTCTGTAAAGTAATAATTGGTCACAGCTGGCACCAGGCACATTCCTAATAGAAAACATCTGAAACTGATGAGCAAGACAGAAGAGGGCTTGCACACACACAGTGTTGGGTGACCATCAGGTGATGGTCAGGCACTTGTATGAGCAGGACAGAAGAGGGCACACACACACACACACACACACACACACAGTGTTGGGTGACCATCAAGTGATGGTCAAGAGGTTTAACTATCACTCTAAAGTAATAATTGGTCACAGCTGGCACCAGGCAAGGGCACGCTCCTAATAGAAAACACCTGAAACTGATGATCAGCAGCTTCCTGATAAGATCTCAGGAGTTGAGAGAAGTGAGGCAAGACCCCGGATGTATGCCAACGTATAAAAGCCCAAGTCAAAAGGTCAGACCACACACTTGCCTTTCAGGTTGCCCACTTGGCCCTCTTCTAAGTGTACTTTCCTTCCTTTCATTCCTATTCTAAACTGGAATAGCCTTTTCCTGTTTAGGTGAGTTTATTAAAAAGAACGCGAATAGCCATTTTCTATTCATTTTAATACACTTTCACTCCTGCTCTAAAAATTTGTCTTGGTCCCTCCTTCTGCCTTATGCCCCTCAGTCGAATTCCTTCTTCTGAGGAGGTCAGAATTGAGGTTGCTGCAGACCTGTATAGATTTGCTGCCGATAACAATAGGAAGTCTACTTCCTTATGAGAGATGAATATGGCCAATATAATTAATTATAGGTTTAATTTTTGTAGACAGAAATCTGTGCTTGAAAGTTTGGTACAGAAAGTAGCAGCATTAGATTCTCTCCCTTTTTGCTGAAACATTCTCTTTGAATTGAGCAGGTCATTGTCATTGGAGCACTGACATGGATTGTCCAGAGCAGTGAATGGTTGTGATTCTTTCATCTTGACATTGGAGGGTGCATTCTGAGTTGCTGTTTACCCTTATTCTTTCATCACAGATAAGGAGTATCTGATTTGGCCCAGAAAAGTGTTAGGGAAACTGAATTTTGAGTTAAACATTTTCTGTAGGAATTCTGCAAATAGAAAATTGAGATTGACTTTAAAAGATTTATTGACACTAAGAAAAGAATACAGTTTCCTTAATTTTTTTGTGTGTAAAAAATTTTCTTTTTTAGATGAATCAACAGGGATCATCTACAGAAAGAGGATTGCAATCTGTCAGAATGTGGTTCCAGAAATTTTAAGGAAGGTAAGTTCATTTTAAAATTTAATCCCAGTTGTAACATTAATTTTTTTCATTTTTAAAAATTATACTTTATGCATGTGCAGGTCATGCAGGATTATTACATAGGTATACACATGCCATGATGGTTTGTGAGTAATTTTTAATAGTCACGGAAAGGAACAGCATTTTCTGATGTAAAGGAGCATTAGAAACTTCCTACTTCTCTTACTTCATAGCCTTCTGAGAACGAAAGCTCTTTCTTATCCAACCTCAGTTTTAGCAGAAGTTATTGGAGATACTTTGTCTCTGTCTCATTGCTTATGAAGGACTCTTAATGGACATAGAGATGTTGTGCAGTTATTTTAAAGATACTTTGGGCATTTTACATGAGGTGACTATCTAATCTGTTCATGGTGAGAAATGACTCTTAGGTGAGAATAATCAGAAATGGGAAGATTGTAAATATTTAGTCTCATCTTTAGTAAGGAAGAGAAAAACTTCAGTTTCTAATTCACTATCAGAGATAATGGTTGTTTCCCAGAGTATAATGTTCTCCATGCCTTCTGTAAGTCTTTATGTGTATAATATTGTTGATGAAATCTTTATGATAGCAAATTGTTTTCTCTCTTTGAAGTCCTTAAGCACTCTGGTGATTCTTTGTTGGAAAAAGGTGAGTGGAAATTTTTAATCACATTGCTTGAACCATAGAGGGATTTTCATTGGGAGTCCTTTTAGAGCTATGAGGAAGTCAGAGGAAAGCATCTGGATATGCACTTTCAAACAGGTCTCAGAGGGTAGTTTTTATCCGAGAGAGATTCTGTGTATGATGTGATATTCCATTCTCAGGCTGCTAATAAAGACATACCCGAGACTGGGTATGGTGATAAATAAAAAGAGATTTAATGGACTCACAGTTCCACATGACTGGGAGGCCTTACAATCATGGTGGAAGGTAGAGGAGGAGTAAAGTCACCTCTTAGATGGCAGCAGGCAAGAGAGCATATGCAGGGAAACTGCCCTTTATAAAACCATCTGATCTCATGAGACTTATTCACTATCATGAGAATAGCAGGGAGAAAGCCTACCCCCATGATTCAGTTACCTCCCACTGAGTCTCTCCCATGAGATGGGATTATGGGAGCTACACTTCAAGATGAGATTTGGGTGGAGACGCAGCCAAACCATATCAGATGTGGAACCCAGCTTGGCTCCTGCTGATTAGCTTGCAAATTAAATTGCTGTGCGGTATGTGGAACAAATGGCAGCTTCCATCACTTCCTTATCATGGATTAAAAGACTGTCACATTCTTCAGTGTAATAAAGCCGATATGACAATGAAAATGAACTTTCTTTTATTTTCCAGATGGTAAAACTTGTTGCACTGTAGCAGCAAATTATTACTGGCTTTTTCCAGAGTGTGTACCCTGCCTTTGCAGTATATACTCACTCTGAATCTATTATTTAAAAAGGCATTCAACTTTGTCTTGTGTCTCAATTCTTAAATAATTTAAGAACACCTCTGACTTGTACAATTCTGCCTTTGTAGTTTTCCATGTCTTCACCTAGGAAACCATACATTCTAGGTATTGGACAGAGTATAAAATGAAGAAAATGTTTTACCTAATATTGTCCTGCATGTGAGCCTGTAAGTGGGCTCGATTAGAATCCATCAATTTAAGAAGGCCATAACCAGCCTTAGAGGAGACACAAAGGAGGCTGATAATTTGCTTAGTATTTAGCAGTTAGGGAAATTAGGCCAGGGACTGTATAGCCTACGTAAATCCTGGGCCATTAGCATGTCCTCACCAGCACTTAGTAAGGTCATAGTATATTTGATTATCAAAAACGTACAGCCACTGGTGAGCCATCATCCATATATCAGGATTACTTGTCCTTTTGGTTATCCAAGACTGAGAGTAACTCTGGATGCAGTTCTTTTGTAGCCTGCTCTCCCTAAATTGAGAAAGCCATTCTCTTTCTGTTGGACAGGTGAGTATTTTGAAAGTACCTAATATCCAATTAGAAGAGGAGTCATGGCTCAATCCTCGGGAGAGAAACATGGCTATACGGAGTCACTGCCTTACATGGACACAGTATGCATCCATGAAGGAAGAGTCTGTCTTCCGGGAAAGTATGGAAAACCCAAATTGGTAAGACTCGTGTGTGTGTGTGTGTGTGTGTGTGTGTGTGTGTGTGTGTGTGTTGGATGCAGGGATGGCACATGAATACATACATTAAAAAGCTATGGTTCTATACTTATGACCTCTGTTTATAATTCATACAAATCCCACATTATTACTTTTTTAGTCACACAGTGATTAGTGAATTTTTTGCGGGGGAGGTCAGGAAATGACAGAGCTCAACTTGTGTCTGACCATCCCTCCCAATCCTGGTGTCTTTTTCACTCTCTTGAGAAGCAGTGAGTGTTATCAATTTGCTGAATATTCTTCTAGACCTTTAACAGATACCTTTAGATACTTACATATATACTCATAGAGCCTGTATAGTGTTGTTTTGTATATCTTTTTAAACATGTATTTTAAATTGTAAATTATTTTGTAAATTATTGTGTTTGTAAATGGTGCACTTCTTTTTTTTTTTTTTTTTACTTAACAGAACATTTCTAAGCTTAATTCATGTGATATTGCATATAATTAAATCCTGTGACTGTGTGGCATTTTATGTAGCTACTACTTTTTTGATAGACAGATGGTATCTAGGTTCTTTTTTTACAAACAGTACTACAATATTTGTGAAGCATATGTTCCTTGTATATGATCCTTTATATTATATATCAGTTGTTTCTCTACGGTAGACTTTTTTTTTTGAGATACAGTGTTGCTCTGTCACCTAGGCTGGAGTATGTTGGCGTGATCACGGCTGAGTGCAGCCTCAACCTTTTGGGCTTAAGTGATCCTTCCACCTCAGCTTCTTCAGTAGCTGGGACTACAGGCAGGTGTCACCACACCTGATTAATTTAAAAAATTTTGTTTTGTAGACACAAGTCTCACTATGTTGCCCAGGCTGGTCTCAAACTCCTGGGCTCAAGTGATTCTCCTAGATTAGTCTCTCAAAGTGCTAGGATTCCAGGCATGCTCTAATGTGCCTGACCTAAAGTACAATTTTTAAATATCAGGTTTATTAAGATATTATTTGCAGGCCGGGTGCGGTGGCTCAAGCCTGTAATCCCAGCACTTTGGGAGGCCGAGGCAGGTGGATCACGAGGTCAAGAGATCGAGACCATCCTGGTCAACATGGTGAAACCCTGTCTCTACTAAAAATACAAAAAATTAGCTGGGCATGGTGGCGTGTGCCTGTAATCCCAGCTACTCAGGAGGCTGAGGTACGAGAATTGCCTGAACCCAGGAGGCGGAAGTTGCAGTGAGCTGAGATCGAGCCATTGCACTCCTGCCTGGGTAACAAGAGCGAAACTCCATCTCAAAAAAAAAAAAAATTATTTGCATACAATACAATTTACTTTTCCTAGTGTACAGTTCTTTGAGTTTTGACAAACATATAGTTGTGCCAGCACTGTCACAATTATAAACTATAGAAAATTTTAGATAGATTTAAAACAGTTAATATTACAAGACCAATAAATGGAGAAAGAATATTTCTTACAACAAATGGTGCTGGGATAATTGGATATCCACATATCAAAGAATGAAATTAGATCCCTACCTCATGCAGAATACAAAATTAACTCAAAATAGATCAAATACCTAAATGAAAGAGTTGAAAGTATAACACACTTTGAAGAAAACATAGATATAAATCTTTATGATCTTGGGTTAGGTAATTTCTTAGATGTGATAGCAAAAGTCTAGGCAGCAAAATTAAAAACAGATAAAATTGACTTCATCAATTAGAAACTTTTGTGTTTCAAGGGACACTGTTAAGAGGGTAAAAAAAAAAAGGCTGGGCACAGTGGCTCATGCCTGTAATCTAGCACTTTGGAAGGTCAGGGTAGACCAATCACTTGAGGCCAGGAATTCAAGACCAGACTGGTCAACATAGCAATATCCCGTCTCTACTAAAAATACAACAATTATTCAGATGTGGTGCCACATGCGTATGTTCTCAGCTACATGGGTGGCTGAGGCATGACAATAGCTTGAACCTGGGAGGTGGAGGTTTCAGTGAGCTGAGATCGAACCACTGCATTCTACCCTGGCAACAGAGCGAGACTCTGTCAAAAAAAAAAAAAAAAAAAAAGACAGACAATAACAAGTGTGGATATGTGGAGAAATTAGAACCTTTACATGTTTTTGATGGGAATATAAAATGGTGCATCTGCTTGGGAGGACAGTTTTTCATATCCTTAAAAAGTTAAACATAGAATTGCCGTTTGTCCCAGCAGTTTCACTCCTAGGTACTTCAAGAGAAATGAGAAAATGTATATCCATACAAAAACTTGTGTAAAACTTTCATAGCAGTGTTACAGTAACCAGAATGTAGAAACAAGCCAATGTCATTCAACTGATGAATATATAGCCAAATGTAATGTATCCACAAAATGGAATATTATTCAACCATAAAGAGGAATGGAGTGCTGATTTTCATGGTTCACCATGGACAAATTTTGAAAATATGCTAAATGAAAGAAGCCAGTTACAAAAGGGCACATATTGTATGAATCCATTTATTTGAAAAGTCCAGAATGTATAAATCCATAGTGACAGAATGTAGGTTATTGGTTGCCATGGGTTAGGGAGAGAGGACAATGATGAGTGACTGCCAATGGGTATGGAGTTTCTTTTTTGGGGTGATGAAAATGTCCTGGAATTAGTGTTGATGGTTGCAGAACTCTTTGAATATACTAAGCCTCACAATTTTATGGTAAGTGAATTATATCTCAATACAGAAAACTATATAGCTGATTCTTAGGACATGCATACTTTTACTAGTTTATATAGCATCTTAGTTTGGGCTGCTATAACAAGAATACCATAGACTGGGTGGCTTGCACAATAAACATTAATTTCTCACAGGCTTGGAGGCTGGGAAATCCATGATCTAGGCTGTATTCTTGGTTTGCAGATGCTGCTTCCTTATGTCCTCATGTAGTGGATAGAGTGAGTTCTAGTCTTGATCTCTTTTTATGAGGACACCAATCCCATCATACAGACTCTACCTCATGGAAACTAATTACCTCCCAAAGACTCACTCTCTTTGTAGACAACCAGCCCATTGTAGGTTAAAGTTTGAACACATGAATTGGGGTGGCAGGAGAGGACACCGACATATAGTCATAGCCTATAGAGTCTGTCACATTGCCTTCCAGTGTGTTAATACGCACCTTTTACACTAATCAGCAACACATGAGAGTGTTCATTGCCTTACAATGTGGTCAGCACTTAGCATTCACATGCTTTTTAACTTTTGCCAATATAGTGGGCAAAAAATAATTAATTTTTTGGAGATATGTTTAAAAACAAGCAAAATATAAGCACTAAAAGTTAATAGTGATTATTGCTGTGAACTGTGGTTGCTGTGAACAGGAAAATTTTCTGTGTTTTTTTGTTGTTGTTCTGTATAGTTTGAATTTTTTTTTATTATATACTTATCAGTTTAGTGGAAACAGAAAAGCCCTTAAGCCCGAAAAACTATAAATCAAAAATCTAACATCCATTCTTAAGCCCAAACACTTGTCCAAATCATTACTGCTCTCCATAACTTTGGTCCTATAGTGATAATTCTAGGATACTGCAGCAGCCTGCTGAGTGGGTGTGAAAGCCATGTCTTATTAGCATCAGAGGTGGGCTTGCTCTGAAACATTCACTAGTTTTTATTTCTTAGTTTCTCTCATGATAAGAGTTTCACATAGGGCATAGATGTTTGGGATTAAGTGTAAAGGCTATGGCCAGAGAATAGAGCTCCTTTCTTTGTATGCAGAAATAGAAAAAGTATGGAATTGGCTGATTTTGTGAAAAAAAAGTCATCTACTTTGTTTTACTTTAATGTTTGCAGATATTTGAGCTACTAGCTAGTCGTAAAAGGCAAACTAAATCTTCATCTGTGATATGTAAAATGATAATTAGCTCTGAGAATCCAGGGAGGATATCCTTTAGGAACAATTTTCCTTTTTGTGTTTTTCACAAATTATTTTTAAAAGGGTCATTCTGATTCTAGAAACAGTTTTGCATGTGTCCTGTAAAAAAATTTTTTTTTTCTTTTTTTTTTTTTTGTACTTTGGGTTCTGGGGTACATGTGCAGATCATGCAGGATTGTTGCATAGGTACACACATGGCAATGTGGTTTGCTGTCTCCATCCCCCCCATCACCTACATATGGCATTTCTCCCTATGTTATCCTTCTCTGACCTCCCCACTCCCCTGATGTCCCTCCCTTGGCCCCCCACCCCCACCAACAGACCCCAGAGTGTGATGCTCCCCTCCCTGTGTCCATGTGTTCTCATTGTTCAATACCTGCCTATGAGAGAACATGTGGTGTTTGATTTTCTGTTCTTGTGTCAGTTTGCTGAGAATGATGGTTTCCAGATTCATCCATGTTCCTACAAAGGACACAAACTCATCATTTTATATGGCTGCATAGTATTCCATGGTGTATATGTGCCACATTTTCCATGTCCAGTCTATCGATGGGCATTTGGGTTGGTTCCAGGTCTTTGCTATTGTAAACAGTGCTGCTATGAACATACGTGTGGATGTGTCTTTATAATACAATGATTTATTATCCTTGGATATATACTCAGTAATGGGATTGCTGGGTCAAATGGAATTTCTATTTCTAGCTCTTTGAGGTGAGGAAGCATCACACTGTCTTCCACAATGGTTGAACTAGTTTACACTCCCACCAACAGTGTTAAAGTGTTCCTATTTCTCCACATCCTCTCCAGCATCTGTTGTCTCCAGATTTTTTAATGATTGCCATTCTAACTGGCATGAGGTGGTATCTCAATGTGGTTTTGATTTGCATTTCTCTAATAATCAGTCATGAGCATTTTTTCATATGTTTGTTGTCCTCATATATGTCGTCATATCCTTCGCCCACTTTTGGATGGGTTTGTTTGTTTTTTTCTTGTAAATGTGTTTTAGTTCTTTGTAGATTCTGGATATTAGCTGTTTGTCAGATGGGTAGATTGCAAAAATTTTTTCCCATTCTGTTGGTTGCTGGTTGACTCTAATGATTGTTTCTTTTGCTCTACAGAAGCTCTGGAGTTTAATTAGGTCCCATTTGTCTATTTTGGCTTTTGTTGCCAATGCTTTTGGTGTTTTAGTCATGAAGTCCTTGCCTATGCCTATGTCCTGAATGGTTTTGCCTAGGTTTTCTTCTAGGATTTTTATGGTGTTAAGTCTTATGCTTAAGTCTTTAATTCATCTGGAGTTAATTTTGGTGTAAGGTGTCAGGAAGGGGTCCAGTTTCTGCTTTCTGCACACTGCTAGCCAGTTTTTCCGACACCATTTATTAAACAGGGAATCCTTTCCCCTTTGCTCCTTTTTGTCAGGTTTGTCAAAGATCAGATGGTTGTAGATGTGTGGCATTGTTTCCAAGGCCTCTGTTCTGTTCCATTGGTCTATATTTCTGTTTTGGTACCAGTATCATGCTGTTTTGATTACTGTAGCTTTATAGTATAGTTTGAAATCAGATAGTGTGATACCTCCAGCTTTGTTCTTTTTGCTTAGGATTGTCTTGGCTATGAGGGCTCTCTTTTGGTTCCATATGAAGTTTAAGGTGTTTTTTTCCAGTTCTGTGAAGAAGGTCATTGGTAGCTTGATGGGGATAGCATTGAATCTGTAAATTACTTTGGGCAGTATGATTATTTTCATGATATTGATTCTTCCTAACTATGAGCATGGAATGATTCTCCATCTGTTTGTGTCCTCTTTTATTTCATTGAATAGTGGTTTATAGTTCTCCTTGAAGAGGTCCTCTACATCCTTTGTTAGTTGTATTCCTAGGTATTTTATTCTCTTTGTAGAAATTGTGAATCAGAGTTCGCTCTTGATTTGGCTCTCTGTTAGGCTGTTATTGGTGTATAGGAATGCTTGTGATTTCTGCACATCGATTTTGTATCCTGAGACTTTGCTCATGTTGCTTATCTGTTTAAGGAGATTTTGGGCTGCGATGATAGGGTCTTCTAAATATAGAATTGTGTTGTCTGCAAAAGAGATAATTTGACTTCCTCTTTTCCTAATTGCATACCCTTTATTTTTTTTTCTTGCCTAATTGCTCTGGCTAGAACTTCCAATAATATATTGAATAGGAGTGGTAACAGAGGGCATCCTGGTCTGGTGCCAGATTTCAAAGGGAATGCTTCCAGGTTTTGCCCATTCAGTATGATATTTGCTGTAGGTTTGTCCTAAATAGCTTTTCTTATTTCGAGATATGTTCCATCAATACCTAGTTTATTGAGAGTTTTTAGCATAAAGAGCTGTTAATTTTGTTGAAGGCCTTCTCTGCATCTATTAAGATAATCATGGGGTTTTTGTCTTTGGTTCTGTTTATGTGGTGGATTACCTTTATAGACTTGCGTATGTTGAACCAGCCTTGCATCCCTGGAATGAAGCCTATTTGATCATGATGGATGAAGTTTTTGATGTGCTGTTGCACTTGGTTTGCCAGTATTTTATTAAAGATTTTTGCATCTATGTTCTTCATGGATATTGGCCTGAAGTTTTCTTATTTTTATTTTTATTTTTTTGAATCTCTGCCGAGTTTTCGTATCAGGACGATGTTGGTCTCATAAAATGATTTGGGAAGGATTCCCTCGTTTTGTATTGTTTGGAATAGTTTCAGAAGGAATGGTACCAACTCCTCTTTGTATGTCTGGTAGAATTCAGCTATGAACCTGTCTGGACCTGGAGTTTTTTTGGTTGGTAGGCTATTAACTGCTGCCTCAACTTCATCCCTTGTTATTGGTCTGTTCAAGTTTTCAACTTCTTCCTGGTTTAGGTTTGGGAGGTTGCAAGTGTCCAGGAATTATCTATTTCTTCCAGGTTTACTGGTTTATATGCATAGAGTTGTTTGTAGTAATCTTTGATTGTAATTTGTATTTCTGTGGAGTCAGTGGTGATATCCTCTTTTTTTTTTTTTAAATTTTTATTGCATTTTAGGTTTTGGGGTACATGTGCAGAACGTGCAAGATAGTTGCATAGGTACACACATGGCAGTGTGTTTTGCTGCCTTCTGCCCCTTCACCCACATTTGGCATTTCTCCCCAGGCTATCCCTCCCCAGCTCCCCCCGCTGCTGTCTCTCCCCTATTCCCCCAAATAGACCCCATTGTGTAGTACCCCCCTCCCTGTGTCCATGTGTTCTCATTTTTCTCACCTGCTTATGAGTGAGAATATGTAGTATTTCCTTTTCTGTTCTTGTGTCAGTTTTCTGAGAATAATGTTCTCCAGATTCATCCATGTCCTTACAAAGGACATAAACTCGTCATTTTTGATTGCTGCATAATATTCCATGGTGTATATGTGCCACATTTTCCCAGTCCAGTCTATCATCGATGGGCATTTGGGTTGGTTCCAGGTCTTTGCTATTGTAAACAGTGCTGCAATGAACATTCGTGTGCATGTGTCCTTATAGTAGAACGATTTATAGTCCTTTGGATATATACCCCGTAATGGGATTGCTGGGTCAAATGGAATTTCTATTTCTAGGTCCTTGAGGACTCGCCACACTGTCTTCCACAATGGTTGAACTAATTTACACTTCCAACAGCAGTGTAGAAGTATTCCTATTTCTCTGCATCCTCTCCAGCATCTGTTGTCTCCAGATTTTTTAATGATCACCATTCTAACTGGCATGAGATGGTATCTCAATGTGGTTTTGAGTTGCATCTCTCTAATGACCAGTGATGATGAGCATTTTTTCATGTGTTTGTTGGCCTCATGTATGTCTTTTGTAAAGTGTCTGTTCATATCCTTTGCCCATTTTTGAATGGGCTTGTTTTTTTCCTGTAAATCTGTTTGAGTTCTTTGTAAATTCTGGATATCAGCCCTTTGTCAGTTGGGTAAACTGCAAAGATTTTTTCCCATTCTGATGGTTGCCGATGCACTCTAGTGACTGTTTCTTTTGCCGTGCAAAAGCTGTGGAGTTTGATTAGGTCCCATTTGTCTATTTTGGCTTTTGTTGCCAATGCTTTGGTGTTTTGGTCATGAAGTCCTTGCCTACTCCTATGTTCTGAATGGTTTTGCCTAGATTTTCTTCTAGGGTTTTTATGGTGCCAGGTCTTATGTTTAAGTCTTTAATCCATCTGGAGTTAATTTTAGTGAAAGGTGTCAGGAAGGGGTCCAGTTTCTGCTTTCTGCACATGGCTAGCCAGTTTTCCCAACACCATTTATTAAACAGGGAATCCTTTCCCCATTGCTTGTTTTTGTCTGGTTTATCAAAGATTATATGGTTGTAGATATGTTGTGTTGCCTCCGATGCCTCTGTTCTGTTCCATTGGTCTATATCTCTGTTTTGGTACCAGTACCATGCTGCTTTGATTACTGTAGCCTTGTAGTATAGTTTGAAGTCTGGTAGTGTGATGCCTCCTGCTGTGTTCCTTTTGCTTAGAATTGACTTGGCTATGCGGGCTCTCTTTTGGTTCCATATGAAGTTCATGGTGGTTTTTTCCAGTTCTATGAAGAAATTCAATGGTAGCTTGATGGGGATAGCATTGATTGTGTAAATTACTTTGGGCAGTATAGCCATTTTCACGATATTGATTCTTCCTAACCATGAACATGGAATGTTTCTCCATCTGTTTGTTTCCTCTCTAATTTCGTTGAGCAGTGGTTTGTAGTTTTCCTTAAAGAGGTCCCTTACGTTCCTTCTAAGTTGTGTTCCTAGGTATTTTATTTTCTTTGTAGCAATTGTGAATGGCAGTTTGTTCTTGATTTGGTTCTCTTTAAGTCTGTTATTGGTGTATAGGAATGCTTGTGATTTTTGCACATTGATTTTATATCCTGAGACTGCTGAAGTTGCTTATCAGTTTCAGGAGTTTTTGGGCTGAGGTGATGGGGTCTTGTAGGTATACTATCATGTCGTCTGCAAATAGAGACAATTTGGCTTCCACCTTTCCTATTCAAATACCCTTTATTTCTTTTTCTTACCTGATTGCTCTGGCTAGAACTTCCAGTACTATGTTGAATAGGAGTGGTGAGAGAGGGCATCCTTGTCTAGTGCTGGATTTCAAAGGGAATGCTTCCAGTTTTTGCCCATTCAGTATGATATTGGCTGTTGGTTTGTCGTAAGTAGCTTTTATGACTTTGAGATATGTTCCATCAATACCGAGTTTATTGAGGGTTTTTAGCATAAAGGGCTGTTGAATTTTGTCAAGTGCCTTCTCTGCGTCGATTGAGATAATCATGTGGTTTTTGTTTTTGGTTCTGTTAATGTGGTGAATGACGTTTATGGACTTGCGTATGTTGAACCAGCCTTGCATCCCTGGGATGAATCCTACTTGATCATGGTGGATAAGCTTTTTGATGTGCTGTTGCAATCGGCTTGCCAGTATTTTATTGAAGATTTTTGCATCTATGTTCATCATGGATATTGGCCTGAAGTTTTCTTTTCTTGTTGAGTCTCTGCCGGGTTTTGGTATCAGGATGATGTTGGTCTCATAAAATAATTTGGGAAGGGTTCCCTCTTTTTGAATTATTTGGAATAGTTTCAGAAGGAATGGTACCAGCTCCTCTTTGTGTGTCTGGTAGAATTTGGCTGTGAACCCATCTGGACCTGGGCTTTTTTTGTGTGGTAGGCTCTTAATTGCTGCCTCAACTTCAGACCTTGTTATTGGTCTATTCATAGTTTCAGCTTCTTCCTGGTTTAGGTTTGGGAGGACACAGGTGTCCAGGAATTTATCCATTTCTTCCTGGCTAGTAAGCCAGGAAGTTTATGTGCATAGAGTTGTTTGTAATATTCTCTGATGAGGGCTTGAATTTCTGTGGAATCTGTGGTGATTTCCCCTTTATCGTTTTTTATTGCATCTATTTGGTTGTTCTCTCTCTTCTTTTTTATCAATCTGGCTAATGGTCTGTCTATTTTGTTGATCTTTTCGAAAAACCAGCTCTTGGATTTATTGATTTTTTTGAAGGGTTTTTCTTGTCTCTATCTCCTTCAGTTCTGCTCTGATCTTAGTTATTTCTTGTCTTCTGCTAGGTTTTGAGTTTTTTTGATCTTGCTCCTATAGCTCTTTCAATTTTGACGATAGGGTGTCCATTTTGGATCTCTCCACTCTTCTCATGTGGGCACTTATTGCTATATATTTTCCTCTACAGACTGCTTTAAATATGCCCCAGAGATTCTGGTATGTTGTGTCTTCGTTCTTGTTGGTTTCGAAGAACTTCTTTATTTCTGCCTTCATTTTATTGTTTATCCAGTCAACATTCAAGAGCCAGTTATTCAGTTTCCATGAAGCTGTGTGGTTCTGAGTTAGTTTCTGAATTCTGAGTTCTAACTTGATTGCACTATGGTCTGAGAGACTGTTTGTTATGATTTCGGTTGTTTTGCATTTGCTGAGGAGTGCTTTACTTCCAATTATGTGGTCAATTTTGGAGTAGGTGTGATGTGGTGCTGAGAAGAATGTATATTCTGTGGATTTGGGGTGGAGAGTTCTGTAAATGTCTATCAGGTTTGCTTGTTCCAGGTCTGAGTTCAAGCCCTGGATATCCTTGTTAATTTTCTGTCTGGTTGATCTGTCTGATATTGACAGTGGAGTGTTAAAGTCTCCCACTATTATTGTGTGGGAGTCTAAGTCTCTTTGTAAGTTGTTAAGAACTTGCCTTATATATCTTGGTGCTTCTGTATTGGGTTTATATAAATTTAGGATCGCTAGTTCTTCTTGTTGTATCGATCCTTTTACCATTATGTAATGACCTTTGTCTCTTTTGATCTTTGTTGCTTTAAAGTCTATTTTATCAGAGATGAGAATTGCACCTCCTGCTTTTTTTTTGCCCTTGATTTGGTTGGTAAATCTTCCTCCATCCCTTTATTTTGAGCCTTTGTGAATACTTGCATGTGAGATGGGTTTCCTGGATACAGCACACCGATGGGTTTTGGTTTTTTATCCAATTTGCCAGTCTGTGTCTTTTGATTGGTGCATTTAGCCCATTTCCATTTAGGGTTAATACTGTTATGTGTGAGTTTGATACTGCCCTTTTGATGCTAGCTGGCTGTTTTGTCCCTTGGTTGATGCAGATTCTTCATTTTGTTGATGCTCTTTAACATTTGGTATGTTTTTAGAATGGCTGGTACTGGTTGTTCCTTTCTATGTGTAGTGCCTCTTTCAGGAGTTCTTGTAAAGCAGGCCTGGTGGTGACAGAATCTCTGAGTACTTGCTTGTTGGCAAAAGGTTTTATTTTTCCTTTACTTATGAAGCTCAGTTTGGCTGGATATGAAATTCTGGGTTGAAAGTTCTTTTCTTTAAGGATGTTGAATATTGGCCCCCACTTTCTTCTGGCGTGTAGAGTTTCTGCGGAGAGATCTGCTGTGAGTCTGATGGGCTTCCCTTTGTGGGTGACCCGACCCTTCTCTCTGGCTGCCTTTAGTATTTTCTCCTTCATTTCAACCCTGGCGAATCTGACGATTATGTGCCATGGGGTTGCTCTTCTTGCAGAATATCTTTGTGGTGTTCTCTGTATTTCCTGGAGTTGAGTATGGGCCTGCGTTGCTAGGTTGGGGAAATTTTCCTGGATAATATCCTGAAGAGTATTTTCCAGCTTGGATTCATTCTCTGTCACATTCTGGTACACCTATCAAACGTAGGTTAGGTCTCTTCACATAGTCCCACATTTCTTGGAGGTTTTGTTCATTCCTTTTTGCGCTTTTTTCTCTAATCTTGGTTTCTCTTATTTCATTGAGTTGATTTTCGACTTCTGATATTCCTTCTTCTGCTTGGTCAATTCGGCTGTTGAAACTTGTGCATGCTTCACGAAGTTCTCGTGTCGTGTTTTTCAGCTCCTTCAATTCATTCATATTCCTCTTTAAGTTGTCCATTCTTGTTATCATTTCCTCGAATCTTTTTTCAAATCTTTTTTCAAGGTTCTTAGTTTCTTTGCATTGATTTAGAACATGTTCTTTTAGCTCACTGAAGTTTCTCATTATCCACCTTCTGAAGTCTGATTCCGTCATTTCGTCACACTCATTCTCTGTCCAGCTTTGTTCCCTTGCTGGTGAGGAGTTTTGGTCCTTTGTATGAGGTGAGGTGTTTTGGCTTCTGGTGTTTCCCTCCTTTTTGTGTTGGTTTCTTCCCATCTTTGTGGATTTATCCACCGATCATCTTAGTAGTTGCTGACTTTTCGATTGGGTCTCTGAGTGGATGCCCAGATTGTTGATGATGAAGTATTTCTGTTACTTAGTTTTCCTTCTAGCGGTCTAGCACCTCTGCTGTACGACTGCTGAGGTCCACTCCAAGCCCTCCTTGTCTGGGGTACACCTGTAGCAGCTGCGGAACAGTGAGGGATGCTACCAGTTTCTTCTTCTGCTATCTTTGTCCCAGAATGATGCCAGCCAAATGTCAGTCTGATTAGTCCTTTTTTGAGGTGACTCTTTGGGTATACAGGGGTCAGGGAGCTGCTTGAGGAGACGGTCTGTACTTTATAGGAGCTCCAGTGCTGAGCTGTGAGCTCTGTTGTTCATTTAGGGTTGTTGGGCGGATGTGTTTCGGTCTTCTGCAGCAGAACTCATAACCCACCCCCTTTTTTTTCTTCCCTCAGATGCTCTGTCTCAGGGAGTTGGGGCTTTCTTTATGAGTATCTGTTGCACTGTCCTGCCCAGCTAGGAGGCAGTCTATTCACTATTTGCCTGCCTGGGCTCTGCCCTGCTAGCGTGGGTCCGCCTTGCTGCCGCGGGTCTCCGTTCTACTGTGGTGCACTTCGCCCTGTTGGAGGAGTCTCTTTGTTATGGCTGGTTGCCTTGGCAACAGCAGGCTGTGTCAGCAATGGGCGTGTACCTCAGTAGAGGTGGATTGTGTCCATAGTGGTGGACGCCCTTCCCCCACCGAGCTGTACCATCCTGGATTCAGCTGAGCCCGCAGCAAAACTCTAAACTCCAAGCGCCTCCGCCCTGCTTGTCCCCGTGAGGGTGGGACCCATCGAGCCTGATCACCTGGTTCCCTGCCTCAGAGTCCCTCCTCTCTGTCTCTCTCTTTTTCTCTCCAAGTCGAATGGTTGACTCTCTCACAGGTGCCCCAGTCGCCTGCTGATTGGGCACTGGGATTCATGCGATCTCCCGCGCGGCAGCCCACTGCACCGGCTCAAATCGCTTTTCCCAGGAATCTCCTGGTCTGGCTCACCATCCAAGTCCCGTTCAATCAGATAGACATGTCAATCTGCCCTCCCAAATCTCAGATTGCCGGTTTAACAGGGCACCCAGACCAGTGAGTTTTGTACCCGGTGCCGCTGTGCTGCGGCGCTGGCCAAAACAGCCATGCAAACCGAAAGAGCTGCACTGCTCTCCTGTGTCTCTCCTACACCTGGGGATTTCCCCATACTGTGGGCAACAAAGGTCCATCTGAAAATGCGGCTAGGACTCACCCTCTGCGCCTTCACTGAGAGCTGCAATCCTGCGTTGTTTCTACGGTGCTCTCTTGGAAATTCCCTTCTCTTAATTGTTTTTATTGCATCTACTTGATTCTTCTCCCTTTTCTTTTTTATTAATCTGGCTAGTGGTCTGTCTATTTTGTTGATCTTTTCAAAAAACCAGCTCCTGGATTTATTGATTTTTTTTGAAGGATTTTTTTGTGTGTGTCTATCTCCTTCAGTTCTGCACTGATCTTGGTTATTTCTTGTCTTCTGCTAGCTTTTGACTTTTTTTTTTTTTATCTTGTTCCTCTAGCTCTTTCAATTTTGATGATACAGTGTTGATTTTAGATCTTTCCTTGCTTCTCATGTGGGCATTTATTGCTATACGTTTCTCTCTAGACACTGCTTTAAATGTGTCCCAGAGATTCTGGTACGTTGTGTCTTTGTTCTCGTTGGTTTCAAAGAACATCTTTATTTCTGCCTTCATTTCATTGTTTTATCTGGTTGACATTCAGGAGCCAGTTGTTCATTTTCATGAAGTTGTGAGGTTCTGAGTTAGTTTCTGAATTCTGAGTTCTAATTTGATTGTCCTGTGGTCTGAGAGACTGTTATGATTTCCTTTCTTTTGCATTTGCTTAGGAGTGATTTACTTCCAATTATCTGGATTGTCCTGTGGTCTGAGAGACTGTTATGATTTCCTTTCTTTTGCATTTGCTTAAGATTGATTTACTTCCAATTATCTGGTCAATTTTAGAGTAGGCGCCATGCGTTGCTGAGAAGAATGTGTATTTTGTGGATTTGGTGGTGGTGATTTCTGTAGATTTCTATTAGGTTTGCTTGGTCCAGATCTGAGTTAAAGTCCTGGATATTTCTGTTAATTTTCTGTCTTGTTGATCTGTCTAATATTGATGGTGGAGTGTTAAAGTCTCCCACTATTACTGTGTAGGAGACTAAGTCTCTTTGTAGGTCATTAAGAACTTGCTTTATGTACCTGGGTGCTCCCTGTATTGGGTGCGTATATATTTAGGATCATTAGTTCTTCTTGATGCATTGATCCTTTTACCATTATGTAATGCCCTTCTTTGTCTCTTTTAATCTTTGTTGGTTTAAAGTCCATTTTATCAGAGAGTAGGATTGCAACTCCTGCTTTCTTTTTGCTCTCCATTTGCTTGATAAATCGTCCTCCATTCCTTTATTTTGAGCCTATGTGTGTCCTTGCATGTGAGATGAGTTTCCTGAATACAGCTCACCAATGCGTTTTGAATTTTTATCCAATTTGTCAGTCTGTGTCTTTTGATTGGGGCACTTAGTCCATTTATATTTAAGGTTAATATTGTTATATGTGAATTTGATCCTGCCATTTTGATGCTAGCTGGATGTTTTGCCTGTTAGTTGACACATTTTCTTCACTGTGTCAATGCTTTTTACCATTTGGTATCTTTCTGGAGTGGCTGGTACTGGTTTTTCCTTTCCTTGTTTAGTCCTTCTTTTAGTACCTCTTGTAAAGCCGGCCTGGTGGTGACGAAATCTCTCAGCAATTGCTTGTCCATAAAGGATTTTCTTTCTCCTTCACTTATGAAGCTTAGTTTGGGTGGATATAAAATTCTAGGTTGAAAGTTCTTTTCTTTTAGAATGTTGAAGTTTGGCCCCCACTCTCTTCTGGCTTGTAGGGTTTCTGCTGAGAGATCTGATGTGAGTCTGATGGGCTTCCCTTTGTGGGTAACCTGACCTTTTTCTCTTGCTGCCCTTAGCATTTTTTTCTTCATTTCAACCCTGGTGAATCTGCTGATTATGTGCCTTGGGGTGCTCTTCTTGAGGAATATCTTTGTGGTGTTCTCTGTATTTCCTGGACTTGGATATTGGCCTGCCTTGCTAGGTTGGGGAAGTTCTCCTGGATAATATCCTGAAGAGTGTTTTGCAGCTTGGATTCATTCTCTTTGTCACATTCAGGTACACCTATCAAACATAGATTAGGTCTCTTCACATAGTCCCACATTTCTTGGAGGCTTTGCTCATTTCTTTTACTCTTTTTTCTCTAGTCTTGCCTTCTTGTTTTATTTCATTGAGTTGATCTTCAATCTCTGATATCCTTTCTTCTGCTTAGTTGATTCGGCTGTTGGAACTTGTGTATGCAGTAGCAAAGACCTGGAACCAACCCAAATGCCCATCAATGATAGATGGACAAAGAAAATGTGGTACATATACACCATGCAATACTACGCAGCCATAAAAAATGATGAGTTTTTGTCCTTTGTAGGGACTTGGATGAATCTGGAAGACATCATTTTCAGCAAACTGACACAAGAATAGAAAACCCAACACTGCATGTTCTCACTCATAGGTGAGTGTTGAACAATGAGAACATGTAGACTCAGGGAGAGGAGCATCCCACACTGGGGGCAGTTGGGGAGGGGTTAGAGGAGGGACAGCAGGGGGTGGGGAGGGATAACATGGGGAGAAATGCTGCATATAGTATACACCTAAAGTAAAATAAAAAAAAAAGCAAAAGCATTTTATGTGTGTGTGTGTATATGTGTGTGTGTGTGTATATATATATATATATATATATATATATATATATATATATATATAAACTCTTGTATGCTTCCCAAATTAGCATCTCATCTAACCTTTTTTCTAGGTTCTTAGTTTCTTTGCATTGGGTTAGCACATGTTCTTTTAGCTCTGAGAAGTTTGTTATCTACCTTCTGAAGCCTGTTTCTGTCAATTCATCAGATTCATTCTCCATCCATCTTTGATCCCTAGCTGGTGAGGAGTTGTGATCCCTTGAAGGAGGAGAGGCATTCTGGTTTTTGGTGTTTTCATCCTTTTGCACTGGTTTCTTCCCATCTTAGTGGTTTTATCTACCTGTGGTCTTTGTAGTTGGTGACTTTCAGATGGGGTCTCTGAGTGGATTTCCTTTTTGTTGATGTTGAAGCTATTTCTTTCTGCTTCTTAGTTTTCCTTCTAACAGTCAGGCCCCTCTGCTGCAGGACCACTGGAGGTCCACTCCAGATCCTGCTTGCCTGAGGATTATCTGCGGGGGCTGTAGAACAGCAAGGGTTGCCACCAGTTTCTTCATCTCCTATCCTCATCCCAGAAGGCTACCTGCCAGCTGTTGGCCTGAGCTCTCCTTTATGAGGTATCTCTTTGGGTATATGGGGGTCAAAGAGTTGCTTGAGGAGACAGTTTGTCCCTTATAGGAGCTCAAGTGCTGTTCTGGGAGCTCCACTGTTCTGTGCAGAGCTGCTGGGCAGGTACCTTTAAGTCTGCTGCAGCTGAACTCATATCTGCCTCTTTTTCAGGTGCTCTGTCCTAGGAAGGTGGGCTTTGTTTATAAGTTTCTGTCATGCTGCTGCCTTTTTTCATAGTTGCCCTGCTTCACATGGAGTAGTCTAGTCACAGTCTGCCAGCAGAGGTGTTGCTGAGCTGCTGTAGACTCTGCCCAGCTGCTGTGTGAACTGTCTTGGTAGTGGTGGACTGCCTTGGTAGTAGGGGATGCCCTTTCCCTGACTGAGCTGGACAGTCTTGGTTTCAGCTGCACCTGCTGCAAAACTCTCAATCCAGAGCATTCCTGATTGCTTGTTTTGTGGGGGTGGTACCTGTGAAGACTGATCACCTGGTTCCCTGTCTCAGCCCCCTCCCTCTCAGTTGAATGGGCAGCTCTGTCTCCGAGGTATTCCAGGCATCAGTCAAAAAGTCTGCCCAGACTTGTGTGAATTTCTGTCCTGATTTGGCACCGGCTGAAACTGCCCCGCTGAAGACTTGTGGTGCCTTTCGGCTCTGGAATCTCCTGGTCTGTGGGCAGTGAAAACTTGTTTGGAAATGCAGTAAGTGCTCACCCTTTGCGCTGTTCTCGCTGGAAACTGCACTCCGGAGCTGTTCCTATTCGGCCGTCTTGGATCTCCTCTTGTAAAAATATTAACCTATTCTGAGAAAAAAAAAAGGAAAAGTTATCATCACCTGGAGATAGTGACTGTTTACATAATTTTATTGGTCCATTCCTGATTGACACTTAGATTGTTTCTTTTTGCTCTTACTAACAGTGTTGTGATGAAAATCTTTATGATTACATATTTTCCCACTTACTCAGTTACCATTTAAGGTAGAGTGAATAAAGTATGTTTCTCTGTCAAAGATTATATGCGTTTTATATTTTGGTACATATGACCAGACTTCTGTATAAGGTTTGACCTGTTACACATTTCTTTCTTTCTTTGATTTGTTATGTTCTAATCTTCTCCAAAACATTGCCTTTTCTATCATTGATACAGCAGGCTAACATTTACTGATGTGTACTATGTCAAGGTCAAAGCTATATCTTTCATGTGCATTCTTTTGAGGCTTAGGCTAAATAATTTGCCCAGGGTGATAAACTCAGTAGATTGCTAAGCCAAGATACGAATGCAGGTATTGTAGACTCCACCTTGAGCACAGTGGTGAGGCAGGAAAATGAACATTTACAAAGGATGGGTTTATCTTGTTCTGTAGAGTGTTTTGAATCCCAGGAATGAAGAATGGGTTTTATCCTTTGAGTAACAAGCAGCCACACAAAGGTGTCCGAGTAGGCACTGATATGCTGAAAGCTGGGATCCAGATTCTAGAGAACTTACGTTTCCTTAGCTCTTGACATGGATTTAGAAAGGCATTTTAGGCAGACATTCTAAATAAATGGGTAATGGGGTGGGGTGGGGGCATCTAAGAAAGAGTCATTATTACTTTAATTTCTTCCCTTTGCTAAGGAAATATGAGAGTAATGGCTAGCCACTGCACCCAGAATAGGGACAATTTTTTTTTAAAGGGAATAAAAAACCTGTCAGCGCTGCTGAGTGTAAAATTAGACTTTCAAGCTGTGTGTTGGTTAGCAGGTGTGGGTGTGTGACTAGAAACCAGATGTCACTCTGTCCCTGTGCATGGCCTGTTGGCTCAATTCAGAGATGGGCCCAGAATAAGTTTCCTTTAGATACTAAGCTTTGCTCTATGTTCTCTTTACATGCTTCTGATTTTGTCTTCCCACTGACATCTCTACAGTTGTGGCACCTTCTTGGGTGAGAGCTACATTGGGCTTTCCCCCATCTGTACTCTCACACAACTGGAGAGCTCTAATATGCTTTCTTCCTTTACTAATTTTATCTGACGTTGTCTTCTTGTAGTTTTTATGGAATGGAACTTCTTTCCATAAAATATATGGGAAGATAGGGTGATGTCCTGTTTCTTACTCATCTGATTCTCCCAGAACCCAGGTTGGCACTCCATACCCCAGGGAATCTTCCTGTATTTACTTCATCCCTTCTTCTGTATCAGTTAGGCTACCTTTTGCTGCAAGTAGCAGAAACCCTGACTCAGACAATACCAGCCATTCCTTACATGTGTTTGCTGTGTGCAGGCACTGCTCTATGTGCTGGATGGATACATGTATATTTTTGTGTATATATCTGTGCCTATGTTTAATCCTCATAACAACCATATTAGGTTGTAACCATTATTATCATTGTTTTACAGACTGAGGCTTAGAGATGTCAAGTAACTTGTACAAGGTAAGATGGCTAGTGAGTGGCAGCACCAGATTCAAACAGGGACTGTTTGGCTTTAGAGTCTAAGCAGCTGGCAGCGACAGTGCCCTTCCTCTTACTAAGGAACTGCATTATCTCATAGCCAAGTGTGCAGTATTTCTGTAGCTCTTATTCTTTTGGCTCTACCTTTCTCTGTATGTCCACTTTTTTTTTTTTAAGTTTGGATTCCTCATGACTGTCAACAGCATCTAGGGTCAGCATACTATTTGTCCACATTGAGTGAGAGAAAGAGCTATGTGGAGGAGGGAAACTGTCTTCAGCTATGAGGAAAAAAGCCCTTCCCCTGATGCTGATTGAGTCAACTTAGAACACCTGCTCCCCCTGACCAATCAGTGTTTAGAGGAATGATATGAGTGTCTTGGTCTTGACCAGTTAAGTTCTGCTTCTGGAGCTGGAGGTGAGGTCATCCCCTCTGAAACACATGGGCTGTGTGGGGGACATGTAGGCACCTGAACAGAAATAATTGAAGTACAATGGAAGAGAACTCTGCACACCTTTTTTCCTCTTCATGTTTTCCTGGCACCATATTGCCCATTGTCTTTGTTTTGCTTTGGAAGTAATGGAAATTCACTACTGCAGATGATTACAGGGATATTTCTGTATGAGTCATTGGGATAGTAACCAGGAATTAGAAAGCCAGCAAGACCTAAGGCAGCCTCATAGTCTCTTATTTTTCCATGACTGGTTACTTTGCCTAGTAATTTATGGATCTGCTTTTTTTCCACAGCCAACCTGACTCCCTCCAGACCTGCATAGGGTCTCTCATGTCCTATGCCACAGTAAGTGAGTAGGCTTCTGTGTTAGCATCCTACCTCTGGGCTAGGCATGGCTCAACACCTATGATCCCCAACTTTGGGAGGCCAAAGTAGGAGGATCTTGTGGCCAGGAGGTTGAGACCAGGCTGGCAACACAGCAAGACTTTGTCTCTACAATAATAAAATAATTAGCCGAGCATGGTGGCGCGTGCCTATGGTCCCAGCTACTCAGGAGGCTGAACTGGGAGATCACTTAAGCCCAGGTGGTCAAGGCTACAGTGAGCTGTGATCCTGCCATTGAATTCCAACCTGGGCAACAGAGCAAGACCCCTGATATGGTTTGGCTGTGTCCTCACCCAAATCTCATCTTGACTTGTAGTTCCCCAAATTCCCATAAGTCATGGGAAAGACTCACTAGGAGGTAATTAAATCATGTGGCGGGTCTTTCCTGTGCCGTTCTTGTGATACTGAATAAGTCATGAGATCTGATGGTTTAATAAAGGGAGTTCTTTTGCACAAGTTCTCTCTCTCTCTCTCTCTTTTTTTTTTTTTTTTTTGCCTCCTGCCATGTAAGATGTGCCTTTTGTCTTTTGCCACAATTGGGAGGCCTCCTCAGCCATGTGGAACTGTGAGTCCATTAAACCTCTTTCCTTTATAAATTACCCAGTCTCAGGTATATCTATTGCAGCATGAAAATGGACTAATACAACCCCCGTCTCAAGAAAAGAGAGGAAAAAGAAGAATTCTACCTCTGAGACTGTAACTGTGTGCCCTTGTACAATTTATGTCACTTATCTACTCCTCAGTTTCTTCATCTGTATCATGGGGATGATAGTCCTTTCCCAGAGGGTGGTTGTAAGAATTAAATTAAGTCATACATAGAGAGAGCTTAAAATAGTGCCAGCCCATAGTGGTCAGCAAGTATTAGTGTTTCGTATTATTACTTTTACAGTTGTTATTTTCATGATCTTAAAAATTCTGATAACTTTTGATTCTTATTCTCAGTATGTATTTAATATAGAAACAGTGTTTGTAATCATTTATGGTTACACTGCAGAAATATGTTCATGTTGGGGTTTTGCATTCCCTCAGAACACATCTTTGGGGCTACAGGTGCCTCAGTTTGAGAGGCATGGGACTGGGAACCTTGTATTATAGTTCCAGAGTGAAACTTAAGCTCTGTACAGAATAGTATTCAGGGTCAATGCAAGCACTTTGCATGGATGAGTCTGCTCACATTTCTGGTGTTCTCGTTTCATGCAGTGATCTTGGCAGTCGTACATACAGTTGCATCACATAGGGTCCTCTGATGCACTGCTTGAGTGTGTAGAATGAGAGATGCCACACTCATGCTCTGCTTTGCCTTACAACACTTGGGCCAAATCAGAAAAAAATGTGGATCTTAATCTGAAAAGAAGAAAAAATTTAAGCCAGCTTTCGTGTGAATATACTTTATTATGTAGAGCAGGACATAGGCATTTACTTTAGAAAGTGGAAATGAAGTGTATTATTTTAGATGTTTTCAGAAGGAGGAAAAAGGTCATGGTTTTTACCCTCAGAAACCTTACATTGAGATGGATGTGTTAATTTCTTACTATTTTGTGTTTGTCTGTTCTTTAAAATATATTTATTTGTTAGTTTCTGGTTCTTTTCTTATTTATTACCCCTTTCCTTTTAATAGGTATTTGTTACATCATGTGGGAATATAATTGACACACATTTGGTTTTAGTAATTGACATTTGCTTTATCCAAGTACGGCAATGTAATTCTGAAAGATAATCATCTTGTAAAAGTATTTTCTTGGGCTTTGCTCTTTTAGCATATGCGTTTTTATGCTAAGTAAAACCTTCCTGATATCTTCAAGTTACTACCATCAGTGGAGACCCATTCTATTCATGATTTTGTGGAGCTGGGTTTTTCCTACATTTGAGTAACAAGATTCTTCTTCTGTACTCAGCACAGCATCTTAAAGGCCATGTCTTCAGCCTTCCATATCTGAAAGCTTTTGCTTATCCTCTGATGCTTATTTTTGACATTATAAATGCTCACCCAGGCCGGGCATGGTGCCTCACACCCATAATCCCAGCACACTGGGAAGCTGGGGAAGGTGGAAAAACAAAAGCTCTCTCAGGGCCCAGCATAGGCTCATGGCCAGGTTGCGGCTGGCTCTGTCTTCAGGTGCTTATTGCCTCATTGCAGGAAGACCATTTTAGGGCCCCATTTGGCCCCTGCTCTTCTGGACAGAGTGGTTGGGCATAGCTGGGCCATGGCAGTACTTCAAGAATTGAAGAACCGGGCACAGTGGCTCACTCCTGTAATCCCAGCACTTTGGGGGACCAAGGCAGATGGGTTGCTTGAGCCCAGTAGTTCCAGACTAGCCAGTGCAACACAGAGAAACCCTGTCGATCTACTAAAGATACAAAAATTAGCTGGGCATGGTGCACATGCCTGTGGTCCCAGGTACTTGGGGTGCTGGGACCCCCAAGGTGGGAGAATTGCTTGAGCCTGGGATGTGGAGATTGCAGTGAACTGAGAGTATACCACTACACACTACAGCCTGGGTGACAGAGTAAGACCATGTCTCAAAAAAAAAAAAAGACAGCAACAACAACAACAAACAAAAAAAACCTCAGCCTAGCAAAGTGTGTGTTAATAATATTGAATATATCCCTTGCATATGTTGATTCAACATTTATAAAGTGTTAAAGAAATTTCTCCTGGAATATAGTGAAAAACAAGCTGAAATCAAACTTAAACACAAATTAAATTAATGAGATGAGAAGCTGTTCTTTTTTTTCTTTTCTTTCTTTTTTGGAAAAGGTTCTGCCTCTGTTGCCCAGGTTGGAGTGCAGTAGCACTATCAGTTTACTGCAGCCTTGAACTTCATGGGGCTCAAGCAATTCTCTCACCTCAGCCTCCAGGTAGCTAAGTAGCTGAGATATAGGTATGTGCTATCACACCTGGCTAAATTTTTTTTTTTTTTTTTTGTAGAGACAGGGTATAACTGTGTTGTCCAGCTGGTCTTGAACTTCCAGTCTCAAGTGACCCTCTCTCCTTGACGTCCCAAAGTGCTGGGATTATAGGCATGAGTCACTGCATCTGGCTGCAGCTGTTGTTAGGTGAATACAATTTCACTACTACTGAAATTACTCATGAATATTCTTCACTTTAATAGATATGTATATAACTTCTTAAATATTTTATTTTTGAATTTCTGGATTAAAATGTCCCAAGTCTCAAGTGTTCATCTGAAAAATCACAAATAGTATAATTTGCATGTGCTGAGGGCTAATTGGGCATATTTTTTGGTGTCCGTTTTTTCCCCCTGCTCTAGAGTCTTTTTAGTTTTTTTCCATGAGTGAATTTGGTAGCCTTGTGACTTCTGTGTGTTTTTAAGATTGGCACTGGCCTTTTTGATTAACCTCCAGACTTGCTTTTACTGAAGTATTAAAATACTCTGGCTCTGCTGACTTAGGAATTATTTCTAAGCCCAGCCCTGGCACTAAAGGGCTTGAGGGTGTAGTTAACTAATAGCCTGAATAAATACTACTGTATTCATCCCAAAACATGACTCCCTGTGCTCATATTGACCTTGATTTCTAGTGCACCAGTGGATAATCAAACAATTAGCACAAAGCATCACCAATTATGAGAAGCCAAGCAGTGAGGCCTTTTCTATACAAAAATAACCATGTGGGCTGAAGCTTTATTTTTGGCTTAATAAGACTGCCCTCCAAAAGATACTCATTTGCCATTAGATGTTTGTGTTCATATAATCAGAGTCTCCTCTGGTTTTTATCCTGTACTAATTGTTTTGTGGTGGCTGTGCACTGAGGTCACAGTTTACCACTGTATTCCCTGTATTCAGCATCAGTGCTTGGCTCACAGAAGTTGCTCCATCACCATTTGTCTTACGAATGATGAATGCAAATCTGCTAAAGGGGATGCAGATAGTACTTGTGAGCTGAAATGGGAATGGCAGAGGGGTTGTGGGTGGGAAACGTAAAGAGAAGAAATTTGCTGCAGGGTAAGTGCAAACTGGGGAAGCCCAGTAGGATTTGGTAGGAAATGCCATATAGAGAGAATCTCTACATTGAGCCAGTAATGTGAGAGCTTCTCTTCTTGTTTCTGCTTGGTCAGTGTGTGTACTCTTTGATTCTGGGAAGAGTGATAAAACTGGACTGAGCTCCCTCACAGAGTGATGTAAAGACTTAATAAGATAAAAAATAGACATGACCTGCACATTTACAAAGCATGAAATAAATGTAAGTTGTTGGATCTAATGGTGATTAAATGTTGTTTTCAAAGTATGGTGACTGTTTAAGGTTACTAAATTTGAAAACTAGAGTAAGCTGTTTTATTGTAAAGGAGAGTGGTAAGTGAGCTAGAAATGATGTTTTTAGCCAAGAGAGCATTTGATGATATTTATAAGTAGGAGCTTTTGAGATACAGTCAGACACTGCTTAACAGCATTTCAACGCCTGTAATCCCAGCACTTTGGGAGGCCGAGGCGGGTGGATCACGAGGTCAAGAGATCGAGACCATCCTGGTCAACACGGTGAAACCCCATCTCTACTAAAAATACAAAAAATTAGCTGGGCACGGTGGCAGGTGCCTGTAATCCCAGCTACTCAGGAGGCTGAGGCAGGAGAATTGCCTGAACCCAGGAGGTGGAGGTTGCAGTGAGCCGAGATCGTGCCATTGCACTCCAGCCTGGGTAACAAGAGCGAAACTCTGTCTCAAAAAAAAACAAAACAAAAACAAAAACAGCATTTCAGTCTATAGCAGACTGCATATATTGAGGTGGTACCATAAGATTATATTGCAGCTGAAAAATTCCTATTGCCTAGTAACATCTTAGTCATCTTAATATCATAGTGTGATGCGTTACTCGTGTGTTTGTGGTGATAGCCATATAAACAAACCTACCGTGCTGCCAGTTGTATAAAAGTGTAGTGTATACAACTGTGTACAGTACGTAATACTTGATAATGGTGTATTAGTCTGTTTTCACACTGCTGTAAAGAAATAGCTGAGACAGGGTAATTTATAAAGGAAAGAGGTTTAGTTGACTCACAGTTCCGCATGGCTGGGGAGGCCTAGGAAACTTACAATCATGGCAGAAGGTATAGAAGCAGCAAGCACCTTCTTCCCATGGTGGCAGGAGAAAGATAGAGTGCAGGGGAAACTGTCACTTTTAAAACCATCAGATCTCGTGAGAACTCCCTCACTATTAGGAGAATAGTATGGGAGAAACTGCTCCCATGGTCCAATCACCTTCCACCAGGTCCCTCCCTTGACACTTGGGAATTACAATTTGAGATGAGATTTGGGTGGGGAACACAGAGTCAAACCATATCAATGGTAATAAATGATTGCATTACTGATTTATATAATAACAGTACCGTTTATTGTTGTTTTAAGGTATACTCCTAACTTATAAAAAAAAAAAGTTAACTGTAAAACAGCCTTAGGCAAGTACTTTATGTGGTGTTCTGGAAAGCATAGTTATCAAAGGAGATGACAGCTTCATGCACTGTCTTCAGGGTTATTGCCCCTGAAGACCTTCTGGTGGGACAAGATGTGGAGGTGGATGACAGTGGTATTGATGATGATGACCCCGTGTAGGCCTAGGCTAATATGTGTGCTGTGTGTTAGGTTTTAACAGAAATATTTAAAAAGAAAAAAATTAAAAAGAAAAAAGCTAATAGAATAAGAATGTAAAAGAAAATATTTTTGTACAGCTGTACAATGTGTTTGTGTTTTAAGCTAAGTGTTATTTGAAAAGTGTGAAAAAGTTAAAAATGAAAAAGTTTATAAAGTAAAAAAGTTACAGTAAGCTAAGGTTAATTTATTATTGAAGAAATAGAAGTTTTAAAAATAAATTTAGTGTAGCCTAGGTCACAGTATTTATAAAGTCTAGATATGGTAATATCTTAGACCTTTGTATTTACTCATCACTCATTCACTGACATGCAGAGTGACCTCAGTGCTTCAGGTTCCGTCATTCATGGTAAGTGTGTATCATTTTTTATAAATGGTATATATATGGTATGCATCTTTTATACTGTATTTTTACAGTGCCTTTTCTATATCTAGATATGTTTATATATACACAAATAACATTCTGTTGCAGTTGCATACAGAATGCAGTATAGTAACATACTGTGCAGGTTTGTAGCCTAGGAGCAATAGGCTATACCATCTAGCCTAGGTGTGTAGTAAGCTATACCATCTAGGTTTATGCAGGTACACTCTATGATGTTTGCACAACGATGAAGTTGCCTGATAATGCGTTTCTCAGAACATATGTTCATTGTTTAGTGATAGATAATTATATCTTATTGGATGCCTATTGACATTTTTTTTTTCATCATCCTTTTTCCTTTGAGTTGTTTTGAGTTGCGTATTGGCCAAGATTCAGGGGGGAAAGTTAAAAATGTAGATTTACCTTGGTAATTCTAGGTTTGTATCTCTGGCCTAGCTCCTGAAAATCAACATTTTTAACGTTCTCCTGATGAATCTGTTGAGTAGCTAGATTTGGAATCCCTGATAAATAGTGAGTATCCCAAGGCCCCAGTGGTGACCAAACATACAGCAAGCATCCCTTTTGGAACTTCATTTTTTATAAAATTCTTGATAATCTTATAAAGGGCGATCAGTTAATAATCTGACTAGCAAACACTATACACTTTTCAGCGGAAACAGCTGCTGAAAGGTCAAAACTCAGATGAGGGCTCTACTGAATTTATGCAAGAAGAATTATCAATGGAAATAAGGGATAAAGAAAGAAGACTTTAGTGAATATGATTAGTGTCAAAATTGTATTGCATTTTCTGCTCTTAGGAAAAACTGATGCTAGTTAATTTTTTTTCTTTTGCTTAGTTAGCTCTTGCAGCTATAGGAAATCAAAACTTTTGTTATTAAAAATTAATACTTTATTAACCAGGTATTGAGATAATGCAGAATAACCTAAAGATTTCCAGATAATAGAGAGGAACCTGGTGACAGTCTAGACTCAGGGTCTACCTCCTCCATCAGGCAGACAATCAGTACCAGCCATGAGTGGGATGCATGCACTGTTGGGCCTGATATCCCAAGACAAGCCTCCACTTGGGCTAGTTTACAAACCATTATGTATTTTGAAGCTTTACCACCCACTCAGGATGCCCATAAGCTTTCACTAAATAGAACCTTTTCTAGGTAATAGGATTGTGGGAAGGGACATGGTATCTGAAGTTAACTGTGTTAATAGTGGCCCTGTCACTTATTTTTGTGTGACCATAAGTAAGTTTTTGTTTCTGAACCTCAGTTTTTTCATCTGTGAACTTGGGTTAATATTATGTACCTTATAAGATTGTTGTGAGAACTAACTGAAATGCATGCATATAAAAAACAATACAATGCTTTACCACAATAGACAGTTAAAACGTGTTAACTGTTATTATTAATAAACAATTCTTAAATACTATGTTTTAAGAGACAGAGCCAGACCATCCTGAAATACATACCTGTACTAAGCTGCTGGGCCTTTGAGAGTCTACCATTTGATTTATTTCTTAGTGTATGGCATACTGTGTTGATGCTCATCATTAATAATTTAGGTAACAAGCTATTGGTTTCTGGGATGGGTTAGAAGAACAACTCAGAAGGAGAGGGCTTTAGGAGAGGAGGTCAGAAAAGGATGGTAGAGTGGTTTCACAGTGGACAGTGTGGGGTAGCAGGGTGGGACAGGAGGCTGGGAAGTTGATAGGCTTCTGCTCCAAGAGCTTTGAATGTCAGAACTGAGGTGGGGAGGAGTTCATTCCCTTCATTGCCAAGTAGTTTATGGTGATTGAGTGCCACCTAGAAGTTAATGAAGTACAGAGTCTTCAAGGTGGCTGTGACTGGATTTTCATTGTGGGCATTTGACTTCTTAGCCACTGTCCTTTTTTTTTTTTTTTTACTTTAAATGGGAATAATAATGGTGGTTATAGTAGAACAGCATTATTGTTACTAGTGTTAGTATTGTTTACACGTATTTGATGAGTGCTTACACATACTACCTTGAGTGCTTTCCACATATTGCCTTATTCAACCTTGAGACAATGCATGAAATAGGTATTATTAACCCCATTTTACAGAGCAGACCAAACTTTATAGAGCTTCAGGAATTTACTATGTTGGTGGGTAGGCAAGATAACACAAGATATGAATGTAGATGGTCTAATTCCAGGACGCACACCTTCATTCCCTATCTCAAAGGCATATATATAGTGTGTGTGATTTTACATGTATAAAAACATGTGTTTATGTTAAGGCTGAAAACTGTATAGCATTTAGTGAGAGCTCTGCAAATTGCATTGGTTTTCTGTGGAGGCAGTTATGTAAATGGGTTCAGACAAACAGCATGGGAGAGACTACATAGTTGGGCATGGTGGAGCAGCAGTGATTCAGTCAGGAAGTCTCTGCAGCAGTGTCAGAGCCAGGAAATTGGGTTGGAGTGAATGGGCAGTCTGACTTGAAGACCTTGTGTTTCCTTTGGGAACCCTATTTCTGTGTGCTTACAGGAGAATGCTAAAAACCTGATTAGAATTGAGATATCATCACAACAAGAATATCTGTGGAACCTTTTTTCCCACTCAAAGACACTTTAATTAGATTCCCATCATGAAAACAATTAGTCAAGATTTGCCATACCTAACCAGTCAATAATTCAAGGACAGGATCTCATTAAGAGCTTTTGCTTTCCCAGAAACTGCTGCTTTGAGGATTCAGCACTGCTAACTACATGCTCTGGGGATTAATTCCTGATCCATATTTCCCCTGAACTTTTTTGTTTTCTCAAATCAAGAAGAAAACAAATTTTTAAATGACTGTATAAGCTGCCTTCATTTTCACAAAGGTGTTCTAGGATTTGAGTTGCGCTTTCTCTGTCACAGTTCCATTGGGTTCTGTTTTGAATTACATCCACTAGTGGACAAAGCAAGAGATAAGACAGGCACTGCTTGAGTGGGTGAGACTTACTCTCAGATTTTGTGAGTGGCTTATCCCTCAGCCAGGTGAAGGTTGTCCTCTGTCGATCTGAGCCGGTGGAACTTCTGGGACATCTGGTTCATTTGCCCTGACACAAGTATTGAGATGTACTATACATTTCTTTCCATCTTTTGCTTCTTCACTTTCTCTTCCCTGCGTTCCCTCTGTCTCTTCATTCTTTCCTTCGTAAATGCATTGTTGATTTCCTACCATGTGCTAGTCTTTGCAATTAGAATTGAGGATGCAGTGAAGAAAAAATAGGTACAACCATTTAGAAAAACGTTTGGCCTGATCTATTAAAGTTGAAGCTGTGCATGTGGTATGGCCCAGATAATTGACTCCTGGACACTCCAGAGATACTTGTGCACATATATATCTGGATATATTATAAACATTTTCATGACAGCACTGTTGATAATAGCTATAAACTGGGTCCATTCTAAATATATTCTGTGGAGTGGATAAATAATTTGGAATGTTTTCAATTATGTTTACATTATGTAGCAATGAAAATGAACAACTACGTGCAACATTGTGGATAAATCTTACAAAACTGAGCATGTGGGCATTATTCACCCTGTCTTAATAGATAGGCAGTGACATGATTAGTGTGTGCTTAAGAAGTTGACTTTTGTCAGTATGGAGTACAGGGAGTCCATACTGGAGATACGGACCCCATTGGGAGGCACTTTGCAATGGTTCTGGAGAGAGAAAATTCTATGCCAAGCCCAGGCAGTAGCTGTAGCAAGGAAGAGAGTGATATGGATTGTTGAGGGACATTAGAAGTGAAATAAGCACAATCAGGTGACTTATTAGATGTTTGGATTGATAGTGAGGGGACCATCTAACTTGTTGCTAAGATTTCTAATCTCATGGACTAGAAGGACAGTTGTGTCATTAACTGAGAGCAGAGGAAGACTAGGATTTTGAGGTGATAGGTAATGAATCCTCATGGTGTTAAGCTATATGACCTCAGGCAAGTTATTGAACATCTCTTTGCCACAGTTTCTTCAGATATAAAAAAGAAAATAATTTTCAAAGCATAGCAACCTCAGAAGATAGTAGTGTCTGATCTAGAATATACATTGTTACGATACTGGTTTTTGAGGAGTAAGTATGACCCTGAGTTTGTAATATCATGAATGTGAAGGAGGCTTCTCTGTAGGCTTTTAACAAATGCTTATTGAACTCATTCAGAGATGAAAGACAGGTGAAGGAAAACTTGAATCATCCTTATATGTCTTGAGGATGATGAAACACTATGTACTTCAAGTACAGGGTCGGGAGAAAGTCTTAGGACATAAGCTACAAAGAAATGAGATTATCTAATGTGGGGAAAGAAAAGCCAAGAGGTGATTTAATGAGACTTTAAATGAAGGGCAAGCCAGAAGTTAGCACGTACCGTTGCTGAAAATGGTTTAAAAGGCACAGAGCCATTTATAAAATGCTTTATCTATTTATATAAAAGTGCTACTCAGGGCCTTGTTATTCAATAGACTTTTTTGGTGATTGCCAAAGAAATACATATCTTTTAATAGAAAATTTCTAAACCACTAAAAAGAACAAAGAAAGTAAATAACATATAATTCTAATGCCCTAATGTTAACATTTTAGCTCTGTTCGCTTACTCATCTGTCCATCCATCCATCCATCCATCCATCCATCCATCCACCCACCCACCCACCCACATATCTTTTCTTTTTTTTTAATGGAGCTGAAATTAAACCTTTTTTCACAGGTTCTGTGCAAAACACAGCAGTTTATACACTGCTGTGTACTGCTGTGTTTTGCACAGAACCTAAATGGAGATGAATTCTAGTGTGAGGGATTTAGGTTAGCTATTTGTAGTAAGAAGAAAGTGTCTGATGTGCTTTATCAATGAGTTATTGAGGGAAAGTGCAATATTTTCTTCTCTGGCAGTCTTAAAATATAATAGGATAAACTCTCATCTCATTGACAGCAAGGGCATGACCCTGCTTTACTGCCCTGTTATTCTCTGATATGTGGACAAAACCTGAGAGTGCTTTTCTGAGAACTTACTTCTCCCAAAAGTGGCAGAAAGAAATATTGGTTAGAATATGATGTAAGAGACTTTTATTAATCCCTCACCTACATCTGCCTTCAGGACTGAGGTCTGGAGAGTTCATCTCTCCCAAGAGTGTGAGACTGCTCAACTTTTCATTTCTCGATATTAAAATCACTGTAAAATTCTATTCTAACTAATCCAGAATAAAGACGGGAAAGATTAGTGTCACCAGGATATAGTTTTACATGAGCAAATCATTTTAAATAGGCTTAAATCTAAAAGGTGAAAACTGCTTAGACTGAAGGTATTTATGTCAAATTGGATGGGATAACTCCTGTGTGTGTGTGTGTGTGTGTGTGTGTGTGTGTGTGTGTGTGTGTGTAAGAGAGGGAGGAAAGAGAGGGAGAGAGGGGAGCTCTGAAGGCTTTTATTGTATGCGTGATCTAAATGTAGAGGCTGCTGCTGTTAGCGAGGTCTGATTAAGAGCTTTTAAAAACCATTTTGACCGAAATGACAGTTTGTTGGATCCAGTGTTTTCTCAGATTTTCTTTTTGTTTCAGTGCATATAAACACATACGTATCATGCATATAAACACATGCCAACTATATATACAGGAGACTTGGCTCTCATTTCCTTTCCACAGAGACGTAAGGTTGAGAACATGTTTTCTTTGTTGAATATTTTTGATTACAAAGAAATTGAATTAATTCATCTAACAAGTGCTTATTGAACTCATTCAGTGTAAGCACTGCGCTGAAAATGGGGAATAGGAGATTGTCTAAAAGCATCAAGGAATGGCAATGAGCATTTTAGTTAGTGGTGCAGATGTGACTATTAATCTATACCTGGTACTTGGTGTCCTCAGAAGAGAAGCCTCCTTTACCTTCAGGGTAAAGCCTAAACTCCTCAGCCTGAGACCATTTGCAATCTTGTCTTCATTTATCCTTTTAGCCTCATATCCTAATATCTCCCACATCCATCTTATGCTCCCGTCATTTCTATAGGAAGAATTTATCAAACCCCATACCATGGACTGGGCATTTTTAGATAACTTGTGGCTCCTCAGACATCCTCTCTTCCTTCGCGCCTCCTTACCTGGGTCCTTGTAGTTTTCCTCTAATGGAAGGCTTCACCTCCAGTTGCTGACACTCTCCCAATTATCTGTTTGTCTTTTCCACTAGCCAATGAAATCCTGGAGGAGAGACCATCTCCTTCTCTGTGGACCTCTAGCAGTCAGTATGGTGCTTAGCATATAGTGGAGCCATGCAGTCAGTGTGTTGAACAAATGAATGAATGAGGCAAAGTTAAGTGTAATCCAAATCTCTAGTGGTGATAAACTCCCTTAGCTTTTGTTTATTTAGGAAAGTCTTAATTTCTCTTTCATTTTTGAAGGATAGTTTTGCTGGATATAGTTATGTTGTAGGTTTTTTTTTTAAATTTCAGTATTTTGAATATGTCATTGCATTTACTTCTGGCCTGCAAAGTTTCTGCCAAGGAATCTACTGAAAATCTTATAGGAGCTTAATGTGATGAGTTGCTATTCTCTTACTGCTTTCAAGATTCTCCTTTTTTTCTGTGACTTTTGACAGTGTGATTATGTGTCTTGGGTGAGTCTTTTTGAATTTATCCTAGTTGAAGTTCATTGAGCTTTTTCAATTTGTATGCCAGTTTTCTCCCTCAAATTTGGGGAATTTTCATCCATTATTTCTTCAAATAGATACTCTACTTCTTTCTCTCACTCTTCTCGATTTGAGATTCCCATAATGTGGATAGTGATCTGTTTGATGATGTCTTGTAAGTCTCTTAGGCTCTCTTGACTATTCTTTTTCTTTTTCTTAGGTCCCTGACTCAATAATTTCAAATAACCTGTCTTTAAGTTTGCTGATCTTTCTTTTGTTTGATTGAGTCTGCTGTTGAATGAACCCCTCTAGTGAATTGTTTTTTAGTTCCATTGTTGTATTTTTCAACTCTGGAATTTCTGCTTGGTTCTCATTTTTATAGTTTCTCTTTGTTGATAGTCTCATTTTGTTCCTGCATTTTATTTTTGTTGGTTCCTTTAGTTGTCTGTTTTAGTTCACGGAGCATTTTAATATGGTTATTTCAAGTTCTTTGTGAGGTAATTCATAAATCTCGGTTTCTTTAGGATTGGTTTCTAGAGAATTGTTTCTTTGATTTGGCCATGTTTCCTTGTTCCTTTGCATGCATTGTGATCTTTTGTTGAGGTTTGGGTACATAAAAAACAACCACTTCTCATGGTCTTATGGACTGGCTTCATACAGGGAAGACCTTCACTGAGCAGCCTAGCTTGAGATTCTGGGGGCCTCTCAAACCTTTTTGGGGATGCATCTTCTCTGGGCTTGTGTGTAATTTCCCAGTTACAGAGGACTGCCTCTGTTTTCAAGAGCCCATGATATTTTGTAACCCTTGGTGGCTGTCTGAGGTACTTTCAGGCTCTTTAGTGTAACAAGCCATCATGCTTGCTTTTGAGATTATATTGCCATTTCCTTTAGCACTCTGAGTCATGCCTCTCTCAAAGACAGAATGTTGGATGCACCGTTATCACTTTTCTGTCCCTCCTGAGGAAGAAGCCAGAAGTTGGGAGTTTTTTCTTAATTGTGTTACATGATGCTGGGTGGGAGGCAGCTATTATGGGTAAAAGCAACAAACTTTCTTATCTGCTTTGATGTGGCTCTTCTTGGCTTTACACTCACCTGGGGTGGTGCTACTTCTTGAGGGAGTTCTCACAAAGGCAATTTGGTTTATATATTGTTCTTAAGTCATTGCCTCTGGGGTAATGAGGGCTTGGGACTTTCTATTCCGCCATCTTATCTTATAACACTTTTAAGTGTAATTTAGATCTCTGTTTTACAAAATGAACATAATTAATATTGATATAATTTTGGTAATTAAAATTGGTAGAGATGGTGACATACCTCTTCTGTCTCACCCCCTTCTCCAATCAAGGAATGCAAAAGTCATTCTAGGTTTCTGGTCCAGTCTTGTCTCTATCTGACTTTCTTTAGTAATAGTAGCTAACATTTTATGAATACTTACATGTCAGGAACTCTTCATATTCCTGTGATGTGTGACAACTCATTTATTTGCAACAGTAGTTGTAAAGAAAGATACTATGGTTGTTCCCATTTTACATGTGAGGAAACCAACTTAGAGAGAGTCTAAATAATTTACCTAAGGTCATATCATTGATAATTACCTCAGACTCAATTTTAAAAAGAGATTTTGCAGTGTGAAATGAATATTCTTTAATTTGAATAAGACTGTTGTGAATATCATATAAGCTATAAATTACTTTTAACAAAACTTCTTATAACAGGCAGTTATTGAATAATTATGGATATGATTTTGTATTGATTATAAGTGGTAATTATGCAGCTAGAAATGTGTGTAGTTTATGTATCCAGCCATAGAATGACATCAAAGATGTGTTTTTTGATTTTTGGTGTTTTTTTCTTTGCAGGACAGAGTTCATTCAAAGAGGCAGAATTTCAATCACAGGAGCTGGATTTCTCAACTGCATTCTAGAAACTTTTGCCAGCACATTCTTAAGACAGGGAGCCCAGAAGGTAACCTTATTTCTGCTTTGAACCAATATTAATTTTAAAAAACAATAAGAGTTCCAATAGGGTTATTGAATGAGACTCATAAACAAACATAATGAGAAACACATAGTTAATAAATATATGCAAAAATAATTACCCTCAAAATTATTACGTAAATCCAAATCAAAGTAAAACTAAAGTGCAATTTATGGCTCATTAAGTTGAAAATATGCTAATGAAGAGTATGTGAAAATTTGGAGCATACTTACAATCTAATTAAAAGAAATAATCAGAATGAATAATAATGTATAGTATAGTGACAACTATTTAATAAAAAAGATAATGATAGTTAATATTTATTGGGCACTTACTATGCACTACTGACTGCTAAAAGAATTTGTATTTATTATGTCATTTAATCCTCACAAACCTTTGAAGGAGCTGTTATTGTTGGCCTAATATTATAAATGAGGAAAATACAGAGACCCCAATTGTCCATTCTTATAGTTTTCAAACTCTATTCTCAAGGGAGCTTAGGCTTTCATCAAAGTGATTCAGAAGTCACATTGGTGTTCTAAGGTCCCATGCACCCTATTTTAAGTAGAGCTGTTCCATTTTAATCTGTCTTCTATGGTATTCATTATGACATTTATATCTTCTATTTTCTTGCCTTAATAGCATTATTTTAAAAACATCTTTATGGCAAAACCCATTTCTTATGCATCTTTATGTGCTTATTGCAGTGCTGAGTATAGAACGGTTGCTCCAAAGTGTTTTATTATTGTTATTCATTGTGATGATAATTATACTCACTTATTTCCAGATTTTACTCAGGAGTTTGGTATAAGTTACCTCATTTTGTTTTGTGGGATAGAGATAACCTCTGGTCTAAAGAGCTATTGTTATGACTCTCAGAGACTTCTGGGTAATGGACCCTTGTTTTTGTTTTTGCAAGTCTAGGTTTAAGGATGAACCTGTACTAGGAGGCATTCATCTGGGAGGCTGAGGGCAGTGAATAAATATTCGGCACTGTTTTGTATACCATAGACATACTGTCGAGATTGATGACATGTTTTTGCTCCAGTTGAGGTGGTTCCTGGCACGTATTCAGACTGATCCAGCCTCTTTAAACCTGGACTTGAAGGGAGTAGTTGAACTTCCGGAAGATCTGATGTCACCTTCACTCACTCAGATATTATTGCAGATTTTTCTGTTATATTGCAATTTATGCATTTGTAAAAACTCCCATGTTCTACAGCATTGCACTCTAAAAATGGTGGAACTGATGAGAAAAGTAATTTCATTGCCATGTTTCTTACTGAGTTTACTTCTTGTGCATCCTTTAAACTCTGTATGATAATAGTAATAACAAATTGAATATAATTTTTTGCAATATAGGTATATTAACTAGAAATAGGGGATTTTTTTGGGAGGAGGTATAACATTTAGCTGAAGTAGGGTTCAAAGTTAGTGTTCCCTATCATCAAATTGATTGCAAATATTCATTTATAAAAACCATTCTTGTAGGTCATATAAAAACAGGTGGTGGGCTGGATTTGGTTTGTAGGGTATACTTCACTAACCCCTACTTCAGATAAAATTATTTCATTAACGGAAGTGGGTCTGTATTTGACTCATTGATTAATCTGATGAATCTAATAATGACTTTTTTCTTTTTTTTTTTTTTTTGAGAAAGAGTCTCGCTCTGTCACCCAGACTGGAGTGCAGTGGTGCAGTCTCAGCTTACTACAGCCTCTGCCTCCTGGGTTCCAATGATTCTCCTGCCTCAGTCTCCCAGGTATGCACCACTGGGAGACTGGCTAATTTTCGTATTTTTAGTAGAGACAGGGTTTCACCATGTTGGCCAGGCTAATCTTGAACTCCTCATGTCAGGTGATCTGACCTCCTTGACCTTCCAAAGTGCTAGAATTAGAGGTGTGAGCCACCGTACCCAGCCTCTCATAATGACTTTGAATTGCACAGGTTATGTACATTCTGATCCTGTGAGTTGCATAAAGTGAAATTTTTATTTCCATTTTATTAACGAGAATGAGACTTCCCATTTTATTAATGAGAAATGACTTGACTTAAAAGATAAGTATGCCTGATATGTGGTAACTGCTTTCCCTCCTTCCTTCCTTTTTTTACAAATATATATTGAGCACCTGCTTTGCACTAGGCACTGTGCTAAGTATAGACTAAATGCGTTTCTTTTCTTTCTTTTTTTTTTTTGAGATGGAATTTCACTCTAGTTGTCCAGGCTGGAGTACAATGACATGATCTTGGCTCACTGCAACCTCCGCCTCCCGGGTTCAAGCAATTCTCCTGCTTCAGCCTCTCTAATAGCTGGGATTACAGGCTTTCACCACCATGCCTGGCTAATTTTGTGTTTTTAGTAGAGATGGGGTTTTTCTATGTTGGTCAGGCTGGTCTTGAATTTCCGACCTCAGGTGATCCACCCGCTTTCACCTCCCAAGGCTAAATGTGTTTCTTCAAGGTCACAGAACTAGCAAATGGTGGAGTCTGAACTCAAATCCCCATCTTTTTTTCATTAAGAGTTTCCTCTTGCCACTTTATTATGCAGCGCTCAGAGGAATGAAGTGAAATCCTTGCCCACCTAGCATCACTAACTTCAGTAATACATTTGTTCATTAGATGAATTTGTGTCGTGGTCTTACTCCCTTTGGATTTATTAGGACTATTTGGTTACGAGTAACAGAAGCCACTTCAGCCTAGCTCATTTTAAGGGTATAAGGGTGGTGAGGCTGGCAGGCTTCAGAAAGGTTTCCACTGGGAGCTGAACACTGCTAGGAACCCAAGTAGTATTCCTTCTTCAGCTCTTGTCTGTAAGACTATGTGCCTGTTTATTCTACTCTTTCTGTGTAGTCTGATTTTCTCTGCTCCCCAGGTTATATAATGGGACATGGGCCTCCACTGTCAAGTGGACATATTATATATTAATAGAATTCTCACTAGTAATAAAATGACATATTTGTTTTCTTTATTAATTCTTTGGGAGGGACTCTTGTTGGCCTCTCATAGGTCAGGCACCACCAGGAAGGTAGAAGTCAGGTTGTCCAGTTATGGCTCATCCTGTGCCATGTCCACATGGACCAGGGTTGGGGGCCACTTCTCAGGGAAAAGGGTTATAGGGGGATATATACTCACCCAAATTTCTGGCATGATCCCGCAGTTGATTCTATTTTCCTTGATGGCAGAGAGGTGGTTTTATTCATCTTAATCCTTATTCCCTCCTCCCAAACTGTAGTACCTTGGACAGTGTTCAGTCTATTGGTGTGGGAATGAGTAGAAAGGAAGTCAAATGCACAGGGAGGTTCACAGTTGGTTTCTGATGAATATTATCTGGAAATAATCAGGTGACTTCAACTTCTTAAAGTGATCCCTTTTTATTCTCTTTTATTATGCTCAGAAGTAAGAATATAAATTTCCTACTAGCTTTTGCCTTTTCTGACTTTACTTTTTCTTTTTGAAGAGGCCACATTTAATTAGCTTTCTGATTTTAGAAGCCATTTATGCTTAAGTGTCTTTTTTCTTTTATCCAAATGGTCGTGTTTTCCGGTATTGGCCTGACTTCTGATAAACCTTCACAGCTGAGCCTGCATAAATGGTGTCTGTGGAAGTCACCATGAGAGTGTTTCAGGAGACTTTATTTTCACTTTAGGACTTATCCCTGAGTCTTTTTAGTAGTGGTAATGATGAGATCTGCTATCTATTTTTTCCAGGAAAATTAAAACAAGGTACTTACAAACTTTATATTTTTATGTTTGTAAATTAAAAGCTGACTTTAGCTAGGGATTCCCAAGCTGAGGTCATGTGTATTCTGTACCTCTGAGGACTGGCTCAATTGCTTTTTTCTTCTTCCTTCATCACTCTTAAAAGGAGGTAACTTGGAATTTGGGAGCCTTTGTGTCAAAAATTCTGACTTTTCACACACCATTCAGACCCTCCTTCATCCTGGAGTGGAAATCTGTGGGCAGAAGAACTGGGATTTCCTTTTGGCAGTCAAGTTGACGATGTGTCCCTGAAACAGGAGTGGTTCTGAACTTACAGCCCGCTGGACTTGCTCTCCTCACCTTTGTGACGCAGCACAAGTCACTTTGGCCCTCCCTATTCTAATTGTCTGCAAAAATGGAGGTTTTAATGTTCCCACAGTTACATGTGAAACTAAGTTAGATAGCTTTCTTTAAGTTGATAAACACAGGTCAAATACAACAAATATGTTTTAGTTTTCAAGAATTAAAAAAAGTTTCTGTCACATTCTTTATTTTCTTTTTATGCTTATATATATATTTTCTCCCCTTCAAACTCATGTAAACACATTTAAACAACTAGATTTTAAGTTCACTTCCACCAGCACTTTTTGGGTGTCACCTATGTGCCAGGAATTGGGCCGAATGCTGGAGATACAAGTAAGAATTAAGACATAATTCACAAAATAGAGATTGTGCCTTAAGCAGCTTTACTTCTAGGACATCTAGCTCAGGGCGGAAAGCAGGACAGACAATGAGTAAACATCTGCTGATGCAGAAAATTTATTGAGCCTTTCTTGGTGTTCAGTGCCAGCACTATGATCAGTGCTGAGAAGCATATTAAAATAACAGCTAGTGCTTACAAGAGCTTAGTAGATGCCAAGCACTGTCCTTGGCATGCATTACCTTATCTGATTTTCTGTACAACATAATGAGATAGGAATTGTTATTCTCATTTTATGCCTAGGAAAACTGAGGTCCTAAGTGGCAAAGCCGTTTTCTCAAGGTCACAGAATCATTAAGTGGTGAACCTGGGATTTGAACCTAAGCCTGTCTGACCCGAGAGTGCTCTTGATCACTGCAGCACAGTACTACATCCATGATCTATGCACTTAAGCCACCTGCATGGGGCAAGTTGTGTGTGCTTGATATAACCAGGGTGAGGCGATGTGGTTCAAAGTAATGATGGAGGAATGCAAGAGTAGGGTACTCAGTTACAGGGAGGAACTTGGAATGGGCCAGAGGAATGGGGCCATGCTACTTGAAACAGCCTTTGAGGGGCAAGTGACTATCCTCCCTGCTATTCAGAGGCGCCAGCATCTGTTGTCCACACTACGGCTGGCCTAAATTCCACAGTGCCATGCAGGTTAAGAGTGTATTATCTGACATTTCTCCCATTTTTACTGTAATGACATCCTTTTCTACTTTTCTATTTACTGCAGATGTATTGCATTATTTGCTTCGAAAATACCTTTGTATTAAAAAATATTAAAAGTTTATTTTTTCTTGAGGAAAAATACACACAGCATAAAAATTACCATTTTAACAATTTTTAAATGTTCAATTCAGTGACATTAAGTACACTCACATTGTTGTGCAGCTGTCACCATCATACATCTCCAGAACTTTGTTCCTCTTCCCAAACAAGAGCTTGTTAGCTGTTAATAACTTCCCATCCCATTCACCTCCTAGCTCTTGGCAACCACCATTCTACTTTTTGTCTCTATGAACTTGGCTAGTTTAGTTCTGTCATATAAGTAAAATCATATAGTATTTATCTTTTTTGGACTGGCATTATTTTACTTAGCATATGTTTTCAATGTTGATGTATATTGTAGCATGAGTCAGAATTACCTTTTTTTTTTGAGGCTGAATAATATTTCACTGTTTGTATACACTGTGTGTATATATCACATTTTGTTTGTCTAGTCATCTGATATGGTTTGGCTGTGTTCCCACGCATATCTTACCTTGAATTGTAATAATCCCCATGTGTCAAGGGCGGGGCCAAGTGTAGATAATTGAATAATGGGGGATGCTTTCCCCATACTGTTCTTGTGGTAGTGAAAAAGTCTTATGAGATCTGATGGTTTTATAAATGGCAGTTACCCTGCACAAGCTATCTTGCCTGCCTCCATGTGAGACATGTCTTGCTTCTCATTCACCTTCTGCCATGATTGTGAGGCCTCCCCAGACATGTGGAACTGTGAATCAATTAAGCCTCTTGCCTTTATAAATTACCCAGTCTCAGGTATATCTTTATTAGCAGTGTGAAAACAGACGTCATCCATTGGTGGATTCTTGGGTTGCTTCTGCCTTTTGGCTGTTGTGAATAATCCTGCTATAAACATGGGTATGTAAATATCTGTTTGAGTCCCTGCTTTCAATTCTTTCGAGTGTGTGTGTGTGTGTGTGTGTGTGTGTATATATATATATATATATACACACACACACACACACACACACACATACACACATACATACACACACACCCAGAAATGAAATTGCTGGATTAATTATATGTTTAATATTTTGAGGACCCACTTAAAAGTCTTTTTTTAAATGTTAATATTTTATTTTTAATTGACAAATTATAATTCTATATATTTATGGGGTACATGTTTAGAGAGAGATATATATATAAAAACATATATATTTAAACACATTGTGTGTGTGTGTATATATACACACACACACACTGTGTAATGATTAATTCAAGCTTATTAAAATATCCATCACCTCACATATTTAACATTTTTTGTAGTAAGATCATTTGGAGTTTACTCTTAGTAATTTTGAAATTTATAATATATATTTATTAACTGTAGTCAACATGCTACACGTAGATCTCAAAAAACTTATTCCTCTTGTCTAACCAAAACTTTATGCCTTTCGGACAACATCTGCACGTTCTCTCTCACCAGCCTCTGATAACCACCATTCTATGCTCTACTTCTATGAGTTTAACTGTTTTAGATTTTACATATGAGGTATTTGTCCTTCTGTGCCTTGATTATTTTAGTTAACGTAATGTTCTCCAGGTTTATCCATGTTGTCACAAATGACAGAACTTGCTTCTTTTTAAGGCTGACTAGTACTCCATTGTGTATATTTATTATATTTTCTTTATCCATTTATCTGTTGATAGACACTTAGGTTGATTCCATATCTTGGCTATTGTGAATAATGCTGCAGTAAACACGATAGTGCAGCTGTCTCTTTGACATACTGATTCCAAATTCTTTGGGTATATACCCAGAAGTGGGATTGCTGGATCATATGGTAGGTCTATTTTTAGTTTTTTGAGGAACTTTTATGTAGTTTTCTATAATGACTATACTAATTTACATTTCCACCAATGGTGTAAGAGGGTATCCTTTTCTCCACATTCTTGCCAACACTTTTTATCTTTCATCTTTTTGATAACAGCCATTGTAACAAGTATGAGGTGATCCCATTGTGGTTTTAATTTACATTTCCCTAATGATTGGTGATGGTTCAGTTTTTTTTTTTTTAATATGTATACCTGTTGGTCATTTGTATGTTTTCTATTAGGAAATAGCTATCAGGTTCTTTGCCCATTTCTAAATGGGTTATTTGTTTTCTTGCTATTGAGTTGTTTGAATCCCTGGTATATTCTGAATATTAGTCCCTTATCAGATGTATGATTTGTAGATATTTTCTTTCAGTTTGCAGGAAAGGTCTTCATTAATTGTTTTCTTTGCTTTGCATAAGCTCTTTAGTTTAATGCAAATCTTATTTGTCAGTTTTTGCTTTTGTTCCCTGTGCTTTTTGGGGTCAAATCCAAAAATCATTGCCCAGACCAATGTAATGGATTTTTTCGCATTTTATTTCCGTCTATTGACTGTAAATGTGCAGGTTCATTTCTGGGTTCTCTATTCTGTTCCATTATTCAGTGTGTCTGTTTTTATGCCAGTATTGTGCTGTTTTGATTACTATAGGTTTGTAGTATATTTTGAAATGAGGTAATGTGATGCTTCCAACTTCGTTCTTTTTACTCAAGATTACTTTGGTTATTTGAGGACTTTTGTGGTTCTGTGTGAATTTTAGAATTGTTTATTGTATTTTTGTGGAAAATGTCATTGGAATATTGATAGAAATTGCATTGAATCTGTAGATTGCTTTGGGTATTATGGATAAGTTAACAATATTCTTTCAAACTATCTTTCTATTTATTTGTGTCTTCAGTTTTGTCGATGTTTTATATTTTTCAGTGTAGAGACCTTTTACCACCTTGGTTAAATTTATTCCTAAGTTTTTTTTTTTTTTTATAACTGCTATAAATGAGACTGATTTCTTGATTTTTTTTTCCAGCTAATCTGTTAGTGTATAGAAATGACACTGATTTTTGTAAGTTGATTTTTGTACCTACATCTTAACTGAATTAATTTATCAGTCCAACCAGTTTTTTGGTGGAGTCTGTAGGGTTTTATATACAAGATCATGTTGTCAGCAAACAGAGATGATTTTACCTCTTCCTTTTCTACGTGGATGCCTTTTATTTCTTTCTCTTGCCTAATTGTGCTAGAAAAGCTCCCAGTACTATATTGAGAAGAAGTGTTGAGAGTGGGCCACTTCTTTTGAGATAGTTGTCTATCTATGTGCATGTCAGCAATGGGGTGTACCATTTCTATGACTTTTTCTCAATTCTATACAGAAGAGTGAGTACTATATATATATGTATATGCTCTCAGTCAGTGAGCATTGGTGAGTGTGCCATACAGTGTGTTCCTCAATCTGAGAGGCATTTACTCATCTCTTTACTCTGCTTTCATCTCTCTCAGCTTTGATTTCATGTGCTGTTGGAAAATTTTGACCCATAGTGGCCAATAGAGGATGGTATGCTGGAAGTGCCAAAAACATGCTGAAGACAAGTATTTGCTTATCTCAAGTCATGCTAAAATATGTAGTTAGTTTTTAACATGCCATGAGATAAGTAAGTACATTCAGAAAGCAGATCAAGGAGATAAAGTTTTGAAGGAAAACAGTGGTTGGTGGAAATCTGGAACACATGAAAGGCTTCATATACATTTCTGCAGCCTTGGGAAATGGCCCAACCACTGTGTGAAGCAGAGCTGGAAGACACCCAGGCCAGAGTCAAGTCATGATATCAGACCTCAGGGATCCAAAGAGAAGGAAACAGAGATATCACTGATGCTCTGCAGGCGCTCACCACTTTGGGAGGACTTTCCTTAGGTTAGTGTTTCTCAACCCTTTTTTCATTATCACTCCTTTCAGTAGCCTTTTTGGCAATTTCCCCCTAATTGCTCTTCTCACCATGAAATTTTAAGACCACAGATATACTGATTATTTGTTCATGTACTATTATGTTTAATTTATACATAAAAAGTGAAGATAGCTGGGTGTGGTGGCTCATGCTTAGAATCTCAGCACTTTGGGAGGCTGAGGCGGGAGGATCACTTGAGCTCAGGACTTTGAGACCAGCATAGACAAAATAGGGAGATCTCATCTCTACAGAAAACCAAAATAATCAGCTGGGCGTGGTGGTGCCTACCTGTAATCCCAGCTGCTCTGGAGGCTGAGGTGAGAGGATCTGCTTGAGCCTGAGAGATAAAGGCTGCAGTGAACTGTGATGGTGCCACTGCACTCCAGCCTGGGCAACAGTGAGACCCTCTGTCAAAAAAAAAAAAAAAAAAAAAAAAAAAAGGCATTTTTCAGCCTCCCAAACAAATTGTTTTATCTTTTCAATATTGGCCTGTTGAGAAAGCATGCCATATACTATTTTGGGCATACTATTTAGGGAGCTTTTGTCTCTACCCCTCCAAATTGAAGTAAAAAATTGCTAGCTCCCCACTCTAAAAAAAATTTCAAACCAAAAATTTCCAAACTCATATCAGAAGAATGTTTTGGTGAACCCCCATATAGTTGCTTACAAATTCCACATTTTGCTTCTCTGGGGAGACTTAGGAGATAATATGGGTGATAACAGTCTTGTTATGCAAGCATTCTTCTTTTAGCCCAGTTTGTCTGAGTGTTGAGAGAATACTACAAATGCTGTGGAAATGCAGAGCTCTCATTATGCAATCGCATGGACTTTTTTTTTTTTAAGTTTGTGAAATACATTTTCAATGTGTGATGAAATAATTTGTTATTTCAGACACTCTCCTGGCAAGGCCCCATTATTAGTTCCATCATTATTCTTATTGTGTTGATCAGGAGGCTGAATCAGAGAGAGACTGAATTCAACAGTGTGTGAAATATTTGTCACTGAAACAATGTGGGCAAGTCAAACAATTTGAATATCGCTTTGAAGAAGGTCTGGCCTAGACATACTACAACTAAAGAAATCAGAATATGCTGTTTCCTTTGGTGTATGCTTGTTATTTTAGCTTTATAAAAATCTATTTTAATAGTTGGAGATAATGTCCTGGGACTCAAGAAAAGAATGGAGATACTACAAACGTAGTCTAAGTGGGCATTTGAAAAACCTTGAGACATTTGGTAGCATTATTTTTGTAAACTAACTGTATTAGTTATTTAGTGCTGTGTAACAAATTGCCCCAATTTTGCAGCTTAAAACAACACATATGTATTACCTCTGTTTCTGTAGATCAGGAGTTTAGGCACAGCTTAGTTGGATCTGTTTCAGGGTATCACAAGGATGTAATCAAGATTTTAGCTGGGCTGCAAATTCATCTGAAGACTCAATGGGGAAGCTTCATTTCCAAACTCATATGGTTGCTGATAGGATTCAGCTGGCCTCCCTTGTTTCCTTGCCACAGGGGCCTCTCTATAGAGCATCTCAGAATGTGGCAGCAAGTGTGAGAGTGAGAGAGTGCTACCAGGATGAAATATCACAGTTTTTAGTAACACTGAAGTGACATTCCTTTATTTTCTGTATTCTATTCATTAGAAGAAAGTCACAACCCACACTAAAAAGAAGATTGCATAAGGGCATAAATACCAGGAGGCACAGGTCACTAGGAGCCACATCAGAAACTGCCTGTGACACTGACCTTATCCAATCCATACGCTGAGTTGTAGGCAGAAAGAAGTGTTCAGTTCTTTTTAGTATATACTGGATATTGATGATAATTAGAGGTTGCTGAGGGTCAGCTGTATCCCTGAAACCTCATTAATGGTCTATGGAAATTTCTGTGAGACATATATTGTGACATTTATTAGTCATTTATTTATAAGTAGGCACAAAATAGTTTACCTGTTTCATAAGTTTCAGTCCTCATCCTTTTGGGTGCTCTGACCATGAATTGCATGAACAGCTCACTGAAGGCAGAGCAGACAATATTCCAAAGGCGGGATTCAGCTATTTTACAGAGAGCATCAGGCAACCAGAATCCTCTGATGTAGTGGCTGGCCTTGGGACCATTTAGTCACAAACTGTGGGTGCCATTCCTAAAGTTGGAGAGTGAAGGGCTTGCTAGATAGAGACTTAAACCCTAATGGCACAAGGATAGGTGTGCATTGAGAATTTTGAGCTAATCCACATATCTTAAGTTCCATTCATTGGGTTAATGACAGTCCATTTCTAATATCCATTATGCTAGTTAATAAGCCATTACTTTTACCAGTGAAAATTTGCAATTTTAACATTCCTTGTGCTAATTATCAAAGCCTTTGATGTCTAACTGAAGTTTCCAGAGAGCGAGGTTGCTGATTAGAATGTTCACAGATAATCTCTGGCATGTGAGGCCTGCCGTAGGGCATCTGGCTATGTCTGGTGTAACTTGAACTAACACTCATACTATCATAGTATACATCATGCTCTGAAGTATTTTAAAGCAAATTATAGACAACTTAACAATCATATACCAAATATCAACTTCTGAACTAAAAGCATAGTATGCTGTGCCTTTAGAAAGGTTATTCAGTGTGAAACCGATTTTGTCTGTCTGTTTTTTTTTTTGAGATGGAGTTTCGTTCTTGTTACACAGGCTGGAGTGCAATGGCGCTCACTGCAACCTCCGCCTCCTGGGTTCAAGCAATTCTCCTGCCTCAGCCTCCCGAGTAGCTGGGACTACAGGCACCTGCCACCATGCCCAGCTAGTTTTGTATTTTTAGTAGAGACGGAGTTTCACCTTGTTGACCAGGATGGTCTTGATCTCTTGACCTCGTGATCCACCCGTCTTGGCCTCCCAAAGTGCTGGGATTATAGGCGTGAGCCATCATGGCTGGCCTGTCTGTATGTTTAACATAGGGATTGAGTATGAAGTTTTAGAGAAAAGTTTCTTGGCCCTTGATCAGGTTTTTTCACTTTTCACAAGTCACGCTTTCTCTCTCAGACCCCTAACTTTCTCTCTCTAGAATGAAGTGATCATAAACCCTGTTTTACAGAATTTTTAAAGGATTAAGTAAGGTTACATATGTGAAGCATGCCTGGAACATAGTAAAACCTCAATAACTGTTAGCTTTCAGAGATGTTCTCTGCCAAAAAGTATATTTTTATAGGTAATAGCCTTTTAAATACAAAAATTTTAGATATACAGTGGTATAGGGGAAGTTTGTGGTGTTTCTTTTAAAAATGATATATTTTTATCATTTTCTTGGATTATAAAAAATAAATATCAATATTTAAAGTTAAGATATTCATTCATAATTCTAATACACATTTAACATTTTGTATTCATATTTAACATTTTAATGTAGATCTTTTTATGTATCTGTTCATGTTTGCATATATATGTATATGTATTTTTTTTCCTTTTTAAAAATAAAGTTGGGATTATTTAGTCCACTGTTTCATTTGTGGACACATTATAAACATTTTTTCTGCATCATTACATATTTCTTGAAAACATGATTTTTGGTGCCTGCATAATATTCCATTGGGATAATAACTGTTATTGTTCATTTCTATTTATCTTCACTATTATGAATAATATTGGAATAAATTTTTGGATATAAATGCTGTATAAATGTTTGTGTACATACCTTGTTGCTTTCTGAACTAGGACCTTTCATGCTTATTGCCAAATTTTCTTCCAAGAGAATTCCGTAAATTTGGCACTGGATATCATCCATATTCTTGCTGTATAACTTGAATGAAGGACTTAACCTCTTAGAACTTCCATTTGTCATTAAGAAATTACACTCATTTCACTTCATAAAATCATTGAGAAGAAAATAAAATTATTAGGTCTTGTCTTCTGATATCTACTTTGAAGACTACTGAAAGTTAATTATTTTGCCATTAACTAGTTTGACCTTAGTCCGCCTCCTCTCCCCTCCAGTCCCCTGCCCTGCCCTGCCCTCCCTTCTCCCACTTCTACTGCCCTCCCCTTCCTTCTTCTTTCCTTTTTCTTTTCTTTTTGGCTCACCACAACCTCACCTTTTGGGTTCAAACAATTCTTGTGCCTCAGTCTCCCTAGTAGCTGAGACTACAGGCTGGACTACCATGCCTGGCTAGTTTTTTTGCATTTTTAGTAAAGACCAGGTTTTACCGTGCTGGCCAAGTTGGCCAAGATCAAATGATCTGCCCACCTCGGCCTCCCAGAATGCTGGAATTTCAGGTGTGAGCCACCGTGCCCTTTCCTATGTGCTACATTGGATCAGTTGCTTTGAGGTGCTCAATTCTGTATCTGTAAACAACTGTTCAGGGTACACACATACATGGGCAGTCACAACTCTAAAAAACAGTAAACATTTCAAAATTCAGTAATTCCAAAATAGAGGAAAAGAGCAAATAAAACTATCATTCAAAAGAATAAAGAGAAGTCACAGTGTGATATTAAGAACATGGTATGATAGTATACTGACTATATTTTGGAGACTTGCATTTCCTGCTTGTTCATGTGAATTTTTTCAAGATTCTTTATATTATTTAAACCACATGAAAAAACTGATGAATTTTTTTTTCCTGTTCCAGAGGGTTTATTTCCCAGTTCAAATTTACCTCTGTTGATAATACTTTTTAATCCCACCCTTGAGTGCTCAGATAGATTGATTTAGTTGATATTTATTCATTAGATGTCCTGAGAATATTGCCAAGAATTCCGATTTTTAATAGCTTATTTATAGATCCCGTAAATCATAGTAGCTGCTGTCTTCTTACACATCTCCCTCCCCATCAGCCCTGCTACTACTGTTACCTCTAGAGTTTTTGTCTGATGAAACATAGGCTTTGCAGGGAAAACAGCTTTGTGGAAATGAGTATTCTGAGTGATACAGTTTTTTGTTCCTTCTTCTGAGTTTAAATCAATGCCTTTACCTTGACTGTGAAACCTGGGAATCCAAAATCCCTTGATGGCTCATTTGAATTCATCCTGGTTGTAACAGACTTTGCTCGGTGGTAAAGCTTTTGGGAATTCCTGGTTGATTTACCAGCTGAAATTCTGGGATGTTGCCTTCTATGAAACTAAATGAAATCTCAGAAGTCAAGCTCTTGCCTGAAATGATAGAAAGTGGTTTCTTGAGCTTCAGATGTGTTAGTGCGTGGTGATGGGAGAAAGTGCCTCCTGACGCAGTGCGGTGAAGAGACTGTCAACCCAGCCGCCAGTCAGGAGACCTGGGCTCTAGCCCTGTCGTGGCCTCTCTCTAAGGGCTGTGTTGCTTGGATTAGTTGCTCTGAGCTTCACTAACATATTCTGTAAAACCAGATTGGACTGGGTAGGTCATTTTCAATTAGGCAGTTGTCTGACTTTTTTAAAAAAAATTCTCTCTCCCTTCCTTCAATGTCTGACCAATATTTTTCTGACAAATAGTCTTTAAGCCTGCATTAAAATGCAGTAGTTTAAGTGTTTACCATGAGCTAAGTGCTATACTGTTTTATGAATATTTAATTTTATGAATATTTAATTTTCCCAGTTACCTTCTGGAAGAGAGACTGTGGTTACTCCCAGTTTTCTGTTTTACAAATGAGGAAATAGAAGCACACAAAGGTTAAATTCCTTGCGCAAAGGCATCAGCCAATAAGTGGCAGAGCTGGAATTTGAATCCAGGTGGTCCTGACCATCCTCTCAACTGCCATTCACTTTGATTCCCTGAGAGGGAGGTCAGAGTCCCAGAGTTTAGGTGAAGGAGACAAGACAAATGCATGACTTGTCTCCATCAGCATTGGGCATTTATATGACTTTGTAGTAGATACTTGTTAGACTATAGAGAAAAATGTTCTCGTCTTCAAAACACTTAATATGATACTTGTTTTCTTAGTGTTCCTCCACTCTCATACCCATTAGTTCTTCTAATCTCTCCAAAGAGATTTGGGAGCTGTATTCTTTCCACTATTCTGGATGGAATTTCTAACCAATCTATTAGTTTTCTGAACCCGTTCTCTCACTCTTTTGTGCTAAATTCAAAGACAAAGACAATGAGAAAATAGGAATTTGTGGCCACTATAAATCTTCATGTACCTCGTATAAACCTAAGGCAGGCATAGAATTGAAAGCTGCAACAGCTCTGGCCAGGCTGCATTGAAATACCAAAAAAAAAAAATTTATGTGTGTATACACACATATACATATATAAAAATATAGGGGCTGCATCTGCATATTGTGTGGATCAATTGCCTTTAGGGACACATCTGTTGTAAATCAGAGGTATCATTACTTATAGGATTGGGCTTGGATTTTTCTAGACTCTTTGTGTTTAATTAAGGCTCTTAGTGTGACCAAAAAGGCCAGGAAAATGTCATTTAGACATCTCAGCTGAGGGACTAATAAAGAATTCTGGGTAGAGCTACTTGAATTGGAAAGGTAATTTCGTTTAAAATACATCCACTAGTTTAGCAGCAGTTGTGTGCTTAAGCCCTGCAGCATAGTTCAATGTTCCTTGAGCTCTCTGAGGTGTCCAGCTGTTCCCCTGGAGCATTCTTCCTCCCTTAGTCTATGGTGATTTCTATGGCTCCCCACTGTAAGATAGAATTTCATCCTTCCTGAAAGACTGTTTTGGTTGTACTCACCTCTAATGGGCAGTAGGCAGTGACCCAGGAAGGCAGTGGGGAGGAGGCTCCAGTGTCAGCTTGTTGTTAGGGGAAAAGGAAGCATTGTGTCTAGTGAAGCTGGATTTGTTGTAGTGACATGTTTTTGTCACTTTCAGTTTTTTTGAATTCCATTTACTGTCTGGGATTTGACCCCTTTTTCATTGGCTAGCTTTTTTCCTTAGAATCCAGCTCACCATCTCTGAATTTCCAAAGGAAAATGATGGCTCTTTGGGAGGTGAGTAACTCCTTTCTTATTGAGTCCCAATTTAAGTAGAATGTGAAGACTATAATTAGAAATTTCCTCAATCAGTGGCTTTTAGTGGAGTGTAGCTTTTGTTATTTTTAAAGACATTAATATTTGTTAAAACCTATTGGTTTTTCTATTTTCTGAACTTCCTGATATGTTTGAAATAGTTCAAATTTTAAAAACTTATACTCCTCCTAAAAAGACTTTTAAAATCTTTAAACAAAATTAAAAAAAAAAACTTATTTAACAATGTTTTGAGTAGGTACTACCTGCACATAAACATTTTAAATTATATTTTCAGTAGAGTCATTTATGTTCTTTTTCCTTAGCTCCCTTTGAGACCAGCAAAATACTCTGCCCTAACCAGCTATATGAACTTGACTGAGCTATTTAATTTTCTGTGTCTCATGTTCCTCATCTTTAAAAGGGGGACAATATCAGAACCTACTAAATAAAGTATCGTGAGGTGTAAATGAGCTATGTACATAAAGCACTTAGGATAGGATGTGGCCACAACAAATGATAAGCTGTTATTGTTGTTTTGAGACAGAGTCTCGTTCTGTTGCCCAGGCTGGGTGTAGTGATACGATCTTATCTCACAGCAACCTCTACCTCTTGGGTTCAAGTGATTCTCCTGCCTCAGCCTCCCGAGTAGCTGAGATCACAGGAAACTGCAACCATGTTTGGCTAATTTATATATTGTTAATAGAGACAGGGTTTTGCCATGTTGGCCAGGCTGGTCTCGAACTCCTGACCTCAGGTGATCCCCCTGCCTTGGCCTCCCAAAGGGCTGGGATTACAGGTGTGAACCACCATGCCCAGCCCCTGTTGCTGTTTTAAGAGATGAAGTTTCACCATGTTGCCCAGGCTGGTCTCAAACTCCTGGCTCAAGCTGGTTGTCATTATTAACATTATTTTAAAAGCAAAATGCAAGATAGATAAAAGCAATAACTTATTTTCCCCATTGTGACATTATAAACAAATGTTTAGTGATTACGATGAGCCTGTCTTTAGCTCCCTTTGAGACCAGCAAAATACTCTGCCCTCCCTCAAAGAGTATGGATGAACTTAACCTCTCTCTGGGTGAACTATGAATAATATGGTTGGAATCAACCCAATGTGGATTTAAATCCGAGTGCCCTCCCTCAAAGAGTATGGATGAACTTAACCTCTCTCTGGTGAACTATGAATAATCATTGCCTATCTTATGAGTATGAGAGTAAAGGAGATTGTATCAAAAAGTGCTTAAAATACCTTGGCACATAATAAATACTAAATAAATGGTAATTGTTTTCTTTTCATTATGACCCAAATTGGCATATTTCCTTCTAGTCTCATGTGCAAATTTTAAACACAGTCATAATTACAGCATTAGTACAATTTCATTTCTTGCTTTTTTCAAGTAATATTTTATAATAAACGCCTTTCACAGTAATTGCATAAACTTCAAAGTCATCATTTTAATGATAATATGTCATTAAATAATTATATAATAATTTATATTGCCCTTTATTTACTATTGAGCATTTTGGTTATTTCCACTTTTACCTTTACAAATGACAGCATGTGAAACAACTTTATGCATATAACCTTTCCTGTTTTGTAACATTACCTTAGAAAAGATTCCCGGAAGCACTCTTAACTATATGTGACTGCTTTCAGGATCCTTTGAATGGGTTTTTTATCTGTGTCACTGAAAGATAGGCTTCTGTTTAAGGCTTACCACTTTATCCTCAGTACCTAGCACATCATCATTGCTCAATAAATATTTATTTATTGAATTAATGAACAAATGAACATACTATCATATTATTTTCCAAAAGTGATTAGACTTTATGTTTTCTTTCTGTTATCTTTTAGCAACAGTCTTAAGAGCAGAGGCATTTTCTATATGGCACAGGGGTAATCAGAAAGGTAACAGTAACAGGTAATATTTTTCCAGTACTTTCTTTGCCCCATCCTGAGTATGTTGCATGTATTACCTCATCCACCTTGCTTAGCATCCACCATCCAATTCTCTCTAGTGAGTACTGTTGTTTCAGGATCTTTGGGGTATCACTTTTCTGGCTGGAAACCTGTGGCTGGTGGCACCTTTGCCTAAGTTTTGTGTGGGCCTGCTGGGCCCATTCTGCCCACTCAGCCTGGCAGCCTGTGCTCAGTTCACACTACTGCCCTGGATCACACACTTCCAAGGGAGATTGTGAGTCAGGCATGGAGCAGTGAGGGGTGCGTGAGCAAATGTGGAATACAGTCACTGAGCAGTTGGACACACCAGCTGCTGCCATGGGGCAGGCAGCTCTAGGTGCTGGCATGGGTGTCATTTCTCTGCAAGGTTGTGGCTGGACCAGGCACACTACAAACAGCTTTCCTGGGGAACTCACAATATGTAGCTCCTTTCTGTAGCCAGGGTGTCCTGTAAAGTTTTCAGCCACTAAAAGTGGAGTGGGAAGCTTCTCTCTGCAGGTAGGTCATCCAGTCGTCTCTGTAGCTTTCAGCAGAGAGGAGTTCCTGGAGTGGGTTGCTCCCCTCTGCAGTTAATAGTCCTATCTCTGCAGCTCTTAGCAGAGAGGAGGCCCTGGAGCAGGTAGCTCTTCTCTGTGGCTGGTTGTCCGAACATCTGCTGAGCTCTGACTGAACCCAGGGCTTTTACGGGCCTCAGGGAAGGAAGTATGCACCGGTTGGTCCATGGGTGGCCATGGGTGGTCCCAGAAAAGGCACACAAATTCCCACTCAGGTGGGTGGGTCTGGCAGCCCCACCTCCAGCCTTTAGGCCCTCCCTGGCCTGAAAATGGGGCTTCACTGGGGATCTGCTCCTTTCTGTCCAGGAACCTGTCTACCTCCTGCTGCCATTCATATTGCCCATGTTCAGCCCTGGTGTTGCCCTAAGATTGGAGCAGGTGCCAACAGCTGGGAGAAGCCAGGCAGCAGGGGCAGGCACTTCCAAGCCAGTGAGTGCAGGGGACCCTTCCTGCCACCCCCTGTCCCCAAGAGTGTAGGGATGCCTTGGTTCACAGCATGCATTGGGTGGCTGCAGCTATGCCCGTGGGGACAGAACTCCTGACTGCTCTGTGGAGCAGCAGGCCCAGGTCTGCAGCTGCAGTTTGGGTGGCTGTAATTGTGCCCAGGAGGGTGGGCTCCTACCTGCCCCTGGGCTCCTGCCAGCTCCATGGAGTGTGCAGCCCTGGCTGTGCCTCCCTGTTGCAGCCGGCAGTGATGGCAGTGGCAGACCATTTGGAACAGCTGCTGCCATCACTATCATTACAATTTTATAGATGAGGAGACATAGAGAGGCGAGTTGACTTGCCCAAGATCACACAGATGGTGAGTGGTAGAATCCAGATTTAAACCAGACAGTGGGACTCAGACTGAGCATGTACTCAAGAGGCTGTCTTGGGAGGATTGCTTGAGCCCAGGAGTTTAGTGCTTCAGTGAGCTATGATTGCACTGCTGTACTCCAGCCTGGGCAACAGGGTGAGACCCCATCTCTAAAATGAAACAAAAAATTCCCCCTCAGTTTACTTTTCCAGCAGCTCACTCCTTTACTTCAGCCACCGTAACAAACTATTTTTAGAGAACCTGAATTTGTTGGCCAGATTCCATATAAGATGTGAATCAGTGCTGTCCCTCAGTCTTGAGAATTTTGCATCAGTCCCAAGCAAGACCCAGAATTGCTTACTGCATTTGGGTTTTTAAAACAACCTCCCCTTGCAGTTCACCAAGTGAAGGATTTGTGAATTTTTTTAAAATAGAAGGTTTAATTTTTTTTTATTCAAAGGAAGAATTTTATTAGATTGTTTAACATTAAAGACAGATGGTAGATTTGGAACATCACCCACGTGGGAGATATTAATCCATGCAGGGATATTTCAACCAAATCATACAAAGAATATCCTAGAGATTAATCAAGAACACTCCCCACTTAGTTAGCAACTGAAATAGTAGAGCAACTTTTAGGAAGTATCATTATTAAGTCTATTTCTTCAGTGTCTCCTTCTCCTTACCAGTTTATTACAGGGTTTGGAAGCTTTAAAGAGCATTTGTGTATACAGTAGTCCCTTTTATCTTTGGTGGATATGTTCCAAGACCCCCAGTGGATACCTGAAACCATGGATAGTATGGAACTCTACATGTACTATCTACAAATTTCATTTTCCTTCTTCACAATTTCATGGATAGAAGACTCGTTCTTACTGTAGATCTTGTAACCTTAGCATATGATTTTTTCCTTCCTTCCTTCCTTCCTTCCTTCCTTCCTTCCTTCCTTCCTTCCTTCCTTCCTTCCTTCCTTCCTTCCTTCCTTCCTTCCTTCCCTCCTTCCCTCCTTCCCTCCCTCCCTCCCTCCCTCCCTCTTTCTTTTCTTTTCTTTCTTTCTTCATTTGAGAACTTTTACCCTTTCATTTACAGGAAACACATTGTGGCTTCTTTTTTAGCTGAATTGCCAGCTGCCAGCATCACTACTTTTGCACTTTGGGGCCCTTATGAAGTAAAATAAGAGTTACTTGAACACAAGCACAGGAATACTACAACAGTTGATCTGATAGCTCAGAGGTCTACAGAGTGACTAATAGGCTAGTAGTGTCTACAGTGTGGCTATGCTGGACAAAGAGGTGATTCATGTACCAGGACAGAAGATTTCATCACACTTCTTAGAACGTCATACACTTAAAAACTTATGAATTGTTTATTTTTGAAATTTTCCACTTAATATTTTTGGACCATAGTTGACTGTTGGTAGCTGAAACTGTAGAAAACAAAACAACAGATAAAGGGTGACTAATTATAAGCACTGCAGGCATTTTTTTTTCTTTGCAAATAGTTGACTTAAAAACAGCAGATGGTTTATTTTTAGGCTATGATCTGCATATAGAGATTTTATTTTTTAATCATTTATTAGTTTTCCTGTATGTAACATTTTTTTCTGATTATTCTTTTTAATTTGTAGTGTTAAAAGTGTGGAATTAAAACACAAACATCACTTCCTAAACTTGCCACAGACTTACTGTTCTTTCACTCCACAGGTAATACAAAGGATGAGGAGTGAAGTCAAGCCATCATATTTATGTTGCTCTTGTTAGTGACAGCACTCTGTCTAACCTTGTACTTCATTCAACCACTGCAGGTTTTGTCCCCAAGAAATGATGACCATGTTCAGTATCGAAAGGCTTTTAGTGGGCAGTGAAGGGCCCTCCATGTTGGCATTACACAATGGAATTCTAATAGGCAGATATTGTGTTGAAGCAGAAATGCTCCCTGTGGAATGTTTCTCTTCTGGCTTCCCCCGAGTGCACAAGGGAGCTTCACTTAGTGTCAGCAGAAAACGAAAGTCATTTGGATACATGAGTGGGTGCTTTTTTTCTTATGGCAATTTCAAGAACTGTGTGTTCCCAGTCTCTTCTAAATTAATAAAACTAAAACCACTCAGATGTAGATGGAAATGATTTTTTTTGATGGTAGGAAGGACTGTGCCTAAGCTGACATGTCATTTTTTGGTAATTCGAGAAGAAAACCCTATAAACACACCTTCTCAAGGAGATAGTATACAGAGGTCTCAGAGTCACAAAGATCAGGGTCTGAAACTGGATTATGCTACTTTTTTTTTTTTTTTTTTGATATGGAGTCTCATTCTCTCTCCCAAACTGGAATGCCTGGAGTGTAGTGGCTTGATTTTGGCTCACTTCAACCTCCACCTCCCGGGTTCAAGTGATTCTCCAACCTCAGTCTCCTGACTACCTGGGACCGCAGGCACACATCACCATGCCTGGCTAAGTTTTATATTTTTTTGTGGAGATGACGTTTCACCATGTTGGCCAGGCTGGTCTTGAACTCCTGACCTCAAGTGATTCACCTACCTCAGCTTCCCAAAGTGCTGGGTTTGTAGGCATCAGCCATTGCACCTGGCCTGATTTTGCTGCTTACTAATTGGTTGTCTTTGGTTACATTTTTTAACCTAGCTGAACTTCATTTTTCTTATGTAAGTGACTTGTAGGTGGGATATGATGGTGAAGCCTTGAAATGTGCTCAGTACAGGCTAGTGGATAGAGGTCTTAGCCTGCTTGCTAATTAGTTCTTTCCCTAGAACTGGATTCTAATTCTGTCTCTGATGACCAGTGTGATGTGAGGAAAGCTGGTTTACCCTGCTGGGTCCAGAAGTGTGAAAAGGAGTGTTAGTGACTCTCAGAGGTGATGTGAAGAGCAAGAGAAAGGTTAACAAGCATGAGGTAAGCCCCTGCTGGTATTTCCTATAGGTTACCAGCCTGTAGCCAAATGTGCGGAGGTGCCTCACTGTGGGAGTCCCATTAGGAGAGGCCCCTAGTCATATAGAGTCCGTATATCAATCAGTAGCTACTTTTAAGGGCACAGGAAGAATGGGAGGTAATGGTTAACAAAAATCTGTTGTGTGCCAGTAGCTTTATGTGTTGCTCCTGCAGGGAAGTGTGCTATTCTCTTCCCTCCACCCATTTTCAGGCACAGGAAAACATTCAGTAAGGTCAGTAAGCACTCATTGTAGAATGAGGTGGAGAAACCCAGAGTTAAATCCTAGATCTGTCACTTGCTAGCTACATGACCTTGAACAAGTCATTTACCTCTCAGGCTGAGTTTTCTTACCTGGAAATGGTGAGAGCAGAAGAGACTTACATCAAAGGACTGTTGAGAGGGTTAAATGAGATAATAAAGGTAAAGCCTCAGCATAGAGTAAGCCCATAATAAATTATCATTAGATTCAATATTATTGAGATTTGGTGAGATAAATTTTTGACTAGAATATGGCTTTGAAAAGTTCTGTTTTGGTGAAAGGAAACACTTAACTTGAAGACACAGTAGACCAACCTTTTATGTAAAGAAGTTCATTGACTTAGAGAATTGCATGAACCTGCAGGGAAGGAGAAGGGTAGAGATACAAGATTAAAGCAGAATTATGTGGGCTGTTCGATTTATTTATTATTTGAACATCAATTGGATTTATTTATTCTGTTAAAGATTTTTTTTGATAAAATGTACAAGCCTGCTGCTAACCACTTTATCTCAGAATAGGGAAGAAACAAGGGAAAATTATAACAACTTAAATCTGATCAATAGTGAAAAAATGACTAATAAAGGGGAAATAAGAATCTTGTTGCTTTTCACTTTGGCACACTTGAGAGTGTAGGAGTTGGTACTGGGATGCTCTGGTGCCAGCCACTAAAACAGTTCATTGCTCTTCAGCATGAGGAAGCACTGTCTTGTGATTAAGCACAGATGGACTAAGGAAAAATACACTTCCCATGAATGGAGGTTTCGAGCAGGTAACAGATGACCAACTGTTAGAAATGTCATGGATGGGGTATGCACTGGGGGGGGGGGATCATATTTTACATGAAGTGCAAGTGAGGAAAAATAGAATTATATACAGGTCAAAGTTTTAAAAATTCAAAATGAAAATACATTGGAAGATGGCGGAAGTAACTGTAAAGCAGGAAAACATCAGTGACTTAAATCTTCATGTTAGGATTTATTTGACAATCAGCAGCATGGAAATGATTTAGTAATCTCTTATTCTGATATTTGATTGCAGGATATCTCTTTAAATCAGATGGGCCACTTTTGATTCTTTGCTTAGAGTTTCATATCTGGACTAGAAAATATAAGGTTCTTTCTAATTTTTAGAGTTTGATTATTTGGGGATATATTTGAGAATTAAATACTCTCCTTAAGGAGAGAGAAAGCTTTATCATGTGAAGCAAAGACATCTGAATTATTATATCCATTTAATGTTCTACAGTTACACCTAAAGATTTTGGGTTACTTACAAAAATAAAAATGAATCTTACTGAAGAGTTTATAGTAGTATGGGAAAATTATATTGAAGCCATACATTCTATCAGGCTATTTCTAATTGAAAAACATTGTATTTAAAATAATTTGTAAGATCTGATCCAGGATGGCTGATCGCTAACAGCTTGGGATTGTAGCTCCCAGTGAAAGTGCAGAGAATGAGAGGACGCCACACTTTCAGATGAATTTTTGTCACTCACGGACCAGAAGATTCCCAGTGGAGGAGCCCCACGGGTCGCCAGCGCGACTCTTGTGGCTGGCGCAGCGGTTTTGCTGGTGCCTTGGCACGGCAGCTCTTTGTGCAGAGTAAACTGGACTGGTTCCCCTTCTGGCCGATGTTTGGAGCTCCGGGAAGGCAGAGCCGCTTATTACAGACTCAAGAAGAAAGCCAGACCAGAGATTCTGGGCAGAAGAGCACCATCAGTCTTATCGCTGCTGTTTTGGCCAGTGCAGTGGTTTGCTCAGATTCCAGCGCTGGGAATCAATAAACTGGACGTCCACTCAGAAACCTAATTAGAAAGGCAGTAATTGTGAAGATGGCAGATGGATAAATTTATAACAGAGGGAAGAAACCAGCCTAAAAAGGCTGAGAATACCCAAAATCAGAACCCTTCTTCCTCTACAGGGGATTACAGTTCCTCATCAGCAACGGAACAAGCCCTGATGGAGAAGGACTGTGTTCCATTAATAGAAGTAGGCTTCAGAAGGTGGATGATAAGAAACTTCTGGGAGTTAAACAAGTTAAAAGAACTTGTTCTAACCCAATGTAAAGAAACTAAGAACTTTGAAAAAAGGTTTGATGAAATGCTAACAAGAATAGATAATATAGAGAGGAATATAAGTGAACTAACGGAGTTAAAAAACACAACACGGGAACTTAGTGAAATATGCACAAGTTTGAATAGACAAATTGATCAAGCAGAAGAAAGGATATCAGAGGTCGAAGACCAACTTAATGAAATAAAACAAGAAGACAAGAATAGAGAAAAAAGGATACAAAGGAATGAGCAAAGTCTCCAAGAAATATGGGACTATGTGAAAAGACCCAATTTACGTTTGATAGGTGTACCTGAATGTGACAGAGAGAATGAATCCAAGTTGGAAAATACTCTTCAGGATATTATTCAGGAAAACTTTCCCAATCAAGCAAAGCAGGACTATATTCAACCCCTGGTAATAAAGAGAACACCACAAAGATATTCCTTAAGAAGAGCAACCCCAAGGCACATAATCATCAGATTCACCAGGGTTGAAATGAAGGAGAAAATACTAAGGGCAGCCAGAGAGAAAGGTCAGGTTACTCACAAACGGAAGCCTATTAGACTTACAGCAGATCTCTCAGCAGAAACTCTACAAGCCAGAAGAGAGTGGGGGCCAATATTCAACATCCTTAAAGAAAAGAACTTTCAGCCCAGAATTTCATATCCTGCCAAGCTAAGCTTCACAACTGAAGGAAAAATAAAATCTTTTATGAACAAGCAAGTACTCAGAGATTTTATTACCACCAGGGCTGCTTTGCAAGAGCTTCTGAAAGAAGCATTATATATAGAAAGGAACAACCAGCATTAGCCTTTCTAAAAATATGCCAAAAAATAAAGAGCATCAACGTAAAGAAGAATTTATATAAATGAATGGATAAAATAGCCTGTTAACATCAAATGGCAGTAACCCTAAATTTCAGTTAACTAAATCTCCCAATCAAAAGATACAGCCAAAACCTAACGGTACGCTGCATCCAGACCCATTTCACATCCAAAGATACACAAAGACTCAAAACAAAGGGATGGAGAAAGACTTACCAACCAAATCGAGAGCAAAAATAAATAAATAAAAAGCAGGAGTTACAATTCTCACATCTGATGAAATAGATTTCAAAGCAACAAAGATATAGTGGTAAAAGGATCAATGCAACAATAAGAGTTAACAATCCTAACACCCAGATACATAAGACCCATAAAGAGATTTAGACTCAATGAGACAGAAAATTGATGAGGACAACCAGGACTTGAACTCAGATCCGGAACAAGTAAACTTAATAAATATTTATAGAGCTCTCCATTTTAAATACACAAAATATATCTTCTCCACTTTAAATACACAAAATATTGATTGGCCATTATTAATACCATTTTTAGAATAAAGCAATATTCCCGTTCTCCCTCTTTTTCTTCTTCTTTCTTCCTCTCCTTCACTTCTTTTTTTCTCTTTCTTTTCTTCTTTACTTTCAAAAAAAAAAAAAAACAATTTGTAGATGGGATTAGATATTGATTAATATATTAAGATTGATGCCATTTTGTGTGGGAGCAGGACTAAAATACCTGATTTCTTTATCAGGCTCTTTGAATACAGCCAATAAAGAAAGGAAGAAAAGTTCTTGCTATGTACCTGCTATGGTTTGAATGTGTCACCTCAAAAGCATGTGTTGGAAACTTAATCCTTGATGCAACATTGTTGGAAGTGACCTAACGAGAAGTGTTTAGACAGTGAGAGCTCCACCCTTTTGGGTGGATTCATGCTGATTATAAAAGGGCTTGAAACTGTGAGTGCAGTCTCTTGGTTTCTTGTTTGTGCTCTCTTGCCAAGTGGTGCCTTCTGCCATGTTACAACACAGCAAGAAGGCCCTCTCCAGATGCACTCCCTCAATCTTAGATTTCCTAGGCTCCAGCAGCATAAGCCAAATAAACTTTTTTTTTTTGTTTATAAATCACTCAGTCTATAGTATTCTGTTATAGCAGCACAACATAGACTAGTTCCAACAGTATAGCAGTTCACTTTTGCATTCGCATTTAAACTTCCCAACCCAACAGTGTGGTAAGATTCAAGAAATCCTGGAATCTTGAGTCTGATTGCTTCCCATCAATTTAAGGTTTAGTTACTGTGTGATTTTGGACAGGTTGTTTATTTCTCCGAGCCTTGGTCACATAAAAAAAAAAAAAGGCAGATGGGAGGGTAAAATAAGTGATTGCAGGCAAAGTTCTTGGGACACAGTATGTGCCAATGAATTTTAACCATTTATTTTAGATTATTATTCAATGTTATTCCACTTTCTAGATAAAGTTCTGCATCTAAAGGGATTAGACAGCATCAGATTAAAAGTTGCATAAAAGTTGCTTTATTGTAGTAGAAGATTTCTTCCTGGAGAAGTTTCATGCAGTATTTCTCTTACCTTTTGATGAGAAAACTAGACGCAGATCCCTTCTACCTTTCCTTCCTTCTTTCCTCCCTCCCTCCCTCCCATGCAGTTCCCATCCTCATCCATTTTCTTAACCCTCCTTCCGCTTGGTCTGTCCCTTCATCTCTGTGTGTCACACTCATGACCAGACTTTGGGTCTTACTCAAATTTCTCTTCTTCGAGTGGCTTCTGCAAGTCCGTCCTTCCTGCAACATTAGTCTCTACTTCCTTTCTTCTGTTATACAGTCACTTAGCAACAGGGATACATTCTGATAAATGTATTATTAGATGATTTTGTCATTGTACAAACCTCATAGAGTACACTTCCACAAACCTAGATGGTAGAGCCTACAACACACCCAGGCTTATATGGTACAGCCAATTGCTCCTAGGCTATAAATCTGTACTCGTGTTATTGTACTGAATACTGTAGGCAACTGTAGCACAATGATGACTATTTGTGTATACAGACATGGCTAAATATAGGAAAAGGTACAGTAAACATATGGTATAAGAGATTATAAAAATGATACACTTGTATAAGACACTTACTGTGAATGAAGCTTGCAGGACTAGAATTTGCTGTGGGTGGGCGAGTCAGTAAGTGGTGAATAGGAAGGCCTAGGACATTATTATGCATTATTGCAGATTTATAAACATTTTGCACTTAGGCCACACTACATTTATAAAGAAATACTTTTGTTTCTTCAATAACAAAATAACCTTAGCTTGCTTTAACATTTTTTTATTCTATAAAATTTTGAATTTTAACTTTTTGACTATTTTGTCATAACCTTTAGCTTAAAATACAAACACATAATACAGGTATGCAAAAGTATTTTTTCTTTATATCTTTATTTTAGAAACTTTTTTTCTATTTTTAAAAAATTTTTAATTTTTAAACTTTTTTGTTAAAAGCAAAGACACAAACACACACATTAGCCTGGGCCTATACAGAATCAGGATCATCAGTCTCACTGTCTTTCACCTCCACATCTTGTCCCATTGGAAAGTCTTCAGGGTCAGTAATATGGAGCTGTCATCTACTGTGATAACAAGGCCTTCATCTGGAATACCTTCTGAAGGACCTGACTGAGGCTGTTTTACAGTTAACTTTTTTTCAGAGTCAGGGTCTCTCACTTTGTTGCCCAGGCTAGAGTGTAGTGGCATAATCATAGTTCACTGCAGTATCAAACTCCTGAACTCAAGTGATCCTAAGTAGGTAAGACTACAGGCTTATGTCACTGCACCTGGCTAATTATTATTATTATTATTTTTTTTTTTTTAAAAAATTTTTATTGCATTATAGGTTTTGGGGTACATGTGCAGAACGTGCAAGATAGTTGCATAGGTACACACATGGCAGTGTGTTTTGCTGCCTTCCTCCCCTTCACCCACGCTTGGCATTTATCCCCAGGCTAACCCTCCCCAGCCCCCCCACTGTCCCTCCTCCATTCCCCCCAATATACCCCAGTGTGTAGTAGACCCCCTCCCTGTGTCCATGTGTTCTAATTTTTCTCACCCGCCTATGAGTGAGAATATGTGGTATTTCTTTTTCTGTTCTTGTGTCAATTTGCTGAGAATGATGTTCTCCAGATTCATCCATGTCCTTACAAAGGACAAAAGCTCATCATTTTTGATTGCTACATAGTATTCTATGGTGTATATGTGCCACATTTTCCCAGTCCAGTCTATCATCAATGGGCATTTGGGTTGGTTCCAGGTCTTTGCTATTGTAAATAGTGCTGCAATGAACATTCGTGTGCATGTGTCCTTATAGTAGAACGATTTATAGTCCTTTGGATATATACCCAGTAATGGGAGTGCTGGGTCAAATGGAACTTCTATTTCTAGGTTCTTGAGGAATCACCACACTGTCTTTCACAATGGTTGAACTAATTTACACTCCCACCAACAGTGTAAGAGTGTTCCTATTTCTCCACATCCTCTCCAGCATCTGCTGTCTCCAGATTTGTTAATGACCACCATTCTAACTGGCGTGAGATGGTATCTCAATGTGGTTTTGATTTGCATTTCTCTAATGACCAGTGATGATGAGCATTTTTTCATGTGTTTGTTGGCCTCATGTATGTCTTCTTTTGAAAAGTGTCTGTTCATATCCTTTGCCCATTTTTGAATGGGCTTGTTTGTTTTTTTCCTGTATATCTGTTTGAGTTCTTTGTAAATTCTGGATATCAGCCCTTTGTCAGATGCGTAAACTGCAAAGATTTTTTCCCATTCTGTTGGTTGCCGATTCACTCTAGTGACTGTTTCTTTTGCCGTGCAGAAGCTGTGGAGTTTGATTAGGTCCCATTTGTCTATTTTGGCTTTTGTTGCCAATGCTTTTGGTGTTTTGGTCATGAAGTCCTCGCCTACTCCTATGTCCTGAATGGTTTTGCCTAGATTTTCTTCTAGGGTTTTTTATGGTATCAGGTCTTATGTTTAAGTCTTTAATCCATCTGGAGTTAATTTTAGTGAAAGGTGTCAGGAAGGGGTCCAGTTTCTGCTTTCTGCACATGGCTAGCCAGTTTTCCCAACACCATTTATTAAACAGTGAATCCTTTCCCCATTGCTTGTTTTTTTCTGGTTTATCAAAGATTATATGGTTGTAGATATGTTGATTTGCCTCCGATGCCTCTGTTCTGTTCCATTGGTCTATATCTCTGTTTTGGTACCAGTACCATGCTGTTTTGATTACTGTAGCCTGGTAGTATAGTTTGAAGTCTGGTAGTGTGATGCCTCCCGCTGTGTTCTTTTTGCTTAGAATTGACTTGGCTATGCGGGCTCTCTTTTGGTTCCATATGAAGTTCATGGTGGTTTTTTTCCAGTTCTGTGAGGAAATTCAATGGTAGTTTGATGGGGATAGCATTGATTGTGTAAATTACTTTGGGCAGTATAGCCATTTTCACGATATTGATTTTTCCTAACCATGAACATGGAATGTTTCTCCATCTGTTTGTGTCCTCTCTTATTTCGTTGAGCAGTGGTTTGTAGTTTTCCTTAAAGAGGTCCGTTACATTCCTTGTGAGTTGTATTCCTAGGTATTTTATTTTCTTTGTAGCAATTGTGAATGGCAGTTCGTTCTTGATTTGGTTCTCTTTAAGTCTGTTATTGGTGTATAGGAATGCTTGTGATTTTTGCACATTGATTTTATATCCTGAGACTTTGCTGAAGTTGCTTATCAGTTTCAGGAGTTTTTGGGCTGAGGTGATGGGGTCTTCTAGGTATACTATTATGTCCTCTGCAAATAGAGACAATTTGGCTTCCACCTTTCCTATTTGAATACCCTTTATTTCTTTTTCTTGCCTGATTGCTCTGGCTAGAACTCCCAGTACTATGTTGAATAGGAGTGGTGAGAGAGGGCATCCTCGTCTAGTGCCGGATTTCAAAGGGAATGCTTCCAGTTTTTGCCCATTCATTATGATATTGGCTGTTGGTTTGTCGTAAATAGCTTTTATTACTTTGAGATATGTTCCATCAATACCAAGTTTATTGAGGGTTTTTAGCATAAAGGGCTGTTGAATTTTGTCAAATGCCTTCTCTGCGTCAATTGAGATAATCATGTGGTTTTTGTTTTTGCTTCTGTTTATGTGGTGAATTACATTTATAGACTTGCGTATGTTGAACCAGCCTTGCATCCCCGGGATGAATCCTACTTGATCATTATTTTTTTTTTTAAGAGAAGGAGGTCTTACTATGTTGCCAAGGCTGGTCTCAAATTCCTGTCCTTAAGCAGTCCTCTCACTTCAGTTTCTCCAAAGTGCTACCATGCCTGGCCCTATAGTTAACTTTTGTTTTGTAAGTAGAAGTACATTCTAAAATGATAAAAAGTACAGTATAATATATAAACCAGTAATATAGTCACTTATCATTACTGTCAAGTATTATATTATAATTGTATATGCTATACTTTTATACAAATGGCAGTGCAGTAGGTTTGTTTACCCCATCATCACCACAAATACATGAAGAATGTGTTGGGTTATGATGCTGTAACAACTACAAGGTCACCAGGTGATAGGATTTTTTCAGCTCCTGTGGAGTCTTATGGGACCACTATCACATATATCATCTGTCATTGACTGAAACATAATCAAGCAGCACATTACTGTACTTTTTTCTTTCAAAAGTTGTAGTACTTCACAGGGGCTATCTCTCTTCAGTTATTTTTTATTTCTCTATTTCCTCTGAAGAGGGCAATGGCCCCTTCAGTAGAGGCTGTTTGCCTTATCTGCATCCCTGTCCCACATAGCTTCTCTGTCCTTCCTTACACAGAGTGGGTGCTAATACTGTTTATGGTATTTACTCCAAAGCCATGACCCTCAGAAAGCAATATTTCCAGTGGGGGTTCTTTAACACCAGTCTTTTATTACTGATAATTAAGCGAGCAATTCTCTTTTGTTAGGAGCTCCCGTGAATGTACCTTTTGAGAACTGCTTTAGAAAATTTTTGTTTAGTCTAATATTACTCTCTTCTGAGCCTCCTACATAAATCAGAGCTTCTCAAGGAAGGATCAATTTTATAGCAAAACAAATACACTGTTCGAATTTAGCCACCTTTAGTTTCAACTTATTCCTGCTCCTCTAAGACAAGTTTTGTGTTTTTAGTAATAATCAGCTATTTCTCACAGACTCTGAGTGGAGAATTTGCGAAGTGTTTTGAATCTGAAAGGCTCTGAGACTCCTTTGTGGGGATACATTTGGCCAGCACAGCTCTCGTATTAGGGAAATGAGCCTGCAAAGTAGCTCACTTATCTGTACGTCGGCAAATAGAGAAAGATAGCCTTGTAATAGAGAAGAAAAAATCTCAGTGGGGAAAGAAATAATGAAATCAAGCTGGTTTACGGTTTGTCAGTCTAAAAAGCTTTTAAGCCTTATCTATAAAGGTAGATCCACTTAATGTTTGTTCTGCATTTCAGGCATCATTGTGTGATAAGTGGTATAAATTTAGCCTCTTTAAGCCTGATCTCCTGGGGGTTGAGATTTAAGCGTTGAAACTTTATTTGAGAGGACTCTATCGATTAGGCTTTGATTTGGTCCTTCTTCACCAAAGAGAGGTACTAAATCATGGCTTAGCTTCCCTGTTAGGTGTTTTTTTCTCTTTTATTCACTTTACAGGCCTCTCTCTCGCTGCCCCCATTCTCCACGTTCCATTTCTAACTGTTCTGCATAAAAAGACTAAAGTGGTATTAGAGAGGGGGAAAAAGGGAAAAAAAGATCAACCGTCACCCTGTAAACATAATTGATTCAACAAATAACATCTTTCAATTCTCAAGGAAAACCTCAATTTTCACTTATGTCAATTAGTATTCAGTTCAATAAGTGGTGGAGGTCTTAATTTAGATGGATGGGAAAGTTTGCAGGTTCTTACCTCCTAGGGAAGGAGTGTACTTTTCTTTCTTTTTTTTTTTTTGAAACGGAGTTTCGCTTTTGTTACCCAGGCTGGAGTGTAATGGTGTGATCTCGGCTCACCGCAACCTCTGCCTCGTGGGTTCAGGCAATTCTCCTGCCTCAGCCTCCTGAGGAGCTGGGATTACAGGCACGCACCACCATGCCCAGCTAATTTTTTGTATCTTTAGTAGAGACAGGGTTTCACCATTTTGACTAGGATGGTCTCGATCTCTTGACCTCGTGATCCACCCGCCTCGGCCTCCCAAAGTGCTGAGATTACAGGCTTGAGCCACCGCGCCCGGCCGGAGTGTGCTTTTCTTAAAGTCATACTGTCTGGATTCATGCATCTACTCTGCAAAAAAGAAGCTTGAAAGAGAATTAGTGTGATAGTTTTTATTCTTCCTGAAAATAGAGAAAAGACATTTAGTTACTGTCCAGAGATTTGTTAGAATAAAAAAGTGAAACCAGGGAATGAACATTTTCTGGAATCCATTAGACTGTAAACTCCATGAGGGCAGGTACTTTATCTTGTTCATTCACCATTTAATCTCCAGTGCACATAGTAGGTGCATAATGCATATTTGTTAACTGGATCTGTTGTTAAGGGAATAAGAACAAAAAGGGGCACAATTCAGATTTTCTGTTAAGAATTTAGTTAAATTTCATTTCACTGGTTGCTTCATCCTTTGCCCCCAACCCTCTTTCCCCTAATTCTTTAAATGACAGGTGGCTCTTAAGAGTACAGTATATACTATATCTTCAGAAATGATTAAAGAGAACCTATTTCATCAATTCCAAGACTGTCAGAATTGGAAGAGATCTCAGAGATGATGTAAAGCTGCTATTTATAAATTCTTGTAAATGAATAGCTTGTTTCAGAATCACATTGAAACGTGATAGTTCCCTGACTCCTTTGTAAGACTTATGAATGGATTGGCTCACTTACTCAGCTCACAGCTCTCAACTCCTTATAGGAGGGGGAACACACAGGTGAGCAGGTGCAAGGGCCAGAATGAGTGCTTCTGGGCAGCCAGCAGGAGCAGAACTCTGTGCAGGCCTGCAGCAGCATCTAGAGGTTGCCTGTGACCCTCAGAACCCCAGAGGGTGCATGTTACAGTGTGCTGTTTTAGCTTTGTCATTCATGGATGGCTTAAGTGTTAAACAGCTCAATGGAAGGGTCAATGTGATAGCCTCTTGTACGTGCACCCAGGTCCTTGTCTGGCATCCAGGTCCTTGTCTGGCATCCAGGAAGAATCAGGTTGTGTGAAAGAATTGAAGGATGGTGAATGTGGAGGATTTTATTGAGCAGTGAAAGTGGCTCTCAGTGGGATGGGAGCTGGAAAGGGGATGGATTGGAAAGGCGGTCTTCTCCTGGAGTTTGGCTGTCCCTGGCTGAATTCTTCTCTGAGATCCTGCCATCAAGCCATCCCTCTGAAGTCAAGCTGCTTTTGTCTGATGTCCAGATGCTTCTTCTCTTCTCTCCTCTGCCACTCTGCTACTCTACTGGTGGGGCCTGGGGTTTTTATGGGTACAGGATGGGGAGTAGCGTGGGCCAGGGTGGTTTTGGAAAAGGCAACATTCATGTGGGAAAACAGGAATGCATGTTTTCACTTTGGGCCACAGATCCAGGCTTGAGGGTGTGGCCCTCACCAGGGACTGCCCTTTTCTACCCAGTGTTTTCCTGCCACCTTTCCTTATCAACATGAGGTATGTTATACATGTACAGACTCGGGCCTGAGCTTTGAAATTTGTGACTGAGTCAAACACACTCTTGAGTAGACTCTTGGGAATCTGTTTTCTTTTGTGACTTCCCCTAGTAATGTTATTGTGAAGCTGGGTATAGAAAGCACTAATCCCATCTGCCTCTCAGTGTCCTATCCTCTGTGGTCTATGTTACTCCTTGGCAAAAGTGATCAGCCTAAGGTACCCAGCAGAATGATTGGTGGAGCTGTGATAAGAACTCAGGTCTCCTACCTCTGTCAGTGGTGCTCTTGGCCCTATGGTTTGCTGCTTTGATTTAGCAAACAATCCTTACTACTCAGCATTCTCTCAAGATCCAGTAATACTTCTTCCTTCCAAGGTAATGGTAGTATTTGTGGTGATGGCCAGGCAGAATCTGAAGGAAATACTAACTTTAGTTTCATCTACTTTGATGTTAAATATATTTTATTGTCTTCTCTAGTGATGCCTTTGATTACCCTCTATCCCCATCCCTTGGCTCAGACCCCAAGTCAGAAGTCCCTGCCTTTCTCCTGCAAGTCCACTTGGCATTTCCAGCCCTGCCCAATCATAAGAGGATCATATGGGTGCCTGTTAAGGGCACAGAGTTCTGGTGACTGCTTGAGTCCCATTAAATCAGAATTTTCCTGGGAGGGGCCTGGGGACCTGTATTTAAGTTCCCCTTATTATTGTTATTATCTGCAACAATTCTCAGGCTCAGTATCTGAAAATAGCAGCTTCCTTTCCCTTGGATCCAACTTTGATGTCCTGGAGACCCCAGTTTATAATTACATCATAACCCTGTCTTCCCATTTGAAGGTTTATCCTCTCGTCTGTAGAACTTGTTCTGTAAGGAGAAAAGAAATTTCTGCTTTTTTCTTTCCTCCAAGGTGGAATTTTCCTGGACAAGATGCTGGGTGGACAGGTGGGTATGAAAAGTAGCAGAATGAACATTGCGAGAAGGTTCATGGGTGCCTGTGAAAAGAAAGAGGGTGCCTGTGCTCTTTTCCTGGCTTTATTACTTAATAATTGTATAACTTTGGGCAAATTATTTAAACCTCTCTGAGTTTATGTTTCCTCGTCAGTAAAATGGGGGTAAGGATAGTACTCATTTGGAGGTTTTATGTGCATTAAGGTGTCCAAAGTCAGCTCTTAGGACACAGACACAGTTTGAGATTTGCCTGTAGTGGTATTGGAGAATGCACTCAGGAAAAACTCTTGTCATGGGGTATAGAAAGAGATTTTTGAACTGTGATGCACTTGCCACAAAGGTCTAGGCTGATCCCTTGGAGAGCTTTGAGGGTTGGATGCTCCTCAGAGTTGTCCTAAATTGAGGGAAGGAGGCCAGGTCTTTATACCCCTGTACTTACCAGTCACTGGAGTGGGCTGCCCCTTGAGGGACATGACTTAAGGTAAGGCAGCTCCCTTTGGCTGAGGGTGGCTGTGTGCCAGAAGCAGCCTACATACAGTCTTGGTGGAAAGGGGAGTGCTTTAGTCCTGGGAGGGATCTCAGTGGTACACCACAGCACTCACTACCCCCAGGTAATACGTCTAAAACCCCAGCTGTGAATCTAGCATATCTGTAAATGTTCAATGGATATTAACTATTGCCATTATCATTCTAGCTCTGGCAGGGCTACTTTCAAGAAGTTATTTAACTACTCTTGGGCTATTTTCTTATGTTTAAAATGGAGATCCTAAGTTCTGTTCTGCCTACATCCCTGAGTAGTTCTGAGCACATGCAGAGATAATGTATGTGAAATTGCTGAGTGAAATAGTATTACAATGTCAGGTATGGCTATAAGCCTACCTTTTTGAAATGAATATTTGGCTATGACCTGGATTCTTTGAAGGGAAAAGGTTGTGATGAATGTAAAAGTACTTGTCTGTGAAATAGGGCATTTTAATTTTTTTCTCTTCTTTGTATAGGGAATTAGAATCATGGAGATGCTGCTTAAGGAACAGTGTGGTGCCCCCTTCGCAGAATAAAGAATCATCAGTGAGTACCAAAAGCAAAGTCAGAATTATTTACGCAAGCCGTGTTTTCATGCTTATCAGCCTGGTATTCTACAGCAGCCTCCCTGGGCTATTCACGCTGCACACTTCCCAGTTATATGCACAGAATACTATTTCACAGGTGTTTTATCTCTTTAGTACTTTTATTTACTTGGTTCTTTGATTTTCAGAGCAGTTTTATGTTACATGCTGGGTTACAACTCTATTCAAATTGTTAAAACTGTTACACAATCTACCATGATTGGGAGCCTCAAAGTATCATAGATTTGCAAAGATTGCATCTCAGATTAACTGGAGCTTAATGTTTTTGTTTTGAAAACAATCAAAGGAGGGCTTTAAAGATGTAATTGGAGCAGGAAGGGAAACAAGGAAGGGGCATGTTGATTGGCCAGTGAAACAAATATCTCTTATTAGTGATATATGTTTCCAGTGATTCTGAGTAGCTGCCTGAAATGCGATTGAGAGGGATTCTGAGGTCTTGAGAGTAATGCCCAGGCTCTGGGTAAGAGTACCTTGATTGATTAACAGTGTCTGCCCATGGGCACAGGATGGAAGGAAGACAGCACTCATGCTGAAGCACGTGCCACATCTAGTTTAGGGCAAATGGTGTAAGGTTAACAGATAGTGGGGAATTGCAGAACTACTCAACTCCCTACCCCCACTCCCTAAATTTATATGGCCTAAATCGGGAAGAATGGTTTTTATAGTGGAAATGGCAGGACAGAGTTATTTAAGGGAGAATCAAAGCCCCAAATAAACGAGTATGACAGATTTACATCTTACAGAACCTATAGACCTTAGATTTTTAACACCTGAGAGTTGAAACCTTTGACTAAAACAAACTTTGCCTTGGGTAATGTAGAATTAACTCAAATTTTCTTATGTTGGTTTAAAAGTTGAGACATGTGGTCTTGTGTAAGCAACCTAGTATTCCAATTGTGATATACAATAAACTTTGAGAGCAGGTAGCCAAAAAGAAGCAAAAGGAACATTTATATACAAGCACCTTGGCATACTAAGCATGCTGTCCAGACGTGCGAATGAACATCAGTTGGAGAATTATAAAATCTTTCTGTTTATTTGCAGGTTGGACTCCATTTTGATTAATATTAAGCCCCTGTATACTTAATACATATTAATTCCTTTGTTACTGGAAATCTAAACAAGATATAATTTCATTTAGCATAGGCATGCACATAGCAGGTGCTCATAAAATGTTGGAATTGAGTCTAAATATGGTTTACTCCTACATCCACCCTATTCCTTTAAAAAATTACATAGAACAACTTGGCCTCATCTCCCTGTTTTTCTCTGCTAGCATATTTGTGAGGCTCACTAAGCAACCTCTGTACTTGCATACTTAGGCACAGATCCCATCTTACTCTGGGAGGTGGGATCTTGAGTCAGCTCCAAGGTAAATGGAAGAATGAGGGGCCTCCATTTCTCTGGGAAAGGTCTTCAAACTTCAAATTAGTGGTTTTGAAACTTTCTTGAGCATTAGAGTCATCTGGAGGATTGGTGGGCTCCACTCCCAAAGTTCTGATTCAGTAGGTCTGAGATGGGACCTGAGCAATTGTGTTTCTAACAGATTTCTATGTGATGGTGATCCTTGTCCTGGGACCACACTTTGAGAATGGCATTTTTAAATGAGTTCACATCTCTGGGTAGAGACAAATGAAATGCCAGGGCACTGAGAAAGCTGTTAAGCTAGGAGTTAGACATTGTTATGTATTTGGTCAACTTTTGATTAATAGGAAGAGTGAGAGGGGGCACCAAGATGGCCAAGAGAAGCCAGCGCCAGAATGCAGCTCACAGTGAATGAGACACAGAGGGCTGGAGGACTTCAAGGTTCCAAACGAGGTGCCAGGTTCTTTTCTGTGGGACTGATAGGGCACTGGAATTGGGCCTAGGGAAGGAGCTGCAGGGCTACAGCCACCCAGGGGGGCAAATCAAGGCAGGGTGAAACATGCAGCCGGGTTGGAGGATCTGGAGACTTAATCCCCTGGGAGCTCCATTTTGGATCCTGTGCTTGCCTCATCCCTCCTGCAACCCATGGTCCACGGGGTACCTGCCAGACAGTGAGGTGCTGTGGGTAGTCAGTACAAATCTGAGCAGCAGCTACTGCTGGGCTCGGCAAGTTGTCACAGGGACCTGGGTGGGAATTTGGACTAATGCCAGTGGGACAAACCATCCCACTCTGGGAGAGACACCATTGGGAAGATGGGGACAATATCACCTGCAAACAAACTCCAGGGAAGGACCACCTACCCAGCAACCTGACTTAACCCAAGAGAGCCCAGCAAAGCCCTCTACAGGCCAAAAAAGATACAGCTTCAACCTCAGTAAAAAAATGTACCCTCAGAGACTCCTCCTGAAATCACCAACTTCAAAGATTAAAGGGAGATAAATTCACGAAGATGGGAAAAAACCAGTGCAAAAAGGATGAAACCACCAAGGAACAGAATACTTCTTCTCCTCCCAGGGATCACAACACCTCACCATCAAGGGAACAAAAAAAGACAGAGAATGAATCTGACGAATTGACAGAAGCAGGCTTCAGAAGGTAGGTAATAACAAACTTCTGTGAATTAAAAGACCATGTTCTAACCCAATGCAAAGAAACTAAGAACCTTGAAAAAAGGTTAGATGAAATGCTAACTAGAATAGCCAGATTAGAGAAGAACATAAGTGACTTGATGGAGCTGAAAAACACAGCACGAGAACTTTGCGAGACATACACAAGTTTCAACAGCCAAATTGATCAAGCAGAAGAAAGGATATCAGAGGTAGAAGATCAAATCAATGAAATAAAATGAGAAGGCAAGATTAGAGAACAAAGGGTGAAAAGAACAAAGCCTCCAGGAACTATGGGATTATGTGAAAAGACCTAATCTGTGCTTCATTGGCGTACCTGAATGTGACACGGAGAATGAATCCAAGTTGGAAAACACTCTTTGAGATATTATCCAAGAGAACTTTACCAACCTAACAAGGCAGGCCAACATTCAAGTCCAGGAAATACAGAGAACACCACAAAGATATTCCTCAAGAAGAGCAACCCCAAGGCACATAGTTGTCAGATTCACTAGGGTTGAAATGAACGAAAAAATCCTAAGGGAAGCCAGAGAGAAAGGTTGGGTCATCCACAAAGGAAAGACCATCAAACTCAGAGCAGATTTCTCAGCAGAAACCAGGCAATCTAGAAGGGAGTGGGAGCCAATCTTCAACATCCTTAAAGAAAAGAATTTTCAACCCAGAATTTCATTTCTGGTTAAACTAAGCTTCATAAGTGAAGGAGAAAAAAGTCCTTTACAGACAAGCAATTGCTGAGAGATTTTATTGCTAAAAGACCTGCCTTACAGGAGCTACTGAAGGAAGTACTAAACAGGGAAAGGAACAACCAGTACCAGCCACTGCAAAAATGTACCAAGTGGTAAAGAATAATGATGGAATCAAGGAGTGATGTCAATTAATGGGCAAAATGACCAGCCAGTAACAAAATGGCAGGATCAAATTCAAACATAACAATATTACTGTTGAATGTAAATGGCCTAAACATCCAAATCAAAAGACACAGACTGGCAAACTGGATAAAAAGTGAAGACCCATCTGTGTGCTGTATTCATGAAACCCATCTCACATGCAAAGGCTCACATAGACTCAAATAAAGGGATGGAAGAAGATCTACCAAGCAAATGTAGGGCAAAAAAAAAAAAAAAAAAAAAAAAGCAGGGATAGGAATCCTACTCTCTGATATAACAGATTTTAAATCAACAAAGATCAAAAGAGACAAAGGAGGCATTATATAATGGTAAAAGGATCAATGCAACAAGAAGAGCTAACTATTCTAAATACTTATGCACCCAATGCAAGAGCACCCAGATACATAAAGCAAGTTCTTAAAGACCTACAAAGAGACTTAGACTCCCACACAATAACAGTGGGAGACTTTAACACTCCACTGACAATAATGGACAGATCAATGAGACAGAAAGTCAACAAGGATTTCCAGGACTTGAACACAGATTTGGACCAAGTGGACCTAATAGACATTTACAGGACATTCCACCCCAAATCCACAGAATACACATTCTTCTCAGCACCACATTGCACTTACTCCAAAACTGACCGCATAATTGGAAGTAAATCACTCCTCAGCAAATGCAAAAGAATGGAAATCACAACAAACAGTCTCTCAGACCACAGCACAATCAAATTAGAACTCAGGATTAAGAAAAGCACTCAATACTGCACAATCACATGGAAACTGAACAACTTGCTCCTGAATGACCAATGGATAAACAATGAAATGAAGGCAGAAATAAAAATGTTCTTTGAAACCAATGAGAATGAAGACACAATGTACCAGATTCTATGGGACACATTTAAAGCAGTGTCTAGAGGGAAATTTATAACAATAAATGCTCACATGAGAAACAAGGAAAGATCTAAAATTGACACCCTATCATCAAAATTGAAAAAGCTAGCGGAGCAAGATAAAAAAAAAAACTCAAAAGTCAGCAGAAGACAAGAAATAACTAAGATCAGAGCAGAACTGAAGGATATAGAGACACAAAAAAACCTTAAAAATCATTAAATCCAGGAGCTGGTTCTTTGAAAAGATCAACAAAATGGGCAGACTGCTAGCTCGACTAATAAAAAAGAGAAGAATCAAATAGATGCAATAAAAAACGATAAAGAGATCACAACCGATTCCTCGGAAATACAAACTACCATCAGAGGTTACTACAAACAACTCTATGCACATAAACCAGTAAATCTGGAAGAAATGGATAAATTCCTGGACATTTACAAACTCCCAAGACTAAGCCAAGAAGAAGTTGAAACTCTGAATAGACCAATAATAAGGTCTGAAGTTGAGGCAGTAATTAATAGCCTACCCACCAAAAAATGTCCAGGTCCAGATGGGTTCACAGCTGAATTCTACCAGACATACAAAGAGGAGCTGGTACCATTCCTGTTGAAACTATTATGAACCATACAAAAAGAGAGAATCCCGCCTAACTCTTTCTATGAGACAAACATCTTCCTGATAACAAAATCTGGCAGAGACACAACTAAAAAAGAAAACTACAGGCCAATATCCATGATGAACATTGTTGCAAAAATCTTCAATAAAATGCTGGCAAACCGAATCCAACAGCACATCAAAAAGCTTATCCACCATGATAAGTAGGCTTTATACCGGAATGCAAGGCTGGTTCAACATACGCAAATCTATAAACGTAATTTAACATGTAAACAGAACCAAAGACAAAAACCACATGATTATCTCAATAGATGCAGAGAAGGCCTTCGACAAAATTCAACAGCCGTTCATGCTAAAAACTCTCAATAAACTAGGTTGATGGAACGTATCTCAAAACAATAAAAGCTATTTATGACAAACCTACAGCCAATATTATACTGAATGGGCAAAAATTAGAAGCATTCCCTTTAAAAAGTGACATTAGACAAGGATGCCCTCTGTCACCACTCCTATTCAATATAGTATTGGAAGTTCTAGCCAGATCAGTTAGGCAAGAAAAAGAAATAAAGGGCATTCAATTAGGAAAGGAAGGAGTCAAATTGTCCCTATTTGCAGATGACATGATCGTATATTTAGAGACCCCATCATCTCAGCCCAAAAGCTCCTTAAGCTGATAAGCAACTTCGGCAAAGTCTCAGGATACAAAATCAATGTTTGGAAATCATAAGCATTCCTATATACAATAACAGCCAAACAGCCAAATGATGAGCAAACTCCCATTTCCAATTGCTACAAAGAGACTAAAATACCTAGGAATACAACTAACAAAGGAGGTAAAAGATCTCTTCAAGGAACTACAAACCACTGATCAAGGAAATAAGAGAGGACACAAATAGATGGAAAAACATTCCATGCTCATGGTTAGGAAGAATCAATATTGTGAAAATGGCCATACTGCCCAAAGTAATTTATACATTCAGTGCTATCCCCATCAAATTACCAATGACCTTCTTCACAGAACTGGAAAAATCCACCTTAAACTTCATATGGAACCAAAAGAGAGCCTGCATAGCCAAGACAATCCTAAGCAAAAAGAACATATCTGGAGGCATCACGCTACCTGACTTCAAACTATACTACAAGGCTACAGTAATGAAAACAGCATGTTACTGGTACCAAAACAGAGATATAGACCAATGGAACAGAACAGAGACCTTGGAAGCAACGCCACACATCTACAACCATCTGATCTTTGACAAACCTGGCAAAAACAAGCAATGGGGAAAGGATTCCCTGTTTAATAAATGGTGTTGGGAAAACTGGCTAGCCATATGCAGGAAGCTGAAACTGGACCCCCTCCTTACACCTTATACAAAAATTAACTCCAGACAGGTTAAAGATTTAAACATAAGAACTAACACCATAAAAACATAGAAGAAAAGCTAGGCAAACCATTCAGGACATAGGCACAGGCAAGGACTTCATGACTAAAACACTAAAAGCATTGGCAACAAAAGCCAAAATAGAGAAATGGGACCTAATTAAACTTAAGAGCTTCTGCACAGCAAAAGCAACAATCATTACAGTAGACTAACAACCAACAGAATGGGAAAAAATTTTCACAGTCTACCCATCAGACAAAGGGCTAATATCCAGAATCTACAAAGAACTATAGCAGATTCATAGGAAAGCAAACAAACCCATTCAAAAGTAGGTGAAGGATATGAACAGATACTTTTCAAAAGGCCAAGAAACATATGAAAAAATGCTCATCATCACTGGTCATTAGAGAAATGCAAATCAAAACCACATTGAGATACCATCTCAAACCAGTTAGAATGGTGATCATTAAAAACTCTGGAGACAACAGATGCTGGAGAGGATGTGGAAAAAAAGGAACACTTTTACACTGTTGATGGTAATGTAAATTAGTTCAACCATTGTGGAAGACAGTGTGGCAATTCCTTAAGGATCTAGAAATAGAAATTCCATTTGACCCAGCAATCCCATTACTGGGTATATACCCAAAGGATTATAAATCATTCTATCATAAAGACACATACACACATATTCATTGCGGTGCTGTTTATGATAGCAATGACCTGGAACCAACCCAAATGCCCATCAATGATAGACTGGACAAAAAAAAATGTAGCACATATACACCATGGAATACTATGCAGCCATAAAAAACGATGAGTTTGTGTCCTTTGTAGAGACATGGATGAACCTAGAAACCATCATTCTCAGCACACTGACACAAGAACAGAAAACCAGACACTGTGTGTTTTCACTCATAGGTGGGTGATGAACAATGACAATCCTTGGGCACAGGGAAGGGAACAACACTCACAGGGCTAGGAGGGGAGGGGAGTGGGGGGACAGTGTGGAGGGAGGGAGTGGCAGGGAGGAGTGGGAGGGATAACACCCGGAGAAATGCCTGATGTAGGCAACGGGTGGGGGGTGGGGTGGGGGATGGAGACAGCAAACCACCACGGCATGTATGTACCTATGCAAGAATCCTGCCGGATACAGGACGTGCACATGTACCCCAGAGCCCAAATACAATTAAAAAAAAAATAGGAAGAGTGATATTCTTTGTATGGCTCCATCCTGGCAACAATGCAGTTGAAAAGAGGGCAGGTGAGACTCACATGAACTTGTATTTTAAATCAGTTTGGATTTAAATTGTTGGTAGTGAATATGAGTAAATTAAACAAGTTTACAGCATTACCTGTTGTCTTGTTACCCATGTCCTGTGTTTCATTTTGTTTTGATTTATTTTGAGACAGGATCTCGCTGTTCTGTCACCCAGGCTGGGGTGCAGTATGCAGTCAGGGCTCACCACAGCCTTAATCTCTGTGGCTCAAGTAATCCTGTCACCTAACTCCCCTCAGTAGCTGGGATCACAAGCATGTGCCATCACACCTGACTAATTTTTTCCTTTTTTGTAGAGATGAAGTCTCTCTATGTTGCCAAGCCTGGTTTTTTTTTCTTTTTTCTTTTTTTTTTTTTTTTTGTCCTGTGGTTGAGGGCTAAGCCATGAACTCAGGGCATTGCATTGTTTGTGAAAAGCAACTTATTTTTCTTTCTTAAGTGAAATTGTTGAGGTCTGAATATAACCAGGAGTTTAGTATAGGACAGTTGCATTTAATGCATTCAATGCAATGGAATTTCCTGAAGGATTTATATAATTCAGACTCTCAAATTCATGACCAGTTTTCTCAGAGGAGTAACTGTAAAGTAGGGGACACACACACACACACACGCATACTCTTACCACATAAATCTACAATTCAGTGTTGTAGCCATGCTGCCGGCTTATTCCTTTCCTTTTCTCCTGTTTCTTGACTATTTTTACAAAGTTTTTAAAGTTTGAAATGTGCCTATTTTGATGGAACTTTTTAATTTCTCAGAAATAACTGTATGGAAAATGGAGGAGGTGGTTGCAGGTGGGCGTACTACTGTTTTCATGAGTCGTAAAATGCTACATTAAAAGAAAGGGGGAAATTAGCTCTATAGCTATAAAATAGAGGTTAGAAAACTACAGCCTATAAACCAAATTTAGCCTGCTGCCTGCTTTTATAAATAAAGTTTCATTGGAACACAACTATACTCCTAACTATGTTCAGAGCTATAACTGCAGAGTTGAATAGTTATAACAGTGACCTTACAGCTGCAAAGCCAAAAATATTTACTGTCTGGTCCTTGAAGAAAATTTTTGCCTACTGAATTAGTGTCCTAAATTAACACCAAGGAGTACTGTGGTGATTGTTTGGCCTTTTAAAATATAGTGTCTGATCATAACTTATCTCTAAAGTTTATAGTTTGACAGTTTGTTTTTCTTGCATTAGCTCTAACATCAACACTTTGTGAAGACTTGGCTGATTTTATATTAAGACATAAAAAGGTATTAAAATGATAATAACAGGAAGTTAAAATATTAGCAACAGTGGTCACTAAAATTGCTCACAAAGTTCCAATGCACATATACAATGGAGTAGATATATAGGCATTTTGTTTAGCACATAAAGTGGCACTGTGATGCGGCTGGCTGTAGGGTAGTTGCTATTTATAATTTACTCAGTTTGCCAGTTTTGGAATTTTGTAATTTTTAATTCGTAAAAGACATTTTGTGGGATTTGCAGAAATATGCATGAGGAGACATTATTTAATATTTTTATATCATACCACATTTTAAATTTGCATAATTTAAATTCACATAGAATGTGACTGCATTCTATGTTGTACCTAACATTTTTTAAAAAAATTATTTATTTAACTTTAGGTGCATACTATATCTGGCATTTCTCCCCATGTTATCCCTCCCCACCCCCACCCCACTGTCTCTCCCCAACCCCTGGCCCCAACTGCCCCCAGTATGTGATGCTTCTCTCCCTGAGTCCACGTATTCTCATTGTTCAACACCCACCTATGAGTGAGAACATGCAGTGTTTGGCTTTCTGTTCTTGTGTCAGTTTGCTGAGAATGATGGTTTCCAGATTCATCTAAGTCCCTACTGAGGACACGAACTCATCATTTTTTTATGGCTGCATAGTATTCCACTGTGTATATGTACCACATTTTCTTTGTCCAGTCTATCATTGATGGGCATTTGGGTTGGTTCTAGGTCTTTGCTATTGTACACAGGGCTGCAATGAACATACGTGTGCATGTGTCTTTATGGTAGAATGATTTATAGTTCTTTGGGTATATGTTCAATAATGGGATTGCTGGATCAAATGGAATTTCTATTTCTAGATCCTTGAGGAATCGCCACACTGTCTTCCACAGTGGTTGTACTAACTTACACTCCCACCAACTGTGTAAGAGTGTTTCTATTTCTCCGCATCCTCTCCAGCATCTGTTGTCTCCAGAGTTTTTAATGATCACCATTCTAACTGGTGTGAGATGGTATCTTAATGTAGTTTTGATTTGCATTTCTCTAATGACCAGTGATGATAAGCCTTTTTTCATATGTTTGTTGGCCTCATATATGTCTTCTTTTGAAAAGTGTCTGTTCATATCCTTCATCCACTTTTGAAAGGGGTTGTTTGTTTTTTTTCTTGTATATCTGTTTTAGTTATTTGTAGATTCTGGTTATTAGCCCTTTGTCAGATGGGTAGATTGCAAAAGTTTTTTCCCATTCTGTTGGTCACCAGTTTGCTCTAATGATGGTTTCTTTTGCTGTACATAAGCTCTGAATTTTAATTAGATCTCATTTGTCTATCTTGGCTTTTATTGCCATTGCTTTTTGTGTTTTAGTTATGAAATCCTTGCCTATGCCTATGTCTTGGATGGTTTTGCCTATGTTTTCTTCTAGTATTTTGATGGTGTTAAGTTTTATGTTTAAATCTTTAATCCATCTGGAGTTAATTTTAGTGTAAGATGACAGGTAGTGGCCAGTTTCTGCTTTCTGCACACTGCTAGCCAGTTTTCCCAACACAATTTATTAAACATGGAGTTCTTTCCCCATTGCTTGTTTTTGCCGGGTTTGTCAAAGATCAGATGGTTGTAGATATGTGGTTGTTTATTCTGGGGTCTCTGATCTGTTCCATTCGTCTATGTCTGTGTTTTGGAACCAGTACCATGCTGTTATGATTATTGTAGTATAGTTTGAAGTCCAGCAGTGTGGTGCCTCCAGCTTTGTTTTTTGTTTGTTTGTTTGTTTTTTGTTTTTTGCTTAGGATTGTCTTGGCTATGCAGGCTCTCTTTTGGTTCCATATGAAGTTTAAAGTGTTTTTTTCGAGTTCTGTGAAGAAGGTCATTGGTAGCTTGATGGGGATAGCATTGAATCTATAGATTACTTTGGGCAGTATGGCCATTTTCACAATATTAATTTTTCCTAACCATGAGCATGGAATATTTTTCCATCTGTTTGTGTCCTCTCTTATTTCATTGAGCAGTGGTCTGTAGTTCTCCTTGAAGAGGTCCTTTACATCCTTTGTTAGTTGCATTCCTAGGTATTTTATTCTCTTTGTAGCAATTGTGAATGGTAGTTTGCTCTTGATTTGGCTCTCTGTTTGTCTGTTATTGGTATAAAGAAATGCCTGTGATTTCTGCACATTGATTATGTATCCTGAGACTTTGCTGAAGTTGCTTATCAGTTTGAGATTTTGTGCTGAGATGATGGGGTCTTCTAGATATACAATCATGTCATCTGCAAATACAGACAGTTTGACTTCCTCCTTTCCTGATCAAATAACCTTTATTTCTTGTTCTTGCCTGATTGCTCTGGCTAGAACTTCCAATAATATATTTAATGGGAGTGGTGAGAAATGGCATCCTTGTCTAGTGCCCGATTTCAAAGGGAATGTTTCCAGCTTTTGCCCATTCAGTATGATATTGGCTGTAGGTTTGTCATATATAGCTTTTATCATTTTATGATATGTTCCATCACACCTAGTTTATTGAGAGTTTTTAGCATGAAGGGCTGTTGAATTTTGTCGAAGGCCCTCTCTGCATCTACTGAGATAATCATGTGGTTTTTGTCTTTGGTTCCGTTTATGTGATGAATTACATTTATGGATTTGCATATGTTGAACCAGCCTTGCATCCCCAAGATGAAGCCTACTTGATCGTGATGGATAAGCTTCTTGATTTACTGTTGCAATCTGTTTGCCAGTATTTTATTGAAGATTTTTGCATTGATGTGCATCATGGATATTAGCCTGAAGTTTTCTTTTTTAGTTGAGTTTCTGCCTGGTTTTGGTATCAGGATGATGTTCGTTTCATAAAATGAGTTAGGGAGAATTCCCTCCTTTTGTATTGTTTGATACAGTTTCAGAAGGAATGGAACCAGCTCCTCTTGTACGTCTGGTAGAATTTGGCTGTGAACCCCTCTGGACCTGGACTTTTTTTGTGTGGTAGGCTATTGATTGCTGCCTCTACTTCAGCCCTTGTTATTGGTCTATTCAGGGTTTCATCTTCCTCCTGGTGTAGTCTTGGTAGAGTACCAGTGTCTATGAATTTATCCATTTCTTTCTGGTTTACTGGTTTATGTGCATAGAGCTGTTTGTAGTAATCTCTGATGGCAATTTGTATTTCCATGGGATCAGTGGTGACATCCCCTTTATCATTTTTTATGGCATCTATTTGATTCTTCTCCCTTTTCTTTTTAATTAATCTGGCTAGTGGTCTATTTTGTTGATCTTTTCAAAAAACCAGCTCCTGGATTTATTGATTTTTTTGAAGGGTTTTTTTGTGTCTCTATCTCCTTCAGTTCAGCTCTGATCTTAGTTATTTCTTGTCTTCTGCTAGCTTTTTAGTTTTTTTGATCTTCCTCCTCTAGCTCTTTCAATTTTGATGATAGGGTGTCAATTTTAGATCTTTTCTTGTTTCTCATGTGAGCATTTATTGCTATAAATTTCCCTCTCATCATCACTTTAAAGGTGTCCCAGAGATTTTGGTAAGTTGTGTCTTCATTCTGGTTGGTTTTGAAGAATGTCTTTATTTCTGCCTTCCTTTCATTATTTATCCAGTGGACACTCAGAAGCAAGTTGTTCAGTTTCCAAGTGGTTGTGCAGGTTTGAGTGTGTTTCTTAATCCTGACTTCTAGTCTGATTATGCTCTAATAGACTGTTATGATTTCTGTTCTTTTGCATTTGTTGATCAGTGATTTGCTTCCAATGATGTGGTCAATTTTAGTGTAAGTGCAGTGTGATGCTGAGGAAAATGTATATTCTGTTGATTTGGGGTGGAGCGTTCTGTATATGTCTATTAGATCCTCTTGTCCAGCTCTGCATTCAAGTCCTGTATATCCTTGTTAATTTTCTGTCTCTTTGATCTGTTTAATATTGACAGTGGAGTGCTGAAGTCTCCCATTATAATTGTGTGGGAGTCTAAATTTAGTTTTAGGTCATTAAGAACTTGCTTTATGTATCTGGGGGTTCCTGTGTTGAGTTCATATATATTTAGGATAGTTAGCTCTTCTTGTTGTATTGATCCTTTTACCATTATGTAATGCCCTTTTTTGTTTCTTTTGATCTTTGTTGGTTTGAAGTCCATTTTATTGGAGACTAGGATTGCAATCCCTCCTTTTTTTTGTTCTCCATTTGCTTGGTAAATCTTCTTCCATCCCTTTATTTTGAGTCTTTGTGAGTCTTTGTATGTGAGATGGGTTTCCTGAATACAGCACACTGATGGGTTTTGACTTTTTATCCAGTTTGCCAGCCTGTGTCTTTCGATTGGGGCATTTAGGCCATTTACATTTAATGTTACTATTGTTATGTGTGAATTTGATTCTGCCATTTTGTTACTGGCTGGTTTTCTTTCCCATTAGCTGACTCATTTTCTTCATTGCATTTTTGGTATTTGCCCACTGGTTTGCTTTTGCAGTGATTGGTACTTGTTCCTTTCTGTCCTTAGTGTTTCTTTCAGGAGCTGTTGTAGGGCAGGTCTGGTGGTGACAAAATCTCTCAGTAATTGCTTGTCCATAAAGGATTTTATTTCTCCTTCACTTACGAAGCTTAGTTTGGCTGGATGTGAGATTCTGGGTTGAAAGTTCTTTTCTTTAAGGATGTTGAATATTGGCCCCCACTCTCTTCTTCGGGCTTATAGGGTTTCTGCCGAGAGATCCACTGTGAGTCTGATTGGCTTCCCTCTGTGGGTGACCTGACCCTTCTCTCTGGCTGCCCTTAGCATTTTTTTGCTTCATTTCAACCCTGGCGAATCTGACGATTATGTGCCTTGGGGTTGCTCTGCTTGAGGAATATCTTTGTGGAGTTCTCCTTATTTCTTGAATTTGAAATTTGGACTGCCTTGCTAGCCTTGGGAAGTTCTCCTGGATAATATCCTGGAGTGTGTTTTCCAGCTTGGATTCATTCTCCCCATCATATTCAGGTACACTGATCAAGCATAGATTCGTTTTTTTCACATAATCCCATATTTCTTGGAGGCTTTGTTCATTTCTTTTCACTCTCTTTTCTCTTGTCTTGCCTTCTCTTTTTATTTCATTGATTGATCTTCAATCTCTGTTATTCTTTCTTCTGCTTGATTGATTCAGCTATTAAAACTTGTGTTTGCTTCACATAGTTCTTGTGCTGTGTTTTTCAACTCCATCAAGTTGTTTATATTCCTTTCTAAGCTGGTTATTCTAATGAGCATTTTGGCTAACCTTTTTTTCAAGGTTTTTGGTTTCTTTACATTGAGTTAGAACATGTTCCTTTAGCTCAGAAAAGTTTGTTATTATCCACCTTCTGAAGCCTGTTTCTGTCAATTCATCACACTTCTTCTCAGTCATGATGTGATCCTGTGTTGTTGAGGAGTTGTGATCCCTTGAAGGAGAAGAGGCATTCTGGTCTTTGATGGTTTCATCTTTTTTGTGCTGTTTTTTCCCCCATCTTTTGGGGTTTACCTGGCTGTGTTGTCAGGGAGCTGCTTGATGAGGTTGCTTGTCTGCCTGTGGAGGCACTACTGGGTTTCTAGGGACTCCTTCAGGTTATTAGGGAAGCTTCATATGCCTTTTTTGTTTATACTGGGAGATTAGGCCCACCTCTTCCGCTGACCTGTAGGCACTGCTGGGTTGTCAAGAAAGCTGTCCCATTGCTATGTAGGCTTCCTGTGTTTTTTGTTAAAACATGTAGCCCAGTTCCCACCCCTCTAATGATGGGTTCTGCCCTTCCTCCACTGGGCTGAATCATTCAGGGTTCAGCTCAGACTGTGGCGCTGGCTGCACAACCCACTAGAATCAGAGCGCCAGCCCTCTGGGGTTTGAGGGGGAGGGTAGGGACCCGCCCAGCAGCACTAGGCCATCTCCCACTTTCAGCTTTTTCTCTCTCCAGTTAAGGGGTAGAGGCCCACCCAGCTGCTCCCGATTACTGCTCCCTCTCTCTCCGGGTGGTGGGAGGGGAGCAATAGCTCAGTCCGAAGGTTCTCCTGGCTGCCTTTTGGGCTTATGCATCTGTTTAGGTCTGTGAGCCAATCCTGGACACCATCCTGGATTGTGATTCAACTCTGTGCTTGTAATTCCCAGCGCCTGACTGGCAAAGATCCCTTGTTCTGTGTATTGCTGAGGCTTTGGGGGAAGCATTGTATCTGGACCAGAGTGCCAGTGGCAGGCCTTTGACTCACTGGTCAGATGCACTTTCTGGGTGAAGCAGCACCCCTCCCCACCTCTGTCTGCCCTGCGTGGGCTTTGCTCACCATTGGACCAGACCCATTGAAATGCACCTGGTACCTCCGTTGGAGCTAGGAGATCTCTGGATTTCTGTGTCACTTTCACTGGGTGTTGTGTGCTGGAGTTGTGTCTATTCAGCCATCTTGGATCCCCTCTGTGTTGTACCTGACATTAAAGATACCTCATAGAACTCTTTGACCTGTATGTCCAAGTGGGCATTTGAAAATTAGAAAGCTTAGAAGGTGATTTTTGTCATGAGCCAAAATGGAGACACATAAATCTCACTAACCAATATGCTTGTGGCATTGCTGTTGACACATCCATTTGATAGATTTTTGATTTTCTGTCATTTTTGAATAAAACAAATAACCCTAACATCTGTTTGTTCTTGCCACTGGCAGTTGGGAGATCAGGCTTGGTGAGATTTGCTAATGTAGCAGAGTTCTATCATATTGGAAAGATTAAGACCTCAATTTTAGCTATATCTAAACTCCTCTCTGAACCAGCTCCTTTGGGTAGTTGGACTTAATAAAATGAGGTGCTTGCCTCGTTCGAAGATCATTAGGAGGGAGAAATGCAATCTCAAGAATTATCCATAGTGAAAGAATTCAAGTGGACTGTGAAGAGTTGCTTCAGAAAAGAGGGCAAATAATCATTGATTGGTGAGACATGTTTATGAGGTGATAAAGCCTGTTTGCTTTCTCTTGCAGGAGAGCTGTATCGGTGTCTACTTTTTTTTTTTTTTTGGGTGGGGAATCACTTGTTGGCCACAACACATCAGACACAGTTTCTGGAATACAGGTTTGAGGATACAGTGTCGGCAGCTTCAAGAAGAGGAGACCTTCTTGCCAGGACATAAAATGAAACCCTCCTCTGGGAGCCTGCTTCGAATAGTGGGACTCAGGGAGTTGAGACCTTCTTGCTGGATTTTTATGACGCAATCTCTTTACAATTTTACAAATAAAGGAAAAAAACCTGTGCAAGATGATGTGTGCCCTTCCTCAGGGTGTTCTGCTGATTGTCTGGTTATGCTGTCAGGGCAGCTAAGGACAGGATAAAGGACTGGAGAGGGTGCTTGTGCCCTTAAGTTATCAGCACCGTTCATAAGATTTGTGAGGGGATTCTGGAACCAATAAGGGTGTTTAAACTAGTACCTGATTCATGAGTGGACTGGAACAGACATGAATGTACCAGACCAATGTTGAAGCTAAGCTTTATAGCAATGTTTAAGATTCTCAGAAATCAGGAGATTTTTATCTCTATCCATAAGTAATTTGTCACTACCATTAATATAGCTTTTATAATGTAACATGTAAACTGTGATTTGGTCCTCTGGAAAAAAAAAGATGAAAGGTAGAGTGAAAAGGCAGGTTCTCACCTTGACTCCTGTTAATTTGTTCTGTGATGTGGAGCAAATCATTAACCTCTCTGTTTTTTACTGGGCAAATGGGGATAATCAGGCACGGGTCTTTCTGGCAATGGGTTATGATGATTAAACAAGGTAATTTTGTGCAGGTTTGTAAGTTGACAGACCTGGGTTTGAATCCAAGTGCTGGCACCTACTTGCTCAGTGATCATGAATGTAATTTTGAATCTTTCTGAACCTAAAAAATTTGTGAAACAAAGTGATGGAATTAATATTGTGAGATTGTTGGACTGATATGAGATCATACATGTGAAGTGGCTAGCACTCTGCCTGGTGCATAGAAGTCCAGGAAATGGAAGCCATTATTATGTAAAACATTCTGCAAATGTACTTTTTAACTGTAATATAAGGTGGTACTACTGTTGAAACTTAGCTGGCAGTAGTTTGCATTTCTCATGATCAGATGCCAAAATATAAATATATGCTATCTAAAAAATCTTGAAGAGAGGCAATAATTTGGAATTCATCTTCTTAAGATAAAAATCAGGGCCAGGGACGGTGGCTCAAACCTGAAATCCCAGCACTTTGAGAGTCTGAGGTGGGCAGATCACAAGGGCAAGAGTTCGAGACCAGCCTGGTCAATATGGTGAAACCCTGTCTCTACTAAAAACACACAAAAAAATTAGCCAGGCATGGTGGTGCTTGCCTGCAATCCCAGCTAATTAGAAGGCTGAGGCAAGAGAATTGCTTGAACCTGTGAGGCGGAGGTTACAGTGAGGTGAGATCACACCACTGCACTCCAGCTTGGGTGACAGAGTGAGACTCTGTTTCAAAAAAAAAAAAAAAAAAAAATCAGGCCATTACTGGAGAGTCTTGGGGAATTTTTTTTTTTTTTAATGTTTGAGACATTTTCCACTTAATCCATTGATGAATTTCAAAGCAATTGTATTTTTTCATACGAGCCTGCCACTGTGAGCCTCTTATTGTATCTGAGCTCTTTGTGCTGTCTGAATTTTGTCCCTTAGAATAATTTCTTTTCAGCTTTATAGTGTTTCATTCTTCAATTGTGTTGGAGGGAAAAATAATGGTAGAAGTCAAAACACACTTTGACCTTTTTTCCAATTTGTAAATGGCATTTGGTAGGCTTTTAGAATAATAGCCTATTTCCAAAATAAGAGGTGATGCAAATTGTTGTGGAGATGAGAGGCAAGAAATTTGTATTTGGAGGTTGATGTTAGAGGAAGTTTAACCCTTCACACTCAACAACTCATATGCTCTGAAGGTAGGAGCTCTCAATCTTGGCTGTCTGTTAGGATTGCTTGGGGAGCTTTCTGCAATCCTGATGCATAGGTTGCTTCCCAGACCAAGAAATCAAAATCTCAGGTATCAGCATTAAAAAAAAACTCCTTAGATGATTCCAATGGGCAGCTAAAAACACTACAATGACTTCTGGGTATTTGCTGACATTATCTAATTTTTTTTCTTAATATCTCTGAGGTTGAAAAGGATCTTTGTAGCAGGAATTTTTATTAGAAATAGAGTGAGGCACAGGTTGAATTTCTGCCTTGTGTCCAGGAGTGGCCAATGAAAGTGCTTGCAGGGATCAGGCAGCTGGTCTGAAGAGGGAGGCAGGCTGGGGCCCTGGAGTGACCCAGTTGGGAGCACATACCTGACTGAAGGTGGCAGCTTCTGCCCACTTCCAGCACAGTGTGGTTGTGTGGCTGGTCTTTGTTAGTACTTCCTATTTCCAATTTTCTAAGTAAAGACAGAATTTTTTAAAAAACCAAACAACTCCCAATATTTTATTGGCAACCAATTCAGAATTGTTTAAAATATTGTACTGGCCAAAACAAAAAACATATTTGCCAGCCAGTAGTTTTTAGCTTCTGCTTCCGGAATGTTAAGGATAGGCCTAAACATCCTGGCCAATTTTTAATAGATTTGCATTTCTGTATTCTGGATGTAAGCTGCATTCTGCCTCTCCTCCAAGTCTACTTTTAGATGTATCTTCCTCCTCATTCCTAAATAATTCTCAGGGATTACTTTTCCTCATTCAATATTTTTCCCCCTGCAGGCAGGTATGTATTGCTTCCAGCCTCACATATATAATTTAGAAATCTTCTGGTCTTTTTTTTTTCATTTACTTCTTTTTGAGATAGGATCTCAGTATGTTGACCAGGCTGGTCTTGAACTTCTGGCCACAAATGATCCTCCTGTCTCTGCCTCTGCAAGTACTGGGATTACAGACCTGAGCCACTGTGTCTGTCCTTTCTTTGAAATTCATTAGGGCTTGTTAAATTTTTTTAAATTATATGTTTTGTGATAAAACATTTAGAAGTCCATGTTTTTTATTCTATACTGTTGTGTAGCTTAAGAAATGTCAAAACCAGGAGTACGGCCTTATTGTACACACTAGAAACAAGAGTGGGAAAGGGTTAATTCACAGACCTGGCCAGCCTCCATCTGACTTCAAAGTGATGATTTACCATGTGATTCTCAAAAAGGTTCTCAGGCTCTTCTCCCAGGGATTCTGATTCATGGAATTTCAGTGGATCACTCAGGACACAGTAAAAGTTCTTATGCAGAGAGAAGCTGACTTGAACTGTCCCTATATGATTGAGGTGCTTTTACCAGGAAGGGGTTTTTATAGTTTCAATCATATATGATGAAAAAGGTGCTATATTCTTTTTGTATGAACTACTTTGTGTATTTTATAAGCAATATATATGTACTAATATTCCTTTATCACACATTGTGGGGTGCATGGTATAGAAAACTCAAGGTATTCTTTTAAGATGCACATCTTTTTTTTTTTTTTGCTTTATTTCAACCATTTACATTGAACTATTTCTTAATTTAGAATACATTTCTCTGTTTTTGCAAACACAATCTACAGGGGATAATTAAATCTTTTCAGAGTCATCATATACGTTTTTAATTCTTTCAGGTCTGTCTTAGTTTTGTTAAAGTCCCTACACTGAAGGCTCCAGATGTGTTTGCTCTTTGAGTTCTACCACGTTTTTAGAGTTTTTTGTTTCCCTCACTTTTTTTCTGTGATTTATCTCTCCCATTACTGTGCCTACCTCTAGGAACCTTTCTTTAATTTACCCTTGGGTTGGGAAATTGTGTAACTGCATACTACATGTTGAGTAAGTATAGAGAGGATTTGAATGAGGTTTTGATAGGCTTTTCTAGCAATTAAAATGGATATACTTTGCTGCTTTGATTTGGTGACATTATTTTAGTTGCTTAGCTCCCTTCTAACTTACTTCCTTATCAACTGCAGTTGTCATATTTGTGATTTCATGGCAAGTGAGATATTGCTAGAAATAATTTCTCTTGATCAATATGTCATCTTTCCCAGGTGTGATAGTGTTTTTGTGTATACAGTTCTATAATGTGAAACTTAAGATGATTAAATCTCAAAAAATTCTCAGGCCAAGTTTTTGTATGGGATGAAGTGTTTTTGATTCAGTGTTATTGTGATAGAGAGCTATAAATTAGTTGTTTACCTATGAAATTCCTTCCTGCAGTCATTCTGAAATAAAGTTATGTTACAACTAATATTTATATGTGCATTCTAATTTTGGGGGGTTATCCCATCTCTCAGCCGAGCTTGTGGTTGTTTGTGATAATAATACTAGTTCTTTTCAGCTGTCCCGGATGAGGGTGTTATCCCGACCATATGATGTTCTCCCTGCCTTCCCTCAAGGTGAGACACTAAAGTTTCTCCCTGAAATAAGCAGAGGCCACCATTATTGAGTGACCTGGGTGAGCTGTGTGCTAATGGAGCAAAGGACCAGGATCTGCAGAGGGAGAAATAATAAAGCCCAACATGGACAAACAGAATGAAGCTAGGTGTTCCCAAAGGGTAAAGGAGAGAGAGAGGACCTTCTTTTTGGCCTGTGAGGCTCAGCTCTGTTCTCTCAACTTTGTTTCCATGAGACTCATATTTATCCTTTCATTTGTCCCCTTTTTACTTGAATGTGTTTGGGTGGGTTTCCGTGTCTTGTTACCAGAATGCCTTGTCCATGCCCTATTAGTGTCCTTCCTTTGCTAGAGCCCAGGTATTGTGATGACCCTTCCTTTAGGGGTAGAGTCCTAAGTTCAGCCACCATTTATTGAGCATCTGTTGTGTGCAGGAGAAAGGCAGGATTTGTTTTCTCTTTTGATTTCATCCAGTGCATCACTAGAAGGCTTGTATCATTTTATGAGGGGGCTTTAGAAAGTTCATAGAAAAATGGGATTAAAAGATAAAAATATAAACTTTATTTCTCAAAGTAAGTTCTATCAAGTTCAAGACTCTTTTTTAAAGCAACAATACCAGCCATTTAGTCCATCTGTAAAGAACTGAGGGTCTTGGGAATTTAACCATGTTAGCGCAGTCTTTGTTACATTATTACCTGAAAAAAAATTGATTGCCTTTAAAGGTTTCTTTTAAGATTAGAAAACAAAAAGAAGTCAGAAGGATCCAAGTCAGGACTGTAAAGTGAATACCTAATGATTTTCCATGAAAACTCTCACAAAATTGTCTTTGTCTGATGAGAGGAATGAGCAGGAACATTATTGTGGAGAAGGCTTCTGATGAAGCTTTCCTGGGTGTCTTTCTGCTAAAGCTTTGGCTAACTTTCTCAAAATACCACCAAAATACTGCAGATGTTGTTGTTTGGCCCTCCAGAAAGTCAAGAAGCAAAATGCCCTGAGCATTCCAAAACTCGCTTTCCATGACCTTTGCTTTGAACACAGTCTGCTTGTGCTTTGACTGGACCACTTCTAAGTCTTGGTAGCCATTGGTATGATTGTGCTTTGTCTTCAGGATTGTACTGATAAGGCCGTGTTTCATATCCTTGTGCAATTCTTTGAGGAAATGCTTCAGGATCTTGATCTCACTTGTTTAAAAATTTCATGGAAAACTCCACTCTTGTCTGCACCTGATCTGGGTGCAATGGTTTTAGCACTCATTGATTAGAGAGTTTGCTCAGCATTAATTTTTCAGTCAGAATTGTGTAAGCTGAACCAATTGAGATGTCTATGGTGTTGGTTATTGCTTCTGCTAATTGTTAGTCCTCTTCAATTGGGGCACAAACAAGATTAATTTTTTCTTAAAAATTGATGTGTATATCCTGCCACTGTAGGGTTCATCTTCAGCATCATCTGGTCCCTTCCTAAAATGACCTACCCATTTGTGAACTGCTGACTTCTTTGCAGCATTGTCCTCATAAACTTTTGTAAGGCATCAATGATTTCATCATTCATCCCAAGCTTCACCATAAACTTGATGTTTTTGCTTTAATCTTAGCAGAATTTATGTTGCTCTGGCAGGGGCTCCTTTCAAACTAATGTTTTAGCTTCCTTAGTGCCTCACACTAGATCCTGTTTAGACGTACTATAACAACTTAGTATGAGTTTATTTTGGTAAAAAAAAATTGAAACTCATGCATAGTTTTTTGTGATATGCATTTTCCATAAATTTTTATAAGATTCCTTGCACTGACAGATGGCAGTAGTGGGGACCAATTGATGGTAAGACCAGACACAGTTACCTCTTGGCTATATCAAACAATGATTACTTATTTAAAGGATGCAGAAGAAAAATTAGCATAGGATGCACAGAGGAGAGATCAGCACAAATGCATAGGTTGGTGGCCTCAAAGCTCACCAGCAAATGCATAGTTGTGAATGATAATGGCTGAATGAGTGAAGGGCATGTTATACCTTTGGTAAGATAACAGCTTCTCTCTAGCCCAGCCTTATATACAGAAGAGTGGAGCTGGTTGCATGAGACCACCTCATCTGAGTCAGGTAGGAGCTTTGCAGTACATAAATTGTAGGGCACAGGACATTCAGGTATAAATGTCTTTTACCTTCAAGCTGTTCTGATAGTTACAGCCTGGTCTGAGGACATCCTTGAATTCAGGCTGCAGTATCAGCACAGTGTTTTCCTGATGTCTCAGGGTAGGAGGATAGCATGCTGACTTGTGTGGACTAGACCTGCAAGCTCCAGAACCTCAACACAAGCCTTGGAAAGAATGAGGAAGGTGGAAAGGGAGAGTCCTAAGAGTGTGATAGGGACTCAGAATAGAAGTTAACTCCAAGAAACTTAACTTATAGAATTTTGAAATGCAGTCTTCAAAGTTTTAAATGCAGTATTTGTTTTATACGTTAGCTGCCAATTTGTAAAATCTGGGGAACTTTAAAAAAACATTGATGCCTGGATCCCACCCTCAGTGATTCTTTCTGGTTTATTGGTCAGGGTTGCTGGCCTGATGGCAGACCACAGCATCAAGATTCCCAAGGTGATCCTGAAGCCATGGACAGTGATTCCTACCAGAGTCAGAATGTCATGGTGTTCTCTTGTCAGTAGTAACCCTTAGGAAGCTTACTCTAGAAGGAAGTTTGAGGCAAAATATCTCTTCTTTCTTGTGTTTTACCTCAAGTCCTTCGGAAAAATACAATTCACTGTCCTAGAAAAAAGTGCTCCAGTGCCTCTTTAATGCTAATAGAAGAAAAGAGATTCTAAAAATACTCCTCAGTGCCAGCTCATTTTGTTATGATCAAAAGTTTAAGTTGCATTGTTGGAACAAAATCCCATGCAGAAAAAGGATCCCATAGTAACTCCAGACCCTTGTTGATCTTGAAGGGTTAACCTGAGTAAACGCACTGCCAGACCTTAAGATGTAGCCGTGGACTGCATGCTGTGCAAGAGGCAGCAGAAAGAAAATAGCAGCCACTATCCTGTTAAATTAAACTCCACAGAGCTATTCTTCAGCATTCTCAGAGAAGGTTAGAGCCATTTCGTGCCTGCCATCTGTTAGGCTGCTGATGGAATCATTACTTCTTTGTACTGGTGCCAGGTTAAACTTTTAGATCCGATGACAAAGGAGAAAATGCTAACTTGTCCAATTGCATGTTTTGTTTTCTCATTTTGAGTTGAGGTGTCTCCCTACATTTGAAAACTCATCAATTTTTCAGACTTTAAAATTACCACGCTGCCAATTTCTTCGATGGTTTGTAGTAAAATTATTTTCTGGACCAAAACCTCTTCTTTTACTTGTGTTTAAGAATGTAGTCATTAGTCTTGTAGAAACCAAGGTCATTCTTGTCAATTGGTGAAAACAACCTCCAAAAAACCTCAAAAAAACCAACTTCCTGGGCCCCAGGACAGGAGGCTTACAAAAAGCAGGCAGGAAGATTTGAATGAATGAATCACCCCAAAATGTAATTATTGTAAATGAAGACAGGTTGTAGGGTGAGGAGAGGGCGAAAGAAATGGAGAACCCTACCAAGGTCATAGCTGTCACTGATAGATAAGGGTGGCTGAGGAAAACCTCTATTATCTGATGTTTTCTTTTACAAATGACATTTTAGAGAATTGGAGGATATAGCATTCAATTTGATTCTGCCCCCTAACCCCACACCCAACATATCTTTAGGTACAGCAGAAGAAAGTTTAACAATGCTTTTCTGCTAGTTTCTTGGTGATTGGACATAAAGCCCTTTAAAAACTTGGAGTCACATTGGTGGCCATTGATGATCACAATTTTAAATTATGGTTTCAGATTGCATTAAGCAGTATCCATCAGATTACAACTGGAGCTATTCCAGTGTGGAAAACAGTCTTTCTGTATGTGTGAACTCAGAAGTGAACGTTGTACTTGTTTCTTTAGGTGTTAATTTTTCTGTCAAGTGTTATGAGAACCATTTCTTCTTGGAAAAATATATGCTAACAATGTTTTTTGAGCCTTATTAAAGGAAAGGGTTTTGTAGAGAAGAATTGGGGAAGAGCAAGGAGTCAGTCAGATATTTAGTTTTCTGCTGATCTACCTCTAAACCTCTTGTTGGGGGGGTACTGTCCACAATTCTCAAAACAAGGTATTTGTTCTCTTGGAGATCTACAGTCATCTCTGTAAGGAGTGTGTTGAGTTACAAGATATACTGACAAAAATTCGTCTTTTTTGAGATGGAGTTTCACTCTTATCACACAGGCGGCTGGAGTGCATTGGCACGATCTTGGTTCACTGCAACCTCTGCTTCCCAGGTTCAAGCAATTCTCCGGCCTCAGCCTTGTGAGTAGCTGGGACTACAGGCATGCACCACCACACCTGGCTAGTTTTTGTATTTTTAGTAGAGAAGGGATTTCACCATATTGGCCAGGTTGGTTTTGAACCCCTGACCTCAGGTGATCTACCCGCCTCAGCCTCCCAAAATGCTGGGCTTACAGGCATGAGCCACTATGCCTGGCCCAAAACTCTTCTTTTGGAACATTAATTTTTCTTAAAGTTTGTGGAAAAGTGATATTTTTATATTAAACAAAGAACTTTGTAGAGAGTAAAATTGGAATAGATTCTTAATTTTTAAAACATGAGACTTAAATTGTGTTTGGGGCACTGGGAATTCTTGGAATGCTGCCTAACACACAGCAAGTGTTATAGTTGGTTGAACATAATGGAAATACCAAAGAATGGCAATTGCATAAGGTTCAACCTAATGCAATTACTTGCAATCAGTGCATTGCCAAATGCTCGAGGATCCTGTTTTGCTGGTAGGGATCTGGGGTCTCTTGGAAAAGTTGGAGAAGCCCTGATTGAGGCCATCCTCAATCACTGGAACTCCTAGAATTTCCATGTTCTGCAGAATCAGGCTATGTTCTTGCAGCATATTCAGGAAACTTGGGTTAGCCTTGCCATCAGTGGCATCATGGGTTATTCTGAATACTGAGTTAATATAAAGTTTTTAGTTATTAAAGCTCTTAGTTGAGAAAGAAGTCCTATATAAAAATATAATGAGCATTTATTGAACATTAAATTATAGATAATTTTCCCTGTAATGTGTGTGTTTGGGCAATGCTGTTTCCTCTTTTGTTTTCCTGGTCAGAAAAAATTAATTTGTCAACATAATGTTTGTAATATACTAGTTTTTCCTAAATGGAGCCAGTTGAGATATACCTATATACTGCAACATCTCTAACCGGTCAGTCTATAGTGTTTAATCCAGGGTGCTTGTTAAAATCAAGGGAATTGGTATAATTAGTCTTGAAGGGATAAAGTAATAAACACAATGAAAAATATTAATGAAGATGTGTTGTGATTTTTTGATTATTGGTGCAGCTGGTTCTGCTTTAGTGAGGCTCTTATAATTTCCAATAACCTCTTTTCTGGTTTATTCTCTCAGATATATTTTAACTGTTATCTGGTTGGGACTTGTATGGCAGTTGCCAGCAGGAATAACATTTTAAAAAAAATTTATAAAATGCACGTATTTCTCTGAAGAATGGCAAATACGATAGTATCCTAACTTCTTTGTTGAAATAGTATATCCTGGTCAGATCTGAATGTCCTGTTGTAAAAGTGAAATTGAAAAATTAGGTAATAGATTAAGATTAAAACGAAGTCTCAGCATCTGATTTGATTCAAATATTTTTTGAGCAATGGCCACAAACCAAACTCTGTAAAGTTTAGAGATTGTATAATGTGGTGGGTGAGAGTAAGGGCTTAGGAGCCAGGAGCTAAACTGGAATTCTGGCATTGCTGTATACTAGCTGTGTTATTTAAGCTCTTTGGGTTCATTTTCCTCATATGTGAGGAAGTAATAATAGTGCCTCCTTTATGGGGTTGTTGAAAGGATTAAATGAGTTGAGACATGTGAAAACAATTGGAGCAGTTCCTGGCACACAGTTAAATACTCAGCAGTCTCGGAAGAGATTGCAGAGTTGGTATAAATTCTTAAATGTTTTGTAGAATTCTCCAGTGACACCATCTTGGCTTGGAGATTTCTGTTTGGGGAGATTTTAAATTACAAATTTAATTTTCTTTTTCTTTTTTAAAAATTTACTTTAAGTTCTGGGATACTTGTACAGAATGTGCAGGTTTGTTGCATAGGTATATATGTGCCATGGTGGTTTGTTGTACCCATCAACCTATCCTCTAAGTTCCCTCCCCTTTCCCCCCACCCCACAACAGGCCCTGGTGTATGATGTTCCCCTCCCTGTGTCCGTGTGTTCTCATTGTTCACCTTCCACTTATGAGTGAGAACATGTGGTGTTTGGTTTTCTGTTCCTTTGCTAGTTTCCTGAGAACGATGGCTTCCAGCTACAACCATGTCCCTGCAAAGGACAAGATCTCATTCCTTTTTTATGGCTGTGTAGTATTCCACAGTTTACATGTACCATATTTTCTTTATCTAGTCTATCATTGATAGGCATTTGGGTTGGTTCCATGACTTTGCTATTGAAAATAGTGCTGCAATAAACATATCTGTGTATGTGTCTTTACAGTAGAATGATTTATAATCCTTTGGGTACATACCCAGTAATGGGATTGCTGGGTCAATGGTATTTCTAGTTCCAGATCCTTGAAAAATTGCCATACTGATTCCACAATGGTTGAACTAATTTACATTCCCACCAACAGTGTAAAAGTGTTCCTATTTCTCCACAGCCTCACCAGCATCTGTTGTTTCTTGACTTTTTAATAATTGCCATTTGACTGGCGTGAAATGGTGTTGCATTGTGGTTTTGATTTGCATTTCTCTAATGATCAATGATGATGAGCTTTTTTTCATACGTTTGTTGGCTGCATAAATGTCTTCTTTTGAGGAGTATCTGTTCATATCCTTTGGCCACTTTTTGATGAGGTTTTTTTTTTTTTTTTTTTTTTTTTCTTGTAAGTTTGTTTAAGTTCCTTGTATATTCTAGATATTAGACCTCTGTCAGATGGGTAGGTTGCAAAAATGTTCTCTCATTTTGCAAGTTGCCTCTTCACTCTGGTGATAGTTTCTTTTGCTGTGCAGAAGCTCTTAATTAGATCCCACTTGCCAATTTTGGCTTTTGTTGCAATTGCTTTTGGTGTTTTCATTATGATATCTTTGCCCATGCCTATGTCTTGAATGGTATTGCCTAGATTTTCTTTGGGAGTTTTTATGGTTTGGGGTTTTACATTTAAGTCTTTAATTAATCTTGAGTTAGTTTTTGTATAAGGTGAAAGGAAGGGGTTCAGTTTCTATTTTCTGCATGTGTCTGGCCAGTTTTCCCAGCACCGTTTACTGAATAGGAGATCCTTTCCCCACAGCTTGTTTTTGCCAGGTTTGTTGAAGGTCAGATGTTTGTAGATGTGTGGTGTTATTTCTGTGGTCTTTGTTCTGTTACATTGGTCTATATATCTGTTTTGGTACCAGTGCCATGCTGTTTTGGTTATTGTAGCCTTGTAGTATAGTTTGAAGTCAAGTAGTGTGAAGCCTCCAGCTTTTTTTTTTTTAATTTTGATTAGGATTGTCTTGGCTATATGGAGTATTCTTTGATTCCATATGAAGTTTAAAGTAGTTTTTTCTAATTCCTTGAAGAATGTCAATGGCAGTTTAATGAGAACAGCATTGAATCTGTAAATTACCCCTCCCTTTAGGGGCTCAGGCCTAGGGATATCTGGGTTCTGTCCCTGAGCCTTTTTCTGGAGTTATTGGAGTTCCTGCAGGGAAGCCCTGCCCAATGGGGAAGGATGAGTGAGAGTCAGGCCTGAAGAAGCACTCTGGCCACAGTCTGCCACAGCTGGTATGTTGGGCCATGGGGCACACATCTTGGGGCCAAGCATCCAGCGGGACCTGGAGCTGTAGAGTTGGATGCTGCCCTTCCCCAAGCCAGGGAGCTTAGCATGTTAGGCAGTTGTGAGTCCCAGTGATGGCCACTGCTCTTCCCCCAAGGAACCCAAATGGCTTAGACAGCAGGTAGCTGCAGCTGTGGTGCTGGTTGCTCCTCCCCCTGGGAGTTAGGTAGGCTTGAGCAGGTGCCAGCTGAGAGGTTAAGAATGTGAATGGCTCTGGAGTTGGGATACTTGGACTCTGTAGCATGGGTTCACGGTTGGGATCTTCCCATCATGGGTTGCACAGTTCCGAGGAAAAACACAGTTTCTCCAGCTGGGTAGAATACTCACTCACTGCCTCCCTTGGTTGGAGGTTGGGGTTCCTCCACTGTGTGTGGCTTTCAAGTGGGCCACTGCACCACACTGCTCTTCCTTGCTCTCCATGGATTGTGCTAGCCTCCTAGTCAGTTCTGATGAGAGAACCTGGATACCTTGGTTGACAGTGAAGGATTCATATGCTTATTATGGTTCATTCCTTCCCTCCCTCCCTCCCTTCCGTCCTCCCTTCCTCCCTTCCTCCTTTCCTTCCTGGCAGATTTTCATTCTTGTTGCCCATGCTGGAGTTCAGTGGGCACTCCAGTGATTTCTGCTCACTGCAGCCTCTGCCTTCTGAGCTCAAGCAATTCTCCTGCCTCAGCCTCCCACGTAGCTGGAATTACCGGCACATGCCCCCATGCCTGGCTCATTTTTTGTATTCTTAGTAGAGACGAGGTTTCACCTTGTTGGCCAGGCTGGTCTTGAACTCCTGACTTCAGGTGATCTGGCCACCTCACCCTCCCAAAGTGTTGGTATTACAGATGTGAACCTCCACACATGGCTATTATGTTTCTTTTCCATGGCAGCCTCTGATCACCGCTGTCTCTAGTTGGCCATTTTGACCCCGCTCCCTAATTTTCTTCTTACTTGAAAGGGCTATTCAAATGTTCTATTTCATATTGGATAAGTTGTGGTAATTCGTACTTTTTGAGAAACTGGTCAATTTCATCTAAGTTGTCAAGTTTTGTTCATATAGTACTTCCTTATTATCCTTTTAGTATATGCCTAGATTTTAGTGATATGCCGTTTTATTCCTGATATTGGTAATTTGTATCTTCTGTCTTTGTTCTTTGTCAGTCTTGCTAGAAGTTTAATTTTGTTGGTCTTTTCAAAGAAGCAGTTCTTATCTTCTTCTTTTTTTTTTTTTTTTTAAAGACGGGGTTTCACCATGTTGGTCAGGCTGGTCTTGAACTCACAACCTCAGGTGATCCGCCAGCCTTGGTCTCCAAAGTGCTTGGATTACAGGCGTGAGCCACCGCGCCCAGCCCCGCAGTTCTTAGTTTTATTTTCTGTATGGCTTTTCTGCTATATTTCATTGGTTTCTGCTCTTATCTTTATTGTTTTGTCTTCGGCTTACTTTGGGCTTATTTTTCTCTTCCTTTTCTAGATCTTGACATGGGAACTTAGATTATTGTTTTGAGACTTTTTTCTTTTATAATATATGCATATAGTGCTATAAATTCTCCTTCTAATTGCTTTTAATTCTGTCCCACACATTATTATATGGTATATTTTCTTTTTAATATAGTTCATTTTTTTGGTATCCCTTGAGACTTCTTTGGCTCCTAGATTATTGAGAGGTGTGCTGTTTAATTTCCAAGTGTTTGGAGATTTCCAAACTGTCTTTCTGTTATTGATTTCTGGTTTGATTCTACTGAGTTAGAAATCACTCTGTATTATTTCAAGTCTTCAAAATTGTTGAGCTTTGTTTTCTGGCTTAGGATGTGGCCAGAAAAAAATACATACACACACACACACACACACACACACACTTCATGGGCACTTGAATATATATTCTGATGTTGTTGGGTAAAATGTTTTATAAATGCTAATTAAATTTATTAGATAGTATTATTGCATGCTTCTGTATCCTAGTTGATGTTCTATCTAGTTGTTCTACTAATTGTTGAGAGAATGTTATTATAGTCACAACCTATAATGATTTCTCTATTTCTCCTTTCAGTTCTATAAACTTTTCCTACATGTTTTATAACTCTGTTGTTTGGTGCATACACATTGAGGATTGCTATATATATATTTTTGATAAATCCTGTTATTCTTATATAATGCCCCTCTGTATCCATAGTACTTTTCTTTGCACTAAATCTACTTTAACTGTATTAATATAGCCACTCCTGCTTCCCTTTTTATTAGTGTTTGCATTATATATATATATATATATATATATAAATGTTTGTACTTTCAGCATGCCTGTATGATTATATTTGATTGGAGTTTCTTTTTTTTATTTTTTGAGTTTCTTATTAATAGCATGGTCATGGTTTTTAACACACCCTTCCAATTTCTGGCTTTTAATTGGTATATTTTGGCCATTTACATTTAATGTAATTATTGACATAGGGCTTATGTCTTTTATTTATTTTTCTATTTCTATATGTCTATTTTGTTTCTTTGTTTTCTTTTCCTTTTTAAAATTTTCTATAGGTATTTGGATACATTTTGGAATTTGTTTGATTAATTTATATAGTGGTTTTGAGTAAATTGTTTTGTACAGGTTTTTAAAATTTTAGGTGGTGGCTCTAAATATTACATTATATATACATAACTTAAAAATGCCTATTGATATGACTGTTTTATCATCACTTCCAGGGAAATGTAGAAACCTTACCTCCCTTTGCATTACTACTCTCTCCTGTTTATAATCAATTATTTAAGTATTTCTTGTACATTTATCTAGGACCATGTCAGAGGATGTTGTAATTTTTTTCTACAAGCATTAAACATAATTTAGAAGACTCGAGGAGAAGGAAATTTTATATTTATTCGTATTTTGCTTACCTTATTCTTTCTTATTGATGTTTCAAAATTTCTTTCTTTCTTTTTTTAATTTTTTTGTTTCTTTTTTTGAGACAGAGTCTCACACTGTTGCCCAGACTGCAGGGCAGTGGCAGGATCTCCGCTCACTACAACTTTGGCCTCCGAGATTTATGTGATTCTCCTGCCTAAGCCTCCTGAGTAGCTGGGATTACAGGCACCTGCTATCATGCCCTGCTAATTTTTTCATGTTTTTAATAGAGACAGGGTTTTGCCATGTTGGCCAGGTTGGTCTTGAAATCCTGACCTTGTGATAGACCCGACTTGGCCTCCCAAAGTGCTGGGATTACAGGCGTGAGTCACTGCTCCTGCCCACTGAAAAATTTCTTATTTAAATTGTTGTTTTTCTGTTTAGAGAATCTAATTCAGCCATTCTTTAAGAGTAGTCTGCTCGTGACTAATTTTTTTTGGTTTTTCATCATCTGAAAGTGTCTTGATTTCCCATTAGCTCCTGAAGGATATTTTTACTGGCTATTTAGGATTCTGGTCTGACAATTCTTTCAGCACTTAAATATGTTCCATTTCTTATAGCCTCTATGGTTTTTGATGAGAAATTCACTGTTTTTTCCTTATAGGAAAGGTGATGTTGCCATCTCACAGTTTTTTAAATATTTTTTTCTTTGTCTTTACTTTTGTTGAAGTTTGACTATGATGTGTTTTGATATGCATTTCTTTGGGTTTGGCCTGTTTAGAATCACTCATCTTCTTGAATCTGTAAATATATGTGTTTTGCCAAATTAGGGAAGTTTTAAGCTATCGTTTCTTTGAGTATTCACTCAAAGAGCCTCACCCTTTTTCTCCTGTCCTGGAATATGTTGACATGAGTTAGATTTTCTGTTAGTCCCACAGATCTTGAAGTTCTGTTTATTTTTTTCCTTCAGTTTATTTTCTCTCTGTTCAGGTTGAGTGATTTCTATTGTTATATCTTCCTGTTTTCCAATTCTTTCCTTTCCCCATTCTGATGTTGAGCCCATCTCTTGCATTTTTTAAAATTTGGCTATTTTATTTTCAGTTCTAAATATTCCTTTTGGCTCTTTATATCTTTTACCTTTTTTGCTCAGATTTTCTACTTCCATTTGTTTCCAGTGTGTTTGTAATTGCTTATCAAAGCATTTTTGTCATGGCCGCTTAAAAATGTTTGCCACATAATTCTAATGTGTCTGTCATCTTAATGATGGCCTCCATTGCTTGCCTTTTTTCTTTCAGGTCGAAATCTTTCTGGTTCTTGATATGAGTCATATTTTTGTTGAAACTTGGATATTTTGGGTATTATGTTATGAATCTTATTTAAGTAGTCTGTTTTAGCTGGCTTATTCTGACATTACCCAGCTGGGAAGGGAGGCAATGCCTTATTATTGCCATGTGGAGATAAAGGTTCCCACTCAGTCTCTGTTGACGTCTGAAGGAGTGGGTTCTCTTTTTACCACTTGATAGGAGTGGGAGTTCTGGCTTCCCATTAGACTCCACTGATATCACCCTGGCAAGGGTAAGCGTGTCTTATTATCGCTCCCCATCTGGCCTCCACTCACAGTATGGGGTTGGGGAAAGTTTTAACTCTTCACTAGGCTTTCCCTGGAACTACCTTAGCAGGGTGGGAAAAAGGTACTCCTTCTGCCAGATAGGGTGGAAGTCCAGGCTCCTCACAGAGTCACCAGTGGGGTTCATTACCTCCTGGGGGGATACTTCCAACTCCCTACTAAGTCTTCTCTGACAACACCCTAGCAGAGGGATTAGCCCCCCCCACCCTTTCCCCCATTACATCCTGGTGAGGGTGAAAGTCTAGGCTCCCCACTCAACCCTTGTCAGTATGGGTTATGGTGAGTCAGTTTTTTTTTATGGTATCTAGCTGGAGTACAGAGGTTATCTTCTAAACATTTTTGCCTTGTAAGACTGCTCCTTTCCTGGTCTTTTGCCTGGAGAGGGCATCCTTTAAAAAAAAATTATCTGTGCTTGTTGCTGTTTCCAGGTGCCAGCTTCTCTAGTACCTGGCCTGGGATATGTGAGGCAAAAAGAAAAACTCAGGGAACTTAGAGCAGTGTTGTTCTTTGGGTCCCAAGTTTCCTCGCTTCTTCACCACATTTCACAGTCTTTTTATGTTTGTTTTATAAATAACATCTAGGGGCTTTAGTTGTACCACCACTGAATTTTTATAAGTTCAAATCTTTGAGTGCCTTCCTCTATTTAAGTTCCACTTTTCCTTTATTTCTCAGCTGAAGCATTGCTTCTTTTAGGCTGCTCATTCTGAGCCTACGCGTGAGGCTGGGTCCCATGTTATGCTCCCCTCTAGCACCCTATACTTCTCCTTGTAATAACTGTTCAGAGCCTGTCTCCGCTGCTTACCTGTAAGCTCCTTGAGGGCAAGGATTGGTCTCATGTTGAATAAATGAGTAACACCTTCATTTGTAAAGTAAGGCAATTGAAATGGATGAATTAAAAGTCTCAGTCTCTCTTTCTTCTTTCCCTTCTCTCTTCCTTTTATCTCTTCCTCTCTCCCATGTATCCTCTCTCAATTCTCTTATCTTTTTCTCAGCCACCCTCTAAATAATTCCCCCCCAAATCCTTCCTGAAGTCTTCTCCTGCACTCTGACAGCATTAGATTTTCTTGTGAAAAACAAAATTGAATTATCTGTTACATGAATAAAGACATCTAATTATGGTTTTATCTTGTACTTATTTTAATACTGAGAATGTTTATCCATCTCATCCACAACAATTGAGCATCTCCTCTGTGCCAAACTCTCTGGGTTCACAAAACAAAGTCTGTTTTCCCATGAAGCTGATGAAGTGTTTTTCATCTATTTATTGATCATATACATTTTTTTTGTGAATTACTCTTCACATCAGTTGCTCATCCACCTGCTGCCCTCTGCTCCTTTACAGGGCTTAACAAATATTTTGCTCAGAACTATGGAAGATGAAAAATTTTAAAAATCATTTCCACTATTCAGTTAGCATGTATTCTGGCTCAACAGATAGATCATAGAGTCAAACAAACACCTCTTTCTCAAAGAACAAGTCTGGGTAGTCTACTCATTATCACTAATTTTATATAATTTTAAGTAATTCAAATTTGAATTTAAATAGTCACTTGAGGCCAGTAGTCACTGTCTTAGAGCTGTGTGTTCTTGGGTAAGTTACTTACCCTCTGTGAGTCTTTGATTACTCATCATTCTGATGTTGAGGAATAGATAAGACAAAATGACAAATAGAACTTGATGAAAACATTAAAGAAAACAAAGGCCAAAGGCTTGTGATTTTTGGCACTTTATTTTTATAACAAATGTGTGGTCCCACTGTATAGCAACAGTTAAATACTATGCAATGCAAGAGGGAATTGAGGAGCTGTATTTAATGAAACAATTTTAACAAGAACCAGTTGCAGTGTTAGGTTGTAACTGCAAAGGAACCTGCCCAGCCTTTAATTTGTCATCTTGTTTTATTTAAAAATGATGCCCAATTTGCATTTCCTAGATGTCAGAGGCAGTGATGAGAGGTCCCGGGTGACAAACTTTAATATCAGCAAGGTTTTAAACAAAACCTGGCATTTCTCTGATAAACTAAAATTCTACTCACTTGAGAGAGAGCACGGAGTAAGATTGTTTTAGTCCCACCATGTGGTCCGTCATGCTAATCATCCATTTCATTTATTTCACACGTAATTGCAATTCCTTACATCTGTAGAGTGCTTTAGCTGATTAAGCACTTCCACATGCCTTATCTCATTTAATCCCTGAGGCAATCTTGTGAAGATGGTAGCAGGTGATTTCAGATGAAGGATCAAAGGCTCACAGTGGGTAAGTGACTTGTCCAGGAACACAGTGGTACTAAGTGGCTAGAGATGAATCACTGCATGGTCACATATTTATCATGCCTTAAATATAATTGCATAGTAATGTCATGTAATGCTAAATACACCAAAGATCAATGTCTTTGTACCTCTTTCTTTTTCCTTTTTTCTCCAGTCATGAAATACCTCTTGATTTATGCTTTCTTATCACAAACTATGTTATTTACACAATGTTGTGTCATTCTCACAAAATCGTACTTTCTTTCTTTGAGGTGGAGTAAACTATGTTATGACTCACTTGATGTGTTTCTGAGTGTGTATAAAAACACATCTTTGTAAAAGCCCTTTGTTAAACTCCCTCCCAATTATCCAGTATGGCTATTCTATTTCTTGCTATGATCTTGACTACTACAGTGTGGAGCTGAGATGAGTTAGACTACTTGTAGCTTTTTATCTGTGAAATGAAACATTTCAGGTAGCATCTGGGAAATAGAGAAACTCAGCTTCAGTAGGAGCCTGAGAAGCCTAAGCTTTCACATTAGTGGATCATAGTTCACGTGTTCCCTAGTCAGTGCCATTTACTAACTATGTGATGAGACCAGTTATTTAATCACTCTGAAGTTAAGTTTCCTCATTGGTAAAATATAATTGATAATGATATCTATTTATGGAGTAATTGTAAAAATGATTAGCATAGTCCTTGGCAGATAGTGGCTCAATAAATGTTAGCCATTAAAATAGATGTACTTTTTCTGGATTAAGAGATTGGCTGGCTGGATTAGTGAGGAATCTAATTTTTTTCATAAAGCATGCTAATTAATGCCCACAGATTCCTGAATAATCACTGCTAGTACACCTTCACTTATTCATTTGTAGACTTTTGGTCTCAAAAGTTGAGTTATATGTTTCCCAAGGATAATTTGCATTAATTCCAAAACCAGTTTATATTCGTTGCATTTATAATCATTTGATTTAATCACCCATTATGTAAACTGGTGCATTAGTTTCCTATTGCTGCTTTAACAAGGCACCACAAATATAGTGGCTTAAAGCAACACAAATTTAAGATCTTACTGAAGGTCTGGAGTCTGAAGTGGGCTTCACTGGACTAAAATCAAGGTGTTGAGCTGGGTGCAGTGGCTAATACCTGTGGTCCCAGCTACTGAGGAGGCTGAGGTGGGAGGATTGCTTCAGCCTAGGAGTTCAACACTGCGGTGAGCTATGATCATGCCACTGCACTCCAGCCTGGGTGAAAGAATAAGACTCCATCTTTAAAAAATTTTTTTAAAAAAATCAAGATGTTGGCAGGGATGCATTCTTCCAGAAGCTCTAAAGGAGATCTATCCCCTTTTATAACTTCAAGAGGCCACCTGCATTGCTTGGCTTGTGGCTGGCCCCTACCTCCATCTTCAGTCCTTCCCTCCATAGCATCTTTAAATTACACTCTGGATCTCCATTTCTCTTTTATAAGGGCCCAGTGATTACAATGGGTCTGCTGGATAATCTAGCATAGTATCTTCATGTTAAGATCTCCAACTTCATCATAACTGCAAAAGTCCCTTTTGCCATGTAAGGTAACATGTTCACAAGTTCCAAGGATGAAGGCATGGGCATCTTTTGGGGTCCACTGTTCTGCTCACCCTAACTGATTATATTTGAGGGAAGAGAGAGGATGTTTTTATGAACCCACTTTCCTGCTTTTGAAAAACTTAGATGTAGGCTGGGTAAGTGTAAAATTTTGGGACGCTTGTGAAAATCTAGGATTCTGTACTCAGATTGCTTCAGAAATATGTTTATGTACTTGCTTCATCTGGAGAAACACATGATAAATCAGAAGGCACAGTATGGTTTTGATTTATGGAAGGAAGATAATGCAGAGTAATATGAGTAATGTTTTTTAAAGCTTTTCCAGTTTAAGATAAAATTCTCCAATTATGAATTAACCAGCCAACTGCCAATCTTAATTGTGCAGATTTTATATCACTGTATTTATCTAACTCACACCCATTTCCATCCCTATTGTTTTAGAGGCTAGAGAATAGATTTATATTGGTGATTCATTATGTGTTAGTTGGAGTCTTGGATTTCACTGAGATTTTTTTTTTTAGATAAGTGATCCTCCCACCTCAGCCTCCCTTGTAGTGAGTAGCTGTGACTGCAGATGTACGCCGCCATACACAGCTTTTTTTTTTTTTTTTTTTTTTTTTTTTGTAGAATCAGGGTCTGATTATGTTGCTCAGGCTGGTCTAAACTCCTGGAATCAACCAGTCTTCCAATGAGAATTTGATGAAAGCTAAGACTGATCTTGAAAAACACCTATACAAACAATGTGTTCTTTCACTTTTTTAAAAAAATTTTTATTGCATTTTAGGTTTTGGGGTACATGTGCAGAATGTACAAGATAGTTGCATAGGTACACACATGGCAGTGCCTTGGATAACAAAGAGTTGAGTTATTATTCTCTTCAATTCTTGGTCCACTATCATTTTTAGTCTATGCAAAACCACCCTTGTATTTTATTATATTATAATCTTCTCTTCCAATACCCATTTTCACTCCTGCCCCTAGACTGTCCTCCTCACAGATACCCACTGTTTTATTTAATACTTGCTCTTGGATAGTTATGTATTGTTGAAAGACAATTAGTATTGTTTTGCATACTTAACATTTCATTTATAATTTCGGTAATTATATGTATCTCTGAAGGTTATTTGTGGACACTATAGGATCTATGGGTCTCAATTCAATTATCCAGTGTAGTGAATGTCAGACTCATGTGACTCTTTAAATTCAAATTTAAATTACCTAACATTATATCCAATTAAAATTTTGGTTTCTAGGTCTCACTAGCCATGCTTCAAGTGCTCCGTGGTTGTAGGTGTCTACTAGCACATTTGTATAGGACAGTGCAGATATAGAACATGTCCATCAATGTAGAAAGTTCTATTGGACAATACTGTGCTAGTGATCTATACAAACTCTTCCAGCTCTAGCACTAAGGATTATTTTTGGCTGGAAAACTTTTCTCTACCTGGTATGCCTTTGTACTTGTGTGGAGGAACTCATTTCTCAAAAGTGTGTTAGGGAGTCTCTGATAAAGAGATGGGAGACAGGCTGAGGACTTGAAAACTGTAAGCAACGGTTCTGGATTCAGCAAGGTGAAGGAATGAAAAATGTGCTCCTAATCAGTTGCTCTCTGGAGGAATTCTATAGTGACATAATCTAGGAGGTCACAAGTATAATCCCCCAAATTTAAATATAACACTTCAGATTTTGAACACCTCTTTACTTATAGCTACCTTTAGTGATAGTGTTATTATTGTAATCATTGTAACCATTGTCGCAGAATGTCCAGATTGGTATGCAGGTATAGCCCGTTACCAGGAGGAAAACAAAGAAGGTGATACAAAGCAGCTTTTTGCTTTCCTCACTGAACTATCCTTCAGTCTACATAAAGTCTACTTTAGGAGGTAATTCAGAGGCTTCTGCTGTCTTTAATCTCCCTTTCTCCCTTCTACTCCTGAGGGTCCAGATTTACCCCTGGAATCGGGAACATGAAGTGCTCTATTCTGGTCCCTGCTGAGAGGGAAAGGTAGATCTTTATGACCTGTGCCTCCTTTTATAGAAAGAGGTGCAGGTATTTCAGAGTCATCATCATGGAGACACAACCTCTTTTTTTTTTTTTTTTGCTAATTTTGATAACTTCTCATATAATAATTTCAACAGTAGTGAGGGGTAGAAGGAACAATGGATAGTGAGGAAGAGAAAAGTAACCTGCCATGTTGTAATTAGTCTCATTTTGCTAATGAAGACAGTGAGGCTAAAATTGGTTCAATGTCATGCCCCAGATTATTCAAGTAGTAAGTGTTTGGCTCCAAATCCAGTGCTCTTTCCGATGTCATACTCTCTAACAATTTGGAATGAAGAGTTCTACAGTGTTCAGACCACTTCGATGGGTGAATATCTCTCTCACACACTGGACTCACTGGATTCCCTGTCAATATGCATCTTAGTCACTCTGCATTTTAGGAATAGAGCAGGATTATGGCTAAGAATAGGAGCCCATATTAACATTTGCCTTGGTCCATATCTGTAATCAGTGGATCAATGAACGGATTCTTATGCTCAAAACTGAGTACGTTCCAAGAACTCTGGGAATCCCCAAATTTATGGCAGATAATTTCCCCTATGAAATGCGAGTATATGCTATCAGCATTCATACACATGCAACAATGTAGAACACGTAAGAGTTAAAGAGGAGGGAAACATAAAACGTGGATGGCAGTTAAAGACAGGTTTTCTTTAGTTAACACCTGAGAGGCGTTCTCAGCGGATTTCCATCAGGAGCACGTTGTTTTACAGACTAAGAGTATATATTGGTTTTAGGGTGAGGGGGCTTATCAGAAGCTTGGAATGTTCCTGTTTGAGGGAGAAGTTTTTTGGTGGGGTTGGATTGTCTCTGGGAGGAGGGGGTTTATCTTGGGGCAGGCATCTTTCTGGCCAGAGAGGGGTTACCTGGAGACTGGCATCTTCCAGGCCAGAAATGGGTCATCTCGGGGCTAATATGTCTCTGGTCGGGGAGGAGTTTGGAATGTTTCTGGTTGGAGATGTTGTTTGTGGTTTATGGTCATGCTGACCTTAGCTGTTAGGCTGATGCCCTTTGGAGTTAGGCAGTTTTATTTATTAAGGTGAGCTTTAGAATGAGGGGCTTATCCTAGATGGCGATACTCCTGCTCTGTCAGAACAAAGTTGCAATGTGATATGATGCGATGTGGATGCTGAGTAGCTATCTAGGCTCATTCATAGGTAACAAACTTGCTTTTGTGCTTCTCGCAACCAGCCTCATCCTCATTAGCATGGGTGATTCAAATTTATGCCTCAGCAAAATTACACATGACTCCCTGTCATGAATCTTCATGCCATGCATGAATAGTCAAAATCCTCTTAGTTTGGCATTTTGAGAGTGTGCTAGTCATTAGTGCTGCTCGTTAAATATCACTTGCTTTCTACATTACGGGCATGGGTTAGAATTACACTTCTCTTCCTTCTTTGAAATTGGGCATGGCTATGAGAATCACTTTGGCCAATGAAATGTCATAATTTATTTCCAGAGCTTCAAGAGCTGGTGTACAGTTTGTGTGGGCAGAGCAAGCTCCCACAGTTTGAGTGAAAGTTTTAAGTGTGAAAAGTTAATAGACATGTTACAGAGGCTTGAGGTGGAAAGCTGTCGGTGTGAAAAGCTACAGCTGATGTCAGAACTGGGCTGAGGTAACTGATGCAGGGCAATTCCTGTTTAACCTACATAATTGTGTATCCATCATACTTTGCCTAATCCATCCTCCCAGAGATAGGCACCTTGGTGGACTCCAACTTCCTGCTTCTGCTCCTAAATATCGTACGTCAGTGAGCGTATTTGTACATATTTACCTATCTGTCTACCTATCTATTCATCCATCTATTAATCATCTACTTATCCATCCATTCATCTATCTTCAGGAATGAAATTGCTAATAGGTGTTGACCAAGATAGACTTAATGTTCTCAGCTTGACTAAAATTTAGACTGATTTCTCTGTGACTATAGATCCCTGACCTCCCTTTACTTAGAACATTTACTTTAGAAAATATGCAATTGTAAATTCTTTCTATTTTTTTTTTTGTTGTTGTTGAAATAGTGTCTTTCTCTGTTACCCAGGCTAGAGTACAATGGCAGGATCAGGGTTCACTGCAACCTCCATCTCGTAGGCTGAAGCAATCCTCCCACCTCAGCCTCTGGAGTAGCTGGAACTACTCTAGCTATTAAAAATTTTTTTTTTTTTTTTTTTTTTTGTAGACACAATATCTCACTATGTTAGCCTGGCTGGTCTCAAACTCCTGGGCTCAAGTGATTTCCTGCCTTGGCCTCCCAAAGTTCTGAAATTACAGGCATACACCACTGCACCTAGCTGTAAATTCTTTCTGTTTAAATACTTAAATCTAACTATTAAATCCTTCCCTATAGAATATGTAAATGTCCTGCAACCCAGAAATGTCTTGCTCAAGGACCTTGGAGCCATCCTTTGAAATGTAATCCTTGAAGGCAATAGAACTCCATTTCTCAGTCTGCATGGGAGGGTAGAAGCCTACTCTTGAAAAGCCTACCCTTCAAAAGTGACAGCAGACACATGTGACCCAACCACATTGGCCACCCTCCCTACACTGATGTCCTCTAGTACTCTCTAGTACTTTTCTGTTAGCTCCTTCCAGCATTTAAGAATCTTATTGCCTTTTGTTTCAGTAGAGTTGAGTTCAGTCTCTCTCTGCTATTGCAATAGTCTTGAATAAAGTCTTTCTTGCCATATTAAACATATCCAGTGACTTTTTTTTTTTAACAACAGACATATATTTAACTTAATGAAGTAGTGAAGTGTAGTGCTCATTTGTTATCTGGAATGACTATAATGGTTTCTATTCCCATATATACCTATTAGCAATGTTTAAAGGTTTGCATCCCTACATTTCTACCAACCCTAAGAATTATTCAGACTTCTAATGTTTGTGAGTTAGAGGTGAAGTGCTGTCTCATTGTTTTTTAAATGTGAATTTCTCAAATTACCAACGATTCTGAGCACCTTATTATGTTTGATAACTTTTGGAGTTTCCTCCTCTGTAAATTGGTTTTGTCTTTTATTTATTCTATTGGTATTGCTCTTTACTTGTTGCTTTGAATTCCTTTCACATACAGTCAACAACTTATGAATTTTAGAAATTTCAGGTACCTTACTTTGTTACTATTATTGTCAAACAGAAATCCACATTTAAAAGGTATTTGTTGGCTGGGAGTGGTGGTTCACTCCTGTAATCATAGCACTTTGGGAGGCTGATGTGGTAGGATCATGTTGGCCTGGGAGTATGAGAACCAGCCTAAGCAACATAGAGAGACCTCATTTCTACAAAAAATAAAAAAATCAGCCAGGCATCATGGCATGCATCTGTGGTCTCAGCTACTCTGGAGGCTGAGGTGGGAGGACTGCTTGAGCCTGAAGGTCGAGGCTGCAGAGAATCATGATTATGCCACTTCATTATAGCCTGAGTGACAAAGCAAGACCCTGTCACATATATATGTAATATATATACAATATATGTAACATATATATACACACACACACACATTCACTTTTTATACTTTTAAAGAACTGTTTTAAAGAACTGTTTGCATATATATATGAATACCTATAATATATATATATTTATATAAAAATATATATTTACTTCTAGTTATTTCAGTGTTTTCCCTAAAGACATGAACAAGGAATAATGAAAGTACAAGTATGGAATCAGGATGTTTAATATTGATTCAGTTTTATTAGCTAATCCATTATCTATGTTCAACTTTTGCGAATCATCCTTATATTGCAGCCATTTCTCCCTTCAATTCAGGATTTTATTTAAGTCTCTTTTGTTTCCTTTTGTTATCTTAGCCCCTCAGGTTTCTTCATTTTTCATGCCCTTAATGTTTCATTTTGTAGACAGCTTCTAAACTTGGGTTGTCTGATTTTTTTTTTTATGATCGTGATTTTTTTTTTGCAAAAATATTATATAGATGATATTGTGGTCTCAGAGCATCATATCAAGGGGACCATGATACCAATTTATACCATTACTGAAGGTGTTAACTTAGGTCACTTTGTTAAGGTGAGTCTGCCATAACCATTTCTCCCTTTGTAATTAATTACTTTCACATAGACATGTTGGAAAATATGCATATTTGCATGTTGCATTTGTCACTTATCAATATATGCTGAACTCACTTCCTATTACCTCATAGAGCAATCCTTTATTCTTTATTACAAATGCATAGCATTCTACTGTACATATGCATCAGAATTTATTTGATCAATCTTTTATATGTAGACATTTATGTCACTTCCACTATTTTGCATTTATAAATGAGGCTGCTATAGATAACCTAATGCAAATGTCATTTCTTTTGGAGGTATATAGTCAGGGTATGTTTCTAGATTTGAGATTGCTGAGTTGTAAGAAAAATGTACATACAATTTGTTAGAGATTGCCAAGTTCCCCCTATGTAAGAGTTGTATCATTTACATTCCCACCAGCAATGAATGAGAGTGCCTTACAAGCATTGCCAACAGAATGTATTGCCAAGCTTTTAAACTTTTTGCCAATGTGATAGAAGAGAAACAGTAGCTCAGTGTACTTTTGTTTACATTTCTCTTATTATGAGTAAAATTGAAAGAGTTTCATGTGATTATGGACCATTGTATACCTTTTTAATGAATTTTTGGCTTGTGCCTTTAACTCATTGTTCTCTTAAGGTTTAGTTATTTTCCCCTTTAAGTTTTAAAATATATTAAATATAATAGCTTTTTATCTGCAATACACTTTGCAAACATTTCAAAATGGTCTCAGTAACCCCCATCTCTATGTATTCACTCCTTTTGTATATAGACCTCTTTACATTGAATAGTCCTGGTCTGTGTACCCAATAGAATATTTGGTACAAGTCTTGGACATATCTATAGTGTTTTTGTATAAAACAAAACTGGCTTCAGATTCATGGTGTGTTTGTGCGCTTATTTTATATTCATGAATTTCTTATATTTATGACACCTCGCATTCCTAGAATAAACCCTGCTTGGGTCATTATGTATTATTTTCCACAGTATGGTGATGAATTCTATTTGCTAGAAAATATTTACAATTTTTGCACTAGTATTTATAAGCTATGTTAGTCTGTAATTTTATTTAATTTTTTTTTTTACAATCAAATTTAGGTCTCAATATTATACTTGCTTCATAAAATGATTTTTGACAGTTTTCCTTCATTTTCTAGGTTTTGAAACAATTTTTGTAACATTGGGGACTATCTGGTTATTGATAGTTTGGACAAATTTCCTTGTGAAACCTTCTGTTCCTGGTGCTTTTTTTTTATGGGGTATAGCGTTGCTACATTTTTTTTTTTCTATAAAAATCCGTTTAAGCTTTCTAAACTCTACTTGAATCAATTTTGGTAAACTGAATTTTTTAAAATAAATGAATAATTTGGGGCCGGGCGTGGTGGCTCACACCTATAATCCCAGCACTTTGGGAGGCTGAGGCAGGCGGATCAGCTTATAATAGAAGTTCGAGATCAGCTTGGCCAACATGGTGAAACATCTGTCTACTAAAAATACAAAAATTAGCTGGGCATGGTAGTGCCGTGCCTGTAGTCCCAACTACTCAGGAGGCTGAGACAGGAGAATTGCTTGAACCTGGGAGGCAGAGGCTGCAGTGAGCTGCGATTGTGCCACTGTACTCCAGCTTGGGTGACAGAGTGAGACTCCATCTCAGAAGAAAATTATTAATTTGATACTGGTTTCTACTAAAACTACAAAATTAGCCAGGTGTGGTGGTGCACGCCTGTAATCCCAGCTACTCTGAAAACTGAGGCAGGAGAATCACTGTAAACTGGGAGGTGGAGGTTGCAGTGAGCTGAGATCATGCCACTGCACTCCAGCCTGGGAGACAGAGGGAGACTCTCTCTCAAAAAAAAACAAAAAACAAAAAACAAATTATTTTCAGTTTTTAAATTTTGAAATTTCATATGCCTTATTTTATTGTATTAAAATCTGAGAGTGTTGTTGGTAATATTTCTTCTCTCTGGGACTTACCAACATTTTTTTTTACCTAATATTTGATCAATTTTGTAAATGCTCCATGAAGGCTTAAGAGGAAAATGTATTTTCTGTTATCAGGGTTTAATGTTTGATACATTTCTATAAGATCTGTCTTATTGAGAATGTTGTTTAGTAATTATTATTTTTTGTCCATTTGACCTGGTTTAGGATACTAAGGTCTATTATTAGCGTGCTTCTGTATATTTCTACTTGCTTTTCCTATAGTTTCTGCTTTATGCAGATGGCTGCTCTGTTATTTAGTGCATAGATATTCTTAAATGTATCTCTATTTTGAATTACAGATTTTTTTGTTTTTGTTTTTATTTTTAAGAAGCAGGGAGTTTAATAGGCAAAAAGGAAGGAGAGGCAGAAGGAACAGGCTTCCCCGTACAGAGACAGAGGGAGGTGACGCTCCAAAGCTAAAAGAGGAGGTCCCCTTGAATTACAGATTTATATATATTTTATTACACTTTAGGTTCTGGGGTACATGTGAAGAACATGCAGGATTGTTGCATAGGTACATACATGACAGTGGTTTGCTGCCACATCCCCTCCCATCCCCCATATCTGGTATTTCTCCCCATGTTATCCCTCACCAACCTCCCCACCCCCTGCTGTCCCTCCCCTATTACCCCCCAACAGACCCCAATGTGTGATGCTCTTCTCCCTGTGTCCATGTGTTCTCATTGTTCAACACTCCCCTATGAGTGAGAATATGTAGTGTTTGATTTTCTGCTCTTGCGTCACTTTGCTGAGAATGATGGTTTCCAGGTTCATCCATGTCCCTACAAAGGACACAAACTCATTGTTTTTTTATGGCTGCATAGTATTCCATGGTGTGTATGTGCCACATTTTGCTTGTCTAGTCTATCATTGATGGTCATTTGGGTTGGTTCTAGGTCTTTACTCTTGTAAACAGTGATGCAATGAACATATGTGTGCATGTGTCTTTATAATAGAACAATTTATAATCCTTGGATATATACCCAGTAATGGGATTGCTGGGCCAAATGGAATTTCTATTTCTAGGTCCTTGAGGAATTCACACTGTCTTTCACAATGGTTGAACTAATTTACACTCCCACCAACAGTGTAAAAGTGTTCCTATTTCTCCACATCCTCTCCAGCATCTGTTGTCTCCAGATTTTTTAATGATTGCAATTCTAATTGGTGTGAGTGGTATCTCAATGTGGTTTTGATTTGCATTTCTCTAATGACCAGTGATGATGAGCATTTTTTCATGTGTTTGTTGGCCTCATATATGTCTTTTGAAAGTGTCCGTTCATGTCCTTTGCCCACTTTTTGATGAGGTTGTTTGCTTTTTTTTCTTATAAATGTGTTTTAGTTCTTTGAGGAGTCTGGATATTAGTCCTTTGTCAGACGAGTAGATTGCAAATTTTTTTTTCCCATTCTATTGGTTGCTGGTTCACTCTAATGATTGTTTCTTTTGCTATACAGAAGCTCTAGAGTTTAGTTAGATACCATTTATCTATTTTGGCTTTTGTTGCCAAGGCTTTTGGTGTTTTAGTCATGAAGTCCTTGCCTATGCCTATGTCCTGAATGGTATTGCATAGGTTTTCTTCTAGGGTTTTTATGGTGTTAGGTCTTATGTTTAAGTCTTTAGTCCATCTGGAGTTAATTTTAGTGTAAGGTGTCAGGAAGGGGTTCAGATTCCCTGTTAACATTTAATCTTATTTTTTTGTCTCATTTTTCTGCTTTTCTTCATTTCCTCTTATTACATGTTTATTTGCATATAATTTTACTTGGACAATTTGTAATTTAATTTTTCATTTTTCTGAGATGATTTCTTTGTTTTTCAATCAACTCTTAATTTCTTTCTATTTTATGTTGATTTCTGTTCCTTAGATTTTGATTATCTGATTTACGGTGTTTTTCATATTCCTGCATGCTTGCTTGAAGAAACTGGATTTAATCTGGAGTGTTGCACTATAGTTTCTTTTGCTTTGTAACTGTTTTGTGGTGTGGAGGGGTAGGAATTTTATCATTTGAACATTTTAATTTTAAGTTTCCATTTTATCTTTCCAGTAGGTTTGTATAGATGTAGATTCTTTTTCAGTCTTTTTTTTTGTGGATCAGTTTGGCAATCCAGGGAGATTATAAGTATTTAATTCAAGAAATCACTCTTCTGTCTGTGTAATGAAGTGGAGTTTCTTCAGTGGCTATCAATCTTTCATTAAGTATGAATATATGTATGCATGCACATATGTATGTATTCCCTCTCTCTCTCTTTCTCTCAAAATGGGAAAGTTGCCATTTATCTCCCAGTTTTTTTACTCCATTTTGTCATGTAGGATTCTGTTTCTTTTACATGCTTCTCTTCACCACCAAGACTCCGAAGTGTTTTTCTTTATACTGTCTTTTCTCCTAAATTGTTGTTCCCCTCTGAAACTGCCACCTTGAGTCCTGCACATCTTGAAGCCTGCAGCCTTCTTGTTAAATTTTTTCATGATTAGTGTAGGCCGTCTCTTTCTCAGCGTGATTTTAATTTAAGCTTAGGCATAATACTCCCTTTTTTCTTTTCCCAGTTTTCCTGGACTTCCCACATTCTCTGCAAATGCTTGCAGTGGGAGCTAGTGTTCTCTGTCTTCCAGTTATCCTGAAGGAATGGGTTTCCTGTGGTTTTATTTGTTCTTCTTGTTAATTTTCAAAGTTTGGAAATGTTGTAGAGTGATTAAGATTTAGATGGCCATCATTATCCTCATGATACTCAGAAAGCAGAACTTTTTAAATTTGATGCAATCAAATCAATCACCTTCTTTTTCCCATATAGTGTATGCTTTTATTTCATTTCATTTATTTATAAAGTCTAAGACATTTTCTTCAGTTAACTTTATAATTCTACCCATTAGCTTCACATCTTACACTTACCAAGAGTGGCCCTTTTCATATAATATTATGGAGAAACCCAGCTCTATCTCCTACATGTAATAAACATTTTTAACAATACCTTTTCTTAATCAAATCTTTTCTTAATTATCTGCATTTTGTCATATGTCAAGTATTCAAACACACTAGTGTGTTTCTAGGCTATTTATTCTGTTCCATTCTATTTGTTAATTTTTATGGCTTAATAAAAATATGTTAATATCTGAAAACTTGCTTTTTAGTTTTTTGTTTTATGGTTTACTTAGCTAAGCATGGGTCTTCATTCTTCCATGTAAATTTTAGAGCAAATATGATAAATTTCTCAAAGGCATTTGAGTTGATGTTTGACTGGAAATTTATACATTAGTGATGGGAAAATTTACATCTTTAAAAAATTATGGAAGCTCTTTCCATTTATTCTAATCACCTTTTACATTCTTTATTAGATTTTAGAATTGTTTTCTAGAGAGGTATCGAGTTTTGTCGCTTAGGTTAATTCCTAGATGTTTCATAGTTTTGTTGCTTATTTTATTTTTTATTGTGTTTTCAAATTGGTTATTGCTGGTGTTGAGGAATACTATTGATTTTTGTAGGTTAATCATCTATCAGCAATATTGCTAAGCTCTTATTTTTTCTAATAGCTTGTCTCTAGATTCTGTTGTTTTTCCTAAGTAGATGATCATATATAATCTACAGATAATGCTTCTACTTTCTCACTGTTGCATTTTGAGCATTTTATTTTGCATTCTCGGGTGAAATAAAAATAAGAAAATATAGCAGTGTCAGATTTGTTCTTTGCTTTCCATGAACTTCAATTATCCTTTCCTTCACTGTCCAGGGTAATTATTTAAGAGTTGACAGTAGCTGTATATATTTTTAATGTAGTATAATGTCCAAACCCATTATGAATCCAGAAAAGTCATTCTTTGTACTGTGAAGAAGAAAATACTCAGCCCCTGAAGGACAAATGTACTAAGGAGGAGAAACTCTATCCTGCAATCCACTCATTTATATTACATCTGTTGATAGTATTGATCTTAGTACTTTGGTAAGCTGACTAACAAAAATAAAATATTAGGGCCATTTTACTTACTTGATTTGAATTTTAAAAATTTTATTATTTTACTTATTTGAATGTTTAAAATTTTATTATAATTATTTTTATTATCTAATTTATTATATTAAATAATACAAGAAATAAAATTGTAATTATAAATTATTCAAATCATATGATTCAGATAACACAGAACTAGGCAGAAAGAATCTCTCGAATATTGTCTTCATATTTCCACCTCATCTTTCTCTTACCACTATCAACAATTTTCTGTGTCTCCTTTTATCCCCTTTCTTTACTTAAATGCATATGTAAATGTAGTATAAGACTTTTTTCTTCAGTTACTTTAAAAACATATCATTTATTGAATATAACTCACATACCATAAAATTCATCATTTTAAAGTATACAACTGAATGGGTTTTAGTATATCCACACAGTTGAGCAACCAACCATAACTACTGTCTAATTGTCAGACATCTTTATCACCCTCAAAGAAAACTCATGCCTGTGAACAGTCACTCTCCATTTACCCCTCTCCCCAGCCTCTGGGATTAATCAACTTTCTGTTCCTAGGGATTTGTGGGCCAGACATTTAACAGAAATAGAATAAAATATATGTGGCCTTCTTTAACATAGCTATGCATGATTTATTAAAATAAGCATTGATTGGATCATAATAAGCATATTTTTTCTGATTCTCTTTTCCCTTAATACTTTTTCCACATCTTCTTGTATAGTTTCACATAATTATTATCATTATTATTTTTTGAGATGGACTTTCACTCTTGTTGCTCAGGCTAGAGTGCAATGGTGCCATCTTGGCTCACCACAACCTCTGCCTCTCGCAAGTGATTCTCCTGCCTCAGCCTCCCGAGTAGCTGGGATTACAGGTATGAGCCACCATGCCTGGCTAATTTTTGTATTTTCAGTAGAGATGGTGTTTCTCCATGTTGGTCAGGCTGGTCTCGATCTCCTGACCTCATGATCCTCCTGACCTCAGGTGACCTGCCTGTCTTGGCCTTCCAATGTCCTGGGATTACAGGCATGAGCCACTGTGCCTGGCCTTACATAAGTATTTTTAATAGCAGTATAGTGTACACAGACTAGATGCATCATATTTTATCTACACATTCTATTATTGACAGGTATATGAGTAATGTGCCAGTCAATATCAACAATTAACTTTGTTGTTCATACATATAGTGTGCAGGTGCAAGTGCCTTGTCTGGAAGAGAAAATAGAACAAAATGGAAATAATAATAGGACTCACTGTAAAAAGTTATTGTGCAGATAGAACAAGACAATACCAGTGCTGAGAACAATGCTGGGCACATAGCAAACTCTCAATAAATGCTAGCTGTTATTAATATTACAAAAATATCCAGATCTGCAGTAGCATAGAAGATGTTTATAATAGCAAGTGTAAAAATCAAGCCAGTATCAAGACATGGGAGCTCACCAGGATTTCTTCTCAGTGAAAGATTCCTGGTAGTTTTCTCTTCCTTTATGATAAACTGTTTTTCTTTGTCTCCTTGGTTATTCATTGATCTATCCATTCAGTAGACATTTGTTAAGAGTCCACTGTGTGCTGGGCACTGTTCTAGTCTCTACATATACAATGGCGAAAAAGACAGGAAAGGTTTTGGATTTTACATTCTAACAGAAGACTTAGACCAGGGGTGTCCAGTCTTTTGGCTTCCCTGGGCCACATTGGTAGAATTGTCTTAGGCCACACATAAAATACACCAATACTATCGATAGCTGATGAGCTAAAAAAAATAATCACCAAAAAAAAAAAACCTCACAGTGTTTTAAGAGAGCTTATAAATTTGTGTTGGGTCACATTCAAATCCATCCTGGGCCACATGTGGCTAGAGGGTCATGAGTTGGACAAGCTTGATTAGACCTAAACAAATAAATAAACAAACAAGAAAGACAGTTATACATACCATGCATATAGTTAAAACACAATGATGTGATATTTTACTTGGTGACTACTCTAGATTGATGGTCAAGACCAGTGTATCTACTGAGCCTAAATGACAAAAAGAAGCCATCCATGGGACACTTATAGGGAGGAACATTTCAGGAGAGTGACTAACACAAGCAAAGGCATTCAGGTAGAAGCTGGTGTGGTCAGTGTGAAGTACAGAAACCAGTGTGTATGGGCAGTGGTGAGTGAAGTGGGGGCAGAATAAGGTCAGAGAAGAAGACAGGCATCCAATCATGTGGGTGGTTATAAGCTAGGGTGGGAAGTTTGGATTTTATTCTAAGTGGGATGGAAGCATCAGATGATTTTTAAGTAGGAGAGTAGCTTGATTGGATTTAAGTTTCAAAAAGTTCACTGGCTATTCTGCAGAAAATGGATTTTAGTAAGATTAGAATCGGGGAGATCAGTTAGAAAGTATAGCAATGGTCTAGGCAATAGATGATGGCAGCTCAGATTAGGGTAGTAGAAGTAAAGAGGAGAATGGTTGTTGGGATTCATTTGAGGACAAGTTAACTAGATTTGCTATCGCATTGATTGCGGGGATAAAGAAATAAAGGGACCGAAGATAACCTCTAGATTTTTGGCTTGAGTAATTGGGTGAGTGGAGATGCTATTTATTCTGAAGATGACTGAAGAATTTCTGGGGAATAGAAAAGTTCTGTTTTGATAATGAAAAAGCAAACATTTCTATCAGAAATACAAACAGAAATGACAAAGAGTTGATTGCATGAGTGTGGATTTCCAGGAGAGATACTAAATTCTTCAATACAGATGTGGTATTTAAAGCCATGGCACTGGGAGGGCTTGCTTAGATGGAGAATTTAGATAAAACAGAGAAACAGGCCCAGGTTTAAGTTATCTACATACTCCTAGATGGAGTATGTACATAAAATAAAGAAAGAGGTCCAGGATCAACCGCTGAGCTGTTAGGTATAAGAAGTGGAGCCTGGAAAAAAGACTGAGGGAAGAGAATGAAGTAGGGAGAAAAGCAGGAGAGCTTGATGGTACAGAAGTGAAAAGAAGAAAATACTTCAAGAATGCAGGTGAGTTAACTGTTAAGTGCTTATTGAAAGGCTTGGTAAAATGAAAGGAGAAAAAGGGAGTTTGGATTTGGCAACAAGAAGGAGACTTGTGAACCTAGGACACAGATTTTAGAACCAGACAAAACTGGATTTGAATTTAGATTTCGAAGATCTGTTGTAAAGGTTAAATGAGGTAATATATGTAAAATTACTTAGCACTTAATAGGAACTCAGTAAATATCATTTCCTGGAAAGGCAGGATTCTTGAAATATCATAGGAAAGAGGTCCTAGCTTCCTGGTGTTTTGTTTTTGAAGTCCTGGGTTAAAAATGATTTAATTATTATTTTCAAAGCAGGGAATAGAGTTTATTGACCTGGATGAATGAGACTTCAGGGAAGTTACTTCTGCCCAAGAAGGGTATGAATATGTTTATTCCCATGTAGTCCCACGGGGAGCTCTTCCTAGCTCTTGTTTGGTTCCCTGGGCATTTGTGCTTGTTAAATGGTCATGAAGTTTCATGCCAATATGTCACACTTACTTAATTCTAACATGAACAGAGTGGATTGAGGCTAAAAGTGATTGGTGTTGTGCCTAAACCATTGACCAGACACAGCAGAGGAGACTATTTCATTACCATATTCCTGCTCTTTTCCTGAGGACATCTTGCTGGGAGTTGGGGAGGGGATGAGAGGGTAAAAATAAAGGTTTATGGTTTACAGGTGCAATCATTAGGAGCTCAGTTCCATTCTTGTCCCAAAATGTTGGCTCTAGAGTTACCCAGTTCTTAGTATGCTATAGACTTTTTTTGGTCTATGTGAAAATGTGCTTATTTCACATGCGTATTTGAAGAACATTTTCACTGAATATAGAATTCTGGGTGACAGGTTTTTCTCTCCCTCTTTCAGCACTTTAAAAATGTAATTTTATTGTCTTCTGCCATATATATATATTCTAACATGAACAGAGTGAATTGAGGCCAAAAGTGATTGGTGTTGTTCCTAAAACATTGACTAAACACAGCAGAGGAGCGTATATATATGCACCAGAAGAACTCTCATACAAGAGAACTCTATCTGACTTTATATATATAGTATACTTTATATGTATACACTTAATGTGTGTGATATCATAAAGTCAGATATCATTCTCAGAGTTCTCTTATATGTAATGTTTCCCTCCTCTCTTACCACCTTGGCTGCTTTTAAGATTTTTCTCTGTATCTTTGGCTTTTAGTAGTTTAACTATAATGTGTCTTGGTATTCTTTTTTTTGTATTCAGCTTGTTTAGAGTTAGCTAAGCTTTTTGGATCCATGGCTGGTTTTTTTCATTAATTTTGGAAGATTCTGATCATTATATCAATATATTCCTTTTGCTTCATTCTCTCTACTCTGTCTGGAACTCCAATTATATGTTTGATAACGATCTAATATTGTCCCATAGTTCTATGATGTTCTTTTCTTCTTTATTCACCCTCATTCTTTGTTCTCTATGTATTTCAATTTAGAAACTTATATTGACCTATCTTTAGCTTAATTGATTCTTTCCTCTGCTTTGGTCAGTCTTCTGATAAGCCTATCAAATATATTCTTCATCTCTGATATTTCATTTTTCACTTTCCATGTTTCTATTTGTTTTTTATATATGGTGTGTTAAATATATGTATATATATACATATATATAAAATAATTTTCATCTTTGCTGAAATAGGCCATTTTTGTCTACCTTCTCTACTAGATCCTTCAACATATTTATCTTGGCTCTTTTAAATTTTCTGTCTTATATTTTCAACACGTGAGCCATATCTGCATCTGCTTCTGTATACTATATATTCTCTTGATAGATTATGTTTTGTTGCTTTTTCACATGCCTTGTAATTTAAAAAAATGCATGGTGGATATTGTATATAAAAGAACAGTAGCAGCTGCAATAAATGCTACTTATCCTAAAAAAAAGGGGGGGGGGGGTGTTGCTTCTTTGTGTGTTAGGCTGCTAGTGTAGAGGGTTGAGTCAATCTAATTTATTGGTGGCATGCTAGTTGATGTTGAACACCTGGATCTTTGGAAAGAAAAGAAGCCTTGGCTTGCAGCATTTGCTGATTTCTACCCTTGCCAGTTTCAAACTATCAACATGATGTCACAGAACACAGAGTTGGGAGAAGCATAGTAATGTTACTAAGTAATATTTCTAATATACAAATACAATAGATGTAAATAACTTCAAGAATATAATCACAAAATATAGTAAAATCTTTAGGAAGTGATGAGTTTAAAGTATTTATTACATTTTAAAATGTAATTCATTTATTTAAGTGTATGTAATTTAATAGTGGATATATTTAACACTGACTCACAAAATTGGTGAACATTTGACAATCAGCTCTTTCAAGCTAGTACATGATGGCTCCAGCGCACCACCTTTAGCTGATCGTATCAGGGCTTTGCTGTTGTTTCAGTTAGATTCAGTTCACCACTGGATTCAAATGATTTGTGGGCAGCATCAGGATTCTCCTTCCAGTAGGGCTTGGGGTTTGAGTAGAGGGAATTTCTGGAGATGTCTTGTGTTTCGTAATGCAGCTACCAGCTTTCTGAACCATGGGAGAGCTCACTTTGCTTTGTGACCTGGCTGCTAGCTTGCTGGGTCACTGGGGAGTTCTCCTTGCTCTTCAGCCCTGCCCCTGGCTCTTTGTGCCCCACTCTGCTGCCCTGTCTCTGCCTGCGGTAGTGCACTCAGTGAAACCCAGAGTGCCTGTGAGCAATTTCTCTCAGTCCTCTTGCTCCTACCCCCTCCCCCACCACTCCATCTATAAGTACTCAGGGACTGGAGGGCATTGGAGGAATTCTGTCAGTTCTCCTACTTTGCCTCCAGCCTTCAGCAAACACTATACACCTGCAGCTCAGGGAGAGAGTCTCCCAGCTCTCCCCTCTGTTCCCAGATTTCCATGTAAGCACCCAGTGAAGGTCCCTGGGAGAGACTTGGCAGGGGGCTGCAGATTTGTGGCTGGGGCTCCCAGAGATGCTAAGCAGTCATGGTAGTGCTCACTTAGCCTTTAACAACTTGAAGTGGTTCAGATGGTTCTTCTTATCCCAATCAACGGCAGCTTCCTCCCCATTTCACCCCTCCACCAAAGATGAAAGCAGCCATGGGTATCTTCTCTTCTAGCAGGAGCTCACTGTTTTCTGGACTTTGGTTCTTCTGGATTTCTTTGAAACCCCAGATTTTTAATGGCCTCCACAAAACTGCAATTTTGTAAGTTCCTGTCCTGTTCTTTTTGTTAGAATGGCAACAGCACTCTTATGTGACCTTCTACTTTCTAAGTGAAAATGAAATTTTCTTGATTAAATTCTAAGCATGAATTTCTGTTCTGTTAAAGAGTGTACCAGTAGTTGGAAAATGACTTCTAAAAGCGGGCAGATGGTAGACATCGATCCTCTTGAATGCTTGGGTTCAGGAAATTAAAAGGGTTTGAGCTGAGGGTCAAGGGTACAAACAAAGATAAGTGAAATTGCAGAGTATGGCTCCATGGTATATGCAGCAGAGATTACTCACTGTCTATTCTAATATTATCCTCTTCCTTAGAAACAGAACCCTGTGTGCTTAGCTGAATGCATGGTTACCTGAATAAATTCTCTATTCCTCAACCTCCCTTGCAGAGAGGTGTTCAATGTGTTTAAGTTCTGGTCTAAAAGTTGTAAGCAGAGATGTCTATGGCAGCTTCTGGGAAACCTTTGTAAAGAACCTTCTTTTTTATCTCTTACTCATTTCTGCTACTTGGTATGCAGATGAAGTGGCATGAGCATCAGCAACCATTTTGAACCAGGCAGTGACATTGAGAGCATTTTTTTTTAATAATAGAAAACTGTGTTTAATACTACCAAAAATATAACTGTGTGCTGCTCTCCCTGGCTTCCATGGGAGGACTGCAGGCAGCCCCTGAACTGTAGTCCAATACAGGAAAGGGTCGGCCGACTGGGGTAGGGAATGCTGCTGGTTTAAAAAAGGAAGAGTAGGCCGATCCGGTGAGGTCTGCATCCATGAGGGTTAGAGGTGGGTTAGGGGCATGGGGGTACCAGAAAGGGGAGGGTTGTATGGAGTGGGAGAGGCAGAGAGCAGGTAGGGGACATAGGGGGTCAGCAGTTCCACCTGGAGCCTAGGGTCACTCTGAGGGAGGGAGCACGGCGAGGGGGCCTCCAGTTTGCAGTGGGAAGAGCCATAGCTGCCAGGCAAGTAGGCTGTCGAGTAGTTGGGGGGTTTGTACCCAAAGCCTCTGCTGGGTTGGGTGGTCGCGTACCCTGGCCCCCAGAGTGGGCCGCCGCTGCCTAGACTGCCTCTTCCCTGTCTGCAGCGGGAAGGTCCGGCGCCCACGCTCTTGGCCTTGCGCCGAAGCCCGTACTTGTAGTCGGGGTAGTCGCGCAGGTGCCGGGCGTGGAGCCGCTTGGCCTCCTCCACGAAGGGCCGCTTCTCGTCCTCACCCAGCAACTTCCACTTCCTCTTGTGGAACAGTAAGAACAAAGGTGTCTGATCCATGGCATCATGGACGCTTATGCTATGTCCGGATTGTCCTCCTCCTGACTTCTTTCATGGGAGAGAAGAGTTCATTCTCTGTTTTAGCCATAGTTTGGGGGAAGAAGAATTCCTCTGAAATGAAGTTAAACCTGTCTGACTGCTTGGTAGGTAAACTAGAATCATGCAATCAGAATTTTAGAACTAGAAGAATCTTTTAATAGCACTTAATTCTATTTTCTACTTTTATAAAAAAGGGGAAAAAAATGAGGCCAGGAGAAATTAATTATTTTCCCAAGGTTAATGACAGTTTGCTTTAGATAGTACTCGGGAAAATATCCCACATAGACCTAGAATTTATTAGTACAGCTATATAACACAGTTTTCTTATAGAAGCATAAGTAGTACTAAAGATAATAAATATTTTTTATATTTATCACACATACACTATCTTTATATATGTCAGAGATAAGTAAAATATTGTGCCTTAAGCAAAGTAGACAGTGTCTTGGCACACTTCCAAGCCTTCATGGAGGAAAAATTAATAGTACCTACTAATTGCTTGGAAGAAGTTTCTTTGGATTAGAAATCCTCTTTCATCATCTTTTTAACAAGTATAGATTCTGAAATAGACTGAAAAAAATTTGTCCCTTTCCCCCAAAAAAAGCAAATTAAAAAAAATCTGTAAATAGATTTAAATATTAGGTCTTTCTTCTCCAGGGACAGAAATTAAATGGGTTGTAATACTCCCTCTTTGTTAGAAGAAAACTGGAATTGACCTCCAGAAACTTTATTGCAAGATCACATTCAATTTCTCTGATCTGATCTGCTCCAATCTCTAAGGGAGTGACCACAGCTTCGGGATCTGGAGCCTTCTCAATGAGGAGCTAAAAATGGGGTTGGCAGTGGTCACTATCTGCATACTATTTGAGCATTGTATTTGAAAGAGAACAAGAAATATGAAAATCTTTTAATTGGTGATTGGCTCCTGTCTCTTGATGCTCTAAAATTCCAATCTTGTTATTATTAAAAAATTAAAATGTGATCTAGCCAAATGGAGCAGACAAACTTTATTTATTTATTTATTTATTTATTTATTTATTTACATACAGATCTAGGACTAGAACTGCTTTTCTTTATTCCCATTAGAATGTTCATTCCACCTCACTGAATCCAACAATGCAAATAGTGAATGCCAGTCTTGCAGTTGCATGATGAGGTGGTTCTGATGTGTAATTGCAGATGGACTTGGAAGCTCGTCCGGGTCCTGCTGTCTCCCACCAATCTCACCAAAGCTGGAAACTCCACAAGTAGAAAACTATTCCTTGGTTTAGAGTAATCACCTGGGAGAGATAGCACAGAAAGCCACATAATTATTTACACTTTGAAATGACTGTGGCTCTGGGTCCCTTCCTGAGAGCGCTATTGGTAAGGAAGCAAGAAGAGAGGATTAACTGTCAGTCCCTGGGGAAGGGCAACTGAGAACTGCTGAGATTCTCAGTGGGTGGGCTTCGGTAGGGCTTGGTAGGTGGGCCAGGAAAATACACAAGAATGATAACTGGAGCCCTTGCCCTCTGCTAGTTTTGCTCTAGGTGGTCTTGTAATCAGGTCTAGGGCTGCCAGCCATGTTTACTCCATAGGATCAGGGTTGGAGCAGCTTTCTCACTCAGGCACTTGCCGCAGCAGAGCTCATGCAGCTCACAACCTTTGTGTAGTTTTCTGGCCATATATGGAGGCAGCTGTAGACAGTGTCTTTGATGCCAGCTTGCTGGGGGAATTTTCCACAAAAGCACACGAGGATTTGTCCCACCCGACTGAGAATGCTGTTTTCTGGATGAATATCTATTCATGCATGAGGAAAGTTGGCATTGGGAAAGCGGTAGCTTATTTTTCTTTTTTGTTTGGTTTTATTTTTTGCTTCAGAAATAGAACAGATTAAGCGTTACTTGCTTTTGAAGGCACAGTTCTCCCTACAGCATGACTTTAAATTTTGTTCTCCCCAGGCAAGAATGGGAGAAAACATCTCTTCTAGCTTTTGTTAAAAGCAATGCAAGTGCGGAGAATACTTGAGAAAATTTTTTTGTTTAATTTCTATGTCTTTGAAAATAAATCTTTTTTCTACAAAATATAATGCTTACTGTAAAGAAATGAGAATAAATCAGAAAACATACATATAAGAAAAAAATGCAATTAGTTGACAGTTAAAATGATGTAATAAAATTACATTACAGCTGGAAGGGACCTTAGAAATAATCTAACTCCATAAACTTTTATTTTATAAATGATGAAACTGGGTCCCAGAGAGGTTAAGCAACTTGTCACACAGTTAATATTAAGAGGAGTTAAAATTCCTCCTTTTTTTCTTGATTAGTCTTTTTCTTACTGTAGTGGTTTGCCAGAATTAATTTTTTCCTTTTTAGTGATGAGACTGTTTCTTTAGGTCAAATATTACTCTGAAGACCAACATATAAAACAGACATGTTCCAGTTGGATGGAAGCAGGTGGAGAGGGGAAGAGCGGGCCTATTCTCTCCATCCCCCAATTCCCCAAGAATGTTTTGCAGATACCTAAATAGCACATCTCAAATTTCCTAGAGCAACATCAGATATACTGAATAATCATTGCATTATACTATTTGTCATTTATTTATTCAAAAGCTATTTATTGAATGTTTGCTATGAGCCAAGCATCTTTTGAGGGTGAAAAGAAAACAGCTTTGAATAAGGCAAGATTGTATGGGGTGGGGCTGAGTTCATGCAGCATGCTGGGTGTCTTCCAGGCTCTGTCTCCTTGTCTGTGGCAGCTTTTTTGCATGCTATTCTTGTGTTTTTGGGTATATAGTACTTCACAATTTGAATAGGGACAACACAATGTAAACCATCCCAGGAACTTCCAAATCGGCAAGATTTTTTTTTTCTGACTTGATCTGAGTAATTTTTTTTGTCTGTTCTTCTTTCAAAAAGATCTATTATTTCTCGGTGTTTATGCAGAGCCTTTTATTTCTCCTTAGCTGGTAGTGGACTTGGTAGTTGCCCTGAGACTAATTTCTATTTCTACTTGTATTAGAGAGGAGGACATTGTCAATTCTAAAGGCTACCATTTCAGTACCTTATGGATAACTTCTTAAGGAAACTAAACATACTAACTTAACAGATTTTTTAAGAAGTCTCATTCCTGGTGGACACACTTAAGGATCCTGTATCATATTCTCTAATGTGGTTTATTATAAGCTTGGACCTCATAATACCCTCTTTTTGACATTACTAGCACATTCAAATTCCAAAGGTCAGCTGAGCCTTTTGCAAGTTGGCCACTTGGCCCTTCAACTCCTTTCAGTCCTGACATAAAATCAAGAGGAGTGTTGTCATATTCATTGGGGTCACTTCCTGGCTCTGCCACTCACTGCAACCTGCTTGCTATCGATCTTGGGCAAATTATTTAGCTTTCCTGAGCTCAGTTTCTTCACCAATATATTAATAAAATGGGTATAAAATCAGTGTCATTGTGACAATTAAAATAATCATATCACAGTGGAACAGTGCCTTACCAGGATATGCTTAATAAATTTTGTTCACATCCTCATTTCCTTTGAATTTGAAGGACACCTGAGTGACTTAAGAATTGTGTCAAATGCAGATTCAGAATGAGCAGGCCTGAGGATGAGGCCTGAGACATTGCATTTCCAACAGGCTTCCAAGTGTTAACACTTGCATGTAAGGTCCTAGAAAAGGAGGTTTAGTCACTGTGAAATCTGGGCATGTGATTGCGTCTTGGCTTTGCCAGTTGCCAGGTGGATGATCTTCATTAAGTCACTGTGCCTTTCTGAGCCTCATTTCTCAACTGGAGTTACTTAGTTTCATAGATAAAGTGAAAATTTAAAATGAGACAACATTTAAAGGGTGCCATGAGTATAACACCATTATTATTATTGCTGTTTTATTTTACATTTCAGTCATATTAGACTGAACAACACTGACACTGAGAGAGTGACCTGCAGCTATTGGGCAGAGTGTGTACATCTTTCGTATAGCACCTAGTGTAGTGCCTGGTACACAGGAGGTGACTCATAGACATCGAATTGTATTTCTCATATGAAGTTCGTATGGGTGGAGGCTGGCTGAAGACCGGGCAGAGCTGCTTGGTAGAAACATTCAGGTCATGGTTAGAGTTTGGGTGGGTGCTCCCTTGAACTTCCTTCTATAAAGGAAAACTACCCATTGATCGACTGGGTTCAAAAAGGAGTTGTGCTCATCAATTTTTTTTTCCTTCTGGGAAGCACTGTGATTCTTTTTTTTTTTTTAATTGCATTTTATATTTTGGGGTACATGTGCAGAACATACAAGATAGTTGCATAGGTACACACTTGGCAGTATGTTTTGCTGCCTTCCTCCCCTTCACCCACATTTGGCATTTCTCCCCATGCTATCACTCCCCAGCTCCCCCCCACTGTCCCTCCCCTATTTCCCCCAATAGACCCCAGTGTGTAGTGCTCCCTTCCCTGTGTTCAATGTGGAACAATGTGTCCACGTGTTCTCATTGTTCATCACCCACCTATGAGTGAGAATATGCAGTATTTCATTTTTTGTTCTTGTGTCAGTTTGCTGAGTATGATGTTCTCCAGATTCATCCATGTCCCTACAAAGGACAGCACTGTGATTCTTATTATAAATGGTGTTTTTATGATAACTTCTGGAATTAGATGCTGAGGTCCTTAGTAAGGTGGTTCTCTGATGATACGGACAGAATCCCTACTTTGTGTTAGTGGCGTATTTGTGGCTTCCAGTGCAACTTGGAGCTAGCTTAGTTTGCAGGAAGAAGGCTAGAGTTCAGGGGACCTTAGTGGAGTTGTGCATTCCAACTTTGCCATTTTCCTGCCTCCTTCTTTGTCGTTCATCTACATTTTATGACTCAACCTCTTTTCCCCCATTTAATTAAAAATAATTCTGCAAGTAATATATGCCTATGCTACAAAAATAGAAAATATGGGCAAATAAAAACAAGAAAATAAGTATCCCTGAGATCTACCACCTTAAGAAAAAATTTTTTCTTTCTAATGTTTTGAAGTAAAACTTTCAAAGTGGCGGTGGTGGTGGTGGTGGTGGTGGGGTGTGTGTGTGTGTGTGTGTGTGTGTGTGTATGTGTGTGCAGGTGGGCATATGTGCATGGGTGATGTATGGCCCATAGCTGTGATTGGATTTTATAGTTTATTTTTTTTGTTGGTAGGAAAACATCATGGGAAGGATATTATTTGGTGACATGTATAATTTATATGAAATTCCCATTTCAATGTTCATGAATAAAATATTATTGGAACACAAGCATGTCTATTTTGGTTTTGCATATTATCTATAGCTGCTTCCTCAAAACAATAGTAAAATGAATTAGCTGTGACAGGTATTATATAGCCTACAAAGCCTAAAATATTTACTGTCTGATTCCTTACCAAAAATATTTGTTGACCCCTGGCATAAACAATTTCTATTTTGGTAGCCTAACTGTCTGCTTATCAATAAACATCTTTCTAGAAATATCGTCTCCAAAATCATCTTAGTCTTTCATTAAAAACAGTACTTTTCGCCAGGCATGGTGGTTCATGCCTGTAATCCTAGCACTCTGGGAGGCCGAAGTGGGCAAATCACTAGGTCAGGAGTTCGAGATCAGCCTTGGCTAACATGGTGAAATCCTCTCTACTAAAAATACAAAAAAAAAAAAATTAGCTGGGCATAGTGGTGGGCACCTGTAATTCTAGCTACTCCAGGAGGCTGAGGCAAAAGAACTGCTTGAACCCAAGAGGTGGAGGTTACAGTGAGCTGAGATTGCACCACCTGCACTCCAGCCCAGGTGACAGAGTGAAACTCCGTCTCCAAAAAAAAAGGTACTTTTTGCGTTCAGATCTATTGTCTTTATCAGTTGTTAGGGTGCTTTTCCATTTGTAAAGCATTGTTATTTAATTATTGGAGCCTCCAAGTGAGTTAGACATTATGTGTTCATAAATACTCTCAGCTTGCAAGTAATGGAAACCACCTTGAGTGTCTTAAATAAGAAAATGGGATTGAGAAAGACTGACTTTAAAAATAGGGGATTTGCCCTGCAACCCTGGGGTTGCACTCAGCTGGGCTTCTGAAGGGTGTAGCAAGCAGCCATGACTCTCTTGGTCACCTCTCAGCTCCATCCTATATGTCCTTTTTAATATCTTGGCGCAGCTCATCTGTCTCTGCCTATCAGTACAAGTGCATCTGGCTGCTAACAGTTCAACTCTCCATTTTACTGGTCCTACCACTCTGAAGGAGACTAATTATATTTCCTTTTGGGCCCAATTCTAAATTTTATTTAGGAGGGAAACATAGGTGGCCCAGCTTTGGCCAGATTTCACTCCTGGTCCAGTCAACTGTAGCTATTATAGACAATGGCTGCTGGGGGAACTATTTACAAAATGGCTCCATTATACACTCAGGGACATTGAGAGGAATACTTGTGGGTTAGGCAGAGATTTCAAAAGTTATCTATTTCATTATGTTGTTTCATATTTTACAGAGGAAGGAATTAAGTACTAGTGACACCAAGTGATTCTCAAGTAGTACTTTGTCAAATATTAGTATACAGACTCCAAATTTCAGGTGTGTTTTGAGTAAACCAGACTGTTGCTTATGGATTGCTGTGGACTTGGGATGTTACACCAGTAACACCACATTTGGGCTGCAGATCATGTTTTGCTCATTTCTCATCTCATTGCTTGATATATCATTGGAAGGTGGGAATTCCCTCTGTCTTTTACTTTGTTTCCAGGCTGCAGCTGGAAGCTGGATGGACAGATGCAGATTTTGGAATTTTCCCCTGGTTGATTGCTGTGCTTAGAGTGCTTTGATCCATCAGTGGAGGGAAATTGAGTGAAAATGATCCACATGCTGATCTGGGCTGGCATCTCATCGCTTAGCACAGCATTTGTCTCGCATCTTGTGTGTAATGCCAGCAACTGAATCTCCAAGCTTGATTAGCAATAGTTACAGCTCAGTGAGCACAAATTCAGAAACCCCCTTGACATGATGTTGCATCAGAGAGAACAGTAGCCCCAAAACCTGCTTCTGAGACAACCAAGGAGGATGCCTCAGATACCATGACTCTGATTCTGGGGCAGTTGTTGAATAAAATATGCCATGACTTTATGGATTTTTTTTTTTTCCTCTCTAAGTTGTATAAGTAAAATGAGCCATATGATGTTGTAAAATGTAGCTCTGAAAGAGACCTGGGAATTTGAGGCTTGCTGGAAAGAGTCCTTTATGCAGGCACTCAGGTATGGAGGACAGGTGCAGGGGAAATTTATTGTGTGATGCTCCAGTACCCACTCCTTTCTTCTCCCCTTCTCCCTCTAAATATACCTTGAACATCTCTCTTTTCTATATGATTTTGATGTGGAGTTGATCTCTCACAAAGTTCAAGGCTTAAACTGTAATTGACCTAAGCCAATTTATATCTTCTTTCCCTAGCTGCAGTTACTAGTTTGGGTTTAGTCAAATGTCCCATTTCAGGACAATGAAAGGGATCCCAAGACTTGGTTATGTGCTATTGGAACTGACATTTTCTTTTCCCTGAATCCTTTAGGGTTAGCATGTGTGGCTTGAAACTGAGGCAGCTATTTTGTTGTCATAAGAGTAAAGCTGAAGCTATTGTGTGTATTTGGGGGCATGTCTACCACATGGAATCTGATGATGGAGTGATCCCTATGGAAAGTAGAGCTAAGTGACAGAAGGAAGATGAGACATCAAGGGTCTTCAGCAGTTTAGACATTGATGTCTAATGTTTTTATTTATAGCTTGATTTATACCTTTAATGCTTAAGCTGCTGAATCAACAGAGTTCATTTAAAGCCCACTTTGACTCTGAATCAATTGCTTAAGCCATTTCAGCTGAGTTTTAAACAATTTACATAAAAATTTCTGTCTGATACAATTAATATTAACTAACTGTCTGCTCTGAATAGATGATGTTTGCTTGGTTTCTTCCAAAGGCTTGATATACGTGACACTTGATGGCCAAGGGGTGCAGCACAGACCAGTAAAGGAATGGTGAATCTGGTTTCCAACTTGGACCCTGATTTCTGTTTGCATGTCTAGTGTACCTTTTTGTTAGGGTTGAGAGTTGAGAGATTGCTTTATTTGATGGTATTTTCTGTCTTTTGATAGAAAGAGAAATAATTATATATCAATCTGCTAAAAGACTTTCTTTCCTCTTTAACATCTACCTGTAATTTTTTTCCTTGTGATTGTGGAACTCAAGCCCACAGAGAAGTGGTATCTTCTCTGCCTTTTGGCTGTTTGAGTTTTATTAGGAGTGCCCTGGTAGGTAGGGAATTTTGATTAGTTGGTATCATTTAGGATAATTCCTTTCCCTATGTGCTCCTTGGCCTAGAAGCAGCCAAATTTTTGTGACCTAATTTTGGCCAATTGATATGAAGCATGAATTGGGAGTCTGCTATGCATGGGGATGCTTTAGGCAGAAGTTTCTTAACTACTTAAAGAACAGGGGAAAGTGTCATTGAATTGCTTTACCTCTTGCCTTCTTATGTGAGATTTTAAGATAGTTGTCGGAGAATTTTTTCTTTCTTTCTTAATTTATGTCAAAGCATTTTGCTCGTACCACATGAAGTAGGAAATTGTTGATTCCCCAAGGAGGGATCGAGAGCCAAAATAAGAAAAGAGAAAAAGAGAAAAGAAAAACCCATCTAAAGCCATCTATTACAGTTACTTTACTTTTATCTTGATGTCCTATTTCTCTGTGCATGATTCTACCTTCAGACACAGACAAGACAAGGAGTGGTCTGTGTGATTACTAGATTTGACTGTTTTATGCAAAGTAGTGGTGCTCGAACACCATACTCAGATGATTATAAATTTGCTAGCTCACTCTCATACACACTTATAAAAATATCCTTTTTATAAGTATTTATAGGGCTGGCATTAAAATTACTTAAGCATTATAGTAACATAAGTTAATGTATAAATCAAGCTATAAAAAATAACATTAAATGTATATTTTAAAATTCTCTAAATTATAAAACTGCTTACCAAGTGATAGAAGTTGAAATGTACAAAATTTATTAAAAAGCTAATGATTTACACATCATTTATTGATTTTGAGAAATTGTTGCTGTGATCTGTTGATGGCATTGCTGTCACATGCTAAGTGACACCTTGTGGTTTGACACAGGGAATTACATTGAACTCATCCACCAACCTCTTTGCTCATTTGTTGGTTGATAGTCATTAGGAGACTTGCATTCTCAAAAAATAGAGAATTTCTTTTAAAATCAATACTATTGTTCATGGTCCTGAGACCTCTCTCAGCTTCTGCTGAACTAAGAAATTACATTAAACTATTCTAAATTTTATAATGTTGCCTAAAATTTTTGTATGGTCAAATTCTCTTATCAACTATGCCATAAAAATTGTTTACTGGAATATAATTTTTAATTAAGTTGAAAGTATACTTCAGGCCAAATGAGAGGCAGTACAGTCAGTGTGAAGGTTAAGCCTGCTTCCTCTGTTGCCAAGGTGCCTGGGTTTGGATTCAGACTCTGTCACCTACATTTTAAATAACCTCTTTGTTCCTCAGTTTCTTAATGTGTGAAATGGGGAGAATAATGGTAATTATAGGACTCTAAAAAAAGTGCTCTTCTCTCTTGGAATTATCATCCTTGGAGTTGAAATCCTCAGTCACTGGCCTGAGCCTGCATTGACGCCTAATATCTCCTGTCTTGACCATCTGCTGGCCTTATCTTTCTCTGGTCCTTTCAGAGCCTGGCTCTCAGTGGCTGTAATTTCCACAAGTGGTCACCCAGAGATAATTCTGTGGCATGCTAGCCTGAGACGGGCAGTCATAGCCTTCATTGTCCATATGGCCATGGAGGGGCTTGGTTACCTGGGTGTAACCTGCACTGCCAAAGGTATTCCCCATGCTGCTTTTGTCACATTAGGACACATTCTGGCAGGTGGAACAGATATTGGTGTTTATGAGCTACAGTGAATTGGTTGTTCCCATGTAGTCTGGTAGTGTTCACCCAGGAATCCCCAGGGCCGAGAGAAAGATATGGATGGAGCATGGCTGGTCCCTGGGGATCCCTAGGAGAACCTTTGGTGGCAGCAAGGACAGACACTTTTGGGTCCTTTGACTGTCTTGGGCATCTACCAATAAGAAACAATACCAGCTGTGAGTCCTAGGAATACCTAAACAATTCCTAAACCCCTGTTAATCCTGCCAGTGATTAACCCTTTTGTTGCTAGTCTATGGGAAGATTCTGGTGATATTGGCAGTGGCTATTTATGAAAACTACATATAATATTTAATATTTTAATAAATGCTTCTACAAAATGCTGACAAAAACCAGCATCATATCAATCTTCCATGCTGGGAGTGGGGGCAAGTTAATAGTTAATTGAGTACATGGGTTTGTGTAAACTGAGATTCATGTATATCACCTAAGTTGCCCAAGATCACACAGTTCATGTGTGGAGGATTGGGGATTTGAATCTAGGTCTGTGGGTCCTGAAATCATTACAGGTTGATGTCTAGAGGTGATGGAAAGTTGGGGATGCTGTTGATGACCAGAAAAACCTCTGGGTTCTGATGACTCTTTGAGAATATAATCTAAATATCTGTTAGGCTTTCAGAGGTTACATCACTCTACTCCAAACATTTTCCCCACCTATTAAGAGGGAATTAAGTGAGCACAGATGGATATGTGACTGGGCGTGTCCATGTCTGCGGTTGCTCTAAAAGGAAAATGGTTTTTCATTTGGGAAATTTCAGGAGGTTGCAGAACTTATATTCAGCTTTCTGAGCTTGGTGTTACATCCCCAGGAAGTTAGTGACACCTTTGGCACTAGGAAACCAGGAGAGGGGACAAACACCAAACACCAGGGTCTGTTTTTGGAATCCTGAAGAACACAAAGAATTGAGGATGATGTTTTCTTTCCAGAAAGGAAATTTGTGAGGCAGCTGTGCTATTAAGGGTAGGGTATGTGAGTTGCTGGAGTGCTGGAGAGTCTGGGGCCATGCTTAGTTTAAATGACAGCTTTTGACATTTCTTCTCCTTGAATTTGGAAAACTTAAAACAAAATTATATAGTTCTAAAATCAGTTTATTTTAAAAATACCTCAGTGTCACACAAACTGAAATGGGAATGAGACTGTGGTGCAAGGGCTTTCCTATTTCATTAATGTCAATGAGCAGGGAAGAGATGCAAATCATGGGTCAGTGGAAAGCTCTGGCCATTGGAGTCAGCCTAGGTATGACCTCAGACTTGTTGTTTACCTGACAAATGGATGAATCTGCAGTTCTCCTACCCTCAGTTTGCTCATTTGTAAATTGGTGTGTGTGTGTGCATGTGTGTGATGTGTGTGTGTATAGAAGTGTAATAATAATACTAATATCCAACTTGCAAATGTTAAATATTATATACTGATCCCAGTTTTCCCAAATCCTAGCATTCCAACATGTAAACATTGCAGCAAGGTTCCTCTTCTTCAAATAATTCATATAACTTTGTCCTGCTCCATCTCTGGGTCCCACCACAGATGTTTCTTTCCCCAAGAAGCATTCCCAGTCTTCCAAAAGGAACTAGGTACCCTGTTACTATCTTTCTTAGAACTCCATTCTTCACACATTCCACTGGCATAGACTGAATGTTTGTGTTTCTTCCAAGATTCTTATGTTGAATTCCTAAATCCCAAGATGATGATGATATAAAGAAGTGGGACCTTTGGGAGGTGATTAGATCATTAGAGTGAAGCCCCTTTGAATGGGATAAATGCCATCATAAAAGAGGGCTCAGATAGCTGCCTTGCCCCTTCTGCCAGGTGAGAACAGAGCGAGAAGACACTATTCTGTGAACCAGGAAGTGGGCCCTTACCAGACACAAATCTGCTGGCACTTTGACCTTGGACTTCTCAGCCTCCAGCACTGTGAGAAATACGTTTCTGTTGCTCATTCAGCTACCCAGTCATCTCTAGTATTTGTTATAGCAGCCCAAACAGACTAAGACAATTTTGTAATGATATATTTAGTTACTTGTGTTTATTTGAATTCTCTCTTCTCCTGTAGACTATAAAGTCCAAGATGATAGGGACATAGCTGTTCTTAAATCTCATTTGAAAGTTAAAATATCACCGATGATGAATGTATAATACAGATAAGGCAATTGGCACCTGACAAATAGCTATTCTGTAAACAGTAGCATTGCCTAATATATAGTAGGTCCTCAGTCAAACTTTTCTGAATGAATAAATACATGAGGTTTTATGAATTGGAATTGAAATCTAAACTTTTTATAGCTTTATAGTAGAAAGTCATATATGGAGCTTGCAAATAGGCCTGAATGATATCTTTAGTTAATAATAATACCAAAGATCTTGAATTTATGTTTCGAATTGCCTTGCAAACCATAACTTCTTTTATATATATATATATATGTATATATATATATATATATTATATAATATATATATGTAAGTATATATATAGTATATATATGTTATATATATAAGTATATATATAACTTCATATATATATTACATATATATAATATATATTTATAAAAGAAGTTATAGTTTGCAAGGCAATTTGAAATATATATATATAAAGAGAGAGAGAGAGGGACATTAGGACAATCACAGTTCTCATATGTAAGCTTTGAAGTAAGTAGGCTGCAAATTTTTAGCGATTTTATTTTGAAGTGTCAGATAACAGGCAGCTGAAATTGAAACAGCTTCAAATGTCACAAAATGTCTTCTTGTAATTCTCAAGCATCAAATGCATTAAGCCTTAAAGGCACAGTCTCCATTTCCCAACTCACCATAGATTAAAACTGTCTAAGGAGACACAACCACACCCAAGGGAGTTTTCTTATTGAAATGGACTGCATTTATGATAATTTCCCGAAATCTTCAAATTAGTTTTTCAGATAAGATGATGATAAAGAGTAGGGGGTCAGGACACCTTTTCTGTAAAGAGGCAGAGAGTAAATATTTTAGGATTTGCAGACCATGGAGTCTCTGTTGTCACTATGCACCTCTCCTCTCCCTGCCAGCATAAAAGCAGCATAAACACTGTGTGGAGAAACGGTGATGGCTTGTGGCAACTGAACTTTATTTATAAAAGCACACAGCAGGAAGAATTGGCCCATAGGTGGTTAGTTTGCTGACCCCTGCTTGTACACATAGGCTTTGGAGCCAGACATATATGTGTTCAAATCCTGGCTGTACCATTGAGAAGCTGTTCGATCTTCAGAAAGTTTCTCAACCTCATTGAGTTTGCTCATCTGTGAATGCACTGACTCCCAGGATTGCTGTAAGATTAAATGAGGAAAAGCATGAATAGCATGCCAGGCAAGACCTGCACACGGGGATGCCTATATCTATGTCTATATCCATCTACATATATCATACATATGTATACCATCCCAGATAAATATATGTCTTATATATCAGATATTGTATGTGTGCATGTATGTGTATATATAGGTATATATATATGTGATTGTGTGCATGTATGTGTATATATAGGTATATATATGTGATTGTATGTGTGCATGTATGTGTATATATAGGTATATATCAGACATTTATTTATTAAATATGTATATTATTTTCCTCTCTTTCCTACATCTACTTTGTTGCTTGATCAGTACCTGCTGCCTCCATCATTTGCTTACTCTGATTTATTCTTCTTGTCTTGACTTCTTCCAGTCTTCATTACCAAAAATGGCCTGAATATATACTAGTTTTTAGTATATATTGTGTGCATACTCTTTTTAAAGTTAAGTAATTAATTCCTTTATTGGTGAGTCTTGGAGTTCTCAACAAATTGCTGGGAATGTTAAGAACTGTAGGCTGGGCGTGGTCACTCACGCCTATAATTCCAGCACTTTGGGAGACCGAGGTGGGTGGATCATGAGGTCAAGAGATCAAGACCATCCTGTTCAACATGGTGAAACCCCGTCTCTACTAAAAATACAAAAAATTGGCTGAGCATGGTGGTGCACGCCTGTAGTCCCAGCTACTCGGGAGGCTGAGGCAGGAGAATTGCTTAAACCCAGGAGGCGGAGGTTGCGGTGAGCTGAGATCACACCACTGCACTCCAGCCTGGGTAACAACAGCAAAACTTTGTCTCAAGAAAAAAAAAAAGAACTATAATGCTTTTTCAAATATTTTAAGGATGGCTGGGTGTGGTGGTTTACACCTGTAATCTCACCACTTTGGGAGGGCGAGGTGGGTAGATCACTTGAGCTCAGGAGTTCCAGACCAGCCTGGGCAACATGGTGCAGCTCCATCTCTACAAAAAATACAAGAACATTGGCCTGGTGTGGTGGCATGCAGCTGTGGTCCCAGCTACTGGAGAGGCTGAGGTGGAAGGATCACTTGAGGCAGGGAGATCAAGGCTTCAGTGAGCAGAGATCATGCCACTGCACTCCAGCCTGGGTTACAGAGTAAGACCCTATCTCAAAAAAAATATTTTAGAGATAAGAAAGTAATTCTGGAATGTTTAGGTAGGTCAACTACATATTGGTGAATGAATGAATGAATGAATGAATGAATGAAAGGTGTCTCTGAGGTATATGTGCTTGTAAGTGACCATAATTCCTGAATTTTGGAATAATGAAATTTTCACCATTGGATGTGTGATATTTTTGTGTCAAGCAGAGCCTGCCTCAGGAGTCCTTTTAAAGAGATAAAATACCTTGAGAAGAGAGAGGCACAGAAGTGGCTGCTAAGCTGGCAAATGGCTATTTTATGAGCAACACTGGTTAAAAAAAAAGCTTTTATATATTGCTCACTATGTGCCAGAAACTATACTAAGCCATATATATATGATTTTCAAGGTTTAGAAATATATAGAGTTATATATGCATATTTAGAGAGAGTTATACCCACACACACATACAAACACACACACACACACACACACACACACACACACACACACAAGCTTGAAGATTAAACTTTCACATATGTTAACATAGTTAACCAGCTAGCCAGGGTCTAAAATGGCCCCCAGTGATCCCCACCCTCTGATATTTATGCTTTTGTGTGGTCCCCTCTTACATCATATCAGGGTCAGTCTATGTGATCAGTTGACTATGGTAGAAGTGATAATATGTTACTTCTGAGGCCAGGCTATAAAACACATTGCAGCTTCCTCCTTGCTCACTCTGAGTCATTCATTCTGGGGAGAAACCAGCTGCGATGTTGTGAGGGTCTGGTGGAAGGGCCCACCTAAGCAGGGACAGATACTTTGTGACCCCAGCCATGTAAACAAGCCATTTTGCAAGCAGATACTCCAGGCCCCATGAAGCCTTCAGATGATCGTAGCCTATGATTTCAGCCTGCTTGCAAGCTTGACTGCAATTCCACGGGAGATTCTGAGCCAGAACCTGAATTCTCCTGGGCAAGGATGATGTCTTGGGACAACTCAAGGAATAAGAGCAGGTTGGAGATGGCATTGGAAATGGACCAAGACCAATTACTTCTCTTCTATGAAAAAGTAATAGTCTGATTTTGTGCATGAGCTGGCTTCTGTTTACCTTACTGACCTTATTCTCCCTTGCCTATCACTTGCTTCCTAGCCCACTAGTCTCTAGTTATTCAGACCTCCTTCAGGGCTTTGAATGCACCAGGCTCTTTTCTGCCTCAGGGCTTTTGCACATGCTCTTTGTTGTACTTAAGCAGCTATTCTTCTGGCTCTTGACATGACTGATTTATTTTCTCATTTTTCAGGCCTAGACATTCATGTCACCTCTACAGAGAGAGGGCATCTCCAACTGCTCTAAAGGGGTAGCTCTCCTCTTTGTACCTGTTTGTTTCCTTCAGCACACTTAGGATAATCTGTAATTATTTATATATTTTTCTTTACTTGTTAGTGTTGTCTGACTATACAATTTTATACTTTGCAAAGTAAGGCAAGATCCATGACTTTTTGGGACACTACTGAATCTGTAGTAACTAGCCGAGGACCTGACATGTTCTAAGTATCCAATAACTATGTGAGGAGTGACGGAATATTTGTCTTTGTGTTTCTCCAAGGGCTTTTTATCAGTTCTGGCATTAGTGAGTGCTCACTGAGGCTTAGCATCATAGCTGGCTCTTCTTCATTCTCCTTTGTCCCTCTGCCCAATTCCTGCCACTCTTTCCTTTTATTTTTCCTTCAGACCAAATTATTATCTTCTACTATGTTACATAATATATAAGCTCCATAAAAGCAATGATCTTTGTGCACTCTATTGACACAGTAGACACTTAACAAAAGATTTGTTAAATGAATAAATGAATGACATTTCTGAATGTCATATGGAAAAGTTGAATCCATGAAATAAATTATTAAAAAAAAAAAAAACAACAGTCAAAAACTACAGTCATACTTTACTTTTTATACCGTGGACTTCAAAGTCTTCAAATACAATGAATTTGTGCTTAATTTCATGCAAAGTCTGAAGCTGTTCATTATATTTTATTATAATATATTATACTTCTTTTTTTAAAAGGTGTTTTATTAATAAACTATTTTAAAAGCAAAAGCACTTAAGAAAAAGAAATTTCACTAAGGATTATCAACATTAAAAAAAATTTAAAATCATGCATCTTTATTTTCAAAAAGTAAAAAGTAAACATAAAACCGCCCCCTCCCCCAAATTACCCCTAATCCCATTGAGACAATCATGGCTAATATTTTGAGGCATATACTTTCAAGACTTTTTTCTTATGTACAATATATTTATACACTGTGTTTAAAAAAGAAAACATATTGTAAATGTTAATAAGGGCCAAAGTTATGTTGCACTTACAATGTTTCAGGTACTAAGTATTTTATTTGTATGTATTTATTTATATTGATTTAATTCTCACAACAAATTTATGCTCTAGGTCCTAGCATTTGCCCTCATTTTACAGAGGAGTAAACTGAAACACTAGAAGGTTAACTACCTTCCCTGAAGTCATACAGCTAGTGAGTGATAGAAGTGGGATTTGAACCAAGGTAGTGTGGTTTGAGAATCCATGCTCATAATCACTATTTTTGCTGCCTCAGAATATTGCTTGTGACTTGCTCCCTCCCTGTCATTATATCAAGACCATCTTCCCAATTGTTATATATTCTTCTCCAACATCATTTTAAAAGTCTATATAGTGTTTCAATACATAGATGCTCGAATTTTTCAATTTTTAAAATTTTAATTTAAAATTTTTAGAGCTAGAGTCTCACTCTGTCACCTAGGCTGGAGTGAAGTAGTGTGATCAAAGCTCTCTGCAGCCTCAAACTCCTGGGCTCAAGCCATTCTCTCACCTCAGCCTTCTGAGTAGCTAGGACTACAGGTGTATACCCACCATGGCCTGGCTAATTTTTAAATTTTTTTTTTATTTTGGAGACAGGATCTTGCTATGGTGTCCAGGCTGGTTTCAGACTCCTCCCCTCAAGTGATCCTTTAGCTTTGGTCTCCCAAAGTGTTGGGATTATAGGTATGAGCAACTGCACCCAGCTAATTCTTCTATTTTTTTTTTTTTAATTTAAGAATTATTTCTGGCCGGGTGCAGTGGCTCATGCCTGTAATCAGAACTTTGGGAGGCTGAGGCAGGTGGATTTTTGAGCTCAAGAGTTTGAGACCAGCCTAAGCAATGTGGTGAAACCCTGTCTCTACCAAAAATACAAAAAATTAGCTAGGTGTGGTGGTGCACACCTGTGGTCTTAGCTACTTGGAAGGTTGAGATGGGAGGACTGCTTAAGCCCAGGAGGCAGAGGTTGCAGTGGGTTGAGATTACACCACTGGCACTCCAGACTGGGTGAAAGAGCCAGACCTTATCTTAAAAATAAAATAATAATAATAATAAGAAGAATAAGAATTATTTCTTTTTTTTTCTAGGAACAAAGTTCAACAGAAGTAGGTAGTTCAAGGAGTTTCTGAGGAACAATTTTTTAAAATGTTTGATTTTTTAGTTTTGTACAGCTGTAATTTGAGGTAGTTGCTTCATGAATTTCTTTAGGTGATGTACACCTGTGTTTCTTCTTCTCATTTGCAAATGGTTGCTTCTGCTAGAAATCCACTTGGTAACCATGTATAAGTGAAAATGTGTTCCTAAACTGATGCATTTTGACTATGTGGGAAGAACTATAATAATGATGGAAAATTCAGGATAAAAAATCAGGCAAAAACGAGCAAGTAAAATAAACCAAATCTGGCTGGGCACGGTGGCTCACGCCTGTAATCCCAGCACTTTGGGAGGCCGAGGTAGGTGGATTGCCTGAGGTCAGGAGTTTGAGACCAGCCTAGCCAACATGGTGAAACCCCTTCTCTACTAATAAAACAAAAAAATTAGCTGGGCATGGTGGCACATGCCTGTAATCCCAGCTACTCAGCAGTATGAGGCAGGAGAATCACTTGAACCCAGGAAGTGGAAGTTGCAGTGAGCTGAGATTACACCACTGCACTCCAGCCTGGGCGACAAGAACAAAACAACAAACAAACAAAACCCCAAATCTGTATACTTAACATTAAGGAAACTGGAGTGCATTTGAAACCCTCTGTCTCAAAAAACAAACAGACAAACAAACAAACAAACAAACAAACAAACAAAAAACCCAAATCTGTATACTTAACATTAAGGAAACTGGAGTGCATTTGAAACCCTCTGTCTAAAAACAAAAACAAAAACCCCAAATCTCTATACTTAACATTAAGGAAACTGGAGTGCATTTGAAACCCTCTGTCTAAAAACAAAAACCCCAAATCTGTATATTTAACATTAAGGAAACTGGAGTGCATTTGAAGCCAAAGATCTAGCTTTATGAAGACACAGAGCTAATTAATCTTTGCCAAATTGTTTTTTAAATACTTGTCTTTTGGTATAATTCAAGTTCACTCTTGCAGGAATTAATCTATCTCTCCTTTATTATTTGTAATTGTCGACCTGACAGGCATTTACTTTGATTTTTTTTTTTTTTTTTGTAGTATAAAAAGTGTTTATGGTGCAAAATTAACATCATTAGACAAAATGTCACCCTTTGGGTGAAAACACTGAGCATTTTTCCTCTTAAAGTGTCAGCCCAGACTCTTCTGATTGATGCATGGAGCTATTCCTGGAGAAGGTCTCCAGCTGGTCAAGTATTACCTTGGCTAATATTCAGAAACACACAGCATGGTTATGCCTGAGGCCTAGGGGTGTGTGTGTGTGTGTGTGTGTGTGTGTGTGTGTGTACCTCCATGTACACACAAGCTTATAGAATTGGCTGGAAAAAAATACATATAAACCTTTCCTGTTCCATCAACTGTAACTCTCAAAAAATTCAAGTACAAGCAGTTTAAAATCTATTTACTAATCAATTCGGTAAGCATTTATTGAGCATACTATGTGCTCAGTACTGTTCTAAATGCTGGAATAGAAAGATGAATGAGAACCTCAAGGAGTGTGTGGCATTGTGAAGATATGAGCCAGGTTGGATAGTGTCACAAGTAATGGTGAGTTCAGGTAACAGCATCAACCGTGGTCAGGGAGGGAGGGGATTCAAGCAAGCATCTTGGAAGAGGACTTGCTATGATAGATCTTGAATGATGCATTCATCAGGTAGTCAGGGTGGTATTCCACACAAAAAGAAGAATGTGGTCAAAAGCACAGAGCATGAAGCAGCATGGAGTATTCCCATGAATACTTCAGGGAAATATTTCAGCAGGGTATTCTGTGCTGCTGGAGACAGGAGAGCCTGAGGTACTAGAGAAGTAGCCCTTCTGGTCAATCTTGGGCTCCATGAAGGGACAACTGAGGCCATAGCAACCACTGGCCATCTTTTCATTAAGACTTTTGGACTTTGTGAAAACCCAGGAGTCTTAGATAATTACTGAAGCTGTCTGTGATTCTACAGTTAGGCGTGATTGATTCATTTGGGGTTAGCCTTGGCTCTGCTTTTCAGTTCTTTAAGTGTAAATATTCCCAGGAAGACCATTACCAACTGTGCTTGGTCCTATGTTAGCTGCTATGCACAGTTTCCACTTCTAGTTGGTAGTAAATATTTGTTGGCTGAAATATTGAATTGTTATAAAAATGTGAACTTCCAGGAACTTCCTGTCTCATTGGAGAGATGAGCTAAAAACATGTAAAGAAGTCACAGTGCAAGATTTAAGTAATAGTTACAGACAAAAAGAGTTGACAAAATTATTATAAACTCCAAAAGATAAAGCTAACACAAGCTTAACTGATACACACAGAAATATCCAGGGTCCTAAAAATGGGCAGGAGTACTATCTTCTACTGTCTATAGAGTGTCCAGTTTTAGTAACTCATCTTTAAATAGGACATTGGTAAATAAGAGTTACACCAGAGGGTCAAACATGGTAGAGAATGGTCTGTGCAATTATATTCTTAGGGTGACTTTCTAGTAGACTTACTGGGTCAAAAGTTATAAACGGTGTTAGGCCATTATTACATATTGCAATATTAATTTCCAAAATAGGTGTCACAATTCGCACTATCATATGCAGTGCATAAATGTACTTATTACATCATAACTTTGTTGGAGTTGGCTATTATAATTTTTAAAGTTTTCTTTAGGGAGGCAATCTAATCAGGATGAGATCATTGTAATTTGCATTTCTTTGATTGCTAGTGAGGCCGAACAATTTTCATTTGCTTAATATTGTTATTTTCTATTGCATGAAGTCATGTTCCTGGGAGCACTGTGATCTAAAAGCAGGGCAAGCAAAGGTGATCTTGCACATAGGGGAAAAGTGGAGAGACAAGTGTAAGAAACAGGTGCTGTATTTTTTTGAATTGCCTCTTTTCATAGCTAGTGAAAGAAAATCTCACTTCATGTGGCTTAAATAAAAACGGAAATGCAGTAATCACCCTGCTGAAAAGACCTGACAGTAGGTTTGGCTTCAGTTATAGCTCAGAGCTCAAATGATGGCATCAGGACCCATTTCTGGATTTTGTGCTTTCCATGTTGATATAGCATCCCTGTATTCAAACAAGCTTGCCTCTTGTGTAGCTGCAGTAGTTTCCCTACTCTCTAATGCCAGTTTAAGTTTCAGATGGAGAACAGTCCCTGTCTTAGTCTCATTGGGTCTCATTGGATCACCTAAACACCCTGAACCAATCACAGTGGCCAGGGACATGTGGTGTTCTGATCGGCTCAGGCCTGTCATATATTCCACTGCTAAACTGAATTGGAACTTTACCCTAAGCACAAAGGATTAAGGAAGAGGATCCCCTTGCCTTACGTGGTGGCTCATGCCTGTAATCCCAGCAGTTTGGGAAGCCAAGGTGGGTGGATTGCTTGAGCTCAGGAGTTTGAGACTGGCCTGGACAAAACGGTGAAACCCTGTCTCTACTAAAAAAACGGGTGTGGTGATATGCGCCTGCGATCTCAGCTACTCGGCAGGCTGAGGCACAAAAATCTCTTAAGTCTGGGAGGTGGAGGTTGCAGTGAGTAGAGATCTGGCCATTGCACTCCAGCGTGGGCAATGAAATGAGACTTTGTCTCAAAAAAATAAATAAATAAAATAAACAAACAAATAAATAAATAAATAAAAAGGACCCCCAGAAGGAAACTGGAAGTAAAGTGAATGGTGCTTAAAGTATTCCAGGATTACCAAAGAGTCATCGTTTAGGAAAGCTGGAGTTCGGTAAGTGGAGATGCAAGGGCCTGAGGATAAATTGCCCTTTGCTCTGTGTGGCCTCAGGCTGCCACCATTGGGCTATGCCCTTCCAGTGGGCAGTAGAAATAGAGCTGCCATGATCTTCTGAATGCTCAGATTCCTCCCTCTTAGTCCGACTGTCAGGGTGGGCTTCATTTCCTTTTATGCTCCCCTCTCCCTGGAGCCTGCTTAAATCCATGATACTCAGTTTGGTCCTATCCCCAGCACTGTCAGGAAGGTATTTATGGAGACAGAAGCCTGCAGACCTCTTACGTGATGAATACTAAACTATTGTTTCTCAGCTCAAAGCATTCTTTGTTACTTCGCTTTTTGATACTGGGGCTGGAACTCTGCAAACCACATTTCTTTTTGGCTGGTTGGCTCCATGGTTAGGCTTTGCCAATGAGAGAGGAAGCTGAAAGAAGATGTGAAGCTAGAGGAGGAACAAGGGCCTTGTTCCTTTCTGTTTCTGTAACCCAGAAATGCTGCTTCTCCTTGGCAGTGTCACTTGCTTCTAGTAGCAGCAGTTGGTTCCTGTTTGCAGTTTTGCTAACATTCTAAGGATCTGCCTCCTGGAGGTCTCTCAGAGGCATCAGCTCCTGCCAACTGCCCTCTCCTGGGAAGCCTAAATCCTACCTTTGCTGGATCCTCTAAACTCCTGGGAAATTTGCACTTTTTAATAATACCAACCTCTTTTTTTTTCTCCAGCCATTGAAGTAGTAGCTGCTTCCTATAGTATCTCCTTTTGGCTCTCCCAATTGTCCAATACCTGGCTAACATTTTTTTTTTTTACATTACTTTTGTTAAAATAACTGGTGCAGTTTTTATTTCTTGACTGAACTGATTGAAGTAATATCAGTTTCAATAGACCTGAATTGTCTTGCCATCATTTCAATGAAGCCTGAAGAAGATCATTCTGACAGAAAATTAATATTGGCTTCCCATTGCCTTTAGAAGAAGGTCCATATCTTTGCCTCCTGCCTGGTTTTATAGCTGCATCTTTTGCAAATTTGCAGCTTATGCTCTAGGTACATGGATCTTCCTTAAGTTCTTCCAATGTGTAATGCTCTGTCATGATCAGACCATTAAATGCGTGGTTCGTTTTGCTAAGAACATTGATATCTTCTACCCTTTTAACTGGGTAGGTAACTCTATGTATTATTCATGCATCAGCAGAGATGTCATGTTCCAAACCTTTCTAGGCCTCTTCCGCTTTCCTGTGGTATGCTGTACTTGCTTTCTGATGGCATATATTGTTTGATGATCTGTTTCTGTCACTGGACTGCAAGCTGCTTGAGAGTAATGCCTAGAACTCAATACGTAGCTGAATAAATATTTGGCAAGAACTTCCTTAGAAAATTTCCATGCTTTCTTTTTACTTTTGTGAAATAAGGATAAAACCCCAGCTACCATTACTGTTGATGCAAGTCACACCCTAAATGACTACTGAGGGTTTTATCTCTCATCCAAAGGACAAGTTAATGTTATGAAAATTGCCAAAGTCAGACTAGAGGGCAACAAACAAGAAGCCTTAAAGACCTGAGATGTCTCTGAGGCTGCCCTGTGTCACACCATTGATGAAGGTGGACAGGGATCAGCTACTGATTCACTGGGTTAAAAGCCTTCCCATCACCCACAACAGCTGTGTCAAAGACAAGTGGCAAAAGAAAATGAAACCTTGTCAAGCCCTTGCATATATGATTTCAGGATGCCAATGAGAGGCACTGGATCAGAGGAGAAGGTTGTGAATGTGACTGCTTTTCTGAGGCTGCACCATGCAATGAAAAAGCAAAGACTTGGGAATCTGAACTTAATTAAAATCTTAGCTTTGCCTCTAGTTCTACTGGGAGATAGGAACCTTGATAAGATTCTTTTTTTTTTTGCCAATCAATGAGAGCTTGTAAGGTTGCTGAGGTTGGTTGGCCTTGAACTCTTGGCCTCGCCTTCGCAAGCGCCATGACATCCGGCCGGAGCCACTTTGGGCCCCCGATAAGATTCTTAAACTGTAAAATAGGACTAATAGCACTGACTTCACTTTATTTATTTACCTATTTCTAAATGAGATAATTGATTTGAAGTGTCTAGCATAAAGTTAGGAAATATTGGTAGTTTGTGGAGAATGATTAGATTGGCAGATCTGATTCTACTCATTCATTCATTTAGTCATTAAAAAACATCATTGAGCACCCCTTAAATGCTAATTATACAAGGAATTACATTAGAAAATGTCCATCCTCTCATGGAGTTTCTACTGGAAAGAGACAATCTGAAAGGTAACACATTGATAAACAAAAGAATGACAATTTTATTCGTTGATTTAATCATGTCTTTTATAGCACCTTTTTTTTTGTTGTTGTTAAATTCTGATCTAGGATCCAGTCCAGGATCACATGTTGCATTTTAGCTGTCATGTTTCTTTATTTGTCTTTACTCAAGAATAAGTTCCTCAGCCTTTCCTTGACTTTCATGACATGGATATTTTTGAAGAGTCTAGGTCAATTGTCTTGTAGATTGAATCTCAGTCTGGGTTTGTCTGATTGTCTTGTGCTTTTTAAGATCGTGCAAGAAGCAAATGCCAGAGCTAACACTGGGACCTAGCTTTCCTGACCCCATGTCTTATGCATTTTCCTCTATCTATCTATCTATCTATCTATCTATCTATCTATCTATCTATCTATCTATTTATTTATTTATTTAGAGATGGAGTCTTGTTCTGTCACTCAGGCTGGAGTGCAGTGGTGCAATCTTGACTCACTGCAACCTCCGCCTCCCGGGTTCAAACAATTATCCTGCCTCAACCTTCTGAGTAGCTGGGACAACAGGCACCTGCCACCATGCCTAGCTAATTTTTTGCATTTTTAGTAGAGAGGGGGTTTCACCATTTTAGCCAGGATGGTCTCTATCTCCTGACCTCATGATCTGCCCTCCTCGGCGTCCGAAAGTGCTGGGATTATAGGCGTGAGCCACCATGTGTGGCCTCACATTTTCCTCTTAAAAGCTGCCAGGAGACATGGAGGTCAGAAGACCCCTCACAACTCCATCCCCAGAAGAACAGTCCTGTTAACACTGCCCAGTTGTTAAATAACAGCAGTATTGACATGGTAATAACCAGAGAAGACACCTCTTGCCAGATTAACCTAGGGATCTTCTTTGTCATCATTTAGCATCTACAGATCTGAATGACAAATTAAAAAAAAAAACTGATTATTTTATTACTTTTTTGTCATCATCTTTCTAGGTGACAGTTTGTCCTGCTTTAATAGAAGAGCTGAAAAAATAATTAGGAAAATTAGATCAAACGTGGGTAAAATGCCATAAGATCATTTCAGTTCTATTATGATGCATTTTTCAAAACTGTAGGACATTGAACAAAATACACTAAAATAAAATAAAACATTTTTTTAATTTGGAAAATTCTTTTTAAAAGCTGAACAATTGCTGCAGCTAATCTATAATTTACCCAAATGTTGGGTACTTTATTATATTGACATGCTATAAGTTAGCTCACTAAATTTTCTCCAAGAAATGGGGGAAACAAAAGGGCAAGTAATTGGTGCTCTGAGCCCACGGTCTGCTTCCCGTTTCATGAATGGGACCACAAGTACATTTTAAAATTTGTCCAGATGTTGTTTAAAAAAAAAAACACATACACACAAAGTCTTCAAACTAACCCTAAATGAACTCTGCCTTTTCATAGCTTTTTTGTTTCTAGTTGAGTGTTTCTTTTTCTGCTGTTCCAAAAGTGGGATTAGAAGATGTTTTCAGGTGGGGCTGGGAAAAGACCCTTCCCTCATTTAGTTCTTGCTGCTACAGGGCATGGTGGGGCTGGGTGGTGAGGGGAAATTTTACCTATGATGCATCTTATTAATAAGAAGGCATATATATGGGTAGATTGTTTATTTATATTATAAATATTCATTCAAAATTAGTTATTGAAAACCCCCCTTATAAGCCAAGCACCATGCTAGGCAGTGGATTTAAAATGAATAACTCCGATGTGGTTCCTACCTTCAGGGAGTTTATAATCTTGTGAATGTAGGGTTTGGGTGAGGCATTTCTATTGGCTGAGCACAGGATGCTATAGGAAGGCACGCGGCGGCCTTTGGAGGAGGTAGAGTAGGTGGGTTTACATGTGTAATTTCCTTGGTAACAGACACTTTTGCCTATGATAAAGAACAAAGGCAAACGAGAAAAGCTTGATTTGTTGAAGAAGTTGTACATCACCATGCTGTTCATTCCCATGTAAATGGGGAACTCATGACAAAAGGCTTTTCCAAGAATGCTGATATCAGGGACCAGGGGGAACAGAGAAGTCAAGCACCTTTTTTGGATCCTTCCTTAGAAAATCCTGGAGCAGGTTTCTCACAGATTTCAGAGACAGAAACTGTCCAGGGTAGGGAAGCTGAGGAGCCTGAAAGTTTTTTTAACCTTCTCTTCTAGGTGACCCTCTGCAGAGGAGGGCTACTTTCACCTATGGGTCAATGGCTTTCTAGCTGTTTTCACTATACACTGGACTTCCTGCTTTTTACAGTGGTACTGACTTAATATTTATTACAGGCAATTGTTTTTTGGCCTCTCTCTCTCTGTGATTAATATATAGAACTTCCCTCTCTACACTCATAGACAATATTTTATAGCCCGTCTGAAACAGATGTGGATTCTAATGAAGCATTATAGTTGCTTTTGTAATGAGTGTTGAGGATAGAAAAAAATGGTCATGGAGGAACTTCAATGTGATGAGGTTTAGGTATGTCCTCCAAATTCTTATCTACGCCAGAGAAGGCTCCTGCAAAGAAGCAATGTCCAAGCTGAGACTTGAAAACATTAAGGTAGAAACTGGAGAGCAAGAATAACATTTGCAGCAACCTAGAGACTAAAGAGAACCTGGTGTATTACATCACAGAAACTGAAAGTTGTTCATATGGCTGATGGAAGAGTGAAAACGGAGGTGAGAGTTGGGTTTGGTAATTGAAAGCATTGGAAGCCTTTGAGACCATGGGAAGCTGCTGAAGCCATGTAAGCACGGAAATGGAAAGATCAGATTTATATTTCAGAGCGAGCATTCTGGCTGCAGTGAAATTAAAGGTGTAGGGGCAAAGCTGAAAACAGAGAGACCAACTGGTTCTCTCTATGGATTAGTACAGTGGCAGTCAGGGTGGGGAGAGGCAGAAGAATGACAGAAATATTTTGGAAGTAGAAACAACAAGACTTGATGATTAATTGGATGTGGATAGTGAGGGAGGAGGATAAATCAGAGATAAACAGCCCAACTTTCTTCACATCTGTATTGTACACCACCCTGGACTTTGAAGCCTCCTTGCATCTTCAGTTTTTCCTAAAGCTGTGACCTCAAATCTTGGCACTGCCCTTAGACCCCATGAAGACTGTTTGTGCCTTAGTGGTGCCAGCACCCATAGGTACAATCTGTATTCTAAATGCTGCTGCTGGTCATTACCTGCCCCCATGTTTGGTCCATCCATGTTTTTTCTTCCTGAAAGTACAGCCACAGGATGATAGTGTTAGTTAAGAGCAGGGACTTTATGTGAGATGGATTTGGGTTCAAGTCCCAGCTCTGCACTTAGTCTTAGTTTGACGTTTAGCAAGTCACTGAACATCTCTGAACCTCAACTTTTCTCATCTGTGAAATAGTAACAGAACAACTATGAGGATTAAATGAAAGCATGAATGTGATGCACAGTGCCTGCACATGGACAAGCACAAAATGAGAGCTGATACAGAGAGAGGAACAAGGAAGCAATACAGAAGAGAGTGGTAGGTTTTGGTAGGTATTTTTTCTTTTCCCTCCCATGGCCAAGAGTCTGAAACAACACAGAATAACAAAAGCATCCATTTGGATAGAGAGGAAGAGGAAGAATCTCCTTTAGCAGGATTTCTTGAAGATCTGCTAAGAAGAGTTTATTTCGACCATGTAAAAGATCGGATTGGTTTGTTGAGCCTGGACTAGAACCAAAGCTAGGGCCCAGCCCATCAAGACTTCTTCCACCCTGGGACTCTTGACTTTTCATGTCATTTTTCTCTCTCTAACTTACATGTTCTTCCTCATCATCTTTGTTCAAATCTCAGCCACCCTTAACTCTCTTATCCTCCCCACTCCTTCTCTTCACCTTCTGCCTCTTCTCACAAGGCAGCTCTAAAGCATCCCTGTATTTGTCTAGTTCCAGACACAGCAGGATGTAGAAGTTAACACTTGTTGGAGACGGTTTTGCCTCCTGGAATCTCCCATCTAGAAAACTTTGTGTCATTCTACTTACAAACCTGGTATATCCCTGAGTAGAGGCAGTGCTAATAAAACTCAGTAATACTAATAATACCAATAAGCAATGTGCATCAGTGCACTCTACTGTTCTATACAATCAGCAGCTCATTCTACTGGCCAGTGACCAAGCAGCCCCCTTTCTGATTGGTCAGTTTTATGCCATACTGGTCATTGTGGGTTAAAGTGTGTCCCCCCTCTCCCCTACAATTCATGTGTTGAAGCCCTAACCTCCAGCACCTGAGTGTGACTATGTTTGGAGATAGGACCTTTTAAGAGGTGATAAAGGTAAAATCAGGGCATTAGGATGTGCCCTAATCCAATGTGACTAATGTGCTTTTAAGAGGAGGAAATGTAGATATGCAGAGAGATACCAGGGGTGCACGCAAGAGATACCAAGGTGGCCATCTGGAAGTCTACGACAGAGTCCTCAGAAGAAACTAAACATGTTGACACTTGGTTTTGGACTTCTAGCTTTCAAAACTATGAGAAGACAAAGTTGTATTATTTAAGCTGTCTAGTCTTTGCCATTTGGTGCAGTAGCCCTAGCAAACTAATACACTGGTTATGACATTTTTTGGACTACATGTTCGATAATAACAATAGTTTTGTTCATTGCTGAGTCAATTCTAGGGGTAGTATAGATCACATCATTACATCTTAAGTTACTATCTAAGTATTATCCTCATTTTGCAAATCCAAGAACTAAGATTGGAAGAGGAAAATGACTTACCTAAGTCAAAGTCACAGAGCTTGTAAAGGGCGAATTCGGGCTCATATATAAATCTTTCTGACACTAGTGCCTAGGTTCTTAACTATTCTGTACTACCTAGAAATACTGTTCTTCTCCGACTATTCCCTTTCACCCAATATAAATGATACTCCTTATTTTTCTCTATAGCTCGCTGGTCTTTTTTCCCCTTTGGAATATGAGCTACAATTTAGAATCATAAATTTAATTATGTGATCATTTTCTCAGTGCCTTCCTCCCCTGCTAGTCCAGTGATATAGCACTGTGCTTATAATTATGACGATGATGTTAGTTTTGGAACAAGTGGTATTGAAAATCTTCTTGATTTTTCTGCCAGGTGAAAGCCAGCCAGCCCTTTGCATATGGTGAAATGATCAACCTCAATGGGCATTGGCAAGTAACAGGGATGCTGCTGTGGTCTGTAATTTATACCTTGATATTGTACACATGTGGCCTCAGGAAGGGACCATGTCATTTAACCTTCCCACATGACACAAACCAGCATTTCCCTCCCCACGGCTGCTGTCATGAAGAGCCCTGCCTGGTCTGGTGTTCTAGGAGTTGTTTTTCCATTTCAAAACACACTTCAAGGCAGGAAGCTGTGAGCCACTGGGTGCTCCCTTGGTGGCTTTTCTCTGCTTTTCTCAACCTTCTACCCTGATAATATATCTGGGTGAAGTGGCAGCAGCTTATTTTGGGTATAACGGAGCCTACAAAAAAATGAAGCCACGTCTGTTATACCAGATTGTGACTCCTTCTCAAAGAACAAGATCCCAGCAGATACTTGTAGATGTTACTCCGTGCTAATCACCTACTTGAGCCGATGTAGTGTTATAATGATAGTGGTTATTATTTTACCAATGATGTTCCCCTATCAGAGGTGGAAACAGTGTACATTTCCCTTCCAACCAAAACTAATAGAAAAATTTTATCTCCTTCCAAAGGACTGAATTTTGTTAAGACAGATTATTTTTCTCTCTGTGGCTTTTTATTTTTAGGTTTCCTCCTCCCTCTCCCCGCTTTTTTCCATTTAATGCTTTCATACAGAATGAATAGTATTCTACATTTTTATATTCTAAACACTGCTCCTGCATAATTTTATTCAATTCTTTGTTGGTCTTTTTTTTTTCCTCCAAGTTATGGTTTTAAAAATAATCTAAAACTAATTTGTCTAATGAATATGCAATTATTGCAAGAGTCTTTTGAAGTTTTTGAAAACCTTCAGTCAGCATCTTTCTGGGACATGGTGATGAATGTAGCATCAGGCACTTGAAAGCCATTTCTAATTTGGCAGGTATAAATTTTTGCACATTTCAAAGCTGGGTACCATGGAGCTATTTATTGTGTACTTATGGTTCACTTCGTGTAGTTACTTTCTAGCCTAGCTCCCTCTGCTGGATGAATGGATGCACCATTGCTACTGGGGCACACTGGGGTTCAAACAGAAGCCAGGTCGGATAGTCAAGGCAGGAGAGAGAGGGCGCAGTCTGGTTTTGCTACTACTTATGCCCAGAGCTGACAACTAATAGCTATCATTTATAGTGTGCTTATCCCATGCAAGACACTTTATGTATGTCTTAATCTTCACTTACACATAATCCAGAAAGCAAAGGAATATTATCACCATTTTAAGGCTTGAAGAGGTTAAGAAAGTTCCCTGAGATCACACAGGTAGTAAGTGGCAGAGCCTTTATAAACATTTATCCTGGAGCACGTTTTCTGTGTGAGGCACTGTGTAAGTCTAGAAATGAAGTTGACCTGGATCTTACTCTCATAGTGTTTATCTTCCTGTAGAAGAGAGAGAAGACAAACAACAATGTCATTTAGCCAAGAAAATTCAGAAAAAAAGAAAAATAGAGGGCTGTTCCATGGTAGCAGAAGCAAGGAAAGGGAGAAAAATTTCCATTTCAGTGGAGAGAAAATTTTATCGTCAGAGGAGGACTGGTTTCCGGAGATTTTTGCTCATGCCTCTCTGTTTCCTGCCTACTGTGCACATTGTGTTTGAAAGTAGCCCCTGGATAGAATTTTTCAGGAATCATTTCTGACCTGGGAAGCAGCTTCCCCCTGAGTACTTTTTTCTAGTATTTCACTGAAGAGGCCATTGCTGAAGCAGACAAAGCATCCCAACTCCAGCTGTGGGGTTCATTATCCTCTGCTGTCAAATTGCCATGGTCACGAGGGTGTGAAAGTCACAACGCCTTCCCAGCCCTGGCTGGGTGCAGGTTGTCAGAGTTCCTCGTAAAAACAGCACAGGGCCTGCTGCTGAGTGCTGGAGCACGACATCTCACGAACCATAGCCGACCTCGGCGATGGAACAAAGCACTTTCTCCCATACCCAGTCTTGTTATATGCTTTCTTCTTTTTTTCCTTCTGGCCTCCTGAAAATGTCTTTTGGTTGCAGGTAGCAGAAGCACTGAAACTATCTTAAGCAAATAAAAGGGAATTTATTATAAGACTCTCAGGGGCTACACCCAGGAACCAAAAACATCAGAAGCCAAGGTAGTTACTCTCTCGGCAATTCTCTGTCTTAATTACGTGGACTTGTGTTTCTGATTGTTCTTGCATCTCTGTCTATGTTTCTCTCTCTATTAACAAGTTGTCTCCTTTTATAGATTCATGCTAGAATATGGCTTCCCATAGCTCCCAAATGCCCATCTTCTCAGTTTGAGAAGACAAAAGTTCATACTGGATCACAGTTCTACTGCTGTGAGAGAGAAGCCTAATTTATTCCAGGCTGGGTCCAATCAGCTGTGGTGGAAGCAGGGATCAGGTAATAGAGAAAGGTCCTCATTCTTTCCCCAGTCTCTAGGGGTGTGGTGCATTTTACAGAAAAGGAGAAGTGGCAGGACAGGCAGTCACATAGGTAATCACATATTTATGAATCAGTGCTGTGACATGTTTTGTCTTTTCTTGAGAGTCAGTGCAGCATGCTGACTATCCATACAAGGGCAATGTCTGTGGAATTTCATTCTTGCTTCTTGGAACAAATGGAATTCACTTGTGCTATGTAAAGAAGACTAAACTATCCATATAATCCAGGAAAAATGGATGCTGAGTGTAAAGAGGCTTCAGTTGTTCTGAACTAATTAGGTCAAGTAATATTGTTCAAATTCACAAGGTAATTGGTTAGGCATCCTCATGAAAGTATGAGTAAGATTTGGGTAGTTCTCTCTGGCATTGGGAACCTAAAACTGCCTCCTTGACCCATGCTTTTTCTGCAGAGATGCCTCTTTGGTATCCCAAGGCAGAAGTGATCTTTCCCTCCTACAAACATCCAAAGAAATGCTTTGCACTTCTCTTCTAGTTTATTTAACTTCCTTATGCTTGTTTTATACTTTTATCTACTGGTAGATTGTTGTTTGCACAGGACAGTATCTGTCTTATTTAATTGTTCCTAAGACTGATTACAGTCCTTTCCTTATGCATAGTAAATTCCTAAAGCATAACACTAAATATGTAAGTCACTTCTGTGACCCGTGTAAACCAGACCAACTTACTATAGTTCAAAACTCTTTGAGCTGGAGATTCTTTAACAGGCCAACTAACAAATACAATAAATGTATTAGTACTGTCAATATGCCTAGTACTGTGTTTCGTGCCACTGGTTTTATAATTCATTGGCTAAGACCTTGGGAAAACTTATACTGAGTCTCAATGTCCTATCTGCAAACTGGAAGATTGAGGAGGAGTAATAATACTTCCTTTGTAAGATGATTGTAAGAGTTAGAAATTATATATAGAAAACAGCAATTACATAGTAACCTTTTCTGTTTAATTGTAGTTATTATTCATTGTGGTAGGTATGAATTTTCAGGCATAACTCTCAAGTGTGAGAAAACTCACATGTCTTTATTGCTTATGACATTTATGTCGTCCTTGTTGATCTCTTCACTTTCCTTGGGCAAAATTGAATTTCAGTTGTATTCTAGAGACCTCTAAACAGTTCATAGATGTGGAAAGTTTCCATGTGTCTTATGCAGTCCTCTGCATTTGAGAAATGCTCTCTGGACTTCAGTCTACTCTGCTTATCACTAGTAAACTCTTCCAAGCCCTTCTTGGCCCCATGGGATTGAAACTCTCTAGCTGTTGTTGCCAGGATCATAATTGCTATGTTCTCTATTCCCCTTGGGATGAGGAATCTTCCACTCTTTTAGTTTGAACTTTTCTGCTCCCACTCCCTAACTATAGAAGCCTGAGGCCAGGTGGGAGAGTTGTTGTGTAGGAATCTGGAAACTTCTGCTTTAGTTTCTGACATCTCAAGAGTTGAGATGTCATTGAGTCTTAGCTCAAATGTTATATCTTTGTAGAGCTCTTTCTCGAATATTTCTTCTAAAGCAGAGTCCATGCTCAATCGCAGCCAGTTACATCATTCTATTTTATTATTTTCATAGAATTCATTACTATATTGACTTATCTTAATCATTACTTGTCTTTGCATGCTAGAATATAGTCTTGCAAGGGGCAGAAACCTTATTCACCATTGTATCCTTAGCACTATGTCTGGCACATATCAGCTGCTCTGTAAATAGTTCTTAAATAAAATAATTAATTATCTTGCCAAATTGCAAAGCTAATGGTGATGAAGTTGATGAAAGAAATATGACATAATGCTTATTTTAAGGTTGCTTAAACCATTTTGTGTTAATAATCAAGAAATAATTTGAAGACTGACCCAAGGCTTGAGTGGAGAATTTGGAGAGGCGAGGTAGTTAGAATATACATATATTCTAATACACACACACACACGTGTGTGTGTGTATATATCTATATAAATGAATATATACATATATGTGTATATATGTATATAGATATATGTATATCTGATATCTACCTTTAATATTATTAATACAAACATTGGAACTTTAAAAATTTTTTTGAACTATGTAGAAACCCTCTATTTTGTACATATTTATATGTAATATATACTGTATATATTTTATATATTATTCATATAAATGAATATATACATATATGTGTGTACATGTATGTATATATACTGGAACTTTAAACATTTTTTCCAACTATGTAGAAACCCTCTGTTTTATACATATTTATATGTAATGTATACTGTATATATTATTCATATAAATGAATATATACATGTGTGTATATTATGTGTGTGTATATGTATACATATACACACATGTGTATATGTATACACATACACATAAACACACATGTGTATATGTATACATATACACATATACACACATATGTGTATATGTATATCTGTGAGTAATCTATACTGTATATTTTATATATTATTCATATAAATGCTAGACTATATCCTAGCATATATTTTATATATTACTCCTATAAATGCTAGGATATAAGCTAGCATTTATATGAATAATATATAAAATATATTTTATATATTATTATAAATGGATATATACACATATGTGTATTAATACAAACACTGGAACTTTAAAACTTTTTTCTAACTATAGAAACCCTCTATTTTATACATATATGTATGTAATGTATGCTGTATATATTTTATATATTATTATAAACGGATATATACACATGTGTATATATCCATTCATAATGGATATATATGTGTATTACAAACACTGGAACTTTAAACATATACACATATACACATATGTGTATATATCCATTTATAATGGATATATATGTGTATTACAAACACTGGAACTTTAAACATATACACATATACACATATGTGTATATATCCATTTATAATAATATATAAAATATATACAGTATACATTACATACATATATGTATAAAATAGAGGGTTTCTATAGTTAGAAAAAAGTTTTAAAGTTCCAGTGTTTGTATTAATAATATTAAAGGTAGATATAAGATATTTATGTTTAGCAAAAGGGGACATTGATTGTAAAAACTTGAGCAATATTGATTTAAATTTTAATGCCACAGTGAGTTGTGAGCCAACTCCACCTGAATCACTGGAGCATTTAAAAAATATAGATTTGAGGGCATTACCCATAGAGGTCCTGGTTCAGTAGAACTGGGATAAGGCTCAGAAATCTGTATTTTGAAAAAAGATTCTCTAGATGATTCTGCTTCTTAACCAAACTTGGGGGCCAGTGATTTATGTTAAAAGTCAATTTATGTTAAAAGTCCAAACGAAAGTGAATTTAAGAGGGATATCTTTGTGGATTACGTAGAACTTCAGCTCAAACACTGTGCTCAGTGGTGAGTTTTAATGAAACCACAGGCAGTTGCTGACCCCAAAATTCATAATTAACACTTTATCCCCAGTGCTTGGGGTGGATGGTAGTGCTTCAGTTTTTTCTTTTTTTCCGGTTTTATTTAAACATAATATTTTTATTTTCAAAAAGTTCAATTATATATGAAAGTAAAAAAGCACGATGTACCCCTGTGACTGACTTCATCTGTGCTCTGCTTGCTAACCCCCTGCCTCTCGCTTATTTTGAAGAAAATCCAAGACTTGATATCATTTCTTGCATAAATGTTTCAATGTGAAAAATAAGGACTACTAAAAAATGTAATCTCAGCCAGGCATGGTGGCTCATGTCAATAATCCCAGCAGTTGGGGAGGCTCAGATGGGTGGATGAGATCTGTAGTTGGAGACCTGCCTGGTCAACATGGTGAAAACCCTTCTCTACTAAAAATACAAAAATTAGCCAGGCTTGGGACCTATAGTCCCAGTGACTTGGGAGGCTGAGGCATGAGAATTACCTGAACCCAGGAGGTAGAGGTTGCTGTGAGCCAAGATTGCACCGCTGCACTCCAGCCTGGATGACAGAGCCAGACACTGTCTCAGAAAAACTCTAAAACCAAAAAAATAAACAAAAACAAAAACAAAAAAACATATTCTCAATACAATCATTAAACTAAATTAATAATTTCTTAATTTTCTCAAGTATTAGTGTTAACATTTTCTCAGTTGCTGCAGAAATGCTTTTTCACAATTTGTTTTCGTAATTTGTTTGACTTATGATACAAGTAAGACTCATGTATTTTGATTGTTTAATAGGTCTCTTAAGCCTCCTTTGATCTAAGGTGTTCTTTCTTTCTTCTTTGCAACTTGTTGAAATCTGGTCACTTTGTCAATAGAGTGTCTCACAGTCTAGATTTTGCTAATTTTATTTTTGTGGTGTCATTAAAAGCATTTTTTCTGTCCTTTGCATATTCCACAAATTGATAAGCAGATTTAAAAGCTTACTCAAATTAAGGTTTGATTTGTTTTCTGCATTATTCCATGCATGGTGGTGTTTATTTATATCAAGAAGCACATACCTTATTGTCCCTCTTTTTTGTCATGGTAGTGGCGACTGGTTTCTTAAGAAAAGTGGGTTAAATGCTCCATTCATTCATTTTATTTGCCTGTTTCTTGGCATTCTCCAAAAATGAGCAATGAGCTGTTTTGTTGTTGGTGGTGTTTTTTTGGGGGGAGGGGTGGAGTCTCACTCTGTTGCCCAGACCGGAATGCAGTGGCATGGTCTCGGCTCACTACAACATACATCTGCCTTCTGGGTTCAGGCAATTCTGCCTCAGCCTCCTGAGTAGCTGGGATTACAGGTGCCTGCCACCATGTCTGCTAATATTTGTATTTTTAGTAGAGAAGGGGTTTCGCCATGTTGGCAAGGCTCGTCCCTAACTTCTGACCTCGTCATCCACCCACCTTGGCTTCCCGAAGTGCTATGATTACAGGCGTGAGCCACTGTGCTCTGCTGTTGTTTTTTAATGTCGTATCAACTCGCATGTTTGTGTTTCAATCTACTGCATTTGTTTTTAGTCCTCATTTTTCTTTTTCTTTTTTATTATACTTTAGGTTCTGGGGTACATCTGCAGAACATTACATATGTATACACGTGCCATGGTGGTTTGCTGCATCCATCACCCCATCATCTACATTAGGTATTTCTCCTAATGCTATCTCTCCCCAATCCCCCTACCCCCTACTAATCTTCCCTAGCCCCCCCACCACCCTACAGGCCCCAGTGTGTGTTGTTTCCCTCCCCCTTTGTCCATGTGTTCTCATTGTTCAACACCCACTTATGAATGAGAATATGTGGTGTTTGGTTTTCTGTTTCTGTGTCAGCTTGCTGAGAATGATAGTTTCCAGTTTCATTTATGTCCCTGCAAAGGACATGAACTCATCCTTTTTTATGGCAGCATAGTATTCCAGTTGTGTATATGTACCACATTTTCTTTATCCAGTCTATCATAGATGGGCATTTGGGTTGGTTCCAAGTCTTTGCTATTATGAACAGTGCCACAATAAACATATGTGTCCTTGTATCTTCATGGTAGAATGATTTATAATCCTTTGGGTATATACCCAGTAATGGGATTGCTGGGTCAAATGGTATTTCTATTTCTGGATCCTTGAGGAATCACCACACTGTCTTCCACAATGGTTGAACTAATTTACACCCCTACCAACAGTGTAAAAGTGTTCCTATTTCTCCACATCCTCTCCCGCATCTGTCTCCTGATTTTTAATGATCGCCATTCTAACTGGCGTGAGGTGGTATCTCAATGTGGTTTTGATTTGCATTTCTCTAATGACCAGTGATGATGAGCTTTTTTTCATATGTTTGTTGGCCTCATATATGTCTTCTTTAGAGAAGTGTCTGTTCATATCCTTTGCCCACTTTTTGATGGGGTTGTTTGCTTTCTTGTAAATTTGTTTAAGTTCTTTGTAGATTCTGGATATTAGCCCTTTGTCAAATGGGTAGATTGCAAAAATTTTTTCCCATTCTGTTGGTTGTCGGTTTGGTCTAATGATAGTTTCTTTTTCTGTGCAGAAGCTCTTTGGTTTAATTAGATCCCATTTGTCTACTTTGGCCTTTGTTGCAATTGCTTTTGGTGATTTAGTCATGAAGTCCCTGCCCATGTCTATGTCCTGAATGGTATTGCCTGTTTTCTTCTAGAGTTTTCATGGTGTTAGGTCTTATGTTTAAATCTTTAATCCATCTGGAGTTTATTTTTGTATAAGGTATAAGGAAGGGATCCTCATTTTTCTTTATAAGTGGTGTAGTTCTTAATGGCATGATATACCACACTGGTTCATAGCCGAGTTTGGCAAACATTTTCTGTAAAGAAGCAGATAATAACATATTTGTCACACTTTTTTTTTTCTACAGTCCTTTAAAACGGTAAAACCACTCTCAACTTCCAGGCTGTATAGAACCAGCCCTGGAGATTTGGCTTGTGCACTGTGGTTTGCTGACCACTGAACCGGTTCTCTATTGATAGCTATTTGGTTTGTTTGCACCCTTTTACAGTAATAAATTGTGCTGTTACAGATAATCTTCTGCATACATCTTTTTCTATTTTTGCCATTGGGATGGAGTCCTTGAAGTGAGATTACTGAGTCAAGGGGTAAATGCTTATTAGTTTTGCTAGATACTGTCAATGTCTCAATGGGTTTGTTCTGTTTTGTACCAGCAATGTGTGACAGTGTTTCCTCCAACCTTTCCAAAATAGTTGGAGGAAAGAGTTATAGATTTTTTTTGTCATTCTAGGTGGAATAGCATATAGTCTTAATTTGCATTTGTTTTATTGGTAGTAAGATTGAGTCTCTTTTCCCGTGGGTTAAGAGGCATTTGCATTACTTTTCGGTGAAATGTGTGTTTGTATCTCTTGCCCCGCAGTTTACTATAATTTATTGATTTTTTTTCCTGTAGTTTTATAATATTAACTCATCATCCCTGCAAAAAGTGGTGAGTGTTTTTCTCTGGGTTAAAAAAATTTTTTAAATTAAGAGTTTTTTCGCTGTATAGTTTTTAAAATTTTAATTTTTATGTCAAGTTTATATGACTTTTTTCTTATTGCATCTAGATTTTGAGTCACAGGAAAATGTTTCCTACTCCCAAGTTTAGACCATGCTTTTTTATAGTACTGATATAGTAGTAGTCTTATATTTATTTTATCTTTTTTTTTTTTTTTTTTTTTTTTGAGATTGAATCTCACTCTATTGTCCAGCAGTGGCGGGATCATGGTTCACTGCAACTCCCACCTTCTGGGTTCAAGCAATCCTCCTGCCTCAGCTGGGACTACAGGTGTGCACCACTGCAGGGTTTTGTCATGTTGGCCAGGCTGGTCTTAAACCCCTGGCCTCAAGTCATCTGCCTACTTTGGCCTCCTAAAATGCTGGGATTACAGGAGTGAGCCACTGTGCCTGGCCATAGACTTATATTTAAATCTGACCCATTTGGAATTTATATTGGTATATGGAGTGAGGAATAGATCCAATTTTATTATTTTCCATATGACTTATCAGGTATCTCAATGCCACTTATTAAAACATTCATCTTTTCCCAATTCATTTGAGATGGTGAATGTGAATTAATAAAAAATATTAATTTTACACATTCCAGTTATTAAATGCTAAATTTTCACACGTGATTAGATCTATTTCTGGATATTCTATTTGTTCCATTTGTCTTTCTATTCATATACCAATATCACATTTTAAAAGTTTTTATAGGTTTGAAAAAACATTTTAATACCAGACAGGGTTAGGCTTCCCCCTCCTATTTCTTCTTCTTCTTCTTCCTCTTCCTCTTCTTCCTCTTCCTCCTCCTCCTCCTCCTCCTCCTCCTCCTCCTCCTCCTCCTCCTCCTCCTCCTCCTCCTCCTCCTCCTCCTCCTCCTCTTCTTCTTCTTCTTCTTCTTCTTCTTCTTCTTCTTCTTCTTCTTCTTCTTTTTGCTGTTTTTGCAAATTAATGGTTTAATCAACTTTATCTTTAGGAAAATAAAAACCTGATGAAAGTTAAGTGGTATTCACTAAGTATAAAAGTTAACTTTGGGTGCACTGCCAACTTGATGTTGGTACTTCCTTGTCTGGAGTATGTAAAAAAAGTCTTTTTATTTGTTCAAGTCTGCTTTTGTGTTATTCAGAAATATTTTATTCTTTGTCTCATGTGGATTTTACTTAGGTGTTATTACTATAATAATAATAATAATAATAATAATAGTTATTATCCTTATAAACAGACTTTTCCCCTTCCATTATGCCTTTGAATTGGATTTTGCTTATTCATGTGTCCATATTTTTACTTTTAATCTTTCATAATTTGTTTTGCATGTGTCTGAAAAGTTTTTATAGATTTGTTATACCCATTTATATTTATTGATATGATTAAGAGCTTTGATCTCAGTTGTGTTATATGGTTTTATTTTATGTGATGTCGGGGGTGTGTGTATGCATCAATAATGTTTCCCTATGGGTTTATTTTATTGCTTGCTTTTTTTCTTTTTTTCTTCTTGATATAGCAGCATTTAGGAAGATCTGGATGCTCTGTCAAATGGTTACCCATATTATACCTTTATACAAAACATTTATCTGTTTTGGATAGTGTCTGATACTTCCCTACTATAAGTAATTGGCCAGCAATCTCTTCTTTCCCTTCCCTCCTCTCTCTCAGAGAATTTAATGTAATTTGATGCTGATGTAATATCATTTTGCTGTAGTTAATACCTATAAGGCAATCATAGGGCTTTAATCTTCTTTTATATGCTCTCCTCCTCTTTGTTTCTACTTTGGCTGTTCCTGAAAAGGAGAAAAAGGCGAATGACAACATTTTCCCCCACAGCTCATGCTACCTCTTCCTCCCACAGAGCCTAGGGAAGGGCATAGTTTGGGGAAAAGAGATCAGATTTTGATGGGTGAAAGGGAAGCATTTTAGTTATCTGCTTTTAACAACTTCCTTACCCTTTTTAACAGCAAGGGAATATTCTAAAGGTATTTTGACAATTTCTTTGAATATTTTATAAAAGAAGAGACAATAACAACTATGGGGAGAGTAGTCCAATCTTTTTCAGTGCCCAGCGGGAGATGAGAAAAACCGAGAGGGAAATCGGTATGGTTCACCTACAAGGCTGGATACTAGGAGCCTAGTGTCATCTCTCACCAAATGTTCTGTGCTCAGGTTTCACAGGAAATCTGCAGAGGTATCTACATTTAAGGGATCTTGTAGGTGTGTCTAATGAGCTTATCTCTGGGAAGCAGTGTGGCCTGGAAGACCAGAGGGCCCTTCTTCAACTATTCTGAACCACCTATGTCATCAAGCACATCACCTGATTATGAGGAAGGGGAGGGGCTTCCCTAAGCTCGACTCAAATAGAATTTTCCATAACCAACATAGTCAATTCTTACATGTTCCTATGGAGTAAGCTCATACATGTATGAGATACTGGAATGTAAACTTAAGACAACAAAATAGCAAGCTAGTTTGGGGTGGAGGTTAGGGATGTCAAGAGCCGTCTCCTGAGGTGCTGGAATGTAACCATAGGGACTTTTTGTTGGGTACCTTCAATCCTGGATCAGAAGAGGCATGTTGGGCACTTTGCTGATTAGAATATATGTCTTTTCTAAGTAAGTCTGCTAGACTTCAGAATCCCTGACTCAGATGGTTCTCTCTCTTCTAGAGATTTGCTTCTGACCCATGTGAGCTTTTCTGGCACTCTATTTCCTCTAGACTTTTGTCTTACTCATCCCTCACAGCATCAGAATATAGGTGCTTAGTTGTCTTGAACTACAGAGGGCCCTGGGGAAAGCTGTGCTGTCCTGGGTTTCATGGCCGTGTAAGGTACATATTCTAAAAAATTTTAGAATTCAAATAAAATTGGATGTCAGTAATGAAAATTTATATGACTCAAAGCTAGAAGAACAATTCTGCCTATCAGTGGAAAGATCAAGATTCCTTTAAAGTTAGGGAAACGGCAGTGAGGGGTTGCATTTTCTATCAGTCCTTTTTTGTGTTTTTATTGGATCTTTTCTTGCTCAGGGCCTTTATGTTTTCAAATGAAGCAAAAGCCAATAAAGTTGTTACTTGTTTCTAATTTTTGGTTCTTTTAATGAATGAAATCAAGGCTGTCTTTTTCTTAGTAGTTTCTCTCCTTTCACATTTTCTGTTACTATGATGAAGAGATGAGAGAGACAGAAGGTGGCTATACAGTAGGAAATAGGCTCTCATCATTTGAAGTGGCTGTTTTTTTTTTTTTTTTTTTTTTTTTTTTTTTTTTTTCACAAGCTCTGTGGGGAATTCTGAGCATTAGCTTCAAAAAAGCCATTCCTTATGCCAAAGCTGTGCTTAGATTTGGCTTGTTGGGATCGTTTTTGCAAATGCCAGCACTGATAATGGGAATGGTTGATTCCCGAGATGGAGGAAGGTCAAAGTAATGGCCCCCAAATTACAGCCTAGGTGTATCTAAACATTTCTAATGTGTGAGAATTCTGAATCCTCTCTTCACCCCTGCTGTGAAAGACGATACTGATATGACCCTTTTCAGTATTTCCCCCTTCCATATCATTCCAGACTAGCTTTTTGTGCTTCAGTGATACAAATTTAGAGAAAATTGGGAGCAGAACAAGGGCAAGAGGGGATATTATAGAGCTTGGTGACAAATATTTTGAGGATTTTGACAAGTGAGCCATGGAAGAAGTATGTGAAGGAGTGGAGAAAAAACAAAACTAAAAATTTAAAATACAGTTGCCTGAGCTCATTGACATTACATTCAAGGCATTTGAAAATGAAATAAAGCACTTGGGAAATTTTGCCTTTTTATTATTTTTTTGTTTCTGGACAAAAATAATAAAAAATTTCTTTTTTATTTCTGCTTTGTAGTTCTTTGATTGCGATAACATTGCAAAGCTAGTCCTCATGGGTGATACCTTTATAAGATTACACTTATGTTTCTTGCTATGATAACTAGATTTCTGGTTTCTTGTAGAACATTTTCCTAAGTCCAGCATGGAGAATAGGTTATATCTTACATATCAACTCTAATTACATGGTACACCTTCTGTAGTTTGGCATTGAGAAGGAGTAAGAAACTCCATGTGGGTTTTAGTGGAAAAGAACATTCTGATTGATTAATGATGTTTGCTGTAGAATGCTGGTGAATGGTTTATATGCCATAGACTCTTCCACAGCTGTTGGAAAACATTCTTCTTGTGTTTGCTTGTGACATACAGCTAAAGTGAAAGAGAAGACAACTAGAATATGCAAACCTGGAAAACTGCTGTTGAGAACTGCTCTTTGTTGTCAAAACTAAGTGGCAGAATAATACCAAGTTTAACAGAGCAGAAGGGAGTGAGTTAATTAACACAGAAAAAGTTTTGAGCAGAGAATCTAATCTAGGATTGGGTTCTGGGAAACAGAACAATTGACCTGGATTTTAGTACTCTATTGGACCTAAAACTTTCACTGGGGTTCTGAGTACAGCATGGACTAACTGGGTTCAAAAAATCAAGCACTTTGCCTTGTGAATAATTTATAATAACTACGTCCATTACCTGAAATCTGTATAGCAATAGTTTTTAACCCCCTTTTTCTGAATTCATTCCATCATTTTATTAAAGAATTTGGTTCTTTATAAAGGCAAATTTTCTGAGAGGAACATTTTTGTCATTATAGGAACTTGGTTTGTTAATAATAGCTTCCATTTCCAGGCTAAATGTGTGCATACATTAGCTTATTGAATACCTATCAAAATCTTGTGAGATCAATATCATTATCCCCATTTTATGCTGAAGCAACTGATGCTCAGAGAAGTTATGTAACTAAACTGGGTATACACTTAGTATGTTAAGATATCACTGTTATAAGTTGCAAAGCTTGGGCTTTTAATCTTATACTATACTACTAATTTATTTACTTGTTTGCCTATTCATTATTCATAATACATTTTAACAACTTGAGAACATTTTAGTCATTTTCTAAATCCAGCTACTGAAATTAGGCTATACCATGCATTAGTTACAAAGATCCTGGAGGTAAGTCCAACTTCTTAGAGTTTGCAGAGCCAAAAGAGACAGACAGAGATTGGGAGTCAGGAGGTTGGGGTCAAGATGTGACTCTGCCTAGGTGGAGGTGGAGAGGGAGAATGAGTGGAGAGAAATTACAGTAGTGAAGAGGTTAAGGAAATAAGAGTGTGGGACTGTTGGGCTCTCTAATTTGCTTTTAGTTTATGTCTTGAGCACTCACCATGTGTCAGACAATGTGCTAAAAACAGAAGATACAAAGCAGCAAACACAGAATCCATCACTGCTTTCATGGGTGATACGGTCTGATGTTTTTTCCCTCCAAATATCATGTGGAAATTTGATCCCCAAAGTTAAAGGTGGGGCCTAGTGGGGAGGTGTTTGTGTCATGGGGATGGATCCCTCATGAATGACTTGGTGTCATTTCATAAGGTTGACTGAGTTCTTACTCTTTGTCTTGTGAGATCTGATTGTTAAAAAGAGTCCGGCACCTTCTTCCCCTCACTCTCTTGTTCCCTTTCTCACCACACGCACCTGTTCCTTCTTTGCCTCCTGCTGTGATTGGAAGTTTCCTGAGGCCCTCACCAAGAGCAGATACTGGTGCCATGTTTCCTGGAAGTGTGGGCAGAAATGTGAGCCAAATAAACCTCTTTTCTTTATAAATTACCCAGCCTCAGATATTTCTTTATAATGACATAAAATGGACTAAGACAGTGGGTCTATAGACTAATGAACACATATGATTAATCAATTCATCTCTCAAGTAAATAGAAAATGAAATTGTAGTAAGTGAACATACTAGTTTATGCTTGGTGTAATAAGTTCACTGCAGGTGAACGTGGTGCTATGAGAGGCTCTAAGATGGCGATTTGATATTATCAAGGGTCAGGAAAGACTTCTCTGAGGAAGATATGGTGTATCCCAGATCAGAAGAATGAGTTGATTTGGTAAAGAGAGTGGGAAAAGAATTCCCAATAGAGAGACTAGCATGTGAAAATCACGAGAGGATGGTGTGAAAGAAGCTAGTTTGTCCAGAACAGAGAGGCTGCTGGAGAGATAGGTAGGAAGCAAACATGCATGGTCATTGGCTAAAGCTTTTGGCTACTATCCCAATAACTATTGATATCTGCTGAGGATTTTAAACACAGAATGGCATGACTTGGCTTAAATTTGAATTTAATCGCTTGAGCCATGATGAGAAACAGACTGAAAGGTGGCAAGAACAGAAGCAAGTAGTTCAGTTTGAAAGCTATCACAGTTAGATCTATGTCTAGAAGCACTGATTGTGTCCCAAGATGACCAGTTAACAGGAGTTCTGCAGTGTCTCTTGGCTGATAGCACTGGGATAAAGGCCTCTGGTTTATCTGGGCAATGGAATATAAACCTACTATACAGTAGAGTGCACTAATTAAGAACACCTACTTTGGACACACCTGTGTTTGCCTTTTATTTCTATTTTGGTTGCAATAGAAATTACTAGACCATTACTGTTCATTTATAACCAATAACCATAGGAAAACAATAAGCCAATCTGCTATTTGTTTTCCCATCCAATATTGTTTCCTATGCAATAATAGGAAACCAATATTTTTTCAGCATCATCCTGCCTCCATGTGGCCCAATTAGTTTAATGATAATTCTATACCTTTTCCTAAGTAATTGGTTTAGGAATGGCTATGTGACATATTTGAGTCCAGAAGACATGAAGGGAAGCTTGGAAGCATGGGGATGTGTGTCTGAGGAAAGTTTCTGTCTCATAAAAGAAATCCACAGGAAGTGACTCTAGATATGATACCTGAAACCTGTGAAAGGAGGAGTTGAGAAATAGAAAGCTGCAGCCTATGAAAGAGGGAGCTGAGAAATAGAAAGAAACTTTGGACCTGACCGTAAGAGCACAATTAAGCTATTAGTTAAGCAAATTAATCATCTTCAGGGCTCACTCTGCCTTTAATAACCTTCCCGTTACCTGGGATAATAAAGTCTTTAGTTTGAACTTAGGTTTTTCTGATTTGCAGAAGAAAGTATTGAAACCAATAAACCAGCTGTGTGGACCTGGGAAAGCTGATTACAGTGTTTGAGCCACTTTCCTTATCTGTAGTATAGATAATAGTTATATTTGCTGCATTGAAATAGTGTTGTGAGGATTATATTATATAATATACCTTATGTGCTTAGTGCAGTGCCCAACAAAGAGTTGCTCAATAAATTGTTTCTATGGAGATGAATAACAGTCCTTTCTCATATTTTAGATCAGTGAGGATGGACTCTGATTACTTATGGCCATGTGTCTACAGGTCATATACTAGCCAACTGTTTGGAAGCAAATAAACAGCTATACTTTCTTTTTTTAGAAAATGTAGATTTATGTTGGGGGTCTATAGGGACATGCAAATATACCTCTAGACTGCCTGGATATCTTTTTTTAACCACCTTCATAATCCATTTCAATATAATCAATTAGATTGGTTATGCAGATGATTCAATTTGGTCATTAGGTTGTCAGAAAACACCAGCTGGGTGGTTACTGGAGCCAGAATCTTCTCCTTGGCTGTGGCCTCCCTGTCTTCTGTTGAAGGATTTCATACATATGACATCACTGTGTAGGGACTGTTTTGGCAATACTCATTCACTTACTCTGTGACAGGGGAACACTGAATCTTTGATATCTCTTGAATGTGCAGATCAATAGCCTAGTTCTTCTTTGCTGAAATCCTAATGTGACTTTTGGACCATGGACAACATTTCACAAGCTAGGTTGACACTCCCAAAATGAATTGGATGATTCAAAGCCAAAACTTGCTTTTGTACATCAAGCCTGAAATACTTGTTTTTTTTCTTTTTGTCTCTACCTGAACTCACTGGGTGACTTCTACAATTGTGCTTTCTTTTGAATATTCTCCTACAGTCACATGTACTCAGTGGCTGGGGTTAGACCCTAAGCTGGTATACAGTTAGCATGTATATCTGCAGAAAGAAAGCTAACATTTGAGTGCAAGGTATGGTGCTAGTGGGTTCATATGGGTATTATTATGTTCATTTAACAGATGCAGACCTAGGATTAGAGAGTCGAAATAGCTTGCCTAAGTCACTGGTTAGAAGGTGGTAGAGATGAAGTTTGAGCCTAGACCAGTCTTACTCCAAAGCCATACTGGAGAAGCCATTCAGCATAGTAAATAGCAGCATACTGCATGGTCAAAAGCATGAACTGCAGTGTCAAGTGCCTGTGTCAAATTGATGACTGTCACTCACTGAGCGTGCAATTCTTGGCAAGTTACTTAACCACCTTGTGCCTCAGTATCTTCACCTGTATAGTGGGAATAATATTAGTACCTGCATCAAATAATTGTTGTAAGAATTAAATGAGTAAATATATATAAAGCACCTAGAACAATGCCTGGCACAATGTGTTATAAGTGTTTGCTAAATTAAAGGAATGTAGTGTGTATTGCCATATATTCAGTATGAAATTAATGTTCTTGTGTATTTTGTAATAGAAGACAAATATTCTTGAATTTGTCTTGGTTGCCTTTCCTTGGTTATCAAAATATACAACTGTGTATTTTGACAATACAGCCAGAGTATTGCAGGCAGAAACTTGAATACAGGTCTTTAAAACTATAAAACAATTGTGTTTCCTACTATATCAGGCATAGAATGGGAGACTTTGGGCAGTTACAGAGGAGAAAAAAACCATTAAAGGTATTATAACACACTCAAAGGCTAATATTCATACAATCTTCTTAGACTTTTCTGGATTAACCATGAGTGACTAGGATTTTTCTCTACATATTGAGGCTTAAAAGTCAAATACAATTTCAAATAAATGTTCAGATAAAATGCATATATATCTATATCACTAGAGGCCTCTCATTTCCTTTTTTGTCTTTTGCCAGTAATGAAAACTTCTCTTTCCTTATTCATTTTAACTCCCTTATCTTTTGTCACTATAATAAGAGGTTTTAAATATTTTAAATTGGTCACGTATAAGCCAATCTCTAATGACTGCATCAGTTCAGAATTGGTGTGCTATAAATAAACACAAAAACCAGAATATATTTCATTAGCAAGTAAACATAATACATATCACAGTACAACACATAAATTTCCTTCTGTACTTGTCAAGCAGGGACTCGAGAAATGCTTGTCTCTGCAAGCTGCACCAAGACTCATAAATTGCTTCACAGAATGAGGAAATATTCAGTAAACACAGACAATTAATAACCATGTTCTCAAGAAACTAAATGGAGCTACTATACATTCCCAAAGAGCTAAGGAAAAGTGGTGTCCTTATATTGCCCTTGAGGGCTCTGCCACAGGGTACTATGAATGAGTGAGATGGGCTTAGTTTGGTGGGGAAAAGACACATATAAACTCAAAATTCATCATTTTGTGTGTATGTGCAGTTTTTATATTTTACCTGCCTGGAAAAGATGCCTCATTTCTCTGAAAAGAACACTCCTGGTCTTCCTTTGGTGAACATAGTCTTTCCCCTTGTCTCTCTGTATGGTTTGGGTGCAGTAGTTGATTTACCTCTCCTGCTTCAGAGGTAGAAGCTGACCCATATCTTGAGAATCAGAAAATTCACTTCTCTTGGTCACAGTGATTGTTCCAAGGGTGGGCAAATAATCCAAGACAGACAAATACGACTAAAATCTGGGCATCTATTGAAACAATTAGGAAAGAAAACTCCCTTTTTGCAGATCTGAAGCACGAGTGTTCTCCAAGTAGAAACCAACCACTTAGAATTAAGTCAACATAAAGGAAAGAAATGCCTGGAGAGGAAGGAGCCAGCTGTGAAGACACCATTTGATCATCTTGATCCAATTATGTCTGAAGACTGTATCTCCAAACTTTTTGTTAAGATGGGAGAGTAAATAGAGCTTTTTTATTTTATTTTTTTAAAGTTTGATACTCTTTTCTTAAGGCAGTCTGAATTGGTTTCTATCATTTACCAAAAAAAAGTTTCTCATTAATAAGACTATGATATAAAAAGTGCCATTATAATCATATGAACAAAAGGTCTTGGCATCCAGGATGGAGAGACTAAGGAGTGCCATTTGAACTGAGATTTGAAGGACGTATAGAATTTCACAAGTGGAGAAAGGCAGGGAAAGCCATTTCAGAGAAGAGTAGCTTGTGCAAAAAGAATGAACATTTTATGGAATATGAGAAATTTGGGGTATCCAGGGCATAGTGTTATGGTGGGGAGCAATAAGAAGAATGGCTGGAGAGATGGGCTGGAACCCAATTATACATCGTACATCATGCTAGGCATTATATACCATGTTAGGGAACATATGTATAAGAGCAATGTGAGCCATAGGGGAAGTGATGTGATTAGATGTGAGTGTTAAATTACTAACTATGGTGGCAGAATGGGGAATGGGTCAAAGTATGGAGACCTGTAAACACAAAAGTTGACATGGGGCTATGGCATTGAGTAAGGTCAGTAAATATATGGTATATGCTGTCTTTTCCCAATCCTGGACCTAAGGCAGACTTTGCTAATTGACCACCTGTCTTTCCAATTTAGCATTCTCAGCACAGAGTTCCAGACAGCTATTACCAGTGATTTGTCTATTCTGCTGCTCACATTGAAATCTACCTGCTCTTCTAGACCTTTCAGTAAGTAGTTGTTATGAATGCCATAATGGAACTGAAACTCTCTTGGGTTGACTCTTCCTTTAGATTCTTGGGTTGTACTGCAGAGTTAAAACTCTTCCTTTTTAACTTGTAGAAGTAAATAGGTGAGTGTTTTCTGAGCAGAAATAAAATATTTTGAGTGAAATCTCAGTCTCTAAGAGAGACTGCAACTTTCCTTCTCTCGATGCAAGCAACAGCCCTAGTCCAGCAACCGAAACAAAGTTGATGGATTCCAGGGGGGCCAGTGTCTAGCTCAAGCTACTTTTAATGGGATAGGAAGCATGTACATTTCCTGGAGGTCACAGCTTTAAATCTGACTTGTGGCGATAAGAACCACCTTCTGACAGCTCCTTGGCAGCTGCTGTGAAATGAGATATGGATCTTAGGACCATTTCTTGTAGCATGAGTCCACTTCAGCAAAGCCATGCTGGAGTTACTGCTGGAGAGGGAGTGCTAAACTGAAGGGAAAAGGTATAAATGGACACAAAGCTGCTCTATCTACCTGTCAAATTGGTTTTGCCAGAGCCACCTTGAAGCCCATTGGGTTAAAGGCTACAGTGAGAGCTTTCACTGGAGAAGGGACAATATTGGGCAGTTGGGGGTGCATTCATTTGCTGACTCAAAGAGTTAGATTAAAAAAGCAGGAGCTTTAGAGTTAAGAGAAATAGCCCAGCCAACAGATAGCAGAGAGGAGCTGTATTCCCCAGATCCGTCAGATAAAGGATCTTTAGAGTCACATAAAATTTTTTGCATTTAAATTAAAGAAGAAAAATTCCTCATTTGGAGGGCAGAAGAAGCCAGGAAGAAAGAAACCTGGTTCTTGGATGCTAAGGTTCTGATGGCCTTCTTCACTGTGCTTCTTAGTATAGTCTTGTTCTTACGTGCTCAAATGGAAAGGAGAATGCACTATTATTTTTAAGAATCCAAGGTTTTACAACCAAAAAAAGTAGTTCTAAAGCAAAGAAATAATTGAGGATTTCAAATTTCAAAAGCTTGTCAGTATCTGTTTTCAAAAGCTCAGAGAAGAAAACCTGGACACAATACCGTATATAAAAAGAATTACCATCTACCAAGCAACAACAGTTTGCCAGCACTTCTCTGTATGCCTTATTTACATTCTTCAATATTTCTTTATTTTACAAATGAAGTAGCAGAGCTTACAGAAGAACTTGCTCAGCTTACACATCTAGTAAGTGATAAAGTCTGGATTTAATGGCACATCTGTCTAATTTCGAGGCCATCATTGTTTCATTCTACCTTGATAGGTTCTGGTATAGAAAATGCCTTGAGGAACAGATGCCCCTAGCCAGGATAAAATAGAATGACCTAAAAATCCCTAAAGATAATGATAATGGGCACACTGCTGAGCACGTTGTAGGAATCTCTCCAATTAGTCTTCAGAATAACACTATGCATTGGGTTCTATTATTTGCCAATCTTACAAAGGAGGACATTTAGAGGTCCTGGTTAACTCGCCCAAGGTCTCCCAGATGTTCAGCAATGAAGCTGGTGTTAGGATTCAGATCTACCTTGCTTTCAAGACCCATCCTCTTAATTTCTAAAGCTGGTGTGGCACATATTAATAATAATTACTTATTAATAGAGGCACATCAGATTACTTTAGGGGAAGTACAAACAAATATAATTTTTAAAAGTAGTTGTTTCACTACCAGATTCAGTATTTCACTTTTAAATTCTATGTGAATGTCCACAGCCAGTTTAAGTCCCTACCTCCATGAAGCTTCCCTCTGAATTCCTGCTGCCTTACTGCTTGTACCACAAAACTGGACTTTTCACATGAATACCTGGTGGTAATATGCAGTTATTGTTTCTCTTCAGTTGTGAGCAGAGATGGCAAATATATCTCAAATCATGTTCTTCTAACTTTGAAAGATGAATAGCGGCTGTTGAAGTGCTGTGTTGGAAAGGAATTTGAGGTCGCCCATGAGCTTAGTAGGAAAGGACACCATGATCAATAGTGATGTCTATCATGGGGCAGGTGAGGTGAGAAGAGGCCTGTGTGCTGCACATTTGTCATTCTTGCTCTTGGTTTTCCAGCTACAAGGTAACTCTTTGAGAAAATGATCCATGGCTCTTTCATACACTGCATTTCCCTCAGCATATTTATAGATTCACTGATTCTGACTCTTGTTTCTTTGAAGACCATTTCTGAAATTCCATAAGAATCAGATATTCAGTGAGGCTTTTGTGAGTGATAATTAAAAAACACAAAAAAGAATGAGAAGCCATTATATTTTCACTGTTGATTACATGTGTAGAATCTGTACTTCTGGTTTGAAGACTATCTTGGTCCATTTTTTGTTGCTTATCACAAAATACCAGTAATTCGGTAATTTATAAAGAAAAGGAATTTTTTTTTCTTAAGTTACGGAGCCTGAGAAGTCAAAGGTTGAGGGGCTGCATCTGGTAAGAGCCGTTTTTATGGTGGTGACTCTCTATATAGAGTCCCAAGGTGGCTCAGAGAATTACAGATAAAGAGGCTGAGCCTGCTCACATGCTAGCTCAGGTTTCTCTTCCTCTTTTCATAAAGCCACCAATTCCCCTCCCATGAAACCCATTAATCCATTAACCCATTAATCCATGAGTGAATTAATCTATTAATGAGGGCAAAGCCCTCATGATCCAATCGCCTCTTCACAGCCCTACCTCTCAGTACTGCCACATTGGGGTTGAAGTTTCAGCGTAAGTTTTGAAGGGGGCATTCAAACTATAACAAAGACAAAATAGCTGGTTACCAAAGAGCATTTCTCTTTTCTTTCTCCCTACACTATAATCCAGCAAGTACTGAGCAGGAGACTTAATGATGTGGGAGAGAAGCCAGGAAGTGGAATGGATCAGAAAAGCAATGCCTTTGACCAAAATGAGCTTCCACAATAACATTTGGGAAACAGTTTTTCTCACATGCTAATCCAGTCTTATTCAATCAATTTGTTCCTTTGATCTCACATCTCTCTGGTTTTCTCTATGATTTCATTACTTGGTGCCAAGGAATGGATGGCTGATAGCTAGGAATGGCTGGTCCATGGTCCTCTCTGCTTGAGATTTCACCAGCATCATGTTAGGGTGAAAAACAGCAGCTGTCAGGATCTATTCACAGTAGGCTATTGATCTAGACAAGTGCCTGCATTGGACCCAGAGATATCAAATTGTAGCTGGGAAAAAATGATCTGCAAACAGAATCCTGTATATTCATCTAGCTTAGGCACTTCTTGACAAAACTATGCAGTAAGCAGAGTGCCAGTTCAGGCTCTGCTCATCTCTCCTTTGTCCATGCTCTGTTTATTCTCTATATTGTTCTGAGATGTTTAGTATCTCCAGGGCAGGGCCCCCTTCTCTTGAGAAAATATAATCTGTTTTTTTAATATTATTTCCCCCATTCTAACTCACCCAGCAGCATCCTGGGTCACATTTCTTCAGAACCTTTTCTCTTAGCTGGTTGACTATATGCTGTTTAGAATAAGTTATTCTCAGGAGGCTAATGTATTTTCCCTTCTAAATGGCACTTGCAAGAATAACGCTTTTTTTTTTAATGGCTTGTTTGTTTTTAACATCCTGGAATCATGTACATGGTGTGAATCTTCAGGAATTGTGACAGGCCAGTGGAGGACGTACTTTTGCTTATAGAGGTTTTCACTGAATCATACAGTGACAGGGTCCATTCTTCTATTTGAATACTTCTGGGCAATGGGTCTCAACCAGCATCCCTAACAGAAGTGAGCTGTCAAATGATTAATAATAATGTGTGAACTGATTTTGTTGTAACTGAGGCTTCATGTGGGTAAAGTCACATCTGTTCTAATTTATAGTTAAGTGGGTCATGCAGTGCTGCACAGAGTTGAGTAAGACTTGGCGCAAATAAGAGATACATAGCTTACCATTAAGTTGGTGCCAAAAGAGACAGTGTGTTTACTGGAACATAAGGAAAAGCAGGCCTTGTATACAAACATGAAAGTCAAACTTAAGACAGACAATGCTTTTACTCAAATATTTGTTGGAAATCAGTATTTTAGAATATTTTGTACCTTTTTCCATTTCCAGAGACTAGCTTGATGCCTGACATAAGGAAGGCACTCAAGAACTGTTTTGTAACCTAAGCAGTAAGATTGAGATTAGCACCTGCTATTTAAACTCATATGCCCCAATATAAGGCAATCTTGAATTAGATGATCTTGCACTTTCTCCAAAAAGAATATGATTTTTTAAAAAAGATTTTGGTCCAATAGAACAGACATACTTCTAAGTCTGTAGAAGAAATACTATAGTTGCTGGTCTACAAATAGTATTTAGTTCATTACACATACATACTTCAAGAGGTGATATATTAATTTAGAAATACTGCTTTTTCCCACTTTTATATTTTTTGAGACAATTTTATTCAAACCCTTCAGATGCACTTTTGATGTCTTCTTTCTTATAGTGCTTTTGACACTGTTCTCCCTTCTCCTGTTCCCATTTCTTCTGAAGATTCACGTTGTTCAAAGGAAATTTAGGCTGTTGCCCAAAGACATTTCATAGTTGACAGTATAACACTAAATTATGCAGAACCCCATTGGCACCAATAGGCCTGATGCTGGTTCTGGCATCCATTAATTCTTTATTTCAAGAGTCCTTCTGGTGGCTTAGAAAGCACTGCTGTTAGTGCTGGAGCCATCGAACGAGTGCATTTTTTCTCAGTCTTCCCTGTCAGTAATAGAATATAGCAATAAGCTGTCTTCTTGAATTTACTTTTGGGCTTTTGTCTGCCTAGAGGGTTAAGAGGAGGAGCTGGGAGCTGATGTAGGAAGATCAGAACAGGAAAGAAAGACACATTAGTATGGTCCTGCCCCAGTCTGGATTGTGCAAATTTGGAGCATTGAGCTACAAAGGGCTGTGGAGATGATGGAATTCAACACCTTCATAGTTTAGAAAGGTAACACATGAAAAGATTAGGGAAGGCGCGTTTCCCAGGACATCTTTTCTGTTGACTCCAAAGGCCATATTCTTAACCAATGTACTGTCCTCCAGAGAAATCTGTGATTCTTGACCTTGCTCATCCTTCACTATGAATCCTTAGGCAAGATACTTAGCTTCCATGAACTTGAGTTTCCCATTATCTTCAAAATGGAGTAGTCACCCTCATGGTGATTTTGTAAGCAGAAGCGAAAATAATATACATAAAGTGCTCAAATCCCTTTGACACTGTAGTGCAATATATGGTAGCTACTGTAGAGTTGTGATTATTATTATTTTTATTGTAGGTATTTTTCTAGGCACGAAATGCTCTCCTGCTACCTTTTTCTATCCCTTCCCACATAGACTCACTATATTTCAATACAAAATATACATTATAAAGAATTGTAAGTATTCAGTTACAGTGTTAAATGAAGTTGTATCAAGTTATTCATAACAATAAAAATGTCTTTTTTCTTTTCTTTGAGTTACTCTGTCTGGAAACATAGACAGTGCATTTATATGAGGCTGGGAGACCAGAGGCCACATTCTGAGGTCCATATCTCTCTGCACAAAGGTTAAGGGTAAGCACAGGTGATGGAAGCAATTCAAAGAAGCAAACAGGGAAGGCCTGGCAGTGAGTCCCTTTCCCACCACGCCTTCCCCACATCCCATTCTAAGCTAGGAGATTCCTTTACTTCTTGACTCTTACCAGCCACAGTTTTGAATATTCCAACTTTCCAGCTTCTAGGTCCATGCCTGCTTTTGGTAATCAACTTAGCTAACTCTTCTTGAGCACCTACTATGTGTGCTCAAACTGTGATAGTTTTTGTGGAGTCTGCCTTAAAATGGAATTGTAGTCTGATATGGTGAAAGAAATATACATATAGGGTATAAAAGTGGAAAATGGGGACAAGGAGGTTTCTAATTGTGAACTGAAGTGAAAAGGAACCAACTGCCAAGTTCCAGATGGAATCAATGAGATAATGGTGCTGGCCTTGATTGTGCCCTGGTACCTGGGTTATTGGTGAGCAGTCTTGGTGATCTGCAGAATAACAATATGTTATTGCCCACTGGAGAGTGAGATGAGACTCACTCACCTTGAAGCCTGTGCCATAGCCCTACCACTTTGCATGTGATCTGACCCTTTCCTAACTCCAGCCTCATCTTAGGTCAGACTCTCCTTCGCTCCCTCTGCTGTAGGTTCATTTTCCTAGAATACTGAGCTCTTTCTGCCTTAAGTTCTCACGCATCTGCCTCAAACTTCCTATCTTCCCAATTTCAGCTTAAATGCCACATCTTCATGGAGATAATTCTGAAACACAGTACCCAAAGTATCCCCTTTCCAGTTACTCTGTGTCTCACTACTGTGTTTTACTTTTATCTTAGCCCTTACTCTGTAACGATCTAGCTTATTTATTGATTTGTATGTTTTGTTACTCAGTTTGCATTGTGATAAAGGAATGCCTGAGACGGTAATTTATAAGGAAAAGAGGTTTATTTTGGCTCATGTTTCTGCAGAGTGTACAGGAATCATGGCAGCAGCACCTGCTCTGTTCCTGGTGAGGTTTTAGGAAGCTTTCAGTCATGATGGAAGGCAAAGGAAAAGCTGACATATCCCATGATGAGAGAGGGAGCTAGAAAGAAAGTGAGAGAGAGGTCCCAGACTCTTTTAAACAGCCAGATATCACGTGAACTAACTGAGCAAGTACTCACTCATCACCAAGGGGATGGCACTAAGTCATTCATGAGAGATCTTCCCCTATCATCCAATATTTTTCACTAGGCTCCACCTTCAAAATTGGGAATCACAGGTCAGCATGAGATTTGGAGGGACACATATCCAGACCATATGACACGTTACATTTCCATGGAAATACATGCTCCATTAAGTGTAGAAGTGAGTATGCATTTTAGGAGGGGTCTAGGGCTGGGTCTCTGTGGGAATGGACCTTGGTGGATTTAAGGCTACCCTTTGACCACATGTTCTGTCTGCTTTACAGTATTGGTTTCGCTCTTCTTCCTTAATATTTTTTTTTTCCTTCATAGTCCTAACAATTGTCACATTAACATCTTATAATAAAAGGAGATGTTTTTCTTTTTCTTTTTTTTTATTTTAAATTTTTATTGCATTTTAGGTTTTGGGGTGTGCAGAATGTGCAAGATAGTTGCATAGGTACACACATAGAAGTGTGTTTTGCTGCCTTCTTCCCCTTCAACCACACTTGGCATTTCTCCCCAGGCTATCCCTCCCCAGCTCCCCCCCGTCCCTCCCCCATTCCCCCAATAGACCCCTGTGTGTAGTAGACCCCCTCCCTGTGTCCATGTGTTCTCATTTTTCTCACCTGCCTATGAGTGAGAATATGCGGTATTTCCTTTTCTGTTCTTGTGTCAGTTTGCTGAGAATGATGTTCTCCAGATTCATCCATGTCCTTACAAAGGACAAAAACTCATCATTTTTGATTGCTGCATAATATTCCAGATGTTTTTCAAGCATGGCCATTGGCTTATCTTTTTTGCAGAGACATGTTTTGTTCACTGTACTTAATATGTTAACTGAATTGTCTGTAGCACACTGTGGCTGTGTGCTTTTGGTAAGGTATATGACATCTCTGAGCATGTTATACGACTTGTAGAATATGGGATGAGATGGGGGAATAATGGTACATCGATTGCTGGGATTTTGAGAGGATGCAGAAAAATAATGACTGTGGAATGCTTAACACATCATAGATATTAGCATAGAGAATACATGAACGAAAAGGAGTCTTTTGGGTCTCTGTCTCCCTTTTGGAGAAGTAACCTTGGATGCCTGTCCCTGAGGCAGAGTCAGCATTTGAAGAGTCCAGAGTTTGTGCCTGATGCTTTCATTTGCACTTAAGGGCTCATTTCACTTTCTTTCTTTCTTTTTTTATTTGATATGGAGTCTCGCTCTGTCACCCAGGCTAGAGTGCAGTAATGCAATCTCTACTCACTGCAACCTCCGCCTCCTGGGTTCAAGCAAATCTCCTGCCTCAGTCTCCTGAGTAGGTGGGACTACAGGTATGTGCCACCATGCCTGGCTAATATTTTGTATTTTTAGTAGAGACAGGGTTTCACCATGTTAGCCAGGATGGTCTCGATCTCCTGACCTCATGATTCGCCTGCCTCAGCTTCTCGAAGTGCTGGGATTACAGGCGTGAGCCACCGTGCTCAGTCTCATTTCACTTTCAGCTAATATATCCTTGTTGAGGCCAGAAGGTAGAGTCCATTCAGTAATTTTCACGTCTGAACTTTCCTATTTATTTTGAAAACTTTTTTTCTCACATCGATTTTCTATTTTAACAAAATTCACAATTGGATCCATTTTAAGGAAAAGAATAGTGTAATTATGCACCAGAATCCTTGAACTAATGCTAAATCCTTGCATGCATGCTGAGAATTCTATTAAATCAGCTATTATTATTATTATTATTATTATTATTATTATGTGTTAGATCCCTTTCTTTCTAGCAAGTCCAGCAATAAACTTTTGAATAGCAAGAGAAATGACAAATATGCTCTTTTTCTATAAATTATAATGAAACTAACATTTATGAAGTAATGAGCATGATCCACGCACTGTACTAGATGCTTTTGTCTATGTGTTCTAATTAATCTTCTAAATAAACATGTGAGATAGGCTAAGGAGACTAAAAACAGTCTGTGTCATTTTCATGAGGGATCACAGAAAATAGGATTTTTAATTTTTTTGTTTGCTTGTTGTTATATTTTGTGAGGATAGCCAAGTAGATTTTAACCCAATTCAAAGAATATGTTTGAGTCAATAAATATATACATATAGGCTATTTGATATATTCAAAATTCACCTTAGAGGTATTCTGCTTCTGGTAATGCCAAACCAGATTGTCTCTGATCAAAACTGGATGAGAACAACTGAAAAGTTGGGATGATACATTTAAAAATTCTGGATAAAGGGAGCAGAGAGCCATGAAGAAAGAGAGGATCAGGGCAAAGATCTGAGGGAGCAGAGAATGCCATAGAGGTGATTCTGACATTCATTGCTACCCCTCTCCTTGAGATGATTGTTGATTTCAAAAGTAGTAGCTCAGGGTCTAAGAAGCTGAATTTAGCATTAAGAATCCTCATCAGGTAGTGAAACTAGAGTTCAGGGCATGCCAAGGAAGAGGGTCCTTGGTAAAACTTTAAAGTTTCACTTAGGATCTTAGGAGTGATGGTGAATTAAAAATAGATTACTTCTTGGAGAAATTCAAGTTCAACTTTGAATGACTTCACTCTGTGATTGGATCAATATAAATTTGGGACACTGCAGGAAGATAACATGGAGTCTCAGATATTTTCTACATTTCTCATACGTAATACTCAATAAAATATTTCCTGCATAGAAGACTTTACCCAAACAACAATAAACAAACAAGAGATAAACAAAAAACAGACAATAAAATAAGCAAGAGATAAAAACAATGAAAATCAATCCACAACAGATCCAGATATCAGAGTTAAAATAATTGCAATTAATATGTTCAAGGAATTAAAAGACAGGATGTAGAAGTTTGATGGAAAATTAGAAACTATAAAAAAGCTAAATAAAAAATCTGGAGCCCTGAAATGCAATAGCTGAAATAAAGAAATTAAATGGATAGGTTGAAGAGCTGCTTAGATGCAGCTGATGGGTAAATTAGTAAACTGAAAGACAGAAGAGAACATCCAGACTCAAGTGTGGAGAAAGAAAAGGATGGAAAATAGAGAAGAGAGTACAGATACTCCTTGACTTATGATGAGATTATATCCTGATAAACTTATCATAAGTTGAAAATATCAGAAATTAAAAATGCATTTAATATACCTCACCTATTGAACATCGGAACTTAGACTAGTCTAACTTAAATGTGCTCAGAACACTTAACATTAGCTTACAGCTAGGCAAAATCATCTAACACAGAGCCTATTTTATAACAAAACGTTAAATATGTCATGTAATTTATTTAATACAGTTGTCCCTCTATATCTGTGGGGGATTGATTACAGACCCCCCATCCACAAATCTTGGCCATACTACCAAGATTTTTGGATGCTCAAGTGTCATATATAAAATGCCATAATATTTGCAAATAATCTACATACATTTTCCCACATACTAGTCATCTTTAGCTTATAATACCTAATACAATATGAATACTGCATAAATAGTTGTTACGCTGTATTGTTTTTATTTGTATTATTTTTTATTTTTCCTTATCTTTTATTGTTTCTTTCTGAAATAATTTTGATCTGTGGTTGATTGAATGCAAAAATGTGGAACCCATAGATTTGGAGGGTTGATTGCACTGTATGAAAAGTGAAAAACAAAATGGTTACTCAAAGTAGGGTTTCTACTGAATGATTATCACTTCACAGCATCATAAAGTGGAAAAATCATAAGTTGAACCATTGTTAAGTTGAGGACTATCTGTATAGGAGATAAAACACAATGAAAGGTTTTAAATTTATATATTATATTATATTATATGTATACTATGTTATATATATTTATATGTGTGTATTATATATCTATAATGGGTGGCTGAGAGAAAGAGTAGAGGATATTGCAGAAGAATTTGAAAACGTCATAATTACATATCTTTCTAAATTGTCAAAAAAAATCTTAATCTGTTAATTTACGAGAACCTCAAACCCCAGGAGGATAATAAAAAAAGACGACCTAAACTCATCTAAATAAAACTGATATAACCCAATGACTAAGAAGAAATCTTAATAGCAGAGAGAAAAAAAATTACTTGCAAAGAACCAACGATAAAACTGACAACTGACTCTTTAGCAAAAACAGTGAAAACCCAATCCTAATAATCTCCTTCCCTTACCAAAGATAACTATTAACTTGTTGATAAAGTTTAGTTATTTTATTATTTATTTATTATTTTTATTATTTAAAAACATCTTTTTATCTTATATGTATGGACCTACTAACAAAATGCAGTACTATTTGCATACTTTCAAATATCATTTAGCATTTAACTCTATAAATGACGCTGTAGTCCACTTAACAAAAATTCCAGCATTTTATTTTGGGATGCATTCAAGTTGATACGTACAATGTTAGTTCATTCTTGGATGTCTCTCCTTAGCATGTGTGCATGAGTTTCAGAAGGAACTCTTTAGGGACTTACTAAACTAAAAGGTATACACATCTTCTTTACCACAATAAATTCTTAAAAAGTATATACATCTTCAACTTTACTAGTTATACTCAGTCCTTACCAAAATGAGTGGTGAAGCAATTTCTATCGTCTCCCCAGTCATGTATGCAAGTCTCCATTTCTCTATATCCTAACACTGATATTGTCAAATTTACATTTTTTTTGTCATTAGTGTTTGTGAAATAGCATCTCATTATTGACTTTCATTTTTCTTTGCTTAACAGAGTTTACCATCTCCCCTTTTTTAAAAAAATTATACTTTAGATTCTGGGGTATATGTGGAGGTGATGCAAGATTGTTGCATAGGTAGATTCATGGCAAGGTGGTTTGCTGCCTCCATCCCCCCCATCACCTAAACTTGACATTTCTCCCCATGTTATCCCTCCCCACCCTCCCTCCAACTATGCCTCCCCTCGCCCCTCACAATGGACCCCAGTATGTGATGCTCCTCTCTCTGTGTCCACGTGTTCTCATTGTTCAACAGCAGCCTATGAGTGAGAACATGTGGTGTCTGATTTTCATTCTTGTGTCAGTTTGCTGAGAATGATGGTTTCCAGGTTCATCCATGTCCCTACAAAGGACACAAACTCATAATTTTTCATGGTTGCATAGTATTCCATGGTGTATATGTACCACATTTTCTTTGTCCAGTCTATCTTTGAGGGGCATCTGGGTTGGTTCCAGGTCTTTGGTATTGTAAACAGTGTGGCAATGAACGTGCATGTGCATGTGTCTTTATAAGAGAATGATTTATAGTCCTTTGGGTATATACCCAGTAATGGGATTGCTGGGTCAAATGGAATTTCTATTTCTAGATCCTTGAGGAATCACCGCATTGTCTTCCACAATGGTTGAAGTAATTTACACTCCCACCAACAGTGTATGGTACTAATGGCCATTTAGATTTTCTCTCTTTAAGACTTGTATGCTAATATATTTTACCTATTTCTCTCTTTTTATTTTTCTGATTCGTTTATGGTAGTTTTGGATACTAATTATTTGCCAGTTATGTATATTGCAGATAATCTTCTCCCATATTGTAACTTACTGATGGTGTCTTTTTGTTGAAAAGAATTGTTAGGTTTTAAATAGTCAAATTTAGCTCACTTTTTCCTGCGGCTTGTACTTTATATACGTTATTTAAGCTATACTTTCTACCCCAATATTGTAAGTGTATTACTCTATATTTTCTTAAGTTTTAAAACTTTGTTTTTTCTTTAAATTTGGAGTATTAATTCACTAGGGCTTTGTGTAAAATATGGCTATATGTTAATATGTTTTACAGTATTGAGATCAATTAAATAATTGTCCTACCACTATTTATTGAACAGATCTTCTTTCTCCCTTAATTTATAATGCCACACTCATCATATATCATGTTGTCATATATAAGAGTTTGCATTCATTCTATTGTTCATGTGCCGATATCATGCTGTCTTCATTAATATTGTTTTGTAATATGTTTTGTTATTGGTGGTTGGGTGAATCCTCCAACTTGTACTTCAGAACTGTCTTGATGACAGTTGGCCCTGTCTTTTCCCAGTGAATTTTCTTGAACCATCACAGCTCTTTTCATCTTTTGATTTCCCATGTTTGATAGAGATACTGATTCTAAGAAACATTTGTATACTACATATTAAAAAGAAAAAACCCACCTATGTAAATGTAATGACAAATGTCCATATATAGATCTTACAGCCCTTAAAGCTAAGAGACAATAGAGGGTGGTGGGGTCTTTGAAAAACTGAAGAACACACGCCCTTTCCCAAGGGGATACTGCTTATCAGCTTCAGATGCTTTTGGCTATCTGGGAGTTTAGGCTAAGTTATTGAGAAAAAACAAAATTCAGGAGAATCTGGAAAGTTGTATTTTCCTTTTCAATATGGAATTTTCTATTTATTAAATATTTTTTCTTTCTGTACCTCTCAGCTCATACTATTTGTTAAATCTTGTTTTAATTTTTTATAAAACATGTGGACTAAAGAAAATATCTCTGAGGCCCAACCCAAGGCACTTTCCCGACATTGGATTTGAATAGTTTCCAGATCACGTTGAACAGAAAAAAGGCAGATAGAAGAGCAGGTTTGGAGTGAAGAATCTTAGGGCTGTAATGTCACATTGAGGTGCTATGTTTATAAGCTCATCAGTGGATCCAGAGTATAATCCCATGAGCCCCAAGGCTCCAAATTAATTATTTCAATGCTAAATCTTTTAGGTCTAAATGTTTGAGACAGTTTTCAGGGAATATAGCATGGGGGACTTTAACAAGAGGGTTCTAGATGACAGAAACAATGCATTCTACTATGCTTAGACCTCTGTGACCCCATCTGCCATCTTGCCCTCCTCCCTCTCATTTTCAAGCTGTATTCTTTCTTCTTAGAAGTGAGTTTTATTATAACTATCTCACTTTCCTCCACATCTTTAGTATGCTTAGTATGTAATACTTATGTTTCTGAGATTGTATCCTAACAAAATAATAGGGTCCAAAGTTGTCTTATTAGAATTACATATGCAATAGGTTTTCCTTCTAACTATTAGCTACAGTTTGAAACCTGCTTTGTGGGGACCTTTATAAGTAGTCTTCTAAAGCTAGAGTTACATGTTCTGGGAAAGACCAATCTACTTCTTTCATGTTTTGTGGTTTATTTGACTACTGATTATCTTGAGGAATAGACTCTTAGGTCCAAAACACCTAATCCAAGCCTAAAACACATTTTAAGATCTAAAACACTATTTTACTCTGACTTGCCCACAAAATCATGTGGGCAACTGAAGCTGGCATAGACTCGTATACCAGGAAGTAGCAAGTATTGAGCAATGTCTACACCAGTTTTCATTACAGAACAGGATAGGACAACATATCATTTTTTCGTCTCTCCTCTTCCTGGGTGCTGAAGGAGATGTATGCTATTTACAAGCTTTATTTTTTAAAAATAATGATGCCAGAGATGATATCATAAAACATAAAATATAGAAACCTGTTATGTTTCTTTTATCTTTTTGTTTTTTGGTCATAGAATCTATCTTGCTCCAGACAGATGTGCTTAAAAGGAAACATTCATGTACTTGAACTGACTCATGTCAATGACACTGTCCTTCCCTCACTCAACAAACACTGTTAAGGCTGTAGGTATATAGTGACACCCAAGACAGGCATAGTTTATGCTCTTCCAGTGTTTGCATTGCATAGAAAGGGTAAGATACAGTTAACATCTAAATAAGTGAAAAAATAATTTTAGATAATAGTAAGTACTTGGAAAAAATTAAACAATGGAATGGAGTTGAGTGTGAATGTGTGTGTGGGAGAAGAGGTGAAGAGGACTATGTTGTCAGTATAAAAGCTGCTTTGATTATGCTGTAATAGTCTATATCATTATCATACAAATAAAGCTCAAATGCCAGAATATATCCTAATGCCCATTTAGTGGGGAACACAGCACAGAACAGCTTAAGTCAGGCATCTCCTAAGATTTCTTGTAAAATTACAGAGGTTGTATTAACAGTTCTGGTGGTAGTAGTAGTAGTAGTAGTAGTAGTACTAATAGTAATAATAGTACTAGCAATGATGAAACTGACAGCTGTGAAGTATATTAAGAATGGTTGGCTGGGCGTGGTGGCTTATGCCCGTAATCCCAGCAGTTTGGGAGGCTGAGGCAGACAGATCACCTGAGGTCAGGAGGTTGAGACCAGCCTGGCCAACATGGTGAAAACCATTTCTACTGCAAATGCAAAAATTAGGTGGGTGTAGTGGTGGGCACCTATAATCCCAGCTACTCGGGAGGCTGAAACAGGACAATCACTTAAACCTGGGAGGCGGAGGTTGCAGTGAGCTGAGTTCACACCATTGCACTCCAGCCTGGGAGACAGAGCAAGACTCCATCTCAAAAAAAAAAAAAAGAAAGAAAAAAAGAATGGTTTCGTGTTTGTATCACTGTAACACTAAGACTTTGAAAAAGTGGCTTTCCCCCTTCCCATGTGTGAGTTCAAAGAGGCAGTTAGAACTGATGACCTCTATGTTTCCTCCCAGACTCTTACTAAATGAAAAGAGTGTTTAAAGCCTCTTGGTCCTCATCTGCCTTCTTCTTATACTGGGTTTTTCTTCCCACTGATTTTTCATCTTCATATTTTCTTCTAACAGTTAAACATATGATTCAGTTTCAACATTTTTTTTTTTTTTTTTGGGCAGAGAAGTCCCAATTCTGGGTATGACCTTGGCACTATTCCAAGGAGAAAACAGAGTATTGAAAATGTTGGGACATAGCACAGTGTAGAAATGAGGGGACTAGGTTCTAGAGTCAGAAATACCTGGGTTCAAGTCCTGATTCCACCATTTCCAGGCATGGGGCATTGGACAAATGGCTTCACCTTTCTCATATTCTCTTTGCTTGCATATGGAATGGAGGCAATGGAAGTATCTCCTTCATTGGGCTTTTTAATGCAGTTTTAGTGAAATAATACATGTAAAATGTCTGTTATGCAGTGCCCAATAAATGTTAGTGGTTAATATGATCACTATTTCAGTATATCTGAAGACCTTTAAAACTGGTTATTTTTTCATGGTCAGTTTCTGATCTGAATTGAATGTGAGATAATTTCAGTTGAAAGAGTCTTTGGGTCTAACCTCCCATCTGAGGCATATGGCCTTTATTTAGACCCCATAAATGATGGATGTCTATTCTCTGCTTGACTATTTTCTGCCTTGAGCAGTTCACTTCATCTTTCCATTGATAGAATGGCTTTGATAAAAGGATAAATTTTGAAAATAGTGGAAATAGCCTGGAAAGGGAGAAAGGATGATTATCTCATTTCCAAAGGAATTATTTGCCTTAAAAAATGAAATAATTGAGGAATGCTTCTCCAGGGCTACAGTTTGATCACTGGGTTAATCCTTTAAGAGTGCACATCTTCAAAGTGTGGAACCTGTGCTCCCAAAAGAAATCCCAGGCAAATTTCTGTTGTTTAAATGGTGAAACTCTGAAAGAATATTTTCATTTCCTTTAGATATGTATCTAGCTCTTCTGGTGGATAGAAACAGCTGTTTAATGACTGCCTAGCAATGTTGTTCAGTGGCTGAGGACTGGCTGTGCCATGGTTTCACCCAGTGGAACACCCAAGGGCAATTGGGTAGACAATTACACAAGTTAGAAATAGGTCAGGATTTGGGACAAATACCCAGATGCTTGAGAAAGTAGCTTTGGGATTTGAAGGCCCCTGGAGTGAGAAGTTATTTGGGTTGATGTGCCTGGGGCTCTCTTTGTTTTGTTCTAAGCACTTATGCAGAAAGACAGCAATTCTGAGCATATTCTTTAGATATAAACCTTGGTAATGCGTGTCAGTATAATATACAGACCAAGATGGATACATATCAGAAGCAATATATCAGAAAGGCCATGAGCATGTGCTATGGAGTTAGATTACTGCTCCTCTACTTTTTAGTTGAGTGATCTAAGTGATATTTAACTACCTTGTCAGTTTTGTTATCTCTACATTGGATATAACAATAGCACTTATAATAGGGAGTTGTATAGATTAAACACAATAATGAATGTGAAGTGCTTAGAATAGTGCTAGGCAACTGGAAAACAATTCAGCAGGATGTAGTAATGTGCTGTGCTTCACTTCTCAGCTGCTGCCATGTTGCCTTCAATGGCCTTCCCTCTCTCTCCTTGACTTTCTCTGCAGAGTCCATACTCATGGTTCAGCTGCCACAAGTACAGAGGTTATTTATTTTATCAACGGTATATGGATTTGGAAGTGTGTAAGCCAGATCCAGGATTGGAGAGCAGGTAGAGAAGAGTGTTGTCCAGCTTATAGGTATCACCTATGGATATGCCCTAGGGAGTAAAGCTCTCACTAAAAGGTTATTGACAGCTTGTGGCCAGCAAGCCAGAGTAGGCATGACTTGGATCCCAGAAAAAGGTTTGTGACTTTGTAGGTCTGGTTTATTTCAAACATAGAAGGACCTTGTGGAAAGCCAGGCTTCACTTTCGAGGCTTATACTGTTGAAATGAGGCAAACATTTAAAGTCAGGCTGCACCCTCAAAGTGGCCAAAGACAGAATTAGTGGCAAGAGCTCAGGCACTGGTGCCAGACAGGCTTGAGTTCAAACCTTGGGTTTGCCATTTATTCACTGTGTGATCTCTGTCAGCTTACATAAATTAAATTTCAGTTTCCTCTTCAAGTGGGGATGCTAATATCCATCATGTAATATTGAATAGATCACAAGTAATGAATATAAAGTATTCAACCAGAGCTCAGTGTATGGTATATATCATATTAAATATTATTATTGCTATTATTTAATCCTAAAACCACATTAAAGCACACAATCATCTTATATAAACTCTACATTATATAATACTACAAATATTATTTATTGAGAACCATTTTAGATTCTGTAACGACTGAACTGATTTTAGATTCTGTGATTAAGGCATATAAAAACTGTTGTTGTCCTTAAGGAATTTATGTTTCAGTTGGAGAGACAGACACAAACAATCTGAACAAAAACCCAAAGTGCTAAACAGAAGGTACAAGCACCAAACTTTAAGGACAAAAGGGATGCAGAAATTAAATCTGTATTAGGGAAACCAAGTAAGTCTTTACAGAGGAAGTGTTTTGATAATAGCATTCCGGTGTGTGCACATTCTTGTTGAGGGAGTAGTGTGAACAAAGGCTCAGAGGTAGGACTGTGTGGAGCATGGGCTGGAAACGGGATGGTTTAGTCTGACTGGCTGCTACAGAGTGTTGATGGATGTTGTATAAGAGGTTGGAAGATTGGGTTAAGGTTTGATCCTAGAGGGCCTTGAATGTGCAAATAAACTTTTTGCAAAAAATATTCTTTGAAAGAATGACTTCATTCATTGATTCCTTTCTTCCTTTATTCAACATTTATTTAGTGCCTGATTTCTGCCAGATATTATTATGGAGATAAAGCAGCAGTGAATTAGATAAAGCTGATGAGTTTCTAGTGAGGAAGAAAGACAATTATTACATAAGTAATTCGGTTAGAGTGTGCTGAATGCCTCAACAGCCAGGAAGGAGGGAAGCATCTTGTTAGATGTCCTAGTCCAGCAATGGGGTCGGGACATCAAAGAGGGCTTTTAGGGTAAGACTCTAAGCTGGAATCTAAGGAAATGACTTGGAGTTAATCAGGTGAAAGGAGTAGAGGGAGAATATTCTGAGTCAGTGGAAGACATAGCAGACCTTATAGCTTAGAGGTGAGAATGATCATGGTGGGTCTCAAGAATAGCAAGTTAGTTCAGTACTGGTTGAGTGTTGAGTGCAAAGTGTTTGGAGGGATAAGGAGATCATAGAACATGGTGTCTTATGCTGAAGAGTCTGGATTTTTACCTCAAAGGCCTGGAAGAATTTGAAGCAGTGTTTGCTTTGGGAGTGGAGAGGCAGAGTGTTTGCATGACCCAATGACGTTTGTATTTTGGAAAGATAACTCTCAGCACATTTAAATATACAGATTCCAAGAAGCAAGGCAGAAGGAAGACCAACTTTGAGACTATTGTGGTTGTCAGCAAATGCATCTGTGTTTACATTTGCCCCAAAATGTACCTGACTGGAAGAAAGAGCGAGCAACTATTTTCTGGGATTATCTCCTCACCCTGCTGATGTGCAGAATGTACTTGGTTGCCTGTGGGGTCTGGGGGACACTGGGTTTATATCATGTTAAGCAATGTTTCTAGCAATTATCTAACACAAGGCATCTGTGCTCTCCTAGTAGAAGGAAGAAAGGATCCTGTCTACTGACATGGGGATGCAGGGAACATGGCTTTTGCATTCTTGTGGCAGAGTTTGCTAGATATCAGGAAGTATTTCACAGAATTTCTCTGAAAGTGGTTGCATTGCTTTCTAAGAGATCCGAATTTGCCTACAGAAGTGAGAATCAGGGAAAACAGTGCCCATTTACTCTAATGAGACCTAAAGCAAGCAGCAGCAGCTCCAGAGAAACACAAATAGGGCAGCTGATTTGACAGCAATTGAGTGCACTTGTGAACTTTTTCTTTCTCCCCTAGGAAATCAAAATAGCAAACAGCATGATATTGGAGTGTGCAGATGCAAAGCTTCCGAACTCAGAGCTTGTCTGATGCTGTTGTCAAATGAAGCAGTCCTGTAGGGTCATTGGAGGTGATTGGAGCTGCTCTTCTTAGTCCTGCAGACTTGTAGCTTATTCTCTCTGTTGTTGGCTATTTGCCTCTGCTGTGGTTGAAGAGAGAGGGCCAGGAAAATCTGAACTAGACTTTGCTATTCATTGCAAAGGCTGTCAGACGTTAGACCTGGGAAACTGGAGGTACATTAAAACACATTGGACTTAAAAATCAGTCTCTAGCTGATGAGTAACTTGATTCTAGAACATGTCTCATTACTGCATTAGGTTTTTTAAAAAATTTGCTGCATAACAAATTATTATGCATTTAATGGCTCACAACAATGATAATTTATCATCTCCAGTGTCTGTGGGTCAGGAGTCCAGGCATGGGTTCACTGGCCCTTTGTCAGCATTTAACAGGGCTCAAATCAAGGTCTTAGTTAGCTGAGTCCTCATTTGGAGGCTTGACTAGGGAAAAACCACTTCCACACTCCCTCGAGTTGTTGGCAGAATTTATTTTCTTTCAGCTATAGGACTGAGGTCTCTGCTTTTCTGATGGCTTCCAAATGGGGCAAATCTTTGCTTCTAGAGGCTGCTTGCCACACAGTGCCACATGGACCTCTCTATGCCGTGTGAACTTTCTCCTCCGTGGCTGGGAGCAGATTTCTCTCTCACTTTAATCCTGACTGGCTTTGAGAGCTTGCCTGATTAGGCCAGGCCCACCGAGGATAGGATTCTTTTTTATTAACTCAAAGTTAACTGATTAGGGACCTTGATTTTATCTGAAAAATCCCTGCTGCCATATGATGTAACATAAGCATGGAGTATTATCTTACATACAAAAGTGCCACTCACACTCAAGGGAGATGATTATACAGGATGTGTACACCAGGGTGTGGAATTCTTTTTTTTTTTTTTTTGAGACGGAGTTTCGCTCTTGTTACCCAGCCAGGCTGGAGTGCAATGGCGTGATCTCGGCTCACCACAACCTCCGCCTCCTGGGTTCAGGCAATTCTCCTGCCTCAGCCTCCTGAGTAGCTGGGATTACAGGCATGCACCACCATGCCCAGATAATTTTTTGTATTTTTAGTAGATACGGGGTTTCACTATGTTGACCAGGATGGTCTTGATCTCTTGACCTCGTGATCCACCTGCCTCGGCCTCCCAAAGTGCTGGGATTACAGGTGTGAGTCACTGTGCCCAGCCCCAGGGTGTGGAATTCTTGAGGGCTGCCTTAGAATTTTCCCAATCACAACTACCTACCAACTTCTTTCCACAGGAAGACTTTCTAAACTTATGGAGAATATTTCAAAATTTGCGAAATGGGTACATTTTCAGAACTAACTTTCCCTGAGCAGGTGGAGTCACAGTGATATGATATTTGTGGTTTATTAAGTTTTCTATGTAGAAGAGGAATTGTGTCCACTGAGACTGCTGAGCAGCTTTCTGAACGTGATTTTTTTTTCTGACATTCACCATTTAACAATAATTAGTTTTGGCCAGGCGCGGTGGCTCAAGCCTGTATTCCCAGCCCTTTGGGAGGCTGAGGCGGGTGGATCACGAGGTCAAGAGATGAAGACCATCCTGGTCAACAAGGTGAAAACCTGTCTCTACTAAAAATATAAAAAATTAGCTGGGCATGGTGGTGCGTGCCTGTAGTCCCAGTTACTCAGGAGGCTGAGGCAGGAGAATTGCCTGACCCCAGGAGGCGGAGGTTGCAGTGAGCCGAGATCGCGCCATTGCACTCCAGTCTGAGTAACAAGAGTGAAACTCTGTCTCAAAAATAATAATAATAATAATTAGTTTTTTAAAGTATCAACTTTTTATTGTTAGATCTTTAAGTGATTTATAATTTTTGTTATTATGATTAACTAGGTGAAAGGGTATGAACAAAGTGAAATTTTAGTGATTTTTGATAAATATTGTCAAATTATGCTCTAGGAAGGGTATAAATGATAGCTATTTCAAAGTATTTACAATTACCCTAAAGAAGAGAGATGCATAGACCTCTGAGGCTTGTTTACCTAAGGATGAGAGAGAGGCTTCACAAATGGTTTGAGGTAGAACAATAGATTTAGGAGCTACAATTATAAGCAGTCTCCAAAGACCTAGCGTCTCAGTTCCTGCTTACCTAGGCCTTATGGGCTTCTAATTTATTTTACCATGGCATTCCACTTATTATTAGATTAGATGTTATTTTAAATAGTGCAATTAGTTAATTACTTCAAAAAATATCTAGAGCCAAATTTTCAGACTGATTTTCCTTTTTGCAGGTGCAATGACCACTGTGGAGCCTGAGGTGCAGTTTTTTAACGTTCTGTTTCTCTTATGTATTTAAGAGGGAAATTGCTTCTCTAGTATGTAATGTATGTTGTAGAGTTAAATTACAAATAAATGAATATATACACAAAATGGGTGCTTTAAGTTGTGGACTTTAAATTTTAAATGAACATTTGGAAGAATAATATTGTTGATAATATAGAATGACTGTATTTATTAGTTATTCATTCATTGACAAATGTTTATTGAATGCCTATTATGTGCCAGGTTATTCTGAATGCTGAGGATGCATCAGTGAATAAAACAGTCCAGACCCCTTGAACTCATGGTGCTTACATTTCAGGAGGGGCAGACAATATATACGATGAGAATAATTTTTTGCGATGACCTATTGCCTCATTGATTCATACCCTACAAGCCTATAGGATAAGGAAGAAAGGTATTATGATTCCTATCTTGTAAATGCAAAGTTGAGGATTAGGTTGGAGGACTCTCCCAAGGTCATATGGCTCACAATTGGGAGTGAGACAAGACCTTTAGTTATGGTATTTCTGAGAATGAGGCAGGCACATAGCCATACAGATTCTTGGCTGACTGATATTCTAAAGCAGTGACTTGCCAACTGGTATGCCCAAGGTCTTCCAGGTGCTTCATTTCTTAAAAGAGACTTTGTTGTGTGGTAACATTCCACAGAAAGCTGGTGTGATTGGGGGAGCACTGGACTCAATGTTTTCTGGAGAAGTTCTGTAAGTGGGGGCTGGGTGCATACTGGGAAAAGAATAGTCATGCTCTTACATTTTTTGGAGCTTCATTTACTGAGTACATTCATAATCAATCACTTCTTTTAATTATCTCCATGATCCTTTGAAAGCAGAATGAGTGACTTATCCTCTTTTCATATATGAGGAAAGTTGAGTCCTAGAGAAGTTAATTGACTTGGTGCACACTGCATGGTATTCAGTGGCAGAACATGTAATGATGGAGATAGGTAAGCACCAGGAGTTCTTATTTTCTGTTTATAAGTTCTCTTCAAAAATGCATTAGATGGCAGAATATAATAGTCACAAAAATAATGAGAATTCCATGAGTATTATATATATGTATATATTGACCTAAAAGATTAGCATTAGTTTCTTTTTCAGTCCTAGCTATACATGCTTTCTAAATCAGGCAGCCAATGATATGCCACCCAGGCCTTCCCCATGGTGTGAATAGTACCTCTTTTCATTCATCCAAATCTTTCAGAAGGTCTTGCATGCTAAAAGTTATTTGGAATCTGGCTTTTCTTATCTGGGCTAAAAACCTGACAAATGGGAGAACATGTTTTAAAAAAATAGAAGATAACTTTTACAGTTAATGAGATGTTGCTGTTACAGTTTACTCAGACTTACGCAAGGCAGACTTATGCAATGGAGAATGTTTGTCTTGCAATTCTTCCTCGTCCTTTTTTGTACCAAATTAAACAAAATTAATTTTTGAAATAGGTAAGGCATACCAAAAAGTACAAAAAAGTACACATTAAAAAGGGAGACTTTTTTCTACCATATTTTTCAGTCCCCCAGACCCCCTCCCATAGTCACTCAGTGCTATTTCTTCCCAATTATGGAATCACCTCATTGCTTCATTGCCCTCCATTTACCCACACACTGCTCATGAAACCCAATTGTCTTTAGAGAGAATAACTCAATCATCCATTCATGTATCCACAGATCTATCCATCCATCCATCCATCCATCCATCCATCCATCCATCCATCCATCCATCTTACATTTTTTTGAGTACATACTTTTTCACACAGTAGCATGTTAGAGACTGGATATGCTAAGACAAGAGTCATAGCCCTTGACCTCAAAGAGCAGACATTTTCCAGAAATGTCTTGAATCTTTCATCCTCATTAAAGCTTAAATGTCTTGTTTTTGTTCACAGTTAGGGCCCTGCTCCTTGCAAGCTAATGTGATAAATTAATTTGTGTTAAGATTTTAATGGCTGATTATGCGCTCTGTTTTCCAGATAATACCTATAGTTCACAGGGGTTTTCATTTCTTTTTTTTTTTACATTTATTTAATTTAATTTTTATTATATATATATTTTTTATTGTACTTTAGGTTCCGGGGTGCATGTGCAGATCATGCAGGATTGTTGCACAGGTACATAGATGGCAATGTGGTTTGCTGCCTCCATCTCCCCGTCACCTATATCTGGCATTTCTCCCCATGTTATCCCTCCCAAACTTCTCTACACCCCACTGTCCCTCCCCTAGTCCCCTGCCAACAGATTCCAGTGTGTGATGCTTCCCTCCCTGTGTCCATGTGTTCTCATTGTTTAACACCTGCCTATGAGTAAGAATATGCGGTGTTTGATTTTCTGTTATTGTGTCAGTTTGCTAAGAATGGTGGTTTCCAGATTCATCCATGTCCCTACAAAGGACACGAACTCATCATTTTTTATGGCTGCATAGTATTCCATGGTGTATATATGCCACATTTTCCTTGTCCAGTCTATCATCGATGGGCATTTGGGTTGGTCCCAGGTCTTTGCTATTGTAAACAGTGCTGCTATGAACATACGTGTGGATGTGTCTTTATAATACAATGATTTATAATCCTTGGATATATACCCAGTAATGGGATTGCTGGGTCAAATGGAATTTCTATTTCTAGGTCCTTGAGGTGAGGAAGCACCACACTGTCTTCCACAATGGTTGAACTAGTTTACACTCCCACCAACAGTGTAAAAATGTTCCTATTTCTCCACATCCTCTCCAGCATCTGTTGTCTCCAGAGTTTTTAATGATCGCAATTCTAATTGGTGTGAGATGGTATCTCAATGTGGTTTTGATTTGCATTTCTAATGACCAGTGATGATGAGCATTTTTTCATATGTTTGTTGGCCTCATGTATGTCTTCTTTTGTAAAGTGTCTATACTTGTCCTTCACCTACATTTGAATGGGTTTGTTTTTTTTTCTGGTAAATCTGTTTTAGGTCTTTGTAGATTGTGAATATTAGCCCTTTGTCAAATGGGTAGATTGCAAAAATATTTTCCCATTCTGTTGGTGGCCAGTTCACTCTAATGATTGTTTCTTTTGCTGTGCAGAAGCTCTGGAATTTAATTAGATCCCATTTGTCTATTTTGGCTTTTGTTGCCAATGCTTTTGGTGTTTTGGTCATGAAGTCCTTGCCTATGTCTATGTCCTGAATGGTTTTGCCTAGGTTCTCTTCTAGGGTTTTTATGGTGTTAGGTCTTATGTTTAAGTCTTTAATCCATTTGGAGTTAATTTTAGTGTAAGGTGTCAGGAAGGGATCCAGTTTCTGTTTTCTGCACATGGCTAGCCAGTTATCTCAATACCATATATTAAACAGGAAATCCTTTCCCCATTGCCTGTTTTTGTGAGGTTTATCAAAGATCAGATGGTTGTAGATGTGTGGCATTGCCTCCGAGGCCTCTGTTCTGTTCTACTGATCTATAACTCTGTTTTGGTACCAGTAGCATGCTGTTCTGATTACGGTAGCCAGTAGTATAGTTTGAAGTCAGGTAGCTCAATGCCTCCAGTTTTGTTCTTTTTGCATAGCATTGTCTTGGCTATGTGGGCTCTCTTTAGATTCCATATGAAGTTTAAGGTGGTTTTCTCCAGTTCTGTGAGGAGGGTCATAGGTAGCTTGATAGAGATAGCATTGAATCTGTAAATTACTTCAGGCAGTATGGCTAATTTCACAATATTGATTCTTCCTAACCATAAGCATGGAATGTTTCTCCATCTCTTTGTATCCTTTCTTATTTCCTTGAGCAGTGGTTTGTAGTTCTCCTTGAAGAGGTCCTTTACATCCTTCATTAGCTGTATTCCTAGGTATTTTACTGTCTTTGTAGCAATTGTGAATGGGAGTTCACTCTTGATTTGGCTCTCTTTTAGTCTCTTATTGTGTATAGGAATGCTTGTGGTTTCTACACATTGATTTTGTATCCTGAGACTTTGCTGAATTTGTTTATCAGTTTAAGGAGATTTTCGGCTAAGATGATGGAGTCTTCTAAATATGCAGTCATGATGTCTACAAATAGAGAGAACTGGACTTCCTCCTTTCCTATTTGAATACCCTTTATTTCTTTTCCTTGCCTGATTGCTCTGGCTAGAATGTCCAGTACTATATTGAATAGGAGTGGTGAGAGAGGGCATCCCTGTCTAGTGCCAGATTTCAAAGGGAATACTTCAGTTTTTGCCCATTCAGTATGATATTGGCTGTGGGTTTGTTGTAAATAGCTTTTATTATTTTGAGATACATTCCATCGATACCTAGTTTATTGAGAGTTTTTAGCATAAAGGGCTGTTGAAGTTTGTCAAAGGCTTTCTCTGCATCTATTGAGATAATTATGTGGTTTTTGTCTTTGGTTCTGTTTATGTGATGGATTACGTTTATAGACTTGCATATGTTGAACCAGCCTTGCATCCCCGGATAAAGCCTACTTGATCATGATGGATAAGCTTTTTGATGTGCTGTTGCAATCGGTTTGCCAGTATTTTATTGAAGATTTTTTGCATCTATGTTCATCGTGGATATTGGCCTGAAGTTTTCTTTTCTTGTTGAGTCTCTGTCTGGTTTTGGTATCAGGATGATGTTGGTCTCATAAAATTATTTGGGAAGGACTCCCTCTTTTTGGATTGTTTGAAATAGTTTCAGAAGGAGTAGTACCAGCTCCTCTTTGTACGTCTGGTAGAATTCAGCTGTGAACCCATCTGGACCTGGGCTCTTTTTGGTTGGTAGGTTATTAATTGCTGCCTCATCTTCAGCCCTTGTTATTGGTCTATTCAGGGTTTTGACTTCTTCCTAGTTTAGGCTTGGGAGGGTGCAAGAGTCCAGGAAATTATTCATTTCTTCCAGGTTTACTGGTTTATGTGCATAGAGTTCTTTGTAGTAATTTCTGATGGTATTTTGTATTTCAGTGCAATCAGTTTTGAATCTTCTTTATCATTTTTTATTGAACCTATTTGATTCTTCTCTCTTTTCTTTTTTATTAATTTGGCTATCAGTCTATTTTGTTGATCTTTTCAAAAAACCAGCTCCAGGATCTATTAATTTTTTATGGGTTTTTTGTCTCTATTTCCTTTAGTTCTGCTCTGATCTTAGTTATTTTTTGTCTTCTGCTAGCCTTTGAGGTTTTTTTTGGTCTTGCTTCTCTAGCTCTTTCAATTTTGACGATAAGGTGTTGATTTTCGATCTTTCCTTGCTTCTCACATGGGCATTTATTACTATAAATTTCCCTCTAGACACTGCTTTAAATGTGTCCGAGAGATTTTAGTACGTTGTGTATTTGTTTTCATTGGTTTCAAGGAATACCTTTATTTCTGCCTTCATTTCATTGTTTATCCAGCCAACAGTCAAGAGCCAGTTGTTCAGTTTCCATGAAGTTGTGTGGTTTTGAGTTAGTTTCTTAATCCTGAGTTCTAATTTGATGGCACTGTGGTCTGACAGACTGTTATGATTTCCTTTATTTTATTTCCTCATTTGATGAGGAGTGATTTGCTTCCAACTATGTGGTCAATTTTAGAGTAGGTATGATATGGTGCTGAGAAGAATATATATTCTGTGAATTTGGTGTGGAGAGTTCTGTAAATGTTTATTAGGTTGGCTTGGTCCAGATCTGAGTTCAAGTCCTGAATATCCTTGTTAATTTTTTGTCTTGTTGATCTATGTAATACTGACAGTGGAGTGTTAAAGTCTTTGACTATTATTGTGTGGGAATCTACATCTCTGTAGGTCATTAAGAACTTACTTTATGTATCTGGGTGCTCCTGTATTGGGCGTGTATATATTTAGGATCATTAGCTCTTCTTGTTGCATTGGCCCTTTTACTGTTATGTAATGCCCTTCTTTGTCTCTTTTGATCTTTGTTGGTTTAAAGACTATTTTGTTAGAGACTAGGATTGCAACTCCTGCTTTGTTTTGCTCTCCATTTGCTTGGTAGATCTTCTTCCATCCCTTTATTTTGATCCTATATGTGTCCTCGCACATGAGATGGGTTTCCTGAATACAGCACAATGATGGGGTTTGACGTTTTATCCAATTTGCCAGTCTGTGTCTTTTGATTGGGGCATTTAGCCCATTTGCATTTAAGGTTAATATTGTTATGTGTGAATTTGATCCTGCCATTTTGATGCTAGCTGGTTGTTTTGCCCATTTGTTGATGCAGTTTCTTCATTGTGTCAATGATATTTACCATTTTGTATGTTTTTGGAGTGGCTGGTACTGGTTGTTCCTTTATATGTTTAGTGCTTTTCTCAGGAGCTTTTGTAAGGCAGGCCTGGTGGTGACGAAATCTCTCAGCAATTGCTTGTTTGTAAAGGATTTTATTTCTCCTTTGCTAATGAAGCTTAGTTTGGCTGGATATGAAATTCTAAGTTGAAAGTTCTTTTATTTAAGGATGTTGAATATTGGACCCCACTCTCTTGTGGCTTATAGGGTTTCTGCTGAGAGATCTGCTGTGAGTCTGATGGGCTTCCCTTTATGGGTAATCTGACCTTTCTCTCTTGCTGCCCTTCACATTTTTTTTCCTTCATTTCAACCCTGGTGAATCTGATGATTATATGCCTTTGGGTTGCTCTTCTAGAGGAATATCTTTGTGGTGTTCTCTGTATTTCCTGAACTTCAATCTCGGCCTGCCTTTCTAGACTGGGGAAGTTCTCCTGGATAATATCCTAAGGATTGTCTTCCAGCTTGGATTCATTCTCACCGTCAAATTCAGGTACACCTATCAAATGTAGATTAGGTCTTTTCACATAATCCCATATTTCTTGGAAGCTTTATTCATTTCTTTTCACTCGTTTTTTCTCTGTTCTTGCCTTCTCATTTCACTGAGTTGATCTTCAATCTCTGATATCCTTTCTTCTGCTTGGTTGATTCAGCTCTTGAAACTTGTATATGCTTTGCGGTTCTTGTGCACTTCTTGTGTTGTGTTTTACTGTTCCATCAAGTCATTTGTATTCTTCTCTAAGCTGTTTATTCTCATTAGCATTTCATCAAACCTTTTTTCAGAGTTTTCAGTTTCTTTGCATTGGGTTAGAACATGTTCTTTTAGTTCCAAGAAGGTTGTTATTACCCAGCTTCTGAAGCCCATTTCTGTCAATTCATCAGACTCATTCTCCATCCTGCTTTGTTTTCTTGCTGATAAGGAGTTGTGATCCCTTGAAGGGGGAGAGGCGTTCCGGTTTTGGGTGTTTTCATCCTTTTTGCACTGGTTTATTCCCATCTTTGTAGATTTGTTCACCTGTGGTCTTTGTAGTTGGTGACTTTTCGATGGGGTCTCTGAGTGGATGTCCTTTTTGTTGATATTGAAGTCATGTCTTTCTGTTTTTTTAGTTTTTCTTCTAACAGTCAGGCCCCACTGCTGTAGGACTGCTGAAGGTCCACTCCAGAACCTGCTTGCCTGGGGATCACCTGCGGTGGCTGCAGAACAGTAAGGGTTGCTGCCAGTTTCTTCTTCTGTTATCTTTGTCCCAGAAGGATACCTCCAGATGTCAGTCTGAGCTCTCCTTTATGAGATGTCTCTTTGGATATAAAGGAGTCAGGGAGCTGCTTGAGTATACGGTTCGTCCCTTATAGGAGCTCAAGTGTTGAGCTGTGAGCTCTCTTGTTCCATTCAGAGCTACTGGGCAGGTACGCTTAAGTCTGCTGCAGTGGAACTCATAACCACCTCTTTTCTCTCGGAAGGTGGGGCTTTATTTATAAGTTCCTGACATGCTGCTGCCTTTTTTCAGAGATGCCCTTCCCAGCAAGGAGGTAGTCTAGTCACAGTCTGCCAGCAGAGTTTTGCTGAGCTGCCATGGCTCTGCCCAGCTACTATGTCAACTTTCTTGCAGGTTTTTTTTTAACAGAGGTACAGTTAGAACTGCCTTGGTAATGGCGGTCCGTCTCAGTAATGGCGAACTGTCTCAGTAAAGGCAATTGCCTGCATAATGGTGGACTGCCTTGGTAATGGTGGGCAGCCTTGGTAGTCATGGACTGCTTCGGTAGTGGTGGACTGCCTGGGTAGTGGCTGATGCCCTTCTCTGCACCGAGCTGGACCGTCCTGGGTCCAGATGCACTTGATGTGAAATTCTCAGTCCAGAGTGTTTCAGATTTCTGGTCCTTGTGGGGGTGGGACCTGCTGAACCAGATCACCTGGCTCTCTGTTTCAGCCCCCATTTTTTCAGTTGAACGGGCAACTCTGACTCCCAGGTGTTCCAGGTGCCAGTTGAAATGGATGCCCAGATTTGTGTGAGTTTTTACAGAGACCCACTGCACTGGCTGAAACAGCCGTGCTGGAAACTCACAGTGCTTTTCAGCCTGGGAATCTTCTGGTCTGTGGGTGGTAAAAACTGGTTTGGAAATGCATTGATCACTCACCCTCTGCATTGTTCTTGCCGGGAACTGCACTCCAGAGCTGTTCCTATTTGGCCATCTTGGATTCCATTTTCAGGGGTTTTCGTTTCAAAGGGTATATTTGTTGCAAGAATTTTAAAAAGCATTACTAAAGAGCCATTTTTAAAGGATGGTGCAAGATGCGTTTTTATCCTTTTTAAGGAGACAGTAGAGTATAGAGGTTTTAAACCCCTCTATGCCTCAGTTTCCTCATTTGTAAAAGGGGCTGATAACACAGCAATGTTTTTCCCTTAGAGTTTTTCTGAGGATTGAATATAGATGATTCCTCTAAAGAATTTAGCCAAGTGCCTGGCACATATTAAGCCCCCATAATTGTTATAATTGTTATTGTCATCATTAGTGGTTTTCACATAGTTGGCTTCTAAATTCACCGGTCATAGACCTGCCTCTTAAATGGCCCAGTTTACTTCCAGATTCCCACAGCCAGGCATACTCCTTTTATCAGTGATAAGTACACAAAGGGAGTCAGGACCCATCCCTCCTTATCTGTCATTAAGTAGAAGCCACAAGTACTGAAAAATGTCAAGATGCTCCTTGAAAAGAAAAAGGACTTGAAAAAAACTGCCTTTGGGCTGGGAGACAAATAGAGTGAGTAGCACTCACCCCCTCTTATCATAGAGTGTGACCTTCCTGCTCTAGAATATCTTCTTGACACTAGTTTCAAGGGCCCTTAGGGCCCAGTCACAGCTCTGTTCTCCCAGAGCTCCTGGAGGCAGGTATTAGGAGCAGTTCCTGAGCTCCATTTGTCTGTTGAACAGCCACGTGCATTTAAGGCTGTCAAAGCTGGGCTGACTTAGTGGTTCTGGTAGATCAGACTTGAGAGTACTAATTTTTAATCTTCTGGGATCAGGAATAAATTCAGCCAGCACAGTGAAGCAAATTTTTAAACCACCTTCCTTGCTGCTCAGCCTTGACTATTTTCTGAATTTCTTTTGACTTTCTGTATGTGCTACAAGCTGTGCTGGGCTAAAAGCATCTTTTATCTTGCTTTCTGGAAAGGAAGTCCACTCATTCTGCGACAATTTTCCACGTGGGCTGAGGTGGAAAATCATACTGCTTTTTAATATCGTTTTAATTGAGAGGCCAGATCAGGACTTATATCATGGTTCTCTTGTCTTTAATTTCCATTTTCTGCCCATAAAATGCTCAGTTAATAACCAGAGATCATAGTTCTTCCTGAAAGAACAGGAGGAGCTGGCTCTCTTAAAGGGTTATTCCTTGCAGTTCAAGTGATTATTCAAAATCTCATTAAGAGTACATTTCTCAGCTGGGCTCGGTTGCTCATGGATGTTAATCCCAGCACTTTGGGAGACCGAGGTGGGTGGATCGCCGGAGGTCAGGAGTTCAAGACCAGCCTGGCCAACATAGTGAAACCCTGTCTCTACTAAAAATACAAAAAATAGCTGGCTGTGGTGGAAGGCACCTGTAGTCCCAGCTACTCAGAATGCTGAGGCAGAAGAATTGCCTGAACCTGGGAGGTGGAAGTTGTCATGAGCTGAGATCATGCCACAGCACTCCAGCCTGGGTGACAGAGTGAGACTTCATCTCAAGGGAAAATAAAAAAAAAAAGCATATATTTTTTTAAGAATCTTTCAGATTTCTCCAGAAAGCATTTAATAAAGAAGTCACATTTCTTCTCGTGAGGGGTGGACAGATGGGTTGGGAGTTGGGGAGGTTAGGAGATGATATATATGTATGCTTAATAGAACCTATATAGATTGCCTAATTGCCTTACAGAGATCATATATCTTGGGCAATTAGATAGTTCTGTTTAAAATACAATGTGTAAATAGTTCCCAAGTCATGTGTAAAATGTTCCCAAAATTCTTCAAAAGAAGGACATCACCTCCTTTACATCAGGCCTAATAAGGATGTTTTTATGGGGTCACAGGTGTATAGAATTGGATAAATAATAAATATTGAATCATGTCAAACTTTCCTCATTTGTACATCCAGGTCATATTTATATTTAGTTAGCAATTTAACAGTAGGTGACAAGGCCCTGCTTAGCACATATAAGGAAATGGAAAGAGGTCAGTATCACAGTTGAGTGAATATAAGATCAAGTCAGAGAAGTATCCTGGGGCCGTGATCATACAGAACTTGGATTTTATTTTATGTGAGATGAGAAGCCACTGGTAGTGGTGGTGGATGGGTTGATTAGAGTTGCTATGTAGCAGAAATTAAGTTTTCAAACAGTAATTGCTACTTTGAGAAGAGCTTTGTTATGTGAAAGAGTCTAGGGTTGATGTAATGAGATTCGGTAATGAGCTTTTCCTGTGGTTTAGCTGAGAAGTGGTAGTGGAGTGGTATAAAATAGGAAAGTAGTGTTGGCAGTTGTGAGAGATAGTTGGTTTTGCGTATTTTATTATTTTTTAATTTTTATGGAATTAAGGGTGTTAGTGCAGTTGTGTTATATGAATATATTGCATAGTGGTGAAGTCTGGGCTTTTAATGTACCCATCATCTGAAAAGGGTACATTGTACCCACCCCCTTCTACTGCCCCACCTTTTAAACTTTCTAATGTCTATTATTCCACTCTGTATATCTATGCTTACCCATTGTTTACCTCCCATTTATAAGTGAGAACATTTGGTTTTTCACTTTATGTTTCTGAATCATTTCACTAAGGATAATGTTCTCCAGTTTCATTCATGTTGTAAAATACATGATTTCATTCTTTTTTCCTGTTAAGTAGTATACCATAGTATATGTACACAATATTTTGTTGTTGTTGTTTATTTTGAGACAGAGTCTCACTCTGTCACCCAGGCTGGTGTGCTGTGGCATGATCTTGGCTCATTAAAACCTCCACCTCCTGGGTTTAGGCAATTCTCCTGCCTCAGCATTCTGAGTAGCTGGGACCACAGGTGCTCTCCACCATGCCCAGCTAATTTTTGTATTTTTAGTAGAGTCAGGGTTTCACCATGTTGGCCAGGCTGATCTCAAACTCCTGAACTCAGGTGATTCACCCACCTCAGCCTCCCAAAATTCTGGGATTACAGGCTGGAGCCACTGCGTCCGGCCTGTACGCTACATTTTAAATCCATTCATCTGTTGATGGATACTTAAGTTGATTCCACATCTTTGCTATTGTGGATAGTGCTGCAGTAAACATATAAGTGCAGTTATCTTTTTTGATAAAATGATTTCTTTTCTTTTGGGTAGATACCCAGAAGTGGGATTGCTGGATTGAAGAGAAATTCCATTTTTAGTTATTTGAGAAATCTCCATACTGTTTTCTGTAGAAGTTGTACTAACTTACATTCCTACCAAGAGTATATAAGCATTCCCTTTCTCTGAATCCTTGACAACATCTATGCTTTTTGACTTTTTAATGATAGCCATACTGATTGGTGTAAGATGACATCTCATTGTGGTTTTAATTTGCATTTCTCTGATGATTAGTGATGTATATTTTTTCATATGTTTGTTGGCTGCTTGTATGTTTTCTTTTGAAAAATATCTATTCATGTCCTTTGGCCACTTTTTAATAGGATTATTATTTTTTTCTTATTGAGTTGTTTGAGTTTCTTGCAAATTCTGGATGCCAGCCCTTTGTTAGATGCATTATTTGCAAATATTTTCTCCAAGTCTGTAGGTTATCTGTTTACTCTCTTGGTTATTTCTTTTGTTGTGAAGAAGCTTTTAAGTTTAATTAGGTCCCATTTGTTTGTTTTTGGTTTGGTTGTGTTTCTTTTGAAGACCTAGTCATAAATTGTTTGCCTAGGCCAATGTCTGAAGGAGTTTTTTTCTAGGTTTTCTTCTAGGATTCTTATAGTTTCAGGTCTTGTTTTGAAGTCTTTAATCCATCTGGACTTCATTTTTGTAAATGGAGGAGCTAGCGGTACAGTTTCATTCTTCTGCATATGGCCTTCCATTTTCCCAGTACCATTTATTGAATAGGGTATTCTTTCCCCAGTGTATATTTTTGCCAACTTGGGCAAGATCAGTTGGTTATTTTGCAGGTAGAGCTAACAATAGTTGCTGGTAAGGTGGAGGGAAGTCAAGAATTGTAATATATTTATAGTCCCTTTCAACTTTGTAATCGATATATGGTTTTAGTGGTCACTCTATTTAAAGTATACATATTCAATAATCACAGTACTCCATTTTTCTGGCAATTCCAGAGACTTAGAGTGCTATTTGGTTCTTCCTTCAGTACACTAATTGGCTCACTCTAAAGATTTGCTTAACCAAGCAAGAGAATTACAGTTACATACACTATGTTTTTTCCATAGAGTCTATCCCAATAATTCTGATTAGAGAAACAAAAGATGTTGGATTCTTGTTGGAATTAAAAAAAAATGACTATTTGTTTTCCATACTTGAAAATAATTAACAAGTTTTTTATAAAAATGGTCTCATATACTGTCTGTGGTCTACTGTGACCTGTTTTTTAATTCATTATTTTGTTTCTAAGGTTTATTCATGATGATGTGCATAGCTACAGTTCACTCGTTTTCATTGCCATAAAACAATTTATTTTATAAACATGTAGTAAATTATTTATTTATTTTCCTGTCACTTCCAATAACTATGTTGAATAGGAGTGGTGAGAGAGGGCATCCTTGTTTTCTGCTAGTTTTCGAAGGGAATGCTTCCAGCTTTTGCCCATTCAGTATGATATTGGTGATGCTTGTCATTAATAGCTCTTATTATTTTGAGATATGTTTTATCAATATCTAGTTTATTGAGAGTTTTTAGTATGAAGGGGTGTTAACTTTTGTTGAAGGCCTTTTCTGCATCTATTGAGATAATCATGAGATTTTTGTCATGATTCTGTTTATGCGATGGATTACATTTATTGATTTAAGTAGGTTGAACCAGCCTTGAATCCCAGGGATGGAGCTGGCTTGATCATGGTAGATAAGCTTTTTGATGTGCTGCTGGATTTGATTTGCCTGTATTCTATTGAGGATTTTTGCATTGATGTTCATTAGGGAAATTGGTCTGCAATTCTCTATTTTTGTTGTATCCCTGCCAGGTTTTGGTATCAGGATGATGTTGGCCTCATAAAATGAGTTAGGGAGGAGTTCATCTTTTTCTATTGTTTGGAATAGTTTCAGAAGGAATGGTTTCAACTCCTCTTTGTACCTCTGGTAGAATCTGGCTGCAAATCCGTCTCGTCCTGGGCATTTTTTCTTTCTGGTTGGTAGGCTATTAATTACTGCCCCAATTTCAGAACTTGTTATTGGTCTATTCAGGGATTCAACTTCTTCCTGTTTAGTATTCGGAGGGTTTATGTATCTAGGAATTTATGCATTTCTTTAGATTTTCTAGTTTATTTGCATAGAGGTGTTTATAGTATTCTCTGATGGTAGTTTGTATTTCTGTGGGATTGGTGTGGATACACCCTTTGTCATTTTTTTTTAATTGCATTTATTTGATTATTCTGTCTTTTCTTCTTTATTGGTCTGGCTAGTAGTTTATCTATTTTGTTGATCTTTTCATAAAACCAGCTCCTGGATTCACTGATTCTTTGAAGGGCTTTTTTTGTCTCTATCTCCTTCAGTTCTGCTCTGATCTTAGTTATTTCTTGTCTTCTGCTAGCTTTTGAATTTGTTTGCTCTTGCTTCTCCAGTTCTTTTAATTGTGATGTTTGGGTGTTGATTTTAGATCTTTCCTGATTTCTCCTGTGGGTATTTAGAGCTACAAATTTCTCTCTAAACACTGCTTTAGCTGTGTCCCAGACTCTGGTACATTGCATTTTTGTTCTCACTGGTTTCAAAGAACTTATTTATTTCTGTCTTAATTTCATTATTTACCCAGTAGTCATTCAGAAGCAGGTTATTCACTTTCCATGTAAGTGTGCCGTTTTGAGTGAGTTTCTTAATTCCATCAAAAAGTGGGCTAAGAACATGAATAGAGAGTTCTTAAAAGAAGATATACAAATGGCCAACAAACATATGAAAAAACACTCAATGCAACTAATGATCTTGGAAATGCAAATCAAAACCACAGTGTGATACCACCTCACTCCCACAAGCATGGGTATAATCAAAAAGTAAAAAAACAGTAGATGCTGGCATGGTTGCTGTGATCAGGAAACGCTTCTACATTGCTGGTGGGAATGTAACTTGTATAGCTGTTATGGAAAACAGTGTGGAGATTCCTTAAAGAACTAAAAATAGAACTACAATTTGATCCAGCCATCCCACTACTGGGTATCTACCCAGAAGAATTTTGCAATTCACATTTGCAAAATTGTGGAACCAACCCAAATGTACATCAATCAGTGAGTGGATACAGAAACTGTGGTATATATATACGATTGAATATTACTCAGCTATAAAGAGAAATTAATCAACAGCATTCACAGTAACCTGGATGAGATTGGAAACTATAATTCCAAGTCCAGTAACTCAGGAATGGAAAATCAAACATCATATGTTCTCACTGATATGTGGGAGCTAAGGTACGAGGATAAATGATACAGTGGACTTTGTGGAGTTGGAGGGAATGGTGGAAGGGGTTGAGGGATAAAAGGCTACAAATAGATTGCAGGTGTACACTACTCAGGTGATGGGTGCACCAAAAATCTTAAAAATCACCACTAAAGAATTTATTCACATACCTGCACACCACCTGTACCCCAATAATCTGTGGAAAAATAAAAGAATTTTCCATCTTTTACTTATTTTTAGGATTTTATAATATGTTATGAATAGGATTCCTCTGTAATTATACTTGTTGCCAACGTTTTCTCCTGCTCTGTGGTTTGTCATTTGTGTTTGGACAGAAAAGTTTGTAATTGAAATGATTTCAAATTTGCCAGTCTTTTCTTTTAAGATTAAAAAAGCCTTTCCCTTACTTAAGTACATGAATATATTTACTTACTTTGTTTATTGTTTTATCTTTGTATATTTTTTAAGAAGAGATTAATTTTCTTTCTCTTGTATTTAGGTTTATAATTCACCTGGAATTGATTTTTATATACATGAAGTAAGGATCAAGTTACAACCTTTTTTTTTTTTTTTTTAAATTTTTATTGTATTTTAGGTTTTGGGGTACATGTGCAGAACGTGCAAGATAGTTGCATAGGTACACACATGGCAGTGTGTTTTGCTGCCTTCCTCCCCTTCACCCACACTTGGCATTTCTCCCCAGGCTATCCCTCCCCAGCTCCCCCTCCACTGTCCCTCCGCTCTCCCTCCCCTATTCCCCCCAATAGACCGCAGTGTGTAGTAGACCCCTCCCTGTGTCAATGTGTTCTCATTCTTCTCACCCGCCTATGAGTGAGAATATGCGGTATTTCCTTTTCTGTTCTTCTGTCAGTTTGCTGAGAATGATGTTCTTCAGATTCATCCATGTCCTTACAAAGGACAAAAACTCATCATTTTTGATTGCTGCATAATATTCCATGGTGTATATGTGCCACACCTTCCCAGTCTAGTCTATCATCGATGGGCATTTGGTTGGTTTCAGGTCTTTGCTATTGTAAACAGTGCTGCAATGGATATTCGTGTGCATGTATCCTTATAGTAGAACGATTTATAGTCCTTTGGATATATACCCAGTAATGAGATTGCTGGGTCAAATGGAATTTCTATTTCTAGGTCCTTGAGGAATCATCACACTGTCTTCCACAATGCTTGAACTAATTTACACTCCCACCAACAGTGTAAGAGTGTTCCTATTTCTCCATATCCTCTCCAACATCTGTTGTCTCCAGATTTTTTAATGATTGCCATTCTAACTGGCGTGAGATGGTATCTCAATGTGGTTTTGATTTGCATCTCTCTAATGACCAGTGATGATGAGCATTTTTTCATGTGTTTGTTGGCCTCATGTATGTTTTCTTTTGTAAAGTGTCTGTTCACATCCTTTGTCCATTTTTGAATGGGCTTGTTTGTTTTTTTCCTGTAAATCTGTTTGAGTTCTTTGTAAATTCTGGATATCAGCCCTTTGTCAGATGTGTAAACTGCAAAGATTTTTTCCCATTCTGTTGGTTGCCGATTCACTCTAGTGACAGTTTCTTTTGCTGTGCAGAAGCTATGAAGTTTGATTAGGTCCCATTTGTCTATTTTGGCTTTTGTTGCCAATGCTTTTGGTGTTTTGGTCATGAAGTCCTTGCCTACTCCTATGTCCTGAATGGTTTTGCCTAGATTTTCTTCTAGGGTTTTTATGGTGCCATGTCTTATGTTTAAGTCTTTAATCCATCTGGAGTTAATTTTAGTGAAAGGTGTCAGGAAGGGGTCCAGTTTCTACTTTCTGCACATGGCTAACCAGTTTTCCCAACACCATTTATTAAACAGGGAATCCTTTCCCCATTGCTTGTTTTTGTCTGGTTTATCAAAGATTATATGGTTGTAGATATGTTGATTTGCCTCCGATGCCTCTGTTCTGTTCCATTGGTCTGTATCTCTGTTTTGGTACCAGTACCATGCTGTTTTCATTACTGTAGCCTTGTAGTATAATTTGAAGTCTGGTAGTGTGATGCCTCCCGCTGTGTTCTTTTTGCTTAGAATTGACTTGGCTATGGGGGCTCTCTTTTGGTTCCATATGAAGTTCATGGTGTTTTTTTCCAGTTCTGTGAAGAAATCAATGGTAGCTTGATTGGGATAGCATTGATTGTGTAGATTACTTTGGGCAGTATAGCCATTTTCACGATATTGATTCTTCCTAACCATGAACATAGAATGTTTCTCCATCTGTTTGTGTCCTCTCTTATTTTGTTGAGCAGTGGTTTGTAGTTTTCCTCGAAGAGGTCCCATACGTTCCTTGTTAGTTGTATTCCTAGGTATTTTATTCTTTTTGTAGCAATTGTGAATGGCAGTTCATTCTTGATTTGGTTGTCTTTAAGTCTGTTATTGGTGTATAGGAATGCTTGTGATTTTTGCACATTGATTTTATATCCTGAGACTTTGCTGAAGTTGCTTATCAGTTTCAGGAGTTTTGGGGCTAGGTGATGGGGTCTTCTAGGTATATTATCATGTCATTTGCAAATAGAGACAATTTGGCTTCCACCTTTCCCATTTGAATACCCTTTATTTCTTTTTCTTGCCTGATTGCTCTGGCTAGAACTTCCAGTACTATGTTGAATAGCAGTGGTGAGAGAGGGCATCCTTGTCTAGTGCCAGATTTCAAAGGGAATGCTTCCAGTTTTTGCCCATTAAGTATGATATTGGCTATTGGTTTGTCATAAATAGCTTTTATTACTTTGAGATATGTTCCATCAATACCAAGTTTATTGAGGGTTTTTAGCATAAAGGGCTGTTGAATTTTGTGAAAGGCCTTCTCTGCGTCAATTGAGATAATCATGTGGTTTTTGTTTTTGCTTCTGTTTATGTGGTGAATTACGTTTATAGACTTGTGTATGTTGAACCAGCCTTGCATCCCCGGGATGAATCCTACTCGATCATGATGGATAAGTTTTTTAATGTGCTGTTGCAATCGGTTTGCCAGTATTTTATTCAAGATTTTTGCATCTATGTTCATCATGGATATTGGCCTGAAGTTTTCTTTTCTTGTTGAGTCTCTGCCGGGTTTTGGTATCAGGATGATGTTGGTCTCATAAAATGATTTGGGAAGGGTTCCCTCTTTTTGAATTATTTGAAATAGTTTCAGAAGGAATGGTACCAGCTCCTCTTTGTGTGTCTGGTAGAATTTGGCTGTGAACCCATCTGGACCTGGGCTGTTTTTGTGTGGTAGGCTCTTAATTGCTGCCTCAACTTCAGACCTTGTTATTGATCTATTCATAGTTTCGGCTTCCTCCTGGTTTAGGCTTGGGAGGACACAGGTGTCCAGGAATTTATCCATTTCTTCCTGGTTTACCAGTTTATGTGCATAGAGTTGTTTATAGTATTCTCTGACGATCCTTTGAATTTCTGTGGAATCTGTGGTGATTTCCCCTTTATCGTTTTTTATTGCATCTATTTGGTTGTTCTCTCTTTTCTTTTTTATCAGTCTGGCTAGTGGTCTGTCTATTTTGTTGATCTTTTTGAAAAACCAGCTCTTGGATTTATTGATTTTTTGAAGGGTTTTTCATGTCTCTATCTCCTTCAGTTCTGCTCTGATCTTAGTTATTTCTTGTCTTCTAGTAGGTTTTGAGATTTTTTTTGATCTTGCTCCTCTAGCTCTTTCAATTTTGATGATAGGGTGTTCATTTTGGATCTCTCCACTCTTCTCATGTGGGCACTTATTGCTATATATTTTCCTCTACAGACTACTTTAAATGTGTCCCAGAGATTCTGGTATTTGTGTCTTCATTCTCATTGGTTTTGAAGAACTTCTTTATTTCTGCCTTCATTTCATTGTTTATCCAGTCAACATTCAAGAGCCAGTTGTTCAGTTTCCATGAAGCTGTGTGGTTCTGAGTTAGTTTCTGAATTCTGAGTTCTAACTTGATTGCACTATGGTCTGAGAGACTGTTTGTTATGATTTCAGTTGTTTTGCATTTGCTGAGGAGTGCTTTACTTCCCATTATGTGGTCAGTTTTGGAGTAGGTGTGATGTGGTGCTGAGAAGAATGTATATTGTGTGGATTTGGGGTGGAGAGTTCTGTAAATGTCTATCAGGTTTGCTTGTTCCAGGTCTGAGTTCAAGCCTTGGATATCCTTGTTAATTTTCTGTCTAGTTGATCTGTCTGCTATTGACAGTGGAGTGTTAAAGTCTCCCACTATTATTGTTTGGGAATCTAAATCTCTTTGTAAGTCATTAAGAACTTGCCTTACATATCTGGGTGCTCCTGTATTGGGTCCATATATATTTAGGATCGTTAGCTCTTCTTGCTATATCGATGCTTTTACCGTTATGTAATGACCTTCTTTGTCTCTTTTGATCTTAGTTGCTTTAAAGTCTATTTTATCAGAGATGAGAATTGCAACTCCTGCTTTTATTTGCTCTCCATTTGCTTGGTAAATCTTCCTCCATCCCTTTATTTCGAGCCTTTGTGTATCCTTGCATGTGAGGTGGGTTTCCTGGATACAGCACACCAATGGGTTTTGTTTTTTTATCCAATTTGCCAGTCTGTGTTTTTTGATTGGTGCATTTAGCCCATTTACATTTAGGGTTAATATTGTTATGTGTGAATTTGATACTGCCATTTTGATGCTAGCTGGCTGTTTTGCCCATTGGTTGATGCAGATTCTTCATTTTGTTGATGCTCTTTAGCATTTGGTATGTTTTTTGAATGGCTGGTACTCGTTGTTTTTTTCTATGTGTAGTGCCTTTTTCAGGAGCTCTTGTAAAGCTGGCCTGGTGGTGACAAAACCTCTGAGTACTTGCTTGTTGGCAAATGATTTTATTTTATTTTTTACTTATGAAGCTCAGTTTGACTGGATATGAAATTCTTGGTTGAAAGTTCTTTTCTTTAAGGATGTTGAATATTGGCCCCCACTCTCTTCTGGCTTGTAGAGTTTCTGCCGAGAGATCTGCTGTGAGTCTGATGGGCTTCCCTTTGTGGGTGACCCAACCTTTCTCTCTGGCTGCCCTTAGTATTTTCTCCTTCATTTCAACCCTCGTGAATCTGACGATTATGTGCCTTGGGGTTGCTCTTCTTGCGGAATATCTTTGTGGTGTTCTCTGTATTTCCTGGAGTTGATTATTGGCCTTCCTTGCTAGGTTGGGGAAATTTTCCTGGATAATATCCTGAAGAGTATTTTCCAGCTTGGATTCATTCTCTTCATCACGTTCTGGTACACCTATCACACATTAGGTCTCTTCACATAGTCCCACATTTCTTGGAGATTTTGTTCATTCCTTTTTGCGCTTTTTTCTGTAATCTTGGTTTCTCATTTTATTTCATTGAGTTGATCTTCGACTTCTGATATTCTTTCTTCTGCTTGGTCAATTCGGCTGTTGAAACTTGTGCATGCTTCACGAAGTTCTCGTGTTGTGTTTTTCAGCTCCTTCAATTCATTCATATTCCTCTCTAAGTTGTCCATTCTTATCATTTCCTCGAATCTTTTTTCAAATCTTTTTTCAAGTTTGTTAGTTTCTTTGCATTGATTTAGAACATGTTCTTTTAGCTCACTGACGTTTCTCATTATCCACCTTCTGAAGTCTGATTTTGTCATTTCATCACACTCATTCTCTGTCCAGCTTTGTTCCCTTGCTGGTGAGGAGTTTTGGTCCTTTGTAGGAGGTGAGGTGTTTTGGTTTTGGGTGTTTTCCTCCTTTTTGCACTGGTTTCTTCCCATCTTTGTGGATTTATCCACCTGTCTTCTGATTAGTTGCTGACTTTTCGATTGGGTCTCTGAGTGCATGCCCAGATTGTTGATGATGAAGTATTTCTATTACTTAGTTTTTCTTCTAACAGTCTAGCCCCTCTACTGTATGACTGCTGAGGTCCACTCCAGGCCCTGCTTGTCTGGGGTACACCTGTAGCAGCTGTGGAACAGTGAGGGATGCTACCAGTTTCTTCTTCTGCTATCTTTGTCCCAGTATGATGCCCGCCAAATGTCAATCTGATTAGTCCTTTTTTGAGGTGACTCTTTGGATATACAGGGGCCAGGGAGCTACTTGAGGAGACGGTCTGTACTTTATGGGAGCTCCAGTGCTGAGCTGTGAGGTTCGTTGTTCATTCAGGGTTGTTGGGCGGATGTGTTTAGGTCTGCTGCAGCAGAACTTATAAAACCCCCTTTTTTTCCCTCAGATGCTCTGTCTCAGGGAGTTGGGGCTTTTTTTATGAGTATTCATTGCACTGTCCTGCCCAGCTAGGAGGCAGTCTAGTCACTATTTGCTTGCCAAGGCTCTGCCCTACTAGCGCGGAGTCTGCCCTGCTTCCGCGGGGCTTCGCCCTGTGGTGGGCTGTGCCACTGTGGTGGGCTCTGCCCTATTGGTGGAGTCTCTTTGTCATGGCGGGTTGCCTCGGCAACGGCAGGCTGCTTCCTCAGTGGGTGTGTACCTCAGTAGGAGCAGATTGCGTTCGTAGTAGCAGACGCCCCTCCCCCACCGAGCTGTACCATCCTGGATTCAGCTGATCCCACAGCAAATCTCTCAACCCCGAGTGTCCCAAATCGCTGCCCTGCTTGTCCCCGTGAGGGTGGCACCCACCGAGCTCAATTACCTGGCTTCCTGCCTCAGAGTCCCTCCTCTCTCTCTCTCTCTTTTTTTCTCTCCAAGTTGAACGGTTGACTCTCACTGGTGCCCCAGTAACCTGCTAATAGAGCACTGGGATCCCTGCAATCTCCTGTGCTGCTGCCCACTGCACCGGCTCAAATCACGCTTCCCAGGAATCTCCTGGTCTGGCTCACTGTCCAAGTCCCGTTCAATCAGATGGACATGTCAATCTGCCCTCCCAGATCTCAGATTTCTCATTTAACAGGGCACCCAGACTGGTGAGTTTTGTGCCGGGTGCCGCTTCGCTGCGGCGCCGGCCGAACTGGCCACGCAAGCCGAAAAGGCTGCGCTGGTGTCCCCTGTCTCTCCTACACCTGGGAATTTCCCCGTTCTGTGGGCAACAAAGGTCCGTCTGAAAATGAGGCTAGGACTTACCTCTGCACCTTCACTGAAAGCTGCAATCCTGAGCTGTTTCTATGATACCATCTTGGAAAATCTTGTTACAACCTTTTTTACATACAGATGTCCAATTGCCCTAATATCAGTTAGTAAAACACCTGGTTTTCATACTGCTCTGCATTATCATCTTTGATACAAATTTTCATTTGTATATGGGTCTGTTTTTCTCTGAGCTGTTCCATTTGTCTATTTGTCAATGTTTGTACTAATATAAGATTTTCATAATAAGTGTAGTTTTTTAATAAAACTTTATTTCTCATAGAGCACATTCTACTGTATTTTACTATTCTTCAAGTATGTTTTGGCTATTTTTGGCACATTGCAATTGCATATACATTTCAGGATTAGTATTTCATTTACTACAACGATCAATCAGACAAGCAAAACATATCTGCTAGGATTTTGATAACAACTGTTTTGAAATTATAAATCAACTTGTGGAAAATTAATTTAAAAAGTTGTGTCTTTATGTATCTGATAATAGTATATTCTTTCATTTAATTAAGTATTGTTTAATCCAATAATATTTACAAACAGTTAATACACATTTTGCTAAATGTATTCTGTGTCTTGGTAATTTTGTAGCCATTCAAAAGGGTATCTTGGAAAAAAATTTAATTTTCTATTTGTTTCTGGTTTATGGTTTTCCAAGTAATTTTTTAAAAATTGAGGCTGGTTGCAGTGGCTCATGCCTGTAATCCCAGGACTTTGGGAGGCCAAGGCAGTCAGATCACTTGAGATTAGGAGTTGGAGACCAGCCTGGCCAACATAGTGAAACCCCATCTGCCCTAAAAATACAAAAATTAGCCGGTTGTGTTGGTGCATACCTGTAATCCCAGCTACTTGGGAGGCTGAGGCAGGAGAATCACTTGAACCTGGGAGGTGGAGGTTGAAGTGAGCCAAGATTGTGCGACTGCACTCCAACCTGGGCAACAAAACAAGACCTCATATTAAAAAAAAAATTGACCTTTCTAAATTTGTTTCTCAGTTCTAATAATTTATCTGTAATGTGTTTGGATCAAATAATAAAACTAATAATTTATATGTACAGTCTCTGCATCTCGCTGTACAGAAACATTATCTGCCAGAATTTTAATGACCATCTTACTTCCTTGTTTACAATTCCTCTCCCTCTCTCTATATATTTCATATTACATATTTTAATATTATTAGATACATTATTATATAGATAAATACAGTTCTTTTGTTTTCTGTAGTTTAGAGTCTCTTGTTCACTGCTGAATACGTTAGGTGAGAGTGGATTTCTTATCTCTTCCTGATTTCAAAGAGAATTTTGACCTCTTGTGATTAAGTTTGATATTTTATATATATTGTTGTAGTTTATCAATTTAAACAAGGTCCTTCTATTCTAGTTGGCCTACTTTTGAAGAGAATATAGGAGAAAATACTTGTCTTAGAGGCTTAATAGATTTTACAGTTGTTTTTCTACACCTGCCACTCAATCTGAAAGCCAGTGTTATATCATGGCAGCACTTTATATCTTGGTTCTAATATCTTTCTTAGCCAGATTTTGATGCATAACAAGAAAACACAAAATTTCAATGGCACTCAACAATTAGTATTTCTCATAAGCCTGTGGATTGGCTAGCTGACTCTACTCCAGGCTGGCTCCTGTGTTCTTGTGTTCTACATACTTATTTTAAATTATCATTAAAAAAATTGAGAGTGATGATCTTTTCTCTTAACTTGAATATATTTCCAAGGTGTGGGTCAAGATGGTGGACTAGAAGCAGCTCATAAGCAGTGCTCTCACAGAGAAGGAACACTACCCCTGCAGGCAAATTATGCAAGAAACCATGTCAGGATCCATCAAGGAAGCAGGGAGACACAGAGCAGGGAGGAGCAAACTGGGCACTAGCCTGTCTGGGCTCAGTGTGGAGCCAGTAGAACCTTTCCAACATGGGAAAGGCTATGAGTGAGAATTCTCCCAGGGTATTCACACTCTCCACAGAGATCCATGCCAGACTGTGAATGAGAGAATTTTCTTGGGCCCCCTGCATTTTATCACTGCACTTCTATACTGAGGCAGAGAGCCACCTGGGCATTTTACAGGGACATCTCTCCAGTCCAGCAGGACTTCCATAAGCTTGGGTTCTGGAATAGACCAGCACCAGCACCATAGCCCTAATAGAGGCTGTGGCTTCTGGGAGCGGTTAGATCGCTCCACTCTCCCTCACCAGACAAGGCTCAGTGCCAGCTCCTAGCCCAGTGATCTTACTTCTGACTGAACTCAGCAGGTGGCTACAGCCTCCTGTTTTCCTAAGAAGCAGCTGGACAGCAGGGTGGGTGGCCCCATCCACCCCTGCCACTGGTAGTCACACAGGAAACTCCTGATAGAGCTCCCAGCCCATGGTTCCACTTCTGTGTGAATTCAGCTGGTAGACACAGCCTCCTGTTCTCCTGGGAAACACCTGGATGACAAGGTGGGTGACCCAACGAAACCCCTCTTTTAGTAGCCAGACATACCATAGCTCCTAGAGCTTACAGCCCAGCAGTCCCACTTATGCCTAAACTCTGCAGGAAGGTGCAAACCCATGTTCCTCCAGGAAGCACTCAGACAGCAAATTAGGGCTGACCTGACAAGTATATGGCCTCCCTGCCAACTGCTGCCACCTGCTTGAAGGAGATCCATGGGTCAGAACATCCAACAAAAGAAATGAAGGTACAAAGACAGTAATCAGCAGGGGCTCCTCCAAGACCTGCGAGCAGACTGGAGGAGAAAGAACCAGCACAGGAACTTAGGCAACTCAAAAAGCCAGAAGGTATCTTCTTATTTCCAAACAACCACACTAGTTCCCCAGCAATGGTTCTTACCCATTCTGAAATGGCTGAATTTTCAGAAACAGAATTCAGAATATGGATAGGAATGAAGATCATCAACATTCAGGAGAAAGTCGAAACCCAAAGCAAGGAGTCTAAGAAAGACAATAAAAGGATGTGGGAGATGAAAGATGAAAGGACCATTTTAAGAACCAAATAAAATGAACTGATAGAGCTGAAAAACTCATTTCAAGAATTTCATAATACAACTGCAACTTTTAACAGAAGAAGTGATGAAGCAGAGGAGAGAATCTCAGAGCTTGAAGATCAGTTCTCCAGAATAACTGAGTCAGACAAAAATAAAGAGAAAACAAAAGAAGAATGAACAAATAAACAAGAATGAACAAAACCTTGGAGAAATATGAGATTTTGTAAAGAGACCAAATCTATGACTCATTGATGTCCCTGAAAGGGAGGCAGAGAAAGCAAGCAATTTGAAAAGCATATTTTAGGTTATCATCCTTGAAAACTTCCCTAACCTCACTAGAGAGCCCAACATACGAATACAGGAAATGCAGATAACCCCTGTGAGATGCTATACAAGATGACTATCCCAAAGACACATAGCCATCATATTCTCCAAGGTTGAAATGAAAGAAAAAATGTTAACGGGAGCTAGAGAGAAGGGGCAGATCACCTACAAAGTGCATCTCATCAGGTTAACAGCAGACATTTCGGCTAAAACCCTTAAAGTAGAAAAGATTGGGGGCCTATATTCAGCATTCTTAAAGAAAAGAAATTCCAACCAAGAACTTCGTATCTAGTCAAACTAAACTTCATAAGTGAAGAAGAAATAAGATGCTTTTCAGACAAGCAAATGCTAAGAGAATTCATTACCACCAGACCAGCCTTTCAAGAGATCCTTAATGGAGTGCTAAATATGGAGAGGAAAGACTGTTACCAGCTACCATAAAGACACACTTGGGTACAGAGACCATTGACATTATAAAGCAACCACACAATCAAGTCTGCGTAATAAGCAGCTAACAACATAATGACTGGATCAGATCTGCACATATCAATATTAATGTTGAACATTAGTGAGCAATTAAAACGCACAGAGTGGCAAGTTGAATGAAGAAGCAAGACTCAATTGTATGCTGTCTGTAAGTGACTCACTTCACATGCAGTGGTGAACATAGGCTCAATGTAAAGAGATGGACAAAAATCTACCAAGCATTGGGAAACAGAAAAAAGCAGGGGTTACTATTTTAATTTCAGAAAAAAAAAAAAAAGCTTTAAATCAACAACAATTGAAAAAGACAAAAAAAGGGGATTACATAATGGTAAAGCATTCAATTCAACAAGAAGACCTAACTATTCTGAATACATATACACCCAACACAGGAGCATCCAGATTCATAAAGCAAGTCCTTAGACACCTATGAAGAGCCCTAAACAGCCACACAATAATAGTGGGAGACTTCAACACCCCATTGACAGTATTAGACAAATCATCGAGGCAGAAAACTAGCAAAGATATTCAGGACCTGAACTTGACATTTGACTAAATGGGCCTAACAGACATATGCATAATTCTCTACCTTAAATCATCAGAATATGCATTCTTCTCATCTGTATGTGGCATATACTCTAAAACTGATCATATAATCAGCCATAAAACAACGCTCAGCAAATTCAAAAGCCCCAAACATACCAAACACACCCTTGGACAATAGTGCAATAAAAATAGAAATTGATACTAAAAAAAAATGCTCAAAACCATATAATTACATGGAAATTAAACAACCTGTTTCTGAATGACTTTTAGGAAAACAATGAAATTAAAGCAGAAATTAAGAAACTACTTGAAGCTAATGAGAACAAAGACACAACATGCCAGAATCTCTGGGACACAGCTAAGGTAGTGGTAAGAGCAAAGTTTACAGCACTAAAAACCCACATCAAAAAGTTAGACAGATCTCAAATTAGCAACCTAACATCATACTTAGAGGAACTGGAGAGATGAGTACAAATCAACCTCAAAGTTAGCAGAAGACGAGAATTAAAAATCAGAGCTGGTCTGAAGGAAATTGAGATTCACAAAAATCACACAAAATATCAATGAATCTAGGATTTTGTTCTTCAAAAGAATAAATAAGATTGATAGGCTGCTTGCTAGTCTAATAAAGTAAAAAAGAAGATTCAAATAAACATTATCAGAAATGACAAAGATTACATTATCACTGAACCCACAGACATACAAGTATCTCTCAAGTGACTACTACAAACAGCTCTACAGTACACACACTAGAAAACCTAGAAGAAATGGTACATTCCTGAAAGCATACAACCTCCCAAGATTGATCTAAGGAGAAACTGAATCCTTTGAGTTCCAAAATTGAATCAGTCATAAAAAGCCTACCAACCAGAAAAAGCCCAGCACCAGACACATTCATAGCCCAAATTCTATCAGATGTAAAAGGAGAGCTGGTAAAATTCTTACTAAAGCTATTCCAAAAAAATTGAGAGGAGAAACTTCTCACTAACTCATTCTATGAGGTCAGCATCATCCTGATAGCAAAACCTGGCAGATATACAGTAATTAAAAAAAAAAAAAAATTCAGGCCAATATCCTTGATGAACATCGACGCAAAAGTTCTCAACAAAATATTAGCAAACTGAATCCAGCAGTACATCAAAAAGCTAATCCACCATGATCAAGTAGGTTTTATCCATGGGATGCAAGGTTAGTTCAAGATATGTATATCAATAAATATGATTAATCACATAAACAGAACTAAAACACCAGATGATCATCTCATTAGAGACAGAAAAGGCTTTCTATAAAATTCAACATCCCTTCATCTTAAAAACCTTCAACAGACTAGGCACTGAAGGAATATACATCAAAATAATAAGACAAACATCCAAACATCCATAAAAAACCCACAGCCAATATCATATTGAATGGGCAAAAGCTGGAAGGATTCCCCCTAAAACTGGAATAAGACAAGGATTCATATTCTCACCACTCCTATTCAACATATGATTGGAAATCCTAGCCAGAACAATCAGGCAAGAGAAAGAGATAAAAGCATCCAAATAGGAAAAGAAGAAGTCAAATTACCTCTTCGTAGATGATACGACTCTATACTTAGAGAACCCCATAGTCTTGGCCCTAAAGCTCTTAAATCTGAAAAATAACTTCAGTAAAGTTTCAGGATATAAAAAAGTGTTCAAAAATCAATAGGATTTGCATATATTAACAATATCCAAGCTGAGGACCACAGCAAAAATGCAATCCCATTCAAGAACAAGATCATATCCTTTGCAGCTGGAGGCCATTATCCTAAGTGAACTAATGCAGACAGAAAACCAAGCACCGCATGTTCTCACTTATGAGTGGGAACTAAACCTTGAGTATCCATGGACACAAAGAAAAAGATGACAGACACCAGGGCCTACTTGATGGTGGAGGGTGGAAGGAGGGAGTAGATTCAAAAACTGTCTATTGGGTATGCTTATTATCTGGGTGATAAAATGATCTGTACATCAACCCTCATGACACAAAATTTATCTACATTGCAAACCTGCCCATGTACCCTTTAACCTAAGAGTTAAAAATTATAATAAAGAGAAAGAAAATAAATATAATTTAAAAATCTGACCAACTTACTAAAAAAAGAAGATATTTATATTTAGTGTCATTACTGATATCTAAAACCTGTCTTATTAGTATTTTTGATTTCTTTCACCTGTTGTATATTATCTTTTCTCTCATTTCTTTTTCTGGATTGACTATTTTATTTTTTAATCATTCTGTTTATATTCCTTGAATACACTGAAAGTTATTTACTCTTTGTCGATTTTTTAGAGTTTATCCTAGAAATTATATAATTTGTATTATTCACTTATGAAAGTTCTTTAATAATTGACACTTTTATTCTCTTCCTAAAAGCAGTCTATCAGAATACTGGACGTATTTACCCCCTCCCAAATTGGATGCTAATGTGTGTGTATAAGTGTTTGTGTACAGGTATGTGCATGTAAAACCTCAAGTCAGTATTATTATTATTTTGTAAAGTCAATACTTATTTAGGCATTTCTGTATATTTATCTTTTCACCCTCTTTACTTTTTTCTGCATCTCTAATTTTTCATTTGTAATGAGTATTCTTCTGCCTAAGATCAGCCTTGGTAATTGTCTTATTTTTGTAAGTCTTCTAGTGGTGAACTATCAGTTCTTCTTTATTTGAAAACTGTCTTTGTTTTGCTTCCATGTTTAAAGTATATATTCACTTGGAAGAACATTTTAAGTTGTCAGTCATTTTACTTCACTACTTTGAAGAAATCATTCAAGTAATGTGCTCTTGAGAAGTTAGCCCCTGGTTTACATTTTACTTCTTTGTAGATAGTAGTTATATTTTTTTGTTTCATTTAGTGATTTTTTCTCTTTATTCCCTAGTCCTGTGATTTAATTATGTTATTTTCTTTTTATTTGTTCTATTTAGCTTTTGTTTATCTTGAATATTTAACCTGATGTATTTCATCTTTTTTATTATTTTTGAGAGAAGGAAAGAAAAAGGAGTGAAGGAGAGGAAGAAAGAGGAAGAAAAAGAGGGAGAGCAGAAACGTTGCTTTATTCTAAAAGAAATGGGTATTAATAATGGCCAATCAATATTTCATTTAAACCTATGAGTAGGTGTGATGTGGTATTGACAAGAATGTATATTTTATGTGTTTAAAGTGGAGAGCTCTACAAATATTTATTAAGCTTACTTGTTCCAGATCTGAGTTCGAGTCCTTGATATCCTTATTTATTTTCTGTCTCATTGAGTCTAAGTCTTTATGTATCTGGGTGTTAGGATCGTTAGCTCTTATTGTTTCATTGATCCCTTTACCACTATATCTTTGTTGCTTTATTTTTTTTTTTTTATTTTTTTTTTATTTTTTTTTTTTTTGGTGCCAATTTAAATAGTTTTATTTAAGACATTGCATTTTCCACTTACAATACAGTGTTTATAAAGTGCAATGTTAGTTCCTTCCTTCCCCTGTGTCTTTGTTGCTTTAAAATCTATTTTATCAGATACGAGGATTGCAACTTCTGTTATTTATTTATTTATTTATTTATTTATTTATTTATTTATTTTTGCTTTCCATTTGGTTGGTAAATCTTTCTCCATCCCTTTGTTTTGAGTCTTTGTGTATCCTTGCATGTGAAATGGAACTAGATGTAGCATACCATTGGGTTTTGGCTGTATCTTTTGATTGGGGGACTTAGTCTATTTAAATTTAGGATTACTGCCATTTGCTGTTAACTGGCTGTTTTATCCATTCGTTGATGTAACTTCTTCTTTATGTTGATGCTCTTTACTTTTTGGTATATTTTTAGAAAGGCTAATACTGGTTGTTTCTTTCTATGTGTAATGCTTCTTTCAGAAGCTCTTGTAAAGCAGACCTGGTGGTAATAAAATCTCTGAGTACTTGTTTGTTCATAAAAGATTTTATTTTTCCTTCAGTTATGAAGCTTAGTTTGGCAGGATATGAAATTCTGGGCTGAAAGTTCTGTTCTTTAAGGATGTTGAATATTGGCCCTCACTCTTCTGGCTTGTAGAGTTTCTGCTGAGAGATCTGCTGTTAAGTCTGATAGGCTTCCCTTTGTGGGTAACCTGACCTTTCTCTCTGGCTGCCCTTAGTATTTTCTCCTTCATTTCAACCCTGGTGAATCTAATGATTATGTGCCTTGGGGTTGCTCTTCTTGAGGAATATCTTTGTGGAGTTCTCTGTATTACCTGGGGTTGAATGAACTGATGTATTTCATCAGTTCAGTAAAATTCACAGAACTTACTTCTTTTAATAGTATGTGTTTGTTCTCTCCTTTTCTTTTGGGACTCCAGTTATGTGTATGTGTTCTCTATGTCTCTAACTGAAAAATAATATATCAGGTTATTTTTCCCATTTTTTTTGAGACAGAGTTTTGCTTTTGTTGCCCAGGCTGGAGTGCAATGGTGCAGTATCGGCTCACTGCAACCTCTGCCTCCTGGGTTCAAGCAATTCTCCTACCTCAGCCTTTCAAGTAGCTGGGACCACAGGTGGGTGCCACCATTCCCAGCAAATTTTTGTATTTTTAGTAGAGATGGGGGTTTCACCATGTTGACCAGGATGGTCTCGATCTCTTGACCTCATGATCCACCTTGCATGGCCTCCCAAAGTGCTGGGATTATAGGCGTGAGCCACTGTGCCTGGCCAATAAGTTTCTTATATTCACATTCTTGCCTTGAAAAACTTAAAGTCACTGTGTCAAGGTACACTTCAGTCTCCCAGCTACCTTGCCTGGATCAGCAAACCCTCTCAGTGCAAAAGTGGACATGCTTATTAGACCCACTTGTCTAGATTCATGTCTTTTTTTTTGGATCACAATTCAGTAATTTCTCACTCTCTTAACTCCTCAATATGATTTAAAATTCTTCTTAGAATACATACATTTTAATGTTTAAATTGTTTTCAGTGGAGGAGTTAGTCCAAATTATCTAGCTCCCCATTAACAGATGTAGAAACTTAAAATCTTATCTCTTGAAATATTTTTTTTCTGTTCATGCTTTCATTCTTTTTTTTTGGGATTCTAATTAGAGATATTTTAATAATTCTAAAACCATCTCCTGGGCTTGTGATTTTAGACCTTATTATTCTTCCTTTAACCTCTCCTCTGTAATTTACATGTTTTTCTCTCTGTATTGTAGGCTCAGCAATTTATTCTATTGATTGCAATTTTTTTTCATCAACCATTTCTAATCGGCTGTGAAAATTTTCTAAATGTTTATTTCACAATTGTGTTTCTCAAAATATTTCTGGTGCTTGTTTTTATTTAATTATTTACTTACTTTTTAGAGACAGTCTTCCTCTGTCATCACAGCTGGAGTGCAGTATAGTTCACTGTAACCTTGAACTCCCAGGCTAAAACGATCCTCCCATCTCAGTCTCCCCAGTGGTTAGGAATCCAGGTATGCTTTACTATGCCAGATTTATTTATTTTTTATTTTATTTTTGTAGAGACAATGCCTTGCTCTTGCCCCAGCTGGTCTTGAACTCTTGGGCTCAAGTAATTCTCCTGCCTTCACTTCCCAAAGCACTGGGATTAAAGGAGTAAGCAACCACCTTAGCCTGGGCTTATTTTTTGATATTTTATTTTTCTTTCTTTAAAGGTTTCATACATATATATTTATAATATTTCATATTCTGGTTTCAATATCTGAAGTCCTTAGTGGTATATGTTTTTTTAATTGTTTCTGATGATTCTCACTGATTTTGGTTTCCTTCGTTGTGTAATTATTGCTCTTTGATTGTTAACTTAAATTTGGTTGCCATTAATCTGTACTAAACTTGAAGTCTAAATTGAGAATTTCTTCTTCCAATGATAAATTATTCTTGCTGAAAAATTTCCTAAAAGCCAAAGAGTGCTACTGAGCAGTGATCACTCTATTCCAAATCTTGGGTCCTTGGCTAAATATGTGAGTTTCAGATTCAGTTTTTCTACTTTGCTACTGGGCCAAGGCATGGTGTCCCCCATCACATCTGTGAGATATATATCCATATCTATATCTATCTATCTATCTATCTATCTATCTATCTATCTATCTGTCTATCATCTGTCTATTTCCTTTTCCCTGAGAGAAGCTCATGCCTTTTGAATGCACTTACAGTTCATTCCTCTGGTGTTAGCAGACATTTTCCTTCTTATTAAAGATACCTTTTATTTTCTAAAATTCCAGCAATGCAATAAAAAGAAGATTTTACTCAGGATCTAGTTGTTTGGTCATACAGAAGGCATTTAGAATACCTAATGTGCCATACTCAAGGAAGGAGGAGCTTCATTTAAAATGTTTAATTCTACCTCATTGATGGTCCACAATAAAAATAAGAATTTTTGAATTCTTATTTCTAAAAGCTAACTGTGTTAGCTTTTAGAAAGCTAAACTCAATTCAGATTCTTTTTCTTTTGGCTATTTAGATCTTGTGTTTGTAATAACTTTTAAAAATGTCACAGATAATGTAGAACATATCTCTTTGTAAGCCTCTAAACCTTTCCATGATAGGCTCACATTCTGTTGGTGCTCTCTTTGGTTTTCATTATTGAAATTATTGCATTAGGAATACCTGGGAAGATGCTTTAAAATAAAAGTTCTTTAAACCTACCCCAGATCTGCTCAGATACTTGGGTATTGAGGAGCTGGGAAAACAGAGCCCAGGGATTTGCATTTTGAATAAGCTGTCAGGTGATTCTGATGAACAACTAGGTTTAAGAATAGCAGATCTACAAAATGTCTGATTTGCTTTTGCTCAGGGATCTTATCTGAAATTTATTTTAATACTTCATTTATTGCTAATTCTTTCCCAACCCAGAAATATTTACTAAGTACATGTCAAATGCTATGGAGGCCATTAAGGATCAATATAACACACGTTCATGGAGTTTATCAACTGTATGGTAAGTTTAGTTATGCATTCAAGTATCTTGAATGTAAGACAGAAAGAGTCCAGTGTTGAAAAGGTGGTAACCATGAGAATTTTTTCAGCAGTCATCAAGGCTATTGGCCAAGATAGGAAGTTGAGACCTTCATGGATACTAAAAGCCTTAAGAAAAAAGAATGAGAAGAAACAGAAAAACAGTCTTCTAAGGATTTCCAAGTCTCCTAAGCCTTTGTGGTCAGTTGAGCCTAGATTTAGTGAACACAACAAGAATATTCTTTCCACTGATTTAACCAAATGTTTGAATTCTCTGGGATTGTAAGAGTATAACAAGAAACTCTGTCTTTCTAGACTTTGCTAAATAGCTGCCAAAAATAGGCTTTCAGCCTTGAATGGCTGTGTGGTAATAGAACTGTCATGGCAGAAATATGACTTTCTGTCAATAAATATTTACTACTGAGGTGTAGATTTATGGCAGCAATTACCATCTCCATGTTGCCTCTCTGATAGCAAGTTAATAACCACCTTTAGCAGCTCTTTCGGTCCCACAACTATTGGGGTCCATCATTAGTTGAATGGGTAACAACCTACAGGCTGAGTCAAGTTTTGACACAGAGGGGAAAAGAGAAAGAAAGGAAAAAAATATATGGTTGGTGTATTTGCACTGGTGGAACCAGGACTCTCATAATTTTTTCAGTATTTAGCTTAACAGTCCTCTCTTTAGCAAACTCTTTCTTACCATTATTATGAAGAAGATCCATTATTTTCCATTATTGCATCCAGTTCATTTTCATTATAACACTTACTACAAATTGTGATGATATATGCTTCTTTTTTCTTGTTTACTGTTTCTCTCACTGGAATGTGGCTCTTTGAAACCATAGATTGTGTGTGCTTACTTCATCCTCTATCCCCAGAGCCAAGAAATATCTGGAACAGAATACTCATTACATTTCTGTTGAATAAATGAAATGCTACTGTGCCCCAACAGTAAGGAATGATGAATGAGTGTTTGATGAATTGAATCCAAATTCATATCAAAATTATGTATTTTTTTATTTTACTTTATAATAGTCTTACATATGTTTAGGGTACAATTTAGTAAGCACATTTTAGATTTATCTATTTTTTTGTTATGGCAACATCATCTATTAGCTGGCTTCTGGTGTCTCTTCCTGGAATTCATCCTAAACATAGATGCTAGACCAGTTTTTCTAGAATGTTCCATCTGTCATGCTTCTGCTGAAAGCATTCAACAGCACCCTATTACTTAGAGAATGCTATTATGTTACTTATACTCCTTTCTCCACTCTCATTTCAACTTCTCCAACTTTATCTCTCATCCTCCCTTGGTGAAACTTTTACTTACTGATACTGGTCTATTTAATAGATTTTTCTTTTCTCACCACCCCTTGCTTCATTCAAATGTATCATGCATATTCCTTCTGAATCACAAGGTATCTTCTACTTGATATGCCATTTTTATTTCCTTTTCTTTTTGTAGTAATTAAGCAGAATGTTTTAATACATTTCTATAATAAATATTCCTGATAGCATAGGTATCCACCCCCAAAGTGCCCACTAAATCCTTTGTTAAAAAATTATACTTTAAGTTCTGGGGTACATGTGGGAACATGTAAGTTTGTTACCTAGATATACACATGCCATGGTGTTTTCCTGCACCCATCTCCCCGTCATCTACATTAGATATTTCTCCTAATGCTATCCCTCCTGTATCCCTCCATCCCCTGTTATCACTTCCCTTCCCCTCACCCCCTGACAGGCCCTGGTGTGTGATATTCCCCTCCCTGTGTCCATGTGTTCTCATTGTTCAGCACCCACTTATGAGTGAGAACATGTGGTGTTTGGTTTTCTGTTCTTGTGTCAGTTTGCTGAGAATGATGTTTTCCAGCTTTATCCATGTCCCTACAAAGGACATCAACTCATCCTTCTTTATGGCTCCACAGTATTCCATGGTGTATATGTGCCACATTTTCTTTATCCAGTCTATCATTGATGTGCATTTGGGAAGGTTCCAAATCTTTGCTATTGTGAACAGTGCTGCAATAAACATACATGTGCATGTGTCTTTATAATAGAATGATTTATAATCCTTTGAGTATATACCCAGTAATGGGATTGCTGGGTCAACTAGTGTTTCTAGTTTTAGATCCTTGAGAAATCACCACACTGTCTTCCACAATTGTTGAACTAATTTACACTCCTACCAACAGTGTAAAAGCGTTCCTATTTCTCCACATCCTCTCCAGCATCTGTTGTCTTGAAATTTTTTAATGATCACCATTCTAACTGGTGTGAGATGATATCTCAATGTGGTTTTGATTTGCATTTCTCTAATGACCAGTGATGATGAACTTTTTATTATATGTTTGTTGGCTGCATACATGTTTTCTTTTGAGTAGTGTGTCTTCATATCCTTCACCCACTTTTTGATTGGGTTGTTTTTTTTTCCTGTAAATTTGTTTAAGTTCTTTGTAGATTCTGGATATAAGACCTTTGTCAGATGGGTAGATTGCAAAAATTTTCTCCCATTTTGTAGGTTGCTTATTCACTCTGATGATAGTTTCTTTTGCTGTGTAGAAGCTCTTTAGTTTAATTAGAACTCATTTGTCATTTTTGGCTTTTGTTGCAATGGCTTTTGGTGTTTTAGTCATGAGGTCTTTGCTCATGCCTATGTCCTGAATGGTATTGCCTAGGTTTTCTTCTGGAATTTTTATGGTTTGGGGTTTTACATTTAAATCTTTAATGCTTCTTGAGTTAATTTTTGTATAAGGTGTAAGGAAGTGGTCCAGTTTCTTTTTTCTGCATATGCCTGGCCAATTTTCCCAGTACCATTTATTGAATTAGAGATCCTTTTCCCATTGCTTGTTTTTGTCAGGTTTGTCAAAGGTCAGATGGTTGTAGATGTGTGGTGTTATTTCTGAAGTCTCTATTCTGTTCCATTTGTCTGTATGTCTGTTTTGGTACCAGTACCATGCTATTTTGGTTGTTGTGGCCTTGTAGGATAGTTTGAAGTCAGGTAGCATGATGCCTCCATCTTGTTTTTTTTTTTTTTTCTTAGGATTGTCTTGGCTATGTGGGTGCTTTTTTGGTTCCATATGAAATTTAAGGTGGTTTTTCCAATTCTGTGAAGATTTGAAGAAAATCAATGGTAGCTTGATGAGAATAGCATTGAATATATAAATTACTTTGGGCAGTATGGCCATTTTCATGATATTGATTCTTCCTAACCATGATTATTGAATGTTTTTCCATCTGTTAGTGTCCTCTCTTATTTCCTTGAGCAGTGGTTTGTAGTTCTCCTTGAAGAGGTCCTTCACATCTCTTGCTAGTTGTATTCCTAGGTATTTTATTCTCTTTGTAGCAAGTGAATGAGAGTTCACTCATGATTTGACTCTGTTTGTCTATTACTGGTGTGTAGGAATGCTTGTGATTTTTGCACATTGATTTTATATCCTGAGACTTTGCTGAAGTTGCTTATCTGCTTAAGGAGATTTTGGGATTGGACAATGAGGTCTTCTAAATATATAATCATATCATCTGTGAATAGAAGCAATTTGACTTCCTCTTTTCCTAGTTGAATACCCTTTATTTATTTTTCTTGCCTGATTGCACTGGCCAGAACTTCTAATACTATGTTGAATAGGAGTGGTGAGAGAGGGCATACTTGTCTTGTGCCAGTTTTCAAAGGAAATGCTTCCAGTTTTTTTCCCATTCAGTATGATATTGGCTGTTGGTTTATCATAAATAGCTCTTATTATTTTGAGATATGTTCAATCAATACCTAGTTTATTGATAATTATTATCATAAAGTGATATTGAATTTTGTTGAAGGCCTTCTCTGCATCTTTTGAGATAATTATGGGGTTTTGTCCTTGGTTCTGTTTATGTAATGGATTATGTTTTAGATTTGAATATGTCAAACCAGCCTTGCATCCCAGTGGGGAAGACTATCTGATTGTGATAGATAAGCTTTTGATGTGCTGCTGGATTTGCTTTGCCAGTATTTTATTAAGGATTTTCCCATCAATGCTTATCATGGATATTGGTCTGAAATTTTATTTTTTAGTTATGTCTCTAACCTAGCAAGGCAGGCCAACATTCAAATTCAGGAAATACAGAGAACACCACAAAGATATTCCTTAAGAAGAGCAACCCCAAGGCACATAATCTTCAGATTCACCAGGGTTGAAATGAAGGAAAAAATGCTAAGGACAGCCAGAGAGAAAGGTCGGGTTACCCACAAAGGGAAGCCTATCAGACTCACAGCAGATCTCTTGGCAGAAACCCTACAAGCCACAAGAGAGTGGGGGCCAATATTCAACATTCTTAAAGAAAAAAATTTGCAATCCAGAATTTCATATTTAGCCAAATTAAGCTTCATAACTGAAGGAAAAATAAAATTCTTTATGGACAAGCAACTGCCGAGAGATTTTATCACCACCAGACCTGCCTTACAGGAACTCTTGAAGGAAGCAGTAAATATGGAAAGGAACAATCAGTAGCAGCCACTGCAAAAACATACCAAATTGTGAAGACCATCAACATTATGAAGAAACTTCATCAACTAATGGGCAAAACAACCACCTAGCATCAAAATGGCAAGATCAAATTCACACATAACAATATTAACCTTGAATGTAAATGGGCTAAATGCCCCAATCAAAAGACATAGACTGGCAAATTGGATAGTCAAGACCCATTGGTGTGCTATATTCAGGAAACCCATCTCATGTGCAAAGACACACATAGGCTCAAAATAAAGGGATGGAGAAAGATTTACCAAGCAAATGGAGAGCAAAAAAAAGCAGGCATTGCAACCCTAGTCTCTAATAAAACTGACTTTAAGCCAACAAAGATCGAAAGAGACAAAGAAGGGCATTACATAATGGTAAAGCTATCAATGCAACAAGAAGAGCTAACTGTCCTAAATATATATGCACCCAATACAGGAGCACCCAGATACATAAAGAAAATTCTTAATTACCTACAAAGAGACTTAGACTCCCACACAATAATAGTGGGAGACTTAAACACCTCACTCTCATATTAAATCAATGAGACAGAAAATTAATAAGGATATCTAACACTTGAACTCAGGTCTGGACCAAGTGGACCTAATAGACATCTACAGAACTCTTTACCTCGAATCCATAGAATATACATACTTCTCAGCACCACATCACACTTATTCTAAAATTAACCACATAATTTGATGTGAAATTCTCCTCAGCAAATGCAAAAGAACAGAAATCATAACAAACAGTCTCTCAGACCACAGTACAATCAAATTAGAACTCAGGATTAAGAAACTGACTCAAAACCACACAAACACATGGAAACTGAACAACCTGCTCCTGAATGATTACTGGGTAAATAATGAAATAAAGACAGAAATAAAAGTGTTCCTCAAAACTAATGAGAACAAATACACAACATACCAGAATTTCTGGGACACATTTAAAGCAGTGTCTAGAGGGAAATTTATAGCACTAAATGCCTGCATGAGAAATGAGGAAAGATCTAAAATTGACACCCTAACATCATGATGAAAACAACTAGAGGAGCAAGATCAAAAAAATTAAAAAGCCAGCAGAAGAAAAGGAATAATTGAGATGAGAGCAGATCTGAAGGAGATAGAGACACAAAAAACCCTTCAAAAAATCAATGAATCCAGGAGCTTGTTTTATAAAAAGATCAACAAAATAGGTAGACTGCTAGCCAGACCAATAAAGAAGAAAAGAGAGAAGAATCAAATAGATGCAATAAAAAATGATGAAGGGGATATCACCACCAATCCCACAGAAAAACAAATTGCTATCAGAGATTACTACAAACAACTCTATGCAAATAAACCAGTAAATCTAGAAGAAATGGATACATTTCTGGACACTTACACCCTCTCAATACTAAACCAGGAAGAAGTTGAATCCCTGAATAGACCAATAACAAGGTCTGAAATTGAGGCAGCAATTAATAGCATACCAACCCAAAAAAGTCCAGGACCTGATTGATTCACAGCCAAATTCTACCAGAAGTACAAAGAGGAACTGGTACCATTTCTTCGGAAACTGTTCCAAACAACACAAAAAGAGGGAATCCTCCCTAACTCATTTAATGAGCCCAACATCATCCTGATGCCATCCTTGTTTCACTTTGTCTATTTAAAGTCTACCTATCCAAAGACTGAACTTTTTAGTTTTTTTTTATTTTTTATTGCTTTTTAGGTTTTGGGATACACGTGCCGAACATGCAAGATAGTTGCATAGGTACACACATGACAGTGTGTTTTGCTGCCTTCCTCCCCTTCACCCACATTTGGCATTTCTCCCCAGGCTATCTTTCCCCATCTCCCCCCCCCCCACCCACCCCCACTGTCACCATAAAAACCCTAGAAGAAAATCTAGGCAAAACCATTCAGGACAAAGAGTAGGCAAGGACTTCATGACCAAAACACGAAAAGCATTGTCAACAAAAGCCAAAATAGACAAATGGGACCTAATCAAACTCCACAGCTTCTGCACAGCAAAAGAAACAGTCACTAGAGTGAATCGGCAACCAACAGAATGGGAAAAAAATCTTTGCAGTTTACCCATATGACAAAGGGCTGATATCCAGAATTTACAAAGAGCTCAAATAGATTTACAGGAAAGAAACAAACAAGCCCATTCAAAAATGGGCAAAGGATCTGAACAGACACTTTACAAAAGAAGACATACATGAGGCCAAAGACTGAACTTTTAATGAAGCCTTCCAGACCAATGTAATCCATGGGATTGTTCTTTTCTTCTTATTGTGCTGAAGCCCAAATATTCCTTTATTTTCTTCAATAATATCTTACGTTTGCTATCTGATTTCAATATGTACATATTTATATATATGTTCTGCCCAGAAAATAGCTTATAAATCTCCATATATAGACAGTTCTGTATTAACCTGGCTTCTTACTCAATGCAATTCATTGAGCCAGTACTCAAAAAGTAATTATTGGATGAACAGTGAATAAGTTAATAAATAAATCTTGCAGGTGCAGTATGGTAGCAGAGAAACCTTGATCTGGGATTTTGAACAAGATTCATCTACCCTTCTGATAGTGATTATTATTTGATTGATATTGGATAGCATGAACATAGGATTAAGAATTCTATTTTTTAAATTTTTTTTAATTTTTATTGCATTATAGGTTTTGGGGTACATGTGCAGAACGTGCAAGATAGTTGCATAGGTACACACATGGCAGTGTGTTTTGCTGCCTTCCTCCCCTTCACCCACACTTGGCATTCATCCCCAGGCTATCCCTCTTCAGCCACCCCCACTGTACCTCCCCCATTCCTTCAAATAGACCCCAGTGTGTAGGAGACCCCCTCTCTGTGTCCATGTGTTCTCATTTTTCTCACCGATCTATGAGTGAGTATATGCAGTATTTCTTTTCCTGTTCTTGTGTCGGTTTGCTGAGAATGATGTTCTCCAGATTCATCCATATCCTTACAAAGGACACAAACTCATCATTTTTGATTGCTGCATAATATTCCATGGTGTATATGTGCCACATTTTCCCAGTCCAGTCTATCATCATTGGGCATTTGGGTTGGTTCCAGTTCTTTGCTATTGTAAACAGTGCTGCAATGAACATTCGTATGCATATGTCCTTATAGTAGAACAATTTATAGTCCTTTGGATATATACCCAGTAATGGGATTGCTGGGTCAAATAGAATTTCTATTTCTAGGTCCTTGAGGAATCGCCACACTGTCTTCCACAATGATTGAACTAATTTACACTCCCACCAACAGTGTAAGAGTGTTCCTATTTCTCCACATCCTCTCCAGCATCTGCTGTCTCCAGATTTGTTAATGACCACCATTCTAACTGGCGTGAGATGGTATCTCAATGTGGTTTTGATTTGCATCTCTCTAATGACCAGTGATGATGAGCATTTTTTCATATGTTTGTTGGCCTCATGTATGTCTTCTTTTGTAAAGTGTCTGTTCATATCCTTTGCCCATTTTTGAATGGGCTTGTTTGTTTTTTTCCTGTAAATCTGTTTGAGTTCTTTGTAAATTCTAGATATCAGCCCTTTGTCAGATGTGCAAACTGCAAAGATTTTTTCCCATTCTGATGGTTGCCGATTCACTCTAGTGACTGTTTCTTTTGCCGTGCAGAAGCTGTGGAGTTTGATTAGGTCCCATTTGTCTATTTTGGCTTTTGTTGCCAATGCTTTTGGTGTTTTGATCATGAAGTCCTTGCCTACTCCTGTGTCCTCAATGGTTTTGCCTAGATTTTCTTCTCAGGTTTTTATGGTGCCAGGTCTTATGTTTAAGTCTTTAATCCATCTGGAGTTAATTTTAGTGTAAGGTGTCAGGAAGGGGTCCAGTTTCTGCTTTCTGCACATGGCTAGCCAGTTTTCCCAACACCATTTATTAAATAGGGAATCCTTTCCCCATTGCTTGTTTTTGTCTGGTTTATCAAAGATTATATGGTTGTAGATATGTTGTGTTGCCTCCTATGCTTCTGTTCTGTTCCATTGGTCTATATCTCTGTTTTGGTACCAGTACCATGCTGTTTTAATTACTGTAGCCTTGTAGTATAGTTTGAAGTCTGGTACTGTGATGCCTCCCGCTGTGTTCTTTTTGCTTAGAATTGACTTGGCTATGCGGGCTCCTTTTTGGTTCCATATGAAGTTCCTGGTGGTTTTTTCCAGTTCTGTGAGGAAATTCAATGGTAGTTTGATGGGGATAGCATTGATTGTGTAAATTACTTTGGGCAGTATAGCCATTTTCACGATATTGATTCTTCCTAACCACGAACATGGAATGTTTCTCCATCTGTTTGTGTCCTCTCTTATTTCGTTGATCAGTGGTTTGTAGTTTTCCTTAAAGAGGTCCCTTACCTTCCTTGTGAGTTTTATTCCTAGGTATTTTATTCTCTTTGTAGCAATTGTGAATGGCAGTTCGTTCTTGATTTGGTTCTCTTTAAGTCTGTTATTGGTGTATAGGAATGCTTGTGATTTTTGCACATTGATTTTATATCCTGAGACTTTGCTGAAGTTGCTTATCAGTTTCAGGAGCTTTTGGGCTGAGGTGATGGGGTCTTTTAGGTATACTATCATGTCGTCTGCAAATAGAGACAATTTGGCTTCCACCTTTCCTATTTGAATACCGTTTATTTCTTTTTCTTGCCTGATTGCTCTGGCTAGAACTTTCAGCACTATGTTGAATAGGAGTGGTGAGAGAGGGCATCCTTGTCTAGTGCTGGATTTCAAAGGGAATGCTTCCAGTTTTTGCCCATTCAGTATGATATTGGCTGTTGGTTTGTCGTAAATAGCTTTTATTACTTTGAGATATGTTCCATCAATACCAAGTTTATTGAGGGTTTTTAGCATAAAGGGCTGTTGAATTTTGTCAAATGCCTTCTCTGTGTCAATTGAGATAATCATGCGGTTTTTGTTTTTGCTTCTGTTTATGTGCTGAATTACATTTATAGACTTTCATATGTTGAACCAGCCTTGCATCCCCGGGATGAATCCTACTTGATCATGATGGATAAGTTTTTTAATGTGCTGTTGCAATCGGTTTGCCAGTATTTTATTGAAGATTTTTGCATCTATGTTCATCATGGATATTGGCCTGAAGTTTTCTTTTCTTGTTGAGTCTCTCCCAGGTTTTGGTATCAGGATGATGTTGGTCTCATAAAATGATTTGGGAAGGGTTCCCTCTTTTTGAATTATTTGGAATAGTTTCAGAAGGTATGGTACCAGATCCTTTTTGTGTGTCTGGTAGAATTCAGCTGTGAACCCATCTGGACCTGGGCTTTTTTTGTGTGGTAGGCTCTTAATTGCTGCCTCAACTTCAGACCTTGTTATTGGTCTTTTCATAGTTTCAGCTTCCTCCTGGTTTAGGCTTGGGAGGACACAGGTGTCCAGGAATTTATCCATTTCTTCCTGGTTGACTATTTTATGTGCATAGAGTTCTTTGTAGTATTCTCTGATGATGGTTTGAATTTCTGTGGAATCTGTGGTGATTTCCCCATTATTGTTTTTTATTGCATCTATTTGGTTGTTCTCTCTTTTCTTTTTTATCAGTCTGGCTAGTGGTCTATTTTGTTGATCTTTTTGAAAAACCAGCTCTTGGATTTATTTATTTTTTCAAGAGTTTTTTTTGTCTCTATCTCCTTCAGTTCTGCTCTGATCTTAGTTATTTCTTGTCTTCGGCTAGGTTTTGAGCTTTTTTGATTTTGCTCCTCTAGCTCTTTCAATTTTGATGATAAGGTGTCAATTTTGGATCTCTCCATTCTTCTCATGTGGGCACTTATTGCTATATATTTCCCTCTACAGACTGCTTTAAATGTGTCCCAGAGATTCTGGTATATTGTGTCTTCATTCTCATTGGTTTCAAAGAACTTATTTATTTCTGCCTTCATTTCTTTGTTTATCCAATCAACATTCAAGAGCCAGTTGTTCAGTTTCCATGAAGCTGTGCGGTTCTGAGTTATTTTCTGAATTCTGAGTTCCAACTTGATTGCACTATGGTCTGAGAGACTGTTTGTTATGATTTCAGTTGTTTTGCATTTGCTGAGGAGTGCTTTACTTCCAATTATGTGGTCAATTTTGGAGTAGGTGTGATGTGGTGCTGAGAAGAATGTATATTGTGTGGATTTGGGGTGGAGAGTTCTGTAAATGTCTATCAGGTTTGCCAGTTCCAGGTCTGAGTTCAAGTCCTGGATATCCTTGTTAATTTTCTGTCTGGTTGATCTGTCTGATATTGACAGTGGAGTGTTAAAGTCTCCCACTATTATTGTGTGGGAGTCTAAGTCTCTTTGTAAGTCATTAAGAACTTGCCTTATATATCTGGGTGCTCCTGCATTGGGTCCATATATATTTAGAATCATTAGCTCTTCTTGTTGTATCGATCCTTTTACCATTATGTAATGACCTTCTTTGTTCCTTTTGATCTTTGTTGCTTTAAAGTGTATTTTATCAGAGATGAGAATTGCAACTCCTGCTTTTATTTGCTCTCCATTTGCTTGGCATGTCTTCCTCCATCCCTTTATTTTGAGCCTTTGTGTATTCTTGCATGTGAGGTGGGTTTCCTGGATACAGCACACTGATGGGTTTTGGTTTTTTATCCAATTTGCCAGTCTGTGTCTTTTGATTGGTGCATTTAGCCCATTTACATTTGGGGTTAATATTGTTATGTGTGAATATGATACTGCCATTTTGATGCTAGCTGGCTGTTTTGCCCATTGGTTCATTTACATTCTTCATCTTGTTGATGGTCTTTAGCATTTGGTATGCTTTTAGGATGGCTGGAACTGGTTGTTTCTTTCTATGTGTAGTGCCTCTTTCAGGAGCTCTTGTGAAGCAGGCCTCATGGTGACAAAATCTCTGAGTACTTGCTTGTTCATGAAGGATTTTATTTTTCCTTCACTTATGAAGCTCAATTTGGCTGGATATGAAATTCTGGGTTGAAAGCTCTTTTCTTTAAGGATGTTGAATATTGGCCCCCACTCTCTTCTGGCTTGTAGAGTCTCTGCCGAGAGATCTGCTGTGAGTCTGGTGGGCTTCCCTTTGTGGGTGACCCGACCTTTCTCTCTGGCTGCCCTTAGTATTTTCTCCTTCATTTCAACCCTGGTGAATCTGACGATTATGTGCCTTGGGGTTGCTCTTCTTGTGGAGTATCTTTGTGGTGTTCTCTGTATTTCCTGGAGTTGAGTATTGTCCTGTCTTGCTAGGTTGGGGAAATTTTCCTGGATAATATCCTGAAGAGTGTTTTCCAGCTTGGATTCATTCTCTTCATCACATTCTGGTACACCTATCAAACATAGGTTGGGTCTCTTCACATAGTCCCACATTTCTTGGAGATTTTGTTCATTCCTTTTTGTGCTTTTTTCTTTAATCTTGGTTTCTCATTTTATTTCATTGAGTTGATCTTCAACTTCTGATATTCCCTTTTCTTCTTGGTCAATTCGGCTGTTGAAACTTGTGCATGCTTCGCAAAGTTCTCATGTTGTGTTTTTCAGCTCCTTCAATTCATTCATATTTCTCTCTAAGTTGTCCATTCTTGTTATCAATTTCTCAAATCTTTTTTCAAATCTTTTTTCAAGGTTCTTAGTTTCTTTGCACTGATTTAGAACATGTTCTTTTAGCTCAATGAAGTTTCTCATTATCCACTTTCTGAAGTCTGATTTTGTCATTTCATCACACTCATTCTCCGTCCAGCTTTGTTCCCTTGCTGGTGAAGAGTTTTGGTCCTTTGTAGGAGGTGAGGTGTTTTGGTTTCGGGTGTTTTCCTCCTTTTTGCGCTGGTTTCTTTCCATCTTTATAGATTTATCCGCCTGTCATCTTCGTAGTTGCTGGTTTTTCAATTGGGTCTCTGTGTGGATGCTGAGATTTTTGATGATGAAGTATTTCTGTTACTTAGTTTTCCTTCTGACAGTCTAGCCCTTCTGCTGTATGATTGCTGAGGTCCACTCCAGGCCCTGCTTGTCTGGGGTATACCTGTAGCAGCTGCTGAACAGTGAGGGATGCTGCCAGTTTCTTCTTCTGCTCTCTTTGTTCCAGAATGATGCCCGCCAAATGTCAGTCTGATTAGTCCTTTTTTGGGGTGACTCTTTGGATATACAGGCATCAGGGAGCTGCTTGAGGAGACGGTCTTTGCTTTATAGGAGCTGCAGTGCTGAGCTGTGAGCTCCTTTGTTCATTCAGGGTTGTTGGGAGGTTGTTTATGTCTGCTGCAACAGAACTCATAAAACACCACTCTTTTCCCCCCCTTAGATGCTCTGTCTCAGGGAGTTGGGGCTTTCTTTATGAGTATCTGTTGCACTGTCCTGCCCCACTAGGAGGCAGTCTATTCACTATTTGCCTGCCGGGGCTCTGCCCTGCTAGCGTGGGTCTTCCCTGTTGCTGCTGGGCTTCGTTCTGCTTTGGAGTGCTCCCCTCTCCTGGTGGAGTCTCTCTGTTATGGCAGGTTGCCTCGGCAATGGCAGGCTGCGTCAGCCCTGGGCGGTACTTCAGTAGGGGCGGATTGCGTCTGTAAAGGTGGATGCCCTCCCCCACCGGGCTGCACTGTCCTAGATGCCAGCAGCAAAACTCTCAGCCCCGAGCACCTCCAGTTGCCACCCTGCTTGTCCTCGTGAGGGTGGGACCCACCAAGCCTGATCACCCAGCTCCCTGCCTCAGAGTCCGTCCTCTCTCTCTCTGTCTCTCTCTCTCTCTCTCCCTCTCCCCAAGCTGAAAGGTTGACTCTCTCACTGGTGCCCCAGTAGCCTGCCAGTTGGGCACTGGGATCCATGTGATCTCCCGTGCCACTGCCCACTGCACCGGCTCAGATCACGCTTCCCAGGAATCTCCTGGTCTGGCTCATTGACCAAGTCCCGTTCAATCAGATGGACATGCCAATCTGCCCTTCCAACTCTCAGATTGCCGGTTTAACAGGGCACCCAGACCAGTGAGTTCTGTGCCGGGTCCTGCTGCGGCGCCGGCTGAAGCAGCCGCATGAGCCGGCTGCACGAGCTGGCTGTACTAGCATCCCATGTCTCTCCCACACCTGGGACTTTGAACGCTCTGTGGGCAAAAAAGGTCCATCCGAGAATGCGGCTAGGACTCACCCTCTGCGCCTTCACAGAGAGCTGCAATCCTGAGTCACTTCTGCGACGCCATCTTGCGAGTCCCCCAGGGTTAATAATTCTTGAAGAATGCCATATCAGTATGTCTGCATGGGTGAGAAAGAGAAATGCCATAAGTTAATTTGAAGTATATGAAATTACCTTTGTAGGTTAAAAATGGTCAAATATTGGAAATACTGTGTTGTTCAATCCAGTACTCATTTATCTTGAATTTTAAATTATTCTCAACTTATTTTTTCTACTCTGTGAAATGCTTTGATGCTCTTTTCAGAATTCATGCCAATGGATTAGTTCAGTGTGCGTCTATTATCAGATAGCTGGCAAAATTTCCTGATCTGTTATGTCACGTAGCTGTGGCTAGGTATGGCTTGATGTTTGCAGATAGGTAAGACTGGGTACTACCTTTTCTAATGACAGTAAATGAAAATAAAATATTCTGGCACTAAATAGTTCAGTTATTACATTTAGTTGATAACATATAGGATAATTTATTTTCATACTATTTTTAGAAGTCTTATAATTAAGGAAATAGAGTCATAAATTTTCACAGATCTAAAAATCTTTGATAAAATTCAGTTATTTAATCTTCATATCAATATTTGAGCTTGTAGTAGTAACAGTTTCTAATTACTTATGTTCAGCAAGGTTAACTCTACTAATGTGCTTATGTTTTCTGCTATGTAGTATGTTTGACCATATGGAGCCCCTAATTTGCATTTAGCATTTGCTATTCATCATCTCAATGGACTACAGAACAGTGACAAGTGACTAATCACTGAGGGAAGAAATGTTGGGGCCCAAACGAGGATAAGCCATTAGTGAGCAGCTTCCTTAGCATAAAATATTTTAATTCTGCTTCTCAAGCTATATTTAAGATATGCAAACAAATTAATCCATTGTCCAGTGTATTTTACTGTACATTTTCTTTGAATCTCTGTTTTGAAGACTGACTTCTCTTAAAGTCAAGACAGAAAGATAGTTTATCTCTTGTACTAAATCTGATGTTTAGATTCTGATTGTGCAGAGGTCCCCACTGAGAAGAAATCACAGCGTTTGTTGGGGAAAAGTACTCTGCATTTTTTTGATTCTTCTAAATAGTCAGGAACTTATTGTAGGCAAGAAGGCTTGGTCTTAGAGTTTGAAGAACAGGAAAAACAACAAGAACCTGGTTTTCAAATGAGAAGAATTTGATATCAGAGTTAGAAGAACAAGAACAAGAGTCATCCAATGTTTTGGCTGATTTTTCGTCTAGTAGAACTACTCCCCTAAGCTGTGGTACTGAGACCTCATTTCCAGGATAAATGCCAGGTCTAATTAGTATGTCTTTATGCTTCTTGTCTGTAAAACAGAGATAAAACTGTGTTACCTTTCTCCTTGTACACTAGTAATTTCCCTTCAGATAAACCTAACTGGAGAGGAGAGTCAGAGGTAGCTAAATAAAGTCATTAGGCAATTTAAATCTTTTGAATATTTTCACATAGATTCTCTCTCTCTCCTTCCATTTCTTCTTTCTTTTTGTTCTTTTTCTTTCTTTTGTTTTTCTCAGAGTCCAAATAACCTCTTTTTTGAGACAGGCTGTTGCTCTGTTACCGAGACTGGAGTGCAGTGGTGCCATCTTGGCTCATTGCAGACTTCACCTCCTGGGCTCATCTCCTTGGCTCTCACCTCAGCCCTCCAAGTACCTGGAACTATAGGTGTATACCACCACACCCGGCTAAGGCTTTTGAATAGATGTGAGTGAAGAAGTATTGGGAAAGGGTAACTGTTGGTTTTATTTTATCTGAATTAATTTTTTAGACATACTGAATAACCCAGAGTGGTATGATGGAAATAAAATTTAAAAGTAGACATGTAACCACTAAAAAATGAGGGGTAGATACTCAAACAAATTATTCACAAGAGAAATATAACTTTTGATGATGCTACATTTTAGGAAAGGCACAGACTTTGAGAGTCTGATTTACAGCCTACACTAGAAGGGCTAGGATAACTTGATGAACCTGAGAGTCCAAGCAGTGTTTAGTAGCCTGAAGTTTTATTTTTTTAATAGACATGGAACTCATTAAGGGCAAGGGTATGGCATATACTACAACACTGGCATCTAGGTTCAGTGCCTGGCACACTGAAATGTTCAAGGAGAATTTGTTGAATGAATCAATGGATGCATGAATGTACAGGACTGGTAAAGAGGGAGCTTTGCCAGTTTCTGCAATTTTATTTATATTGTCTGTGATGATGTCCAGCTCTTGCTGCTTCCAAACTACAACCCACCTTTACCTCTTTTTTTTAAACACAAAGGCTTAAAAGACTTTGCTTTCTCTCTTGGTATTACTATGTATTAACCTGTCATAGAAAGGCTGTGTTAAAAAATAAACATTGCAGGGTAATGGATAGTAAGTAACATGTCTGACATATGATGTACCATTTACTGACTCTGCTTTGAAATGGTGTGTGTGTGTGTGTGTGTGTGTGTGTGTGTGTGTGTGTGTGTGTCCATTAGGACTCTTCTTCTTTTTTAAAATTTCTTTTGGGATAGTCTCACTCTGTTGCCCAGGCTGGAGTGCAGTGGTGTGATCTTGGCTCACTGCAACCTCTGCCTCCTGGGTTCAAATGGTTCTCCTGCCTCAGCCTCCTGAGTAGCTGGGATTATGGGTGCCTGCCACCACACCTGGCTAATTTTTGTATTTTTAGTAAAGATGGGGTTTCACCATGTTGGCCAGGCTGGTCTTGAACTCCTGACCTCAAGTGATCCACCCACCTCAGCCTCCCAAAGTGCTGGGATTGCAGGTGTGAGCCACAGTGCCTGGCATATTATTACTCTTCTTAAACTTTACTCCTTGTTAAACTAATGTGAGTTCATTGCTTAAAAAATAGAAAATATAATAATCAAAACCTCAAATTACTGATAATCCTATTACCTAGGGACAGTCACTTTTAATATTTTATGGACTGATACATTTTTAGTAACTTCTTTAACTTGAGTTATACATATTCTTGTCAATAAATATACATCTACATAATTACTTTTGTGGCTGTGTAAGTTGGACATTTGGGTCATTTTCAATTTTTGGCTTTATGTAAAATACTGTGATGAGGATTTTCATCCATACATCAATGAATATGTTTCAGAATATTTCCTTTTCATATATTTTTTGAAGTGAGTGTAGTTCTTCAAAGCAAATTGAGATGAAAGTCAGGAAGATCAGAAAAACAATAAGATGTAAGCCACATTTCTATAATTAGTAAAAAAATGTTAATATTATTTATTATTAATGTGTCATGGACTAGATATACACTGACTCAAAAAAACAAAAATAAAAACACCAAACTGATACTTCTTATCAGTTGGAACAGATGAAAAAAATAAACTCATTGTCAGTATGGGGAAATAGGCATACCCACGTTCTATTTGTATGACTGTACACTGGTCCAAAGTTTTTGGAAATTATTTTTAATTTATAAATACAACTTTTATTATGAAAAATTTCAAACATATAAAAGGTAAAGAATATCATAGTAAGCCTCTATGTATGCTTTATCAAGGGTTAAAAATCAGAAACAGCCAATCTTTCCTATATATCCCATTCACTAAAAAATACCCCCAATTAATTGGAAACAAATCCTAAACATGAAATTTTATTCATAAAAATTTTAGTATTATATCCAAAAGACAAAAGATATTCCTGAAAAATATTATCACAATACAACTAGCAAATCTAAAACTTTTAACAGTAATTTCTTAATATTATTAATGTTTAAGGTTCCCAGATTGTCTCATTTTGTTTTTTACAGTTTGTTTGAGTCTGGATCTAAATAAGGTCATCGTTTATGATTAAATTGTATATCACTTGAGTCTATCTTAATCAATGGGTTCATCAACCACATCTTTTTTCTTCTGATTTTTTGGTTGAAGAACTCAGGTGTTTTTCCTTACAAGGTTTTCATATTTTGAATTTTGCTCATTCCAACCCAAGTTGTTGAACTATTTGATGACTCTGTGGTACAGTTCATGTGGTAAAGGCAGGATTTACACTTTCTCTTTGCCTTTCTTCTTCCTCTGCCTTTTCTTCCTTTTCTTTTTCACTAGTTTTCTGTCTAATGAGTTGGGTTCTTAGCATTCAAAAGTTGCCTCTAATTTTTTGGTAGGCATACTATACATTGTATATTATATATTTTAAAACTACTGGATATTTTAACTGATTGCAAATTGACTCAAATTGTCCCAATTTTTGCCAATGGCTGTTTGGATCGAGTCTTGGATCTTCTTCAAAGGACCCCAGAAGCTTTTCATAGATTCCTTGATCACAAGATGTTCCAGGTTCATTTTACAGATTTCCTACCACAGACTTGTATTTGGCCACTTCTCTAAGGAGCCCTAATTCCTTTAAATGGGAAATGGTACTTAGAGGTCACAATTTTGGTCTTAGAAGTGTTCTTTGCTACTCTACTGAGTTCTTCCTTGTTTGTATGCCTTTTCAGTAGATAAGACTAGGATGTATAATTTTTAAAAAAACAAAATACATCATGAATTTTACTGACACTTCCAGTCCATATTCAGGACTATAGGCTTTTTACTTTACTTTATTGATCTTACATCTATTTTCTTTCTCCCATCATGGATACTTCAGCTCTCAAAAACATTAACATAATTACATTTTTGCTTAGTTACATTGGCAGTAGTCTCAGAATAAAAATATCAGCATTATTGCCAACAATATGATTACTAAACATAGTTTTTATTTTCAATTCTGTCTTTTCTTGGGGTATATCCCAATAGGAAGATGTAGTGAAATGATTGGTGACTATAGGTCACTTGAAATAGTTACTTTCCCTGTTGTTATGTAGTTAGCTGAGTGTGTTTCATTTTATCTTCAATGTCTGCAGGCTGCATTTTTACATTAAATGTTATTTTATAATTCTTAAAATGTCATGTTTTAGTGTTAATTACCTGTTATGCAATAGAGTAATTATGCAAAGTCTAGTTTTAATTCTTAGTTCTCAGCTCTATTTACTTTCTCTTTTTACAAGAATCAATTAAAACAATTTAATGGTTGGATTTTCACTTTTTAAAAAATATAAGCAATGATGTAAAAACATTTGTTTCCTCTTTTTAAGATGTAGAGTAGCAGATTTTACACATTTGTCTACAACTTGTACTTTCTGTTCTATTGTGATTATCACTCCATTGTGTTTGTGTGTGTGTGTGTGTGTGTATTTATATAGAAAGAGAGGTGGGGTGGAGTGGGGAGGAAAAAGAAAAAGAGAGTGGAAGAGAGAGAGAGAGAGACCTTATTCCCTTTTGTTTTTTGTTTTGTTTTGAGATGTAGTCTCGCTCTGTCACCTGGTCTGGAGTGCAGTGGTGTCATCTTGGCTCACTGCAACCTCTGCTTCCAAGGTTCAAGAGATTCTTCTGCCTCAGCCTCCTGAGTAGCAGGATTACAGGCATGTACCACCATGCCCAGCTAATTTTTGTATTTTTAGTAGAGATGAGATTTCACCATGTTGGTCAGCTGGTCACTAACTCCTGACCTTGTGATCCACCTACCTTGGCCTCCCAACGTGCTGGGATTACAGGCTTGAGCTACCGCACCCAGCCTCTTATTCCCTTTTTAAAGCTGCCCAATACTCCATATTTGATTTAATACGTTTTCTAATTATGGACAAGATGGTTATTTCACTTCTTTTGCTGTTACAACTCATGCTGCATTTAAATTATGAGCTACTCTTGAGCCAGCTTAAATGTGCATAGAAATTTTCCTCTCTCTGAGCATATTCATGGATAGTGTACAGAATGTAGGATGAGGTAGAGGTGAAGAATGTACATGAAGCAGTGAGACTGGCGTAGTAGGTTTAGACTATAGCACCACAGTAGTCATCACCAAGTGGTTGTTAACATCTAGCTGAGGAAGTCTGGTTTTTATTTCAGGTTCAAATGAGACTCAGGAAAGGGTTTTAAGTATGCGAGTCAAATGCTGATATCAGCATTAGTAAAGTGAGTCAGTGGCTTCAGCCCAATTCCTCTGGTAAAACATGGGTTTCCTGGGAGGGTCCCTCACATAGCTGGGATGTTCAACATTTCTATCATGGCAGCTTTGATTTAGTGTGGGATATTTGTGCTTTTCTATGAAAAAAAATTCTCAAGAGCTTTTGAGTAATCAGTGAGGCCTGAACGTTTTGTCAGCGAAAGTGCCCTGAAATCAATGCCATAGTGCTGCCACGAACATACAAACTCCATCCTATCATTCAAAATTACATAGATTGTTACTCTCCATGGTCCACTTCATCCAGAGATTGCTGAATTGTTACTTCCTTTTGTACTATGAAATGATCTATTCTCCAACATAGAAAAAGCTTTAAAATTTTACTTTGTTATTTTTATTCATATATTTTGAAATAGATACTTAAAAAATAAAGCTAGTGCTAGATGTGATATTGTGGCCAAATCAATGTGGGTCTCAATTTTTTTTTCTTGAGACACAGTCTTGCTACCCAGGCTGGAGTGCAGTGGCATAAACATGGCTCACTGTAGTCCCAACCTCCTGGGCTCAAGCAAGCATCCCACCTTAGTCTCTTGAGTAGCTAGGACCACAGGCATTTATTACCATGCCTAGCTAATATTTTTATTTTTCTGTAGAGACAGAATCTCATCATGTTGCCCAGCCTGTTCTTGAAATCCTGGGCTCAAGCAATCCTCCTACCTTAGCCTCCCAAAGTGCTGGGATTATAGACATGAGCTACCATGCCTAGACAAGGACTTTAAATTCTTATTTGGTAAGGAAGCAAGTTAATGCTTTCAGATTTAAGAATCCATGAGTTTCTGTGAGTTTGGGCATCAGATGGTCTTATGAGAATACTAAGAAATTCAGTATTCTCATTAGTCTAGACAGTGTCCATTCTATCTTAGTATATTCACCAGTTTTAATTAATGTCAGGATGGGGCAAAGAAAACTCTGGGGGCCAGAGTTTTCCTCAGGATGGGGCATAAAATAGGGCATATGTGATACAGATAATCTGACAAACTGATTCTAAATATTATCTGAACTAATAGACACAGGCAATTTTGAAAAGAAATAGGATGAGGAGAATTTGCCCCAAAATACTAAGATACATTTTAGATTATAATAATTTAGTAAGATTGGTACTAATACAAATATAAATTGACATATTGATAAAATTCCTAAAATTCTTTATTTATTATTGTAGTAGATATTTGCTGGTTGTCTGCCATGTTCTATGTTTAGAGAATATCTATAATACCGAACAAGATAATTGAGGTCCTAACGTTCCTCTCTTTGAGCCTACATATTAGTGGGAGAGATAAACAATAAATAAGTAAATAAGCAAACACATGCATACATAAATAAGAAAATCAATGTTAGATTGTAATAAATGCCATGAAGAAAACAAAATTGAAAGAACAGAGAATACTTGAGTACCTAAGTGATGTTTCTCATTTGAGTGATCAAAGAAGACCGACCTCTCCTACAAGTGAATTTTAGAACAGACACCAGAATAAGAGAAAAGAACTATCTGATAATCATGGGGAGAACCAAAGCAGGTAAAAGGAAGAACTCTGGTGAAAGCACTGGGGGTAGAAATGGCTTAGTTTTTAAGAATTAAAAAAAGCCAGTAAGCTCTAAATGTCGGGAGAAAGGAGGTAAAGCTGGAAAGATAAGCAGAGAGTATGTAGGATTTTAGAGGTCTGTTAAGTGCAATTCAAAACCCCCTTCATAATCCTAGAACATAATTCATATGTAGTACATATAAGAATATCATGCATATTAAAGAATGCATCTCAAGCCAATGAGGAGCTGATGGGCCATTCAAAAAGTGGTGTTGGATGAATGTGTTGTTTGTGCAAAACATCATATTCTTACATCAAACCGTACAACAAAATAAATTACAAGTGGATTTACAAACTTAACATAAAAACTCAAGCCATAAAATACTAGAAGGAAACATGGAAAAATATGTATATAAGCTTAGAGTAGGAAAGAATTTTCTAAACATGAAATTAGTATAAGAAAACACAAAAGAAAACACTGTTGGAAAAATGTCTGCAATAAATGTGGCAATGCATACAAAGCTCATAAATGAAACGCGAAAAGCACTGAGGCTACAATTAATGAAATGACAAAAGTCATAAATGGGCAATTCACATAAGAATAAATGCAAAAATCTTCTGAACTTATGAAGAAAATTTAACCTTACTAGAATTAAAACAAATTTTACTGAAAATAAAGGAAATGATGTGACTTTTGCCAGATAATATTCAGTGCTACTGATAGTATGGTGGTATGGACATGTTCAGATACTATTCATGTTAATTTTACTCTTTTGACTGTTAACCTTAACTTTTTGGGAATGTGTGTCAAAAGTATTAAAATTAAAATTCACCTTGTGTAGCATAATTGAACATGTAAGAGCCTTTCTAAAGTGAGTAATCAGGGATGTGAATAAAGATTTAAATGCAAGGACATTTACCAGAGCCTGGTTTCTAAGAGGAAAACATGAGTAACATCTAATCCTCAACAGTAGTGGAAGGATGCAAGAATACAATTATGCACCCTTTGAAAATTAAGGTTAGACACAAAGAGAATTTTGAACTGTTTGTGCAGTAGGTATTTTTTTTTGCAAAAAGCTTGCTAAGTTTTATTTATATAGCCAGCCACTAGCTTTCTTTTTCTCTTTTTCTCTTTCTCTCTGGAAGAAAATACAACCAAGAGTTGAGGTGGTAATAAACTGGAGGTAAGATTATAGATGACTTATTTTCTTACTTATCTTTTCTAGTTTCTGAATGCTTTACTATTACCATATATTACTCTTATAATCAGGAGAAAAATCACAATAATCTTAAAAATAAAAGGCATTTTCTAAAACACTGTGTGGATTTTAAACAGTCCTTGCAGAACAGTCATCACAGGACTTTACTTCCTTTCTATACCTGGCTCCTGCTGGTGCTGCCTTCCGAGGGAGGATGGGAAGGAATCATCATCTTTATTTTTGAGAGAATCCATCCAGGGGTCCCAGATTGGGCAAAGGCGTGAGTGAAACTGTGAGCAAGAGTAAGTGCTTCAGGAGAGCATGAGGTAGGACTGATGTGTCAGGTCAGTCCATTTTTGACACATATACACCCTCTCTCTCTGAATTATCCTAATGCTACTTATTGTACTACTTAAAATCCTACCAGTTAAACATTAACTTGGGACAATAACCTTCTACATATAGATATGAGTATGAATGTAAGAACAATAACCTCTGGGTTGATTACAGGTCTATTCATTCATTCATACTTAAGTATGATTTGGGACAAAAGCAGTTAGATTGAATACACTTGAGTGAATAAGAGTTTTCTTCATGGGAAAGGAAAGGCAGGGCTTTTGGCATATGGTTCCAGCTGGGTAGGAGCCTGGAGGGAGATGTGCTGCCCAGGGGGAGTTAGGGCAATGTGAACACTCTGGATGGTTTCAAGTCTTTAAGCTTCAGTTTCCTTATTGTATCACAGAAAAAATACCTACGTATAGGATAAATATACTATAGCATAAATAAGAGAGTGCCTAGAACATCTGAGCATACCATAAATGGTAGAAATAGAAATTATGATGTTGATGATAGTAATGATGATTGGGGGAGTAGTTCTAAATGAATGAAACACTATTAAACATCAGTGGGGCTGCTGGAAGGGAAATGGAATTTTCCTCTTCCTCCATCGGGCAGCATGAGGCTTCTTATACCTAAACCCTAGTAAGCAGGCAAAAATAATTAATTAAGAAATTTCTACTCCCTCTTTCTAAGGTGGTGGCTGCCAGAATGGCAGAAAGGAAAGCTTCCATGTTACTCATTTGTTAGCATACTTCAAAGTAAATTACTCAGAGGTATCCCAGAGGCCTGAAAAAAATTAATTTATCTTCAAAGCTTGTTTTCATCCTGGGAGTAGCTGAGTCATCCAGGGAAAATCTGAGTCAATTACCAGTGAATCAAGGAAATGAAAATGACATTTTACAGTTTGGTTGCAGCTGAATAAGGAGTACATGATTGGGCTGTTTGTAAAGTTTGCTTGGTGTATCTTATTATAATGTAATGGAAGCCCATAAGGAATAGCTAATAAAATTGAGTATCAAGTATTATGCTTTCTCAAAGTGCTTTAGAAAAGCCAAATTTTACTATTTATGCTGCTACGTAAACATCATTAGGACTAGGTTCTCTATTGCCGCAAAAGATATATTTTAGTATCTCCTGCAAAATTAGAGCTGAATTTTATGACTCTCTTTTCATGAGTATATGCCCTGTCAGCAGATGTTAACTGAAGATGCATGAAGAGGAGAAAGTCAATTTGACATCGGCCTCTTTCTAATGCTTGCTGATGTATAAAACATCCCAGCCACCAGGGCCCAAAGGCTGGAAGCAAACTGCTTTGTCACAAAGAATAACGTAAGTCTGTGTTTTCCAAGCCTGAGAACTGTTTTAACAGAAACATCACACACCAAATAGGATACTGTTTCATACTCTTTTCCCAACTCCATGGCATTTGGGAGTGGCCAAGTTTAACCAGCCATGAACTGGTGGTAATGAATGGTGATAAGGCTTGATCTATATGTTTCCCAGATGTTCCCTGATTTGATGCTATATCTTCATTTCATTACCACAATTACCCAGCTGTGGGTAATAATTCAGCAGTCATTCACAGCATTAATCTGATACCAGGCCAGATCAGACTGTTGGCATATTTGGCCTTTACAATAACCAATTACTTTTACTGAGTTTGTGTGTGTGTGTGTGTGTGTGTGTGTGTGTGTGTGTGTGTGTGTGTGTTTTATGCCGAATTCCTCTCCTGTCTCGTTGCTTGTTATAGTTCCTTTCCTTGGAATTAGAGATAACAAGAATTGTTGAGAAACACTGGATAATGGGTCTAAACATCATAGTTACAATCCTGGCTGTATAACCATCTATATATTTGAACTCAAGTTATCTAAGTTCTCTGGGTCTAAGATTTCTCATCAGTACTATTAGGAGGTTGGATTTAATAATCTCCTATTTCCTTTTCTAAAATCCAGTGAGTCTGACCTATTTCATGTTCAGAGATGTGGGATATATGAGGACTTCTCTGGAGTGGAAGAGAAGAAGGAGTCCATGCCCACAAGAGCTTATATTCTTATTGACAGAGTAAGGGAATAAAAAACAAAATAAGCTGGGATGTAATTAAAACAAGCTGACAGTTAATGACTTAGTACAGTTATAAAACTATGTATTAGGTACTGAGTTAAGGACTCTTAAACAACATTATTAATTTTTATACTTTGGAAATGGGGTCTCACTCTGTTACCCAGGCTGGTCTTGAACTCCTGAGCTCAAGCAATCCACCTGCCTTGGCCTCCCAAAGTGCTGGGATTACATGTGTGAGCAACTTCAGTCTTTATGATATTAATGAATATTAAGTTGTCAGGGAAGGTCAGGTTTTTGTGAACTGCACTGATGGGAGAAGTTTTATGCAGAAAATATGCTTATGTAAGTAGAGATAATGGATGTGGAAATTCAGGGTACAGCAACAAACGGCATTCCTCGCAGGGGAATTTGTGGGAGGAAATCCTGTGTCCTTATCAGGACATAGGATGAGCACTGTCGATATGGCTTCTGTCTGTGCGTTTTTTCAGTATGATTTTTTCTCATAACAAATCTGCTTTTGTGAATCAAATGTCAGTTTCTTTCACTTGCTTCAGAATGCTAAGAAAGATTTATCAAGAGCCTGGAACCATAGACTTGAAATCTCTGGATGATCCTGGAATTTTTCTCGGTTTCAAAAGCACAGATTTATCGCATGATCTAAGGCAGTGATTCATGGACTCAAAATCTTTCATCTGGAATAATACCGAAGAGGAGAGGCCCACTCATGTGGTGTACTCTGTTCTCATGGGTGTGCCAAGGCTTTTCAGTATCTCTGGCCCCCCGGCTGACACCCCACCCCATTCTGTCCCACTGAAGAAAGTATACTAGAATGCAAATAAGCAGGGGAGACATTGTTATAGGCATTACTTTTGTTCACTCCATTAAAAAATGGTTCCTTTGCAGACTTGGTTAACCTAACTGTTTTTAGTTAATAATAGATTTCATTTATTGTTTAGTATGTGCTGGGCATTCGACCAAGCACTTGGAGATGACTATCATTTAAGTATCGCAATAACCCTGTTACTTATGGATGACTATTATACTCATCTTTTCTAGGTGCCTGGCTCTGTATCAGGTTTTACATGGATTACCTTATGTAATCCTAACCATAGCACTATAAAATGTTTACTATTGTTATCATAATTTTTCAAGTCTTCAACTTTTTTCCTTTAATCTCAGGGGTACATGTGCAAGATGTGCAGGTTTATTACATAGGTAAATGTGTGCCATGATGGTTTGCTGCATAGATCATCCTGTCACCTAGGTATTAAGCCCAGCATCCATTAGCTATTCTTCCTGATGCTCTCCTTTCCTCACCACCCCACCATGACAGGCCCTTGTATGTGTTGTTTCCCACCATGTGTCAATGTGTTTTCATTATTCAGCTCCTACTTGTAAGTGAGAACGTGTGGTGTTTTGTTTTTTGTTCCTGTGTTAGTTTGCTGAGGATAATGGCTTCCAGCGCTATCATTTGCAAGGACATGATCTCATTCCCTTTTATGGATACATAGTATCCAACTGTGTATATGTACCACATTTTCTTTATCAGTCTATCACTGACAGATATTTGGGTTGATTTCATGTCTTTTCTATTGTGAATAGCGATGCAGTGATATATGCATGTATTTTTGTAATAGAATGATTTATATTACTTTGGATATATATATACAGTAATGGGATTGCTGAGTCCAGTGGTATTTCCATCTCTAGATCTTTGAGGAATTGCCACACTGTCTTCCACAATGGTTGAACTAATTCACAATATTTCCACCAATAGTGTAAAAGTGTTCCTTTTTCCCTCCAAACTTGCCAGCATTTGCTGTTGAGGATTATTTGTTAATGACCACTATTCTGACTGGTGAAAGATGGTATCTCATTGTAGTTTTGATTTGCATTATTTAATGATCAGCGATGTTGAGCTTTTTTTCATATGTTTGTTGAACACACAAATGTTTTCTTTTGAGAAGCGTCTGTTCATGTCCTTTGCCCACTTTTTAATGAGTTTGTTTATTTTTTTATGTAAATTTGTTTAAGTTCCTTGTAGACTCTGGCTATCAGACTTTTGTCAGATGAATGGATTGCAAAAATTTTCTCCCATGCTGTAGGTTGTCTGTTCACTCTGATGCTAGTCACTTTTTCTTTTTCTTTGCAGAAAGAAGCTCGTTAGTTTAATTAGATCCCATTTGTCAAGTTTTGCTTTTGCTGCAGTTGTATTTCGTGTTTTTGTCATGAAATTTTTACTTGTGCCTAGGTCCTGAATGTTATCACCTAGATTTTCTTCTAGCAGTTTTATAGTTTTGAGCTTTACATATAAGTCTTTAATCTGTCTTGAATTAATTTTTTGGATAAGGTGTAAGAAAGGGGTCTTGCTTCAATTTTCTGCATATATCTAGCCAGTTCTCCTAGCGCTACTTATTAAATAGGGAATCCTTTCCCTGTTGCTTGTATTTGTCAGGTTTGTCAATGATCAGATAGTTGTAGGTGTGCAATCTTATTTACAAATTCTCTATTCTGTTCCATTTGTTTATGTATCTGTTTTTGTACCAGCACTATGCTGTTTTGGTTATTGTAGCCTTGTTGTATAGCTAAAGTTGGGTAGTATGATGCCTCCAGCTTTGTTCTTTTTGCTTAGGATTTTCTTGGCTATTCAGGCTCTTTTTTGGTGCCATATGAATTTTAAAATAGAATTTTCTAATTCTGTAAAGAATAAAATGGTAGTTTAATGGGAATAGTATTGAATCTATAAATTGCTTTGTGCAGTATGGCCATTTTCACAATATTGATTCTTTTTATCTGTGAGCATGGAATGTTTGTCCATATGTTTGTGTCCTTTCTGATTTCTTGGAACAGTGGTCTGAAGTTCTTCTTGAAGAGATCCTTCATTTCTCTTGTTAGCTGTATTCATAGGTATCTTATTATTTTTGTAGCAATTGTGAATGGGAGTTAACTTATAATTTGGCTCTCTGCTTGCCTATTGCTAGTGTATAGGAATGCTAGTGATTTTTGCACCTTAATTTTTTATCTTTAGACTTTACTGAAGTTGCTTATCAGCTTAAGAATCTTTTGAGCTGAGACGATGGGGTTTTCTAGATATAGGATCATGTCATTTGCAAAGATAATTTTACTTCCTTTATTTCTATTTGAATATCTTTTATTTCTTTTTCTTGCCTAATTTCCCTGGCCAGAACTTTCAACACTGTGTTGAATAGGAGTGGTGAGAGAGTGCAGGCTTATTTTATGCTGGTTTTCAAGGGGAATGCTCCAAGTTTTTGCCCATTGAGTGTGATATTGGCTGTGGGTTTGTTATATATGGCTCCTATTATCTTGAGGCATATTCCTTTAATACCTAGTTTATTGAGAGTTTTTAACATGAAGTGATGTTAAACTTTATCAAAGGCCCTTTCTGCATCTGTTGAGATAATCATGTGTTTTCTGTCTTTAGTTCTGTTTTTGTGATGATTCACATTTATTGGTTTATGTATGTTGAACCACCCTTGCATCCCAGGGATGAAGCCAACTTGATCGTGGTGCATAAGCTTTTTGATGTGCTGCTGGATTTGGTTTGCCAGTATTTTATTGAGAAGTTTTACATCAATATTTGTTAGGGATATTGGCCTGAAATTTATTTTTAATTGTATCTCTGCTAGGTGTTGGTATCAGGATGATGCTGGCCTCATAAAATAAGTTAAGTAGTAGTTCCTACTTTTCAATTTTTGGAATAGTTTTAGTAGAAATGGTACCAGCTCTTCTTTGTATCTCTGGTGGAATTCAGCTATAAATATGTCTGGTCCTGGGGAATTTTGGTTGGTAAGCTATTTATTACTTCTTCAATTTCAGAACCTGTTATTGGTCTATTCAGGGATTCAGTTTCCTCCTAGTTCAGTCTTGGGAGGGTGTATGTGTCTGGAATTTATCCATTTCTTCTAGATATTCTGGTTTCTATGCATAGAGGTGTTTATACTATCCTCTGATGGTTGTTTGCATTTCTGTTGGATCAGTGGTGATATCCCTCTTATTATTTCTGATTGCATCGTTATTTTATAGTTGAGAAAACAGACTCTGAGACAGTGATGTGATTTGGCTCTGTGTCCCCACTCAAATCCCATCTGGAACTGTAATTCCCATGTGCTGGGGGAGGGGTCTGGTAAGAGGTGATTGAATCATGGGGGCTGACTTCCCCCTTGCTGTTCTTGTGATATTGAGTAAATTCTCATGAGATCTGGTTGTTTGAAGGTGTGTGGAACTTCCCCATTTGCTCTCTTTCTCTCCTGCCACTGTGTAAGATGTGCCTTGCTTCTCCTTTACCTTCTGCCATGATTGTAAATTTACTGAGGCCTCCCCTTAGCCCTGCAGAACTGTGAGTCAGTTAAACCTCTTTTCTTTATAAATTACTCCATCTCAGGTAGTTCTTTATAGCATGTGAAAATGGACTAATACAGACAAGAAGGGACTTGCAGAAGTCCTTCCTTGACAGTAGGTGGTAGAGTTAGGATCTGGACCAAGATTTTTGTGACCTTAGCGACTGTGTTCTTAACCACAGGATATTATTCAGGAAAATTTTCCTAAACTAGCAAAGCAGGACAACATTCAACCCCAGGTAATACAGAGAACACCACAAAGATATTCCTCAAGAAGAGCAACCCCAAGGCACATAATCATTAGATTCACCAGGGTTGAAATGAAGGAGAAAATACTAAGGGCAGCCAGAGAGAAAGGTCAGGTTACCCACAAAGGGAAGCCTATCAGACTTAACAGCAGATCTCTCAGCAGAAACTCTACAAGCCAGAAGAGAGTGAGGGCCAATATTCAACATCCTTAAAGAACAGAACTTTCAGCCCAGAATTTCATATCCTGCCAAACTAAGCTTCATAACTGAAGGAAAAATAAAATATTTTATGAACAAACAAGTACTCAGAGATTTTATTACCACCAGGTCTGCTTTACAAGAGCTTCTGAAAGAAGCATTACACATAGAAAGAAACAACCAGTATTAGCCTTTCTAAAAATATACCAAAAAGTAAAGAGCATCAATATAAAGAAGAAGTTACATCAACGAATGGATAAAACAGCCAGTTAACAGCAAATGGCAGTAATCCTAAATTTAAATAGACTAAGTCCCCCAATCAAAAGATACAGCCAAAACCAAATGGTATGCTACATCCAGATCCATTTCACATGCAAGGGTACACAAAGACTCAAAACAAAGGGATGGAGAAAGATTTACCAACCAAATGGAAAGCAAAAATAAATAAATAAATAAATAAATAAATAAATAAATAAATAAATAAATAACAGAAGTTGCAATCCTCGTATCTGATAAAATAGATTTTAAAGCAACAAAGATATAGTGGTAAAGGAATCAATGCAACAATAAGAGCTAACGATCCTAACACCCAGATACATAGAGACTTAGACTCAATGAGACAGAAAATAAATAAGGATATCAAGGACTCGAACTCAGATCTGGAACAAGTAAACTTAATAAATGTTTGTAGAGCTCTCCACTTTAAACACACAAAATATACATTCTTGTCAATACCACATCACACCTACTCATAGGTTTAAATGAAATATTGATTGGCCATTATTAATACCCATTTCTTTTAGAATAAAGCAACATTTTCATTCCCTCTCCCTCTTTTTCTTCCTCTTTCTTCCTCTCCTTCACTCCTTTTCTTTCCTTCTCCCAAAAAAAGAAAATAGAAAAAAGAAATCAACTTGTAGACCTCTAGATCCAGGTCGGCAATGTCTCTCTCATTGCCTGATTTCCTTCCTTCCTTCCCCTCCCTCCCTCCCTCCCTCCCTCCCTTTCTCCCTCCCTTCCTTCCTCCCTCCCTTCCTCCTTTCCTCCTTTCCTCCCTTCCTGCCTTCCTAAAAAAAAAGAAAAGTTACCTATGGCACCACTCACAACTCATTATATCACAAAATTCAGACTCTCCCTGTGATTGAGCAATACTGAGGTACAGGATTATTTTCTGTGACTTCTTTTAAGTTGCACTAAATATGGCTAATGTGAATCAGGTGATTTGGAAAGTGTAAAGATAACTGGTAATACTAGGATACTCATGCCTTGCTGAGCAACAGCATTTGCTGTTTGAAATAATGACTAGAATAATGATGTTTTCCCTGGCTATGCGATGCATGACTGGTCCTCAATTTATCTTGTACAGTACACAGGTGATACACTCAAGTTTTCTGGGAGCTCTTAGGCTAATGTAAAATCACAAGAGGCTCATTCCCAAGTGACCTCAGGCGTCAACATCTGGTTACCTGCCATGTACCATGCAGGCCAAATAATTCATATACCTTTTGACTATGTACTTTCATCCTAAATGTTCACATGGATGGAATTAAAGATTTTAATGCCTAACAATGCATGAACTCAGAGATAGGAAAGGATGTGACATGGCAGGCACTAAGTACCCAGTTGTGCAAAGAAAGGAGTCACAACAGATTTGGGGAGATTAAAAAATGCAAGAGACTTGTCTTACTTACTGCATTAATGTAAATCTCATCTGTCCCAAGAATGAAGATGCAAACCTCCCACATATTTCCTTGAATGTCTGTGTAATATCAGACATTGTGCTAGACAGTAGGAAAGCAGAGGAGAAGATAAGAAAACCACTTTAGGCTTATGGTGTGGCCTGAACAAATATATGATGGTATTAACAACACATGATGGCTTCTATGAAAGGAAGAGGACAGGCTGTTACGACAGCACTTAGTGGGGAGTGAAAGACAGTTTGGGAAGGCCAATCTCAGGAAGGGATATCTAAGTACAGACTGAAACTTGAATGAGAGTTGGCGAAGCAAGAGAGAATTGGGGATTCTGTACCAGGAAGAGGCAAGAGCTATTTGAAGGCCAACAGAGATAAAAGTCCGGTGTTGATCTCTTGGTGGAGGTAAATGGTATGAAGGGGATAAAAGGAGAAAGGGCATGACTAGATGTGAAGTAGGTGGGGTGGGTGGGATGCAGATTGTAGAAGGCTTTGTAATTTGTACTCAGAATATTGAGATTTTATTCTAAGGCCAATGGAAAGTCATTGAAAGGTTTCAAGCAGGCATCTTGCTAAGCAAATTTCAACTGGTGGTAGGAGAAATATGGTAATGCTAACAGCTAGCTCAAGTAATTCAGGTTCAACATTATTTATCTACGAGTGGATATTCTGGATTGTTTGCCTGCGTTAACTTTCATCTGCAATTGCAGGACACTCCATGTTTAGGATGGCACCTGGGTTCTCAGGATATTCCTGACACAGGAGCCTGGCTAATTCAGGTGCTAAGATCAGGGCAAAAGTAAGATTGAGGGCTTGGTTCACATAAGGCTTGACTTTTCAACTCTGCCCTTTGGTTACAGAATTAGCAGTCTTACAAATGCATTCTCTTGAGGAGAGATGGGAGTGTGGTATGGCTCTGCTCAACTCAGCACTAGACAAAGGGTAGTCAGTGAGCAGTGTGTGGCTTAAGAAATTTAGCTTGGGCCTCTGAGCCATGTGTTAGGGAACTGGCTATAGAAAAATTATAATCCAGAATTGGGGCTATTAGTCAAGTCATACTGACTGAATGTCTGAGAATCTCAAATTGACACCCTTAAACACTGAAGTGAGCTTCTCTCCTGCTATTAAATAAACCAGTTGAATACTAACCTCAATGTTAGGAGGTGGCTTTTGCTTACCATATAACTCTTCTTCTGACAGTATTTTATAACTTGCCTTTCTTGTTCCCTGATTGCTTTTAGTTATCTATAGCCCATTGTGACATTATCCAAGAATGTATGGCCTTGCCACCTATATTATGAAGTCAACACAAGTTGTTGTAACAGATTCTTAGATTGCTACAATCTTGGTCTAAGGCTTGCCAAAAATCTTAAATGGACTCTCAGCCTACCATAAAATATTTCTGGAATGGTCAATAGATTGAATTCTAAAGAGAAATAGAATCTTATTTGGAATGTTATTTGGTCTTATTTGGAAAGTTATTCATTCAACTTGGCTAACTTTACCAAATATCCATTCTATAAAGAACTGTCTTCTAGGTGCAATGTAGGATTAAAGATGAACCTGGCAAGGTCATGCCCTTAAACACTGGGGGAGCCAAGGGAGATAGTATAAGAGAGATGACATGATACTAAAATGTAAATGTGTTTTTGTTTCCTTTCTATCAGATAACATTCAATAATTTGTAAGTGTCAAGTATCATAAAACATGTTCAACACCCCTCCTCAGACAAAGGGTGGTTCAGCCTCTATCCCAAATGCCTATGTATAATACTGTTAAAAGTCTTTTTTGTATTTATTTAGCATCAAAAAATACTAAATAAATACAAAAAGTCAATGATTCACTCCAACCAGTGTTCACAGACAACTCTATTTGCTTTTTCTGATTTTTAATGGATACAGGCCATATAGTTAAATTATATATTCAATAAACCTGATACTTGACTCCTCTTGTCGTGGCTTGACAGTATCCTTAAACTTCAATGGGCCAGAAAATAGAATTACACAATTATTGCTCTGCCCAAGAGCAATAAAATTGATGGATGAAATGATAAAGGTTAGCTAAGATGACATAATCAGAACTATATACCATTTCTGAATACTAGCTCTTTCTTACCAAAATTGTAACAGCAAACTTTCCCCATCTAGACTAAAAATTTACAAAAACCATATGTGTGAATATTGATGTCTTCCTCTGGGAAGTTTCTAAATTATCATTTAGTGAAGATTTTATGTATAATAATCATGTTATATGCATTTCCTTTGGTTTTTCTAGTGTTTTCACATTCTTCATAGTGTTCCCAAGTGCATTTTATGTCAGCCTGATCTTTAGACCCCTGTAAGACTAAACAGGCTACTCAGGCCATTCTCCTATTTTACAAGTGAACAAGTAGAGGCACAGAATTTTTAATGCATCACTCATGGCAAATACAACTGATGAGTATCAGTACTAGAGGTAGAACTCAGTGCTCTGACTGACACATTTTTAGCATGGTGATTTAGAACACAGATCTTATCCATGTATCAAGTCCTAGCTCTACTACTACCAACTATAAACTGTTCAAAGTTCATAATCACCCTTCTAACTCTGTTTCCTCATTTATAAATTTGTTAATTATAAAAGCTATTTCATGGCACCATTGTGAGAATCCAGCAATCTGTTGTGTATATAGTGCTTAGTATTGTGCTCATCACATAGTAAGCACTCAAAAATGATTAGGTATCATTAACACTAATTCCCAGTGTGCATTGTACTGTGTTGTGCTGCGGTCTATAAGTATGAAGTGTTAGAACATCAGCAACTAAAAGTATATTGAAACATTACCATCATAAAACTATATCTATATTTAACAGCAGGACATTCTCAGTCACCCAAAATGCTTTCTCTAGTAGGGACTGTTCAGGACAGACTACCTTTCTGCTGGCAATAGTTTTGCTTTTCACATATCTTTCAGCACAAAGGGTTCTGATGGTTCTCCAAAAATGGCCATTTTTACCTTTGACTTAGGGGGATAAAAAGGGAGCTAGACACATCTAACATGCCTGAAATACTGGCAGCCTGGGACTCAAATAGTACTCCTTTGCACTACCACCACTTGCAGCTCTACCAATTTATTTTAAAAGCACATATTTTCTGAATGAAAGTTGGGATGTTGGGGAGCTCTTGTGTTTTGTAGGAGGTAGAAGAAGTGGTTACATTTGCCTGTTTCCTTGCAGGGACTTGTGATCGATAGAGATGGGCTAGAAATGCTTGCTTTTAGCATGTAACAAGATGGGAGATATCTTCCTCAGGATTTTGTTCTCTTTGGATGAAGTTTCTAATAGTAGTAAGGTCAAATTGTCCAGATATCAGCTAAGCTGATGTACCACCCGGCATATCTTATGCCCAAAGTTAAAACTGCAGAACATTGGTAGATTAGTAAGAAAAAATTTCTGGATGGGTTGAGAGAATGATCCCTACATTGAGAAGAAATGTCATTTCTCATTGATTGCTTCCATTTTTTTCAATATTCTATAGTTAACTTATTCATTTATGCCTTCATTTGTTCTTTTATTCAGCTAGTATTTGTTGATGATGGGTGTATAATGATAAGCAAAAAGCAGATATGATATTTGCCTTTAAGAGGCCTATACTTAGTGTGGGAGACAGCTGTTAAAGAAATAATCACATAACATAGTTACCAGTTGCTAAATTCATAGGTCCTTGAAAAATCTCAAATATTCATCAAATGATGATAATAAATCTTGGGGTAGTTTTATTTGGATAGAATCTGATTGGAGATTTTTAATTTTTCTCTTCTCCTTTTTGAATGCCTGTAACTTGAAAAATTGCTTTTTTGATGCTGTCCTATAAATCCTGTAAGCTTTCTTCATTCCTTTTCATTTTTTCTTCTTCTGACTATATATTTTCAAGTAAACTGTCTAAGTTCACAGTTTTTTTTCTTCTGCTAGATCTATTTCGCTATTGATGCTTTCTGCTGCATTTTTTATTTTCTTCATTGTATTTTTCAGCTCTGGAATTTCTGTTTGATTTTCTAAACTTATTTTAATCTCTCTATTAAATTTCTTGTTCTGGTCCTTTATTGGTTTCTTCAATTCATTGAATTGTTTCTCTGCATTTTATTGCAGTTTGTTGAGCTTACTTAAAGCAGTTATTCTGAATTATTTGTTGGGTAGTTCATACATCTCCATTTCTTTAGGGCCAATAATTGGTACTTTATTTTGTCTGTTTGGTGATGACATGTTTCTTTGATTGCTTCTGATACTCTGGCTATGAATTGAGATATGTGCACTTAAAGAAGTAGATATTTATTACAGTATTTGCAAACTAGCTTTGTCTGGGATGCTCTTTAACAGTAAATCTGTCTAGAGATTCTGCGAAGGCTGGCTGGCATGGTCACTAAGTCTGGAACCACTGTGGCTGTTGTGCTGAGAAGTACCTTAAATTTGGGACTGCTACAACTAGAATAATGCTAGGCAGAAATTTCATGACCTCTGAGACTGGCATGGATATAATTGTACCTATTTTAGGGGTACATGTGATACTATGATACACTTTTACAATATGTACTGATCAAATCAAGGTAATTGAGATATCCATCAACTCAAACATTACTATTTTCTTTGTATTAAGAACCTTATAATTCCTCTAGCTATTCTGAAATACATAATAAATTGTTGTTAATTAGAATTATTCTACTATACTACTAATGTTAGAACTTATTTCTTCCATTTTCCTACAGTTTTAACAAATTGCATTTTTTTATTGTTGTGCTATAACCATGTACTGTGTTCTCCAACCTGATTTTCTTAGCTCCTGTGAAAGTTTTTTTGTATGTAGATATTGTTCAAATTGATGTTTCTGCAGGGGCAATCCCTGGGAGAGTTCTATTCTTCCATCTTGCTTTTTCTTCTCATCCATCATGTAAGAAATAGATAAATAAAATGTAATATGTCTGTACAATAACAGCTATAAAGAAGAGCAAAGTACTGATACATGCTGCAACATGAATGAACCTTGAAAACATGCTAAGTGAAAGAAGCCAGACACAAAAGACCACATTATATGAGTCCATTAATATAAATTGTCCAGAATAGGCAAGTCCATAGAGACAGAAGACAGATTAGTGGTTACCAAGGACTAGAGTGGTTGGTGGGAATGGGGAGTGACTGCTAATCTGGGGTTTCTTTTTGGGGTGACAAAACTGTTTTAAAGTTTAATGTAGTGACTTGCACACTTTAAATAGTTGAAGTAAGTAGTATGTGAATTATATACTAACAAAGCTGTTATAGTTACAAAAAGGTCCATGAGAGCACAGAAAAAGGCAATCTGATCTATTCTTCAGAACTAGAAAAGTAGGCCTCCCTGAGGAAGTTATGTCTAAATGGAGATCTTCAAGAAGTGTAGGAATAACTTAGATAAAGGTGGTTTAGAGGATGGAGAAGAGTATTCCCAACAAAAGGAGGTATGTGGAGCATAGAAGGAGTGTAGAGAATTCTGGGACAGCTGGATCTCTGAGAGCAAGAAAAGGAGTGATGCACGGTGGGCTGGAGAAGTCAAAAGGATGACTACTTAACTGCAGGCAGGTGCTGTTCCAGATGCAATATAAGCAAGGTCTAATGTAATCTCTCTTATTGTCCCTTGAGGTAGCAACAGTTATAGTTAGGGACCAATAATGAAGGACTATTTTTTTTTTTTTTTTGAGACGGAGTTTCGCTCTTGTTACCCGGGCTGGAGTGCAATGGCGCGATCTCAGCTCACTGCACCTCCGCCTCCTGGGTTCAGGCAATTCTCCTGCCTCAGCCTCCTGAGTAGCTGGGATTACAGGCACGCGCCACCATGCCCAGCTAATTTTTTGTATCTTTAGTTGATAAAATATTTGTCTTGGTTGTAAGATTGGAGAACAGTGAAAAGAACACGGGCAAGATATGATTAGGTATGTATTTAAAAAATCCCTCTGGCTGCTGTGTGAAGCAATGCTAGAACTGAAGAGGTCATAAACTTTACATCTTGTAAGAGGAAACTACAGAAAGGCCCCCTTTAAATTCTAATTTCTGCTGTGTATCATATGTTTATTTTTGAAGAATCAATGGATGAACAGTGTGGAGTAATGAAACTATTCAGAAAGCTGGGCACAGTGTCCTGCACATAATCTAAGAGCTATTCTGCAAATGGATGAATCATAGATCCTTTATTCAATCAATTTTAGATAAATTAGCTGTCTCCATCAGGGCAGAGCATTGAGTACCTCAGGCATTTTCCTGTAGATGTCAGGTTGATAAGAAAAGATTTGTATCATGTGACATTATTGACCTGGGTATCAGCAGGTAGTAAATAAAGTGTAGGGGTTCAGGCACAGGTGTTTGGGTCAGACAAACACTGATTCTGGAATTATAGAACAGGCATTTGCCCTGAGCCAGGCCTAATGAGTCAGGTGCAGAAAAAACTCAGAGGATGGTTCAGAGCATCACTACAAGAGGGTTCCATAACATTTCCTGTCACTCAAAGGTCTCAGTCAGTAAGCATGACATGTATTATAACTCATTGTAAGTATAGTCAATCCTTTGTATCCCTGGGTTCCATTTTCATGAATTCAACCAACTGTGGATTGAAAATATTTGAAAAAATACATGGTTACACCTATCCTGAACATGTACACATCTTTTTCCTTTTCATTTTCCTAAACAATACAGTATGACAACTACTTACATAGCATTTACATTGTATTATGTATTATAAATAATCTAGTATAGTATACAGGAGGATATACATAGGTTATATGCAAATATAACAGCATTTTATATAAGGAACTTGAACACCCACAGATTTTGATATACTCAGGGTCCTGGAACCTCTCCCCTACAGATACCAAGTGATGAATGTATAGTATGACAGCACTAGGTGAAGAGTGCTGTAATGGATGGAGAAGGCTCTCAGCTGAGAGCCTTAAAGTCAGTTAAGACCCTGAAACATAAGTTTATAAAGCTGCCTGTTGGTGAGGCCCCAAAAGAGCCACTTTCTCATCATGCTGACAAGATGAATAATTTTACTAGCACCAGTGCTACCACCTCAGAGTGGGGCAAGAGGTAAATAGAGGGTTACATTTGGAGGGTGTATTAATTTTCCATTGCTGCTGTAAGAAACTACCACAAACATTGTGGCTTGCAACAACACAAATTTCACAAATATTACCTGTGATTATGGAAGTCAGAAGTCTGATATGGATATTGCTAGATAAAATTCATTTATCAGCAGAGCTGCATTCATTTCTGGATTCTCTAGGGAAGAGTTTATTTCATTGCTTTTTCAGACTTCTAGAGACTGCACTGCCTGCATTTCTCAATTCATGGCTCTTTTCCTACATCTGTATAGCTAATGAAGTTGGGCTGGGTTCTTCCCAAGAGCAGTAATCTTTCTATTTCTCTCTTTTCTGCCTCCTTGTTCTGCTGTGAAGAACCGTGTGATTGCATTGGGTCCACTCAGATAATCCATGAGAATTTTTCTATTTTAAGGTCAGCTGATTAACAACATTAATTCCATCTGCAACCTTAATTCCCCTTTGCCATGTAATATAACATGTTTATTTTTTCCAGGGATAAAACATAGACATTTTGGAGGGCTATGTTTTCTGCCCACCACAGAATGCAGAGTTTATAAAATGGTAAACATATTACTCTCTCTTTTCCTGGAGGTAAAAATTTGGCATGGGTTCCTCCACTCCCCTTCTAAAAGACTGAAGGTGCCATGTATGTTTATTGCAAGACTATTTACAGTTGCAAAGACTAGGAGCCAACCCAAATGCCCAACAGTGATAAAATGGATAACAAAAATGTGGCACGTATACATCATGGAATACTATGCAGTCATAAAAACGAATGAGTTCATATCCTTTGCAAGGACATGGATGAAGCTGGAAGCCATTATCCTCAGTAAGCTAACACAGGAATAGAAAACCAAACACCGCATGTTCTCACTCATAAATGGGAGTTTAACAATGAGAACACATGGACACAGCAGGAGAACATCGCATATAGGGGCCTGTTGTGGAGCAGGGGGAACGGGGAGGCGCGGGGAGCATTAGGACAAATATCTAATCCGTGTGGGGCTTAAAACCTAGGTGACAGGTTGGTAGGCGCAGCAAACCACCATGGCACAAGAATACCTATGTAACAAACCTGCATGTTCAGCACATGTATCTCAGAACTTAAAGTTAAAAAAAAAAAAAAAAGATTGAGGGTGTGAAACATTCTCTTTTTGGGGACTGGTTATTATATTCTGTCTGAATGTTGCTAGAAGACTAGGCTAGTAGAGTACTGAGGTTGCTAGAATGTAGAAAGGGGTGGTGGAGAGATTGTGTGGAGATACAGAGAGATATATGTATATGAGGGGGAAAAGGGTCAGGAGAAGGCAGCCCCTATTCTCAATATTTGGTATGAAATAATATGTGAACTTTCCTTGGGTTGAGTAGAGGCCTCAGAAGGTAATCTGCTACTCCCTCTATATCCTTTTGCCTAAGGGAGGGTAACTTGTTGGGCTATCTATACTTGAGCAATAAAAGGTTGTGGGTTGGACTGTCCAGGAGAGGGCTGGCAGTGGGGTGACAATTTGAGCTAGATAGGGCTTTCATGCTAGAAGAGTCATCACAAAGTATACCCTACGAGAGTTTGAAACCCTGCTAAGAGAGGAACTAACTTCCAGACAGCCTCAGAGAAAACTAGGAACCAGTCAGAATGGGGATAACTTACTCAGAGCAATTACACTGGAGATAAGGTCTACTTTCCACCCAACACAAGTGGGTATGCACTTTAGAAAGGGGGCAGGTACAGGCATGGACTGCATCCTTCCCTACATATAAAACTGGAGGAGACATGATTTATTTAGCCTTGGATATGGTACTGAGGGTGCCAAAGGCTTTATTAGAGTACAGTCAGTAGCAGTTACTGGGAAAAATAAAGTTATTTGATGTTTGAATCAATTGAAAATGTAGATTTCTCATAGCTAAAATAATTATGATAATGATAGTTAACATTTATATAGCATACAGATGCTTACATTAAGTGCTTTATATGTATTAATTTAGTTAATCATTAAAAAATCGATGAGTTAGAATTATATGAGGTGTTAACAAAAACAGAAGAACTCTGTGAAATATTTGAAGAGATTTATTCTAAGCAAGTTATGAGTGACCAATTGCCAGTGACACAGCCCCAGGTACTCCTAGGAATGTATGCTCAAGGTTGTCAGGCTACATGTTAGTTTTATACATTTTAAGGAGACATAAGACATCAGTCAATATTGATGTAAGATGTACATTGGTTCAGTCTGAAATGTTGGGACAACTGGTAGTGGGGGTGTCCAGGTCATTGGTGAAGTCAAAAATATTCTAATTGGCAATTGGTTCTTTCAATCAATTTATCTAAAGACCTGAAATCCATAAAAGAGAGTGTCTGGGTTAAGACAAGAGGTTGTGAAGACCAGAGTTCTTATTATGCAGATGAAGTCTCCAGGTAGCAGGCTTAAAAAAAAATAAATTGTAGCCGGGCACGGTGGCTCAAGCCTGTAATCCCAGCACTTTGGGAGGCCGAGGTGGGTGGATCACGAGGTCAACAGATCGAGACCATCCTGGTCAACATGGTGAAACCCCGTCTCTACTAAAAATACAAAAAATTAGCTGAGCATGGTGGCGTGTGCCTGTAATCCCAACTACTCAGGAGGCTGAGGCAGGAGAATTGCCTGAACCCAGGAGGCGGAGGTTGCGATGAGCCGAGATCACGCCATTGCACTCCAGCCTGGGTAACGAGCAAAACTCCATCTCAAAAAAAAAAAAAAAAAAAAAAATATATATATATATATATATATATATATATATATATATATATATATAGTAAATGTTTCTTATCAGACTTAAAAAGGTGCCAGACTCTTAGTTAATTCTCTCCTGGATCAAGGAATAGACTGGAAAGGGAAGGGGATTCTCTACAGAAAGTAGATTTTCCCAGGAAGAGATAGCTTTGCAAGACTATTTGAAAATATGTCAAAGAAATATATATTAAGAGTAAAATACTTTAATTTCTTTCATTGCCCACTATCTGTCATGTGATGCTGTACAACAATCAGTCTGGAATGCGGTATCTTAGTGCTACAAAAAGTCTTAAGATCTCTGTTTTAATGTTAATACTGGTCAGTTGTGCCTGAATTCCCAAGGAGGTGGGTATAATGAGGCATATCTGACCCCCACTTCCTGTCATAGCCTGAACTCATTTTTCAGGTTAATTTGGAATGCCCTTGGCCAAGAGGAAGGGCCCATTCTGACAGTTGGGGGGCTTAGAATTTTAATTTTGGTTTACTAGAGGCACAAAGAGAATAAGTAATGAGTCCAGCACCATACAGATATAGGTGGTAGAACTGAAATTTGAGCCTGGGAAATTAGGCTGAAATATCAATGTTCTTAAAGAATTACCTTTTTAAAAAACATCAGAGTACATTTATGGGGAATTAGTATAAAAATGCCTTTCCAAGTCACTAGAATTATGTTCTGCTATTGGATTCATTCATTCAGTGGACATTTATTAAGAGCCCAGCATGTTTAAAGAATGGCTGGAGTATAGTAAGCAAGAGAAATAATTATAGAAGCTAAAGGAAGAGAGGTAGTGGACCAGCTTATGTAACGTCTTGGTTTCTGTATGGACGTTAGTTTCATTCTCAATAAGATGGGGAGCCTTGGGAAGGTATTTAGTAGAGGCGTGATATGATTTGACTTATGTTGTAAAAGAATTATGTGTTACATTTAAATTAAGTTAGGGGAAATGGGAGGACAATAAGGGAAGCATGGCCAGTTAGGAAGCTGTTGTAAGAGTGTATGAAAGAGTTAGTAACAGCTGGTCAACAGAGGAGGGGATGAGTTATGGATGGATTCTGGATGTATTTTGAAGGTGGAGCTAATGTGATTGACACGTGGATTGATTCTGAGATCTGATAGAGGAAAGAAGTTACTTCCAATTCTAAGAGTTACTTATAAACTGAAGCTCATAGCATCAGCACCACAGCCTTTACTGGTTGGGGCTGTCCTCATTATTATAATGCTTGTCAAATGTTGTTTTATTGTGTTTAAAAAATTACTCATGCAATTTTTTTTTTTCTTCATAAATGAGAGGACAAAGGTAGAGTTCAAGTGAGAGGAAATGAGCTTTGTGAAAATATCCCATAGGAGTATGCTCTTCATGTGAATGTGGTTTTCACGTCATAGTGGCAAACATCATGATGAGTACCTCTGCTCTGCAGGCCTGTTATGGGTTGAATTGTGTCCCCTAATAAAAGATATATTGGAGTCCTAACCTCCAGTGTTGTAGACTTTGAGAGAGGTAATCTAGTTAAAATGAGGCCATTAGGGTGGGTCCTAATTAATATGACTGTTATACTTACAAAAAGAGAAAATCTGGACACACAACATCCACACAAGGAGAGCACCTTATGAAGACAAAGGCAGAGATCTGGGTGATGATGCCAATGCAAACCACCAGAAGCTGGGAGAGAGGCATGGGATATCTCTCACTGCCCTCAAGGAATCCACTTGGCCAACACCTTGATCTTGGACTCCTCACCTTCAGAACTGTGAGGTAATACATTTCTTTTGTTTAAGCCACCCAGTTCGCTATACTCTGTTATTGCAACCTTGGCTAACTAATAAAAGCTTTCTGAGCAAAGACTTTCAAAAATCACCACCGACTGTGAGGAAAAAATTGGCAAAATCATTGGGAGGTGGCATCACTATATCATCTAGTACAGTGTCAGGCACACAGTTCATCTTCAATAAACATTTGTTGCCTGACAGAATATCTAATGTATGTAAATATCTAATACATAATAGATATTCAACAAATACTTTTTTTCTCCCTTAACTTAAGCACTAAAAATGATTGAAAACTGTCATATGCTTTTTTGAGATCTTCCACAGAAAATCACATATTCCAATGTCAGTCAGCCCAGTCAGATCTTGCCCAGAATGGTTCTGGTTTTCTCTTAAATGATATCACTGCATCAAGATTCTATAATGTAAGATAATATTAGTAGCTTTTAGGAAGTCAAAACCCAAGCTCTATTTTCATTAACCATGATAATGAGAAGAAAAGAGAATGCAGAAATGAAAAATAAAAATTTTAGCAACATAATTATGTTATAGTCCTTTTAAAATTACAGTTAAGGGCTGGATCTACCCAGATAGGTTACATTAAAAATAGTTTGTTTAGAACATATTCTCTAGAAAAACCAGGTTTTCTTATGACTTCCAATCAATTAGTACATTCGTTCTTTGTTAATTCATCTATAAGAATGAAACATTTGAGAGACTTTCATTTGTTTGCCCTGTCTCTGTATTTTGAATTTCATTTAACCAGATTTTGTTACTGAGACACAAACTATTCCTGACAGTTTTTCAGTCTGTGCTTTTCATCACTCAATGGTCATAACTGGTGAGGATGCTGTCTGATGTTCTAGGTGATGATGTAATTGATAACCTTTGTAAAATCTCTACAGTGTTTCTTTGAAACAGCAGGAAGGAAGAATGCAAATGGGAAAGTTTCAAAAAGCAATAGACCAGAAGGAGCAGACTTCCATGTTTCTTTATGATGACAGCAATAAAATATATGCCAATTCCAGTGGGCTGAATAAATCTTTGCTCTGAGATGGTGGTGGGGTGGCAGGCACAGTGTGTAACATCTTGTCCCAGGTTTTCCTAGTAACCTGATGCCTTCTCTTTGAGAGTAGTATTGTGCTAGCATGCAGAAAATGATTGGCTGCCCAAGTTATTCATAAATAAAAGCAGCTGGTTGCAACAAAAATCTAAGTAGCTAAGATTTCATCATTATTTATGAAGCAGGCCAGGGAGACAGAGACCTAAAAGTGCAATAGCAAACACCATCTTTCTCCTGAGAAAATGGCTGACTGGGAGAGAAATTCTAAAACAGAAAGAAGCCAGTGTCACATTTATTTTCACATCATCATCTTAATTTTACAGATAGTAAATAATATAAAACCATGATCATAATGCAGTCCTGGCAAGTTCCTCCTGAACCAAGTTTATCTTATAATTGCTGGTCTCATTAGTAGGTTGATGTAGAAAAAAGGATTCTTATTGACTTCTAGTATTTAAGAATAGTTATGGATAAACAAATATTGGATAATAATTTTTATTTATTTTAATTCCATTGACAGGGATAAGAGTTAATATATTATGGCTGGTTTACAGTACACCCTACCATCTGCTGGGGGTTGGGAGAGATTTCTGTCCCCTGGCAGTTGTGGAGGGGTCTCTAATAGAGTGAATTTGGCCTCTTCCTCATTCCCTCTCTCATTCTTTCCCAGGAAATTGAGTAGTTTGGTGAGTTTAGGAGAAGAATTTAAGCATGCATGGCTAAATCCTTTTCTTTCTTTTTGGACTTTGGGAGGAACTCTGCCTGCAGGAACATTCCTTCTGTGCTTCTCCCTTCTGCCATATTACAGGAGCAGGCCTCCAAGGGAAAAAGCCCAGTATTGTCCACGATTACTAGTCACTATTATTGGGGGCAGGTCTGTCTAAATGAGAGACTGAAGTATCAATGAGCCTAATGGTCTTGAAAACAGCATTTTATTTTTCAAACATCAGGTTTATCAGCATATTAGTCTGTTTTCACTCTGCTATAAAGAAATACCTGAGGCTGCACAATTTACAAAGGAAATAAGTTTAATTGACTCATAGTTCTACATGGCTTGGGAGGCCTTGGGATACTTACAATGATGGTGGAAGGCAAAGGGGTAGCAAGGGCCTTCTTCACATGGTGGCAGGAGAGAGAAGTGCAATTGGGAAATGCTAGATACTTATAAAACTATCAGATCAGCTGGGTGTGGTGTCTCACACCTGTAATTCCAACACTTTGGGAGGCTGAGGCAGGTGGATCTCTTGAGGTCAGGAGTTAGAGATTAGCCTGGCCAACATGGTGAAACCCTGTCTCTACTAAAAGTACAAAAAATTAGCCAGGTGTTGTGGTACATGCCTGTAATTCTAGCTACCTGGGAGGCTGAGGCAGGAGAATTGCTTGAACCCAGGAGACGGAGGTTGCAGTGAGCCGAGATTGCACCACTGCATTCCAGCCTGGGTGACAGAGTAAGACCTTGCTTTAAAACAAAACAAAACAAAACACAAACCATCAGATCTTATGAGAACTCACTGTCATAAGAACAGCAAAGGATAAACCACCCTTGTGATTCAGTCACTTTCTTCCCTCAACACATGGGGATTACAATTTGAGATTTGGGTGGGGACATAAAGCCTAACCATATCAATCAGTAATAAAGCTAATATTTTAGTCTCCCTTGGCTTCACTCTTGTGATTATCTCTGAAATGCATGTGAATTTTGGCAGGAAAAGTAAAGAGATACTATTTATTGTTATTTATTGTCATCCTTACTAAAACTACAGCATCATATATGAAAATGATGTATAGACTTGGCCATTGAAGAATATAGTTGTAAGAAATTCTTTTATTTATTACAAACATATTTAGTGTAAGTAATACATGTTTATTATAGAAAAATTAGATAAGCAAAATAAATAGAAAAAGAAAACTATTTGTACTTTCGCCTATCAGAGATATTTTTCTCCTTTTATTTTTTTTGAGATGGAGTCTAGCTCTGTCACCCAGGCTGGAGTGTAGTATTAGTGTAGTGTTGTGATCTTGGGTCACTTCAACCTCCGCCTCCCATGTTCAGGTAATTCTCCTGTCTCAGCCTCCTGAGCAGCTAGATTACAGGTGCGTGCCACCACACCCAGCTAATTTTTGTATTTTTAGTAGAGACAGGGTTTCACCATATTAACCAGGCTGATCTCGATTCCTGACCTCAAGCAATCTCCCTGTCTTGGCCTCCCAAAGTGCTGGGATTTCAGGCATGAGCCACTCTGCAGGGCTATTTTTTTTTTTCACTTTCTCTTTGCCTTTACAGATTATTCTCTTTCTTGTATCTTTTCTTCCTCCCTCCCCATTATTGTACTATTCCCTTTCCTTTCCTCTTCTCTTTTCATTTTCATGTCTCTTTATTGCTTCTCAGAGGTGTATATGAATGGAATGGCAAAATGCTGGTGTTGGAGACATTGCCTTTGTGTTTCAGCCCAAACCTTGGTTTGGTTGTTACTCTTGATGGTGTTGGAAGAATGGGTGTGTGGTGTACCTGGAAAAAAATAAGAAAAGTAGGTAGATGGGTTTTGGTTTGTAAAGAATTTAAAATATGTCAATTATATAGTCCTCTGTATTCCATTGTCTCTTGCCCCATTTCTCTTTGGTTGACCTAGGCTTTATAGGAATACAGGGGATATTTGGCAGTTGTCATCATTGCAAGAACACTTATAAGGCTTAGTAACATGTGTGGTGTAGCAGAAGTGCATTATTGTTATTACCAAGCTTTCATTCACTTTTCTTCTTGAACAGCACTCTGACCTATCCCAGAGGAACAATCTGCTTTAGTCTTTAACCATGAGCTTCAAGTAGAGTTAATTGTACTCCAAAGCTCTAGATGTATCCACATGATTATTCTATCTACATTAATATTGCCCTGGCATTATATTGCCCTCGACTTTTTTCAGAATAATCTGATTATTTTAGAAATGAACAGATAGCCTCATAGGAGCCAGTGAAATTTACAGAAATGTTTGCTTAGACTTACACCTACTGGCATGGAAGTCTGGAGAATGGCTGCCCATCATCTTGCCACCATGAGGAGCCTGCAAAGGAAGTGTATGAATGAGTAGAGTTGAGATATGATTTGAAATCCTGAATCCAGGGATAGATTTACTACTAGAGTTTTCAGTTAAGTGACCCAGTAAATTTCTATTTTTGCTTAAAACATTTATTTTTGTCTCTTTAAACCAAAAGGATTCTAACAAGGTGAGCATGAGCTATAGAGTTGACATATCTGCCAGCTGACTACAAGTGACCAAGCTTCTTGGCTTACAGTGGCCTGTGTTACTGATTTAGCAATTGTCTGCAATCCATGTGAGGTTAAATACACCTTTTCTCAAGGCTTGGTTTATGAGATTTACAATTGAGTTGGATGAAAATACAATATTTAGCTATTCAAGCTGGCAGCAAAGACACTTGGTTTGATGCAGCAAGCGGTGCCAATGTCAGAATTAATATAATGGTTCCATGTCAAAATAATAACGGGGCAAATCACCTGGAAGAGCAATTCAATCACTTAGGCCTGATCGCCACTGGCAAATGGAGCACTAAGCCACCTGCCTTCCTTTGCTAGACACAGACTTGGATGAAGCGAAGCTGCCCAGCAATTTAGGTTTAGAAAATGATTTGGGAAATCACTGCTGTTTAAATGGCAAAAATGCTCTAAGGGTTTTCTAAGAAGAATACTTTTGGGTGGCTAGCAAGATGGCCAAATAGGAACAGTTACCATCTGCAGCTCCCAGCCAGATCACTGCAGCAGGTGTGATTTCTGCATTTCCAACTGAGGTACCCAGCTCATCTCATTGGGACTGGTTAGACAATGGAGTCAAAGCAGGGTGGGGTGTCACCTCACCCGGGAAGAGCAAGGGGTTGGGGAACTCCCTCCCCTAGCCAGTGGAAGCTGTAATGAAAGTCTGTCGAAGCTTTCTAGTATTGGGAATAAAGAAAATGAAGTCTTGTTTTGAAAAAGTTGGAAAGGCTGTGAGCTCAAGTTAGGAACAGGGAGGTGTCTTCTTTTATTTCTTTCTTTCATCAGTTGGAATATTTATTCAATGCATTCTAAATGCTGGGTACTTGGGTTTCACAGTGGTCTGTAGAGCTGTGCTTCTGCTCACATGAAGTCCAGGAGACAACAAACATGTCAATAATAAATAAAATGACAATATGTTACAGATAAAATGTAAAACAGTGTCCTGAGTTCAAGAGTTATAGAGAGGTAACTGCTTTGATGAAAGACCTCCTTGGTAGAGGAGACATTGAAATCGAAACCTGGAGATGAGAAGGAGCCAGCTGTTCCAAGAGTTCATGACAAGCATCCTAGCCAGAGGGATGAGCACATGCAAAGTTGAGTGGGACGAGTGAGGGACATTCAAGAATGTGAAAGAAAACCAGAGTGTCTGGAGCACAGTGACAGAAGGAAAGCACTGTATGAGATGAGGTTGCAAGAGTGTCATGGGCCCAATCAGTCAAGTGTGTAATGTCTGCAGAAAGGAGTTTGAATTTGATTCTAATACCAGTGGGAAGGTATTGGATGTTTGCTGATCTTTGCTACTTTTTGGTGCATTAAGAGAAAACATGTAGTTTTCAGAGGCAGGTACACCAAAGCTTCTCTTTAAAAGCTTTGGCTTATGGGTGACATTTCAGCTTTGCATGTCTACTTGTTTCCAAAATGAGTCTTTTCAAGAAGTCAAAACCAATGCTTTTTTGAGCTTTCTTTTTAAATAAAAATTGTATATATTTAAGATGCACAACATGATGTTTTTGATGTACATATGCATAGCAAAATGATTATGACAGTCAGCAAATTAATATATCCACCTCTTCTTTTGTTACCTTTTTTTGGTGAGAGCACTTGAAATCTACTTTCATGGCAAATTTCTAACATGCTCACAGTATTATTAACTGTAGTACTCATGCTGTATATTAAATGTCTAGACTTACTTGTTGTACATAACTACAACTTTATACTCTTTGACCAACATCTTCTCATTTGGCCTACCTCCCTACCTCTGGTACCACCATTCTCTCAGCTTGTGTGTATTTAACTTTTGTAGATTTTACACGTAAATGAGATCATGTGGTATTTTCCTTTTGTGTCTGGCTTACTTCACTTGCCAAAATCAATCTTTATTGAAAGTGTAGAGAAAAGGCAGTGGACTAAAATCCAAGCCATCTGCATTTTTGCCTAGGTTCTGCTGTTGACTGTTGCACAACTATAAGCAACTTCTTACTCCTCTCTGGACCTCATTTCCTCATCTGGAAACTCTAAGTTTGGGCAGGATGTTGTATTTATCATGACCTTTTGTTGAAATTGACAGAAACATGGTTCAAAATGACTTAAACAGAAAGAAATATATTCATTAATCTATCCAAACAATCCAAGGACAGTGGATCCAGATATGTGTGGATCCAAGAGCTCACATTTAGTCACCAGGAATCTAATTCTTCATTTTTTGGCTCTTTATTGACTTTACTCTTCAGGAGGTCCTTTCTATGGATGATTCCCCACAATTCCTGGGTAGCATCATTCATAGAATTAGAAATCCTTGGGCAAAAAGATATTTCTCTCCTAAACGGTGATTTCAGAAGTTCCAGAATTGCATGCTGACTTGGGGCATGTGACCATGGCTGTGGCCAGGGTATTAGAATAAGATCATTGGCCAAGCTTGGATCGTGTTTCCACTCCTAGAGTCAGTATGAACCACATTAACAAAGAATGGGGTTGGTGTGATTTCCCATGAGAAAAGGAAAGAACAGGAAATGGATTCTGAATAGGCCAATGGGTAATGTCTATGAATGCTCTTTTGGGCTTTAATAATCCTATAAATCCTGAGATAAAGAGTCAGTTTTTTTTTTTTTAGATGAAATTTCACTTCTGTTGTCCAGGCTGGAGTACAAGGGCCCAATCTTGGCTCACTGCAACCTGTGCCTCCTGAGTTCAAGCAATTCTTCTGCCTCAGCCTCCCAAGTAGCTGGGATTACAGGCATGTGCCAGTACACTCGTCTAATTTTGCATTTTTAGTAGAGACAGGGTTTCTCCATGTTTGTCAATCTGGTCTCAAACTCCCGACCTCAGGTGATCCACCGACCTCAGCCTCCCAAAGGGCTGGGATTATATATATGCTTTGATGTACATATACACAGTGAAGTGATTATGCGCCCAGCCCAGTTCTTTGTAACCGCTTCCTTGTTGAAATTAGTCATTGCGGAAAAAAAAATAACCTCCACTTTGGCCTAAAATACCAGGATTATGTTTTTATTTTTTTTAATTTATGGTATCCTCTACTTCATCCATCCTCTCCTTCTGTTTTTTCTCTGTGTCTCTAAACTGTTAACCCACACCTAGATTTTCTCCTGTGGTTCTTTTTCATGATTTATAAAACTTGTTTGTATATTTGAAGCATTTTGCCTTGGTGCAAATGCTTATTCAACTACTCTGGTACCTTTTCCCACAAAGAACATAAAGACAATCTTTTAACAGAATCTATCTTTATTTCCTTGCCTATATTCCCACCCTTATTCCTGTTATTCCCACCAAATTTTGGCTCCAGATACTTGCACAGTCAGGGAGCCAATGGTGCACCAAAGCAAACCACTTCAAATATACACACACATTTTATGAGTCATGAAAATGAGCCATAAGAGATAATTAAGATGTGTGTTAACTGAGTTTAGATACACAGAGCAAAAATTGAAGGAGAGATTGATGTTTATATGGTACATTTATGCAAAATAAATATATAATCCTGGTATTTTAGGCAAAAGTGGAATTTTCCTCTGGAGTCAATGACTAATTTCAACAAGGAAGAGGTTGTAAAAAACTGACTTATAATTATAGCATTTATGGGATTTTGAAAGCCCAATGTACATTTTCTTAAGTTCTTGCTTTTACATGAAATATTTGATACTTGCTAGTCAGCCTTTCTGATTTTCACTTAGTGCCACAAGCCATCTTTGCTACTAGATTCCAGCTCATTACTAATTACCTGAAATGTGTGACTAAAAAAAATGAGATCTAATTTACAAACTGTAAAATTTGCCATTGTGTATACAATTCAGTGGGAATGTATGTGCAAGGTTCAACAACCATCACCACTATCTAATTCCAGAACATTTTCATCATCCTGAAAAGAAAACCTATGCCGATTAGCAGTCACCTCCTACTTGTGTCTCTCACAGAAGTCTAGCCTAATTCTGGGGCCATAGGAGATATTCCTGCGAAGGTATTGAATTTAAATTTTATTATGTTGATGGCGGTCTCAATTCAAGGTGAGAGGCTATGTGCTATAGTGGAAAGAATACTGAGCACAGAGTTAGTTTTAGTTTTTCTTTTTGCTTGACACCCCTTGTGCCTTTAGGTAATGCTGTCTTTTTCTTTTTGTCTAAAAAATTGTCCTAATTGTCCTCTATCAAGGAGAAGCATGGACTCAATGACTTATATCATGTCTTCCTGTTCAAACTGGCACTTAGCACTGTTAATTTTGAAATAAAAACTAACTTAAGGCAGAAGACAATTTGTTGAGTGAAATTAGCAGGATTTCTTTCCATTTTCATTGGTGTATGTAGAATACATGAAATAATAAAGCCTCTGTCTGGGGGCCATGCTTGGGGATGGAATATGATCTTGCTCAGTCTTGTCTGTATTCACTTGAATCAAGGTGGCATGCACCAATACAGAAAAAAAAGTGCTGCTCTGGTCAAGGGCCCAACTTTCGCCTGAGGTATTTTATTGGAAGTTAATATGTATTTGCATTCAAAGGCTTTTCTCTGGAAATTGAGTGAAAATACTAAGTAGAAGTCATGGTACAGATAGAGAAAAATATGCAGATTGTGCATTGTACTTTATTCATAACTTGGAGGCTAAACATCTTTCCATTTCCACCAAAGAAATCTTTGTGGCATGCAGTTTCAATCATTTTGTAGCTTACCCAGGGACTAGTGTCTTTAAGAACATTTTAGGCAAAAAAAAAAAAAAAAAAAAAAACTGAAACAGTTTTATTTTTCATGATTCCCAAATGAGCGGTTCCATGCCATGGAAATGAGGTTGGGGTGGTAAACAGACAGCTGTTCTGTATTTCTCATTTCAGGGAGATGAAGGTCAAAGACACCTTCCTTCTGCTTAATAGGTCCCTCCCAAATGGATTGTAAACAAGTGTGCAATGCAGCCCAAGCTGTGCTGCGAAAGAAGAGAGGCATTTTGGAAACAGCCTTTAGAGGTGTTGAACATACACGTCTTTGATTCTGTTTTCTCATCTCTTTGGAGTGTCTCTCTTTCACAACATGAAGCCATTGATTGAATGAAGTTAGAATAACTTTTGACATAGCTAACCAAAATAGATAGCAAAGGGACTGGTTGCTAAGCACAGCTCCACTGGGTTCCCTGGCTGACAGGCTGTATTAGCATGCCAGACTTTTCAGAAGCAAGTCCTTAGTTATTGGCAGTGGGTTGTTTAAAGCTGTTAAAAGCCTCTCAGTTAATAGTGGGTCAGCAGCACTTGAGATATTAAGGATAAATTACTTAATATTTCTAATTATAAGCCTTCCTAACAGGGTATAAGCTGCTTAAGAGCTTTGCTTGTTCGAACATACATTCAACAACATTATTGATCACCTACTATGTGTTGGTTAAGTAATAGGTTTTGAGGACATAATAATGAAGCTACAGTTTCTGTTTTTGTGGCACTTGAGCTTAGTGGTGAGAGAGAAGGGGGAGTAAGTATGATGGAACAACACTTATTAGTATAGACAGTCCTTACAACTTGCAATAATTCAACTTGTAATCTTTGATTTTACAGTGGTGCAAAAGTGACACGTTCAGTAGAAGTTGTACTTTGAGTACCCATACGATCATCCTGTTTTTCACTTTCAGGACAGTATTCAAAAAATTACATGAGATATTCAACACTTTGCTATAAAATAAGCTTTGTGTTAGATGATTTGCCTAACTGTAGGTGAATGTAAGTGTCCTGAGCAAGTTTAAGGTAGGCTAGGCTAAGCTACAATGTTTGGTAGGTTAGATGTATTGAGTGCATCTTATAATGGGTTTATTGGCACATGACCCCACTGTTAAGTCGAGGAGCATCTGTATGTTAGTGTCCTTCTTCTCCTCTACAGTAAAGAGGGTTTTCTTTTAACCTCTTTTTACCAAGGAAAACATATTCAGTATCTTCTCTTTCCATTATCCTTGAGAAGTGTTCCACATTGAATGCTTAGTTTTCTGGGGTTGGTGATGCTGAATTAAGAAAAAGAGAAGAGACAGACAAAACCGGAGAAGCAGGAAGTTATGCTAGGAAAGACAAGAGGCTCCATGCTGGGCACTCATGCTAGAGCTGGACTTTCCCTAGAAATAGGAGAGAGGGGGCGAAAGAGGAGTCAAGGGATAGAAAAGAAGTGGATGAAAGTGGATAGAAGATTTTAAGATGCATTGCTCTACAGCATTTTGTTATTTATGGTTTTCACAAAAATCCATTTCAGTAACAAAAGTTATAATTGTTTACTGTTAACAAATCAAATAATACCAAAGATGATAGAATGAAAAGCAAAAGCTGCTTAACTCTGCCCCATTCCCTCAAGTCATATGACAATCTCATTCTTCCAGAAATAACTACCATTAATACTAACGTATCTGCAGGTTATATACATATAATTATTAATATATGTACACATGTGTATGTGGACATATGTGACACTTTTTTGTTATTTAGTTTTTATTTCATAATCATAAACGTTACTCTGCAACCTAGCTAGACATGGAGGGAACAAGGAAAACATGGAACCCACAGAGAACAGCAGCGAAAGCACAAAGAATCTAGGATACTGCAAGCAAATGGGGTGGGGGCCGCTCTCCTGAGCTACAGAAGGAATGGTCTGGTGGTTAAGATAACACACAATCAAACTTAATGGAGTTGTCCACAGTCAGGAATGGTGACCTTCTTGCTGGTGTTGCCATTCCTGGACCCAAAGCACTCCATGGTCTCCACAATGTTCATGCCTTCTTTCACCTTGCCGAGGACCACATGCTTGCCATCCAGCCACTCAGTCTTGGCAGTGCAGAAGAACTGGGAACCGTTTATATTGGGTCCAGCATTTGCCATAAACAAGATGCCAGGATCTGTATACTTTAGAATGAAGTTCTAATAATCAAATTTCTCCCCATAGATGGACTTGCAACCAGTGCCATTATGGCATGTGAAGTCACCACCCTGACACATAAACCCTGGAATAATTCAGTGAAAGCAGAAGGATCCATTATAACGAAATCCATTCTCTCCAGTGCTCAGAGCACAAACGTTTTCTCTTTGGAACAAAGGAGATGCGGCCCAAGGGCTCGCCAACGATGGCAATGTTGAAGAACATGGTGGGGTTGACCATGGCTGATATTATAGGGCTCCTGGTGATGGCAGCATCTGCAAAGCCATGTGACACATATTTTAAACAAAAAAGACTACATTATGTATTTTTGATGTTCCATAGCCTTTTAAGCTTAGTATAACAGCATATTTTCAGGTCAGTAGATATATATCTATCCCTTTTTTAAAATTAGCCCTTATCATTTTACTTAATATAGATACATAATTTGTAAAATTATTTATCTTTTGATGGACATTTATGACAGTATTTCCCAAAACACCATATGTGTGTGTGTGTGTGTGTGTGTGTGTGTATATATATATATATATATATATTTTTTTTTTTTTTTTTCTTTTCATGGGTGTTTGAACATTTTTTAAATTAAATTTAATTTTTTTGAGATGAAGTTTCACTCTTGTTACCCAGGCTGGAGTGCAATGGTGTGATCGTGGCTCACCGCAACCTCCGCCTCCTGGGTTCAAGTAATTCTCCTGCCTTAGCCTCCCGAGTAGCTGGGACTACAGGCGCGCGCCACCATGCCCAGCAAATTTTTGTATTTTTAGTAGAGACAGGGTTTCACCATGTTGACCAGGATGGTCTCGATATCTCGACCTTGTGATCCACCCGCCTCGTCCTCCCAAAGTGCTGGGATTATAGGCGTGAGCCACAGAGCCTGGCATGTGTGAACATTTTTATAGAATACATTCTTAGAAATTGGTTTACTGGATTATAGAAAATGTGTTATCAAATTTTTTTCCATAGATTTTGCCAAATTGCCCTCCAAAAATGTGTCAAGTCTATTAAAAGATTTGAGGATGAATGTTTTTCACATCCTCATTAGCTCCATCTTCAAAGTCAAGAACTGCAATGTCACTGGTGAGTCTGCCTCAAAATCCTCAGACTCTTCGGTTTTTTAAAGATAGGCATGATAGTCTTACAAAGCCAGATTTGCTGCTTTATGGAAGAGTATGCTCCAAGGCATGGCTTGGAAATGGAAGCGTAAAAGCTTTTGACTCTCAGAAATACTTCTAAAGCCAATTCTAAAGCTGCTTGGAGAATTCTGAGTCTCACATAAGGCGAGTTCACTTTAGCTGTCAGCATTTCTTAGGGCAAAATGTATCTACAGAGTTATCAGCTTCATTCAACCACCATCATTGTGGAATTTTTAGTCTTCCCAGAGGATACATTTAGCTAATAAAAAGATTATCCTTGCACATATGTGTATCTGTCAAATCACTGGTGATGAACCATTTGGTTCATGGGTATAACAACAACGAAGTTTCCTATTCCTCCTTCAACAACCTCTACAAATATCTCAGTTCCGTACAATACCTTTTCTGATTAATTATCAAATGCATCCTTTCATTCTGTACTAATGACTTTCAAATACGTAATTTCTTTTAAACAACTTTATGAGCCAGGTTTTAATATTCCCATTATGAACAGAAACCAAATGTCAGAGAGTTTAAGTAATAGCCACACTTTGAGGTCAGTATTTGAAACAATATTTATCTGATTCCATACTGTTAGAAACTATGACTTACTGCTTATCAAATGATATGACATTAAATAATGTCATTTCTTGATCTGTTTAGGGACATCTCATTCTGTTTTATAAGAAGCCTCTCCCATCTTACTTTTGTTCTCACAGACTTATTTATTTTCGGATCTCATTTTGTAGCCAAGGCAAGAACCAACTTCATCAATCAGCCATTTTGGTCCCTAATTTTATAAAGGAAGAGCATTCTATAGTAGATAAAAGTACAGAGTCAGCTTCTCTAGGTTCAAACTTTGGTGCTGCCATTTACTAATTGTTGACCTTGGGCAGGCCTCAGTTTTCTCATTCGTGAAATTGATACAATAAGCTTGCTTACCTCATGGAATTAGTGTCAAAATTAAAATGAAATAGTGTCTTCAAGCATTTAGACAGTTACCTGTTACATACTAAGTATAGATCAAGATCTGACTCCCCTGTGAATATTTCTTTCTACTGTTTCTCATCTTGCTCCACCAGCAGCGTCTCCCCTCAGTGCTCTATCTGGCTCCTTGACAACCCAGGTCATTCCCTTCATTCTCACTCAATTATCTGTATCCTCATCTAGAAATTTTCTCTTAGACAGAAGTCTTTTATAGTCCTGCTCTGGCTCCTGATCCAGGTTCCCTGTCATGTGTGGATTGTCATCTGTTTATCTTTAGATTGCCATTTCATCTCAGGTTTCTAAATGATTTTGGTCCACTACCTAACCAAGTCCCAACTAGCTCAAGCTCCCTGTTGTCTCTACCTGATTCATATCAGTACCTTTCATAAGCGTGCCTGACTTTTCCATCTTCTGTTTTCCCCATCTGGTCTCCAGCTTGGGCAAACCTGTACTGGGGTTAATAAAAATTTGGTTGTCATGAACTGTTTCTGATTTTTTTTTCTTACCAATTCTAGTCATTTAAAATTTATTTAGCAAGTGTTTCAGAGAACTCACTATGTATCAGATAGAGTGCTGGGTGTTGGGGATATACTGGTGAACACAACAGACACTGGGTAGCCTATCGGGTAATTATTAGATTATCACACAACTTTAAAGTTGCAATTGTGATAAGTGTGCAAAAGGTAAGTTACACAGTGTCATGACAATTTACACTAGAGGTGTTGGGCCTTGTCAGAAAGATCAGAAAAGGCTTCTCTGAAAAAATAATGCCTGAGATGAGGTCCAGAGGATGAGTAGGAGGAGTTAACTAGGCATATAGGGAGAGAGGAGTGTTATAGACTGAGGAAGAGCCTTCACAGAGGTGCTGTTGTGAAAAGAAGCATGGGAAGTGTTATTTCCTGAGAGAAGGCCAGTAAGGGTTGAGCAGAGAATAAAAAGTGCAAGATAAGGGTGGGGTCAGGTGTCAGCTCTGTTGAGGATTTTGATCTTTATACCAAGTGCAATGGAGAACCATTGGTTGATGGTTGGTGTGGCAGTAGGGTCCTGGGGATGTGATCAGATTTTCAGATGTGTTTTGGAGATGTCTACCTGAGCAGAACAAAGAGCGGGTATGGGTTGACCAGAATGTGCCTGAGGTAGGCACTTAGGTAGCTTAGTCTAGGATAACAGTTATGGAAAGAAAGAAATAGTACTGAGAGATATCAGAGCTGAAAATCAGCCATTTTTGGTGATACTGGATGTGAGAGACGAGAGAATCAAATGACATCAAGATTTCAGGCTCACACAACTGGCCAGAGAGTGATTCCCTTTTACTGAAATGGAATGGAAATGCATGAGCTTAATTTATTCAATTACGTATTATATGCTCCACATAAGGCTCTTATAATCTCTGACAGCAGAAAAACAATCAAACTAGTGTGAGTAAAAGTTTTAATATAAGGATATAGGAAATCTCATGGAAGCAGTGGCAGTATGGCCTTGGGGAAACTAGAAAGTTATCAGGAACTAAGACCATTCTCCCTGGCTCTCAAGGTCCGCTTCTCTCTGTGAGTTTCATCCACCCTTCTCTTTTTCTTGATTTTCTACTTCTGCTGGCTCCCTTTGCATATAGCTCACCATGGCCACTAACCAAAAATCTAATCCTACTTGGTCAGCTTCAGCATATATCACCAACCACCTACAGTTTCTCTGTTCTATTTCAAATTACTGATACACAGAGAGAATTGTTGGTCAGATGCATTCCTGGTCCATTCAGCTGCACTGTGTGATAATGCTGCCCCAAACCTAGGGGTTGTGAACAAGGAAGACAATAATACCCAAGTGTAGTAAAACTACTTTAGGATGGGAATAATGTTATATGTATTGGCATTGTTTGAAGTAACTAGCAAATAACTGGCATTTAGTAGATGCTCAATAAGTACTGTCCTTGTTGAGTCATTGGAGATCTTTCAATGTTTTTGAAATGTTGAGATACCTCAGTATCTCCTGTGACATTTTTAAAATTCAGAGTTCATGGTCTGCCTTCAGAGAAGCAGATAAGTTATCTAACAGGGTCCCCACTAATATGCATTTCTAAAAAAAAAGGAACCTAACATAAATTTGATAAAAGTGATTCATGGACCATACTTTGATGGACACTGCTCTAATGTTTTAATAAATCATGCCCAGAAATCTCTGTTGTAAACTCTGCACATTGAGCTCCTTCTGGGTCTTATGAGATTCAATATATCTATTTATATATTGGGACAAATATTTATCTCTTTCTTGTATCCAAAGGTGGACTTGGAGGTTAGCAAGGTAACTTTGGAAATAAAGCTTTGACCTCTCTTTTCCAGAGCCATAATAAATATGAAAGATGGTGTTAATATGTATCTAGACAGCTTCTATACTGCTTGTATTGCATAAAATTCTTCTTAGCATTCACTATTTCCTGATGATGACCCATGAATGAAAAAGACCTCATCAGTGTTTTATTGTCTGCTTTCAGGAACTGGAAATATAACACTTAAATCACTGCTACTTGTCCTGAGTAAAGTTCTTACAAAGGAAGAGAGGAAAGTTCTTGAAAAGTCAAACAACATGCTGTCTGCAACTGCTTGACTTTTCTTTTCTTTTTAATTTTAATTTCTTTTACTTTTTCTTTTTTTTTAAAATTTTACTCTCGGTTCTTGGGTACGTGCCCTCGTCATGCAGGGTTGTTGCATAGGTGCATATTGTATCCAGCATTTCTCCCCATGTTATCGCTCTTCACCCTCCCCACCCCCCGCTGTCCCTCCCTTAGCCCCCCGACAAGTGCCCAGTGTGTAATGCTCCTCTCCCTGAGTCCACGTGTTCTCATTGTTCAACACCTGGCTTTCAAAAACAAGCCTTCTGATTATAAAAGATCCATTTTGAGGAGTTCCAGCCAACAACACAGCCCTATTACACACATTGTGTGGTTATAACATGGTCTGACACTAAGGTCAGTGGAATTTCAAAAGGAGGGAAGCCTGGGAGAGTTGCCAACCAGCCCTTTGAAAGAGTGGATCATTCAACCTGGTCCAGGTCCTCACTTTTCTCTTTGCCATTAGCCACTGCTGTCTGAGTGCAGCTTCTATCATGCTTCTGAAACTTCTCTCTGGGTTTAAAAATGATTCCTGTTAGCAGTGGTGTCCTTTGAGTCATTATGCATCCTAACTGCCATCTCTGTAAACCTTTCATTTCTAAAAGTTGCTCCTTGAAGCTCTTTTCTCCCTTGCTTTTGAGATCTCTACTCTCTTCCGCTTTACATTCTCCCACACTCATGGTTACTTTTAAGTCTTCTTTGCTGACTCTTCTTTTTATTTGTGCTAGTGTTTTTCAGGGTTCTATCATTGTTGTTGAGTAGGCACATCATTTCGCTTTCTTTAGCTGTAATATATTTGCAGTTGATTCTCATTCATTGACCTCCAGACTGTAACTCCTTCTTGAACTCATTTTTCCAACAGCTTCTAGAATTATTTATTTGTTTGGCATATGAACAACTAGCTTCTAGCAGGTACAAAACTTGGGCTTATGGTTTTCTCCTTCAGCCCTATTCCTTCTTTTCTGATCTTTATTTACTAAAGGTATTATCATCCACCAGGAACTTTGCCACCATGCTTGATCCTTCACTTTTGCATTTCTGTCATTTCTTCTGCAACCCCCCTATCACTGTCCTGATTCAGGCTGCATCCTTTTATCATCTAAGGGCTATTGTAATATTCCAGTTTCTTTGCTTTCAATTTCTCCTCACTCCAATTCAAGAGTCACCCTGTCACAATTCTTCTTCTAAAATACAAACCTGTTCCTGTCTCCTTAAAACCTTGATGTCTGGTGCATACATTATATTATATAAAACCCATTATATTATGTAAAACTACATTATTTAAAATCCATTATTTAGCAGAGTTCATAAGAATTTTCAGAGTCTGGCATCAGTCTTCCTTTCCAGCCTAATCAATGATATCTCTCCAAATAATAGCATTTTTTGAGTGATGGGTACTTTAATTGCAATAGAACTTGCTTAAATGAACTGTGGGACAAATATGAACAAGAAGCTATTATTAGTCTTGTTTTACACGTGAGGAAAGTGATACAAAGAAAAAGGTGACTTGCCTGAGATCACATAGCTAGCAAAAGATGGAGTGCCAAGGTGGAAGTAAGCATTCCTTAGTCACTCCGCTACTCTGCCTTTACAGAAGCCACACTGAACCGCCTCAGGTGACTGTGCCTTTGTTCATGCTACCTCTGTGGCCTGCATTGTTGCACTTCCTTGTCAGAGATCCTGTGTGTACTTCAAGGCTCTGCTTACAAGGCATCATGTATGTAAAGCCTTACCAGACTTCTTGCATCGTGGTACAATTAATAGCTCCTTTTTGGGGCATCCTCTAGCTTCTTGTATGTACTTCAATTATAATATTATATCACTTTTTGTAAAATGAGCTTCTTGATGTTTCTCTGCTTAATTCTAGTAAACTCTCTGCTGACTTTATGTCTTAATCATTTTTAAGTCCCCATTGTCTAGTACATAGTAACCTCGGGAAATATCTGCAAAATGTAGAAGGAGTGATCTTTCATAATCTCATTAGATTATTATTGACTAACCCAAACATTTCTTCTAAGTAAACTAATTTCAGGTGTTAACATATAAGCATTGAAGATTCTCAGTAAGCTGCTCAAAGTTTATTAATGGTATGTTATGAGCAGGTGTTTTCAAGAACTTTAACTGAGACTATCTAGAAAGTAGTTACTTCTTTGGGAAGCACCAACAGGCCTTGACAGAGGTATGATACAGTCAATTGTGTTGATAAGACATTTCTTAGTAATGAGCAGCAGAAAAGCAGACTCAAACAATAAAGAACACTTATTGCCTCATTTTTTTAAAAAAAAGAACAGTGGCAGGAATAGCTGGATCTGGTAAGAATAAGAGATTTTTCTTTTTTGGTTCTAATTTCTTGGTGTTGCTTCTATTTTCAGCAAGCATCTCCTCTTGTATCCCCAAGCCTTACTCATTCAAACTGAGGGAGGGGTGGGGTAGAAGGTAAGGAGGTGGGGAGAGACAGCGTGTCTCTTTACCCAGCAGTCAACAGGATTCAGTCTGTTTGGATCAGTTAGACCAGATGTATCCCTGAAAATCAACTGTAGTTGAAGGATGTCATTACAATAATCAAAGTCCTATGCCACACTCTATTCTAAAGTCTCATGTGGCAGTAGCTGTTCTCAAACAAATAGGCTGCAGGGGGGAAAGCTGGACATTTTAACAAAGGCCTGGTTGCTGATACCAAGCAAAGAGCACACAGATGATGAATGACCAAAACTAGTAAAATGGCTCATCAACAGTTGCTATGAAAATGGATCAAAGAGACAGGGAAAAGGTGTGATCTGGAGGCTGTTGTCATGCCTTCCAAGAAAGACAATCCAGTCTTATTTCTGTGGAGAATTAGGGCACACTATGTAGTATTAAAAAAGTTTTTATATTCTGAACTGGGTACTGTCTGCTCTTTGCCATTGAAGGCTGAGCTACATGGTGTGTATCAGTAAGCTCTCCAGATTCAGGATGGGTTCAGCCCATGGGGAGACAGTAGGCAGGAGGAGAATGAGGTTCGGGTATGTATTCCACCGGCTACCTCCCTGCTGGGCCGTGAGTTGGCTGTGTCCCTGCTCCTGCCAGACAGCCTTCTGTCCACACCTACTCTCTCTGGATTCTAAACCACTTCCTTCCTTTGCCTTCTCAGGTCTTAAAGATGTTGCTGTTCCTGGGGTTCCGCATTGCTTATTTCGCTAAACTCTGCCTACGCTTTTGTAAAGAGTCTTTATTAAACTCATCCCAAATCACCCAGTTGGAGTATGCCATCTGTTTTTTGCCAAGACGCTCACTGATGCAGTGGGTAATCATTTCTCTCCTAACATATTTTCAATTACTGCAGTGACACTTTTCCAAAATAGAATTATCATGATATCAGTCAAAGGTAAATTTTTTTTTTTAATTGAAAAAGACAACATTTCTCCAGTCAGTGGTGGTGATCATCACTTGTGATTGGGTTGCCAAGTCAAAGGATTTTCAACCTCAGGACAAAAGAGTTGTTAGAGAGTTTTTCTAATAGTTGTTGAGCAGATTCTTTTAGTTTGCATGTTCCTATGAAAATTGGTTAAGATTTCTCTTGACTCCTCTAATTACGAATAATAAATAAATGCAAATGTTAGTTTAGAAACTTTAGTTTTTATAATATTTCAGCAGGAACATTTATTCTCAGTAGTATTGGTACAGTTTTTACTAACGGAATAATGTTTGTAGAGTTATGTAGTCATGACAATGGTGTTTACCATTCAAATTACTTATATAAACTTTTCTATCTATACAACTTAGTATAAATAGCAACCCCAAGAGCAGATTATCTAGAGTTATGTTAATATTCTTTTAAGAAAAAATAGTAAACATTTTATTTCTTTTGTGCTGGGATTTAAATCCTTGAAAAAAGCTCAGCAACAGAAAACACCAATGATCGAGAATTGCTAACTTGTGCCATTTCATTTAGTGCTGACTGAATTCAGTTTCCTCCCCTTGGTTTCCTGGTTTCTTATTTACATATATTTCTGATGTCATTAAAGTTAGAAATATTGATTGTGTTAATATTTTAAGGTCCTTCTTTAGTGTAGGAAACTGTACATTTTAAAATTATTATTTCTGTATTAGAAGGGAGTTCTCACTGTGTTGCCCAGATTCGAGGGCAGTGGCACAATTATAGCTCACTGCAGCCTTGATCTCCTGGTCTCAAGTGACTCTCCTGCCTCAGCCTCCTTAGCAACTGGAATTATAGGCATGTACCACCATGCCTGGCTAATCCATTTTTAAGTGCTTAAAAATAACTTGTGATATAACTTCTTGGTTTCATTTACTGAGTGTCTCGTTTAATACGTCCTGGTAAACTCGAGGTTTCATTTTTTTCTTTTTTATTTTATTTTATATATTTTTTCCTACACTCTACCTTGCTCATTACATTCTGGTCACACAGACTCTCTTGTTGTTTCTCAAACCTGCAAAGTTGTTCCTGTCCCAGGGTTATATATTGAAAACCCTGAGTTTATAGTTATATCTCTAGGTCTTATTCATATCACACTTCATTCTTATTTCCTCCTTCTTTCCTTCCTTCTTTAGGAGTGAGAAATTTGGCTGCCCTGATCTTTAATATGTTTTCTTATTTGCCTAAACCCTGTTCATAGGCAAACACTTAACCCCATTGGTCTGCTGGTCCATTTGAAATTCCTCTTGCCAGGTCCCAATCCCTGCCTTCCCACCCTTCCCAATGCTTCCCTTGTGGCAGGACTTTCTGACTTGAATTGGAAGGAAGGAAGGAAAGACAGAAGGAAGGAAACAATTTCATCTTTTAAAACAAGGTTATAAAGTTACTAATGTACAGGATAGGATTTTGGATTAAGGAGTGAAGTGTTTTATAAGCTCTAAAGTTATACTCAATGGCTAAATGTACTCTTACACTTAAAATAACATTCACTGAATAAATTAATAGCATGAAATTAGCAACAAATATCCCTGAACTTTAGTAGAGCAGAAATACTAGTTTGGTATCTAGTTCTAAATGTATTACCTAGATCACTAAGAATTTGAACGATTATTTAAGTTTATTCATTCCTTTATTCAAGAAACACAATGTAAATATTCTCTCTGTCCCAGATACGATCCTAAAAGGTACGGATATTAAAATTAGCAAAATAGACTTGATCCTTCCTGTCATAATGCTTGCTGGGTGGCTGAGAAGCAGACACCTAATGAGCAACAGCAATAATATAGGGCAAGTGCTTTGTGGCAGCTCTAGAGAGAGCTCTGAGAGCACACTAGAGGGGTGCACAATCACATCTGCAGGGGCACTCAGGATTTTCTAGAGAAGATGAGCATTAGGCTGCAACCTCATGTAAATAGGAGTTAGTGAGGTGACAGGAGAAGAGTATTGGGGCAGAAGGAGCAGGATGTGTTTGAGGAATTAAATGGAATTTGAGGTGGTGGGTACAAATGAGTGGCAGATGTGGAAGAAATTTGATTGGGGTTATCAGGGGTCTTGTGAATCTGTTAGGAGCCTTGGGCATTATTCAGAGTGTGATGAAAAATCATAAAAAATATGAAAGTGATGCAGTTAGCTCTTTGTAAGCATTTCTCTGACTTCCCCACTGAGAAGAGCATATGGATTAGGGCAAGATGGCAAGACTGAAGGCACAGCAAGAGCTCAGATGCTATTACAGCCATCTAGGGGAGAGATAGTGAAGGTATGGCCTGGATAGAGACCACAAGGATGGACAGAAGTGGGCATGAACCAAGGAGATTTAGAGGTGGGCTCAACAGAAATGATGCCTAGATCTCTGGCACTGCAAATGCTCTTTAATATAGTAGAGGACATGAGTAGGTTGAGGTAGGTTGAAACTGAGAGCAGTGAGAAGGAGGGATGAGAACACCATTCCCAAACATTTGTAAAATTAGAGGTTTAAATTTATAGCAATAAAATTCTATGATTTTATTATTTTGTCTTCATGTGGCCAAAGACAGAACAATTTTAGAGCGGTTGAGGCATTCTCTTAAATAGTTCCCCTTTCCTCTTGTGATTCAGACAGCTAACTAATCTAGACTTTAGTTACTAATTCAGCTCTGGGAACAGGAAATGTTTGTATTCCTTAATATTTAAATTGAAACAAAAGAAGGGGAGGTGGGGTGCTGGCAGAAGCTAGTAAATATGTTAGCTTTCATAAGCATGAAATAACACAAGATTTATCATTCCACATTTTATAACTTGGGTGATTTTAGATCTTCTGTGGCCAGGCTGACTTTATTGTCCTATAATTCTCAATTCTGTGATTTGCGCTTTTTCTTAGCTTGAGCAACTCTCTCAATTGCTTATGACTTTACAGTTGCTGCAGGGGAATCGTTATACACAGATGGCTTTTAGGAGGGGAGTCAATTTGGTAGGCATTTTCCTTGATTACGATGCCTCCTGTCTGCACTGATCATTGCAAGAGTGAAGATTCTTGCATGTCAAATGGTGAAAATGTTTCCAGGGTCTTGAAAAAGAAAAGAACATTGCATTTTGCAGATGATCTCTGTATGACTATACTCTGATGAAAAGGCTGGCTGGTTCCTTTAATTTATTCAGATAAATTTTTATAAGCAATGATAAAGCTAAACCAACATGAGACACCAGAGGGAAAAGATGGAGCAGAATTTGCAGCAGTAAGTAGATATTGACTTGAGCATATAATTATATCCACCTTGTTATATGGTTTCATTTTCTTCTGTTGCATCCTTGCAAATAAGTACAAAAATCTTATCAGACATCACTTGTACCCATTTTTTTTTAGTTCGTTCAACTATGCTTCCAAGGGAACACAGGCTGGAAAATGAAATACTTTTTTTATTTGAAGCCAATTTTATTTCTTTTCTTAGATTAACTTTTAAATCAACCTTTTATGGCATAGTTGGTTTAAGTTTGGTTTAGAAATATGAGCAAATGCAAGCCAGTGTTTTTCACGTAAATTTGTCTGAGTCTGAGGAAAGGCCTGGTTCATATGGATAATCTTTGGGTTCAGAGTTATAGAAAGTAAAATGGATACCACTGACCAGGCTGGTTATTTACATTTAGATCTTACGTTTGTGATCTGTAATAACAGAAAATCTGTGCCACTATCTACGGGTGGACTTTTTCATGAAGATTAGGGAAAAAAATAGGTTATACTGGGTAGTTTCTGTAGTTTAACTCCAATCAAGCAATGTTTTCTAATTAGCTGTCAAAAGCAGACTTTGCTGCCAAATTTTGAGAACCCAGAGCAAAGAGAAGTGTATTCCTGTTGGAAGAAGTCTCCTTCTTGAGGTATACAAATAATACCAAGTGTCGAACATTTACTACACATCATTGTGCTAAGTATTTCATGTGTATTTTATTTAATCCTCATGTGAAGCCCGTAAGGTAGGTATTACTCTCTCTTTAACAGAAGGGAAATTTAAGTACTGAAAGATGAACTTGCTCCAGATCACAAAGCCTGTCCTCTAAGTGTGAGGCTAAGCTGTTATCCCTCTTCCCTTTCCTCTGTGTTACTTTCCTCTGCAGTATGAGAATGGGTCCATCTTGTCTAGATTAGAATAGGCATTTCTTTTTTCAAAATTCATTGAAAAATAGCTGAGATAAAGACATTTACTTCCGGAACACCTGAACATCACCAGTGAAAGGTCCTGTAGTGAAGGGAATTACAGTGGCAGAGGAAGAGATAAAGTACTTTGTTCATCTCTGCTCTACCTGAAGTGGAGCTAATTTAGAGGTCCTATCTGGAAGAGATAATTGATTTTGTCCCTCTGACCAGACAGTCTGTGGTATGTTCATACAATGAATTTTCTACTTGCCTGTCTTTTCGTTTACTCCTTACTGTGATTTTACTTTAAGTTCATGGATTTCCACATAGCCTTGTTTCCGAAGCATATGTCTTGGAAGGGGGCATATGTATCCTTTCATCTCCACATTGATATATGCAGTGTTCTTTCTCCAAATCTTCTTCAAATCTTGAAAATGATATCTGATTATTTATAGTTTAATTCGGAGTTTTCTCTGATGACTGCATTTTATTTTTGCATGTGTTAGAGATACTGAGTATTGAAGTGATTGTTTTCAAACTGTTTTCTGTTTTCCTGTTAATTTCTCAGAGAAATCATTTTTTTCTTGCTCTGATGTCATTTCCTTGATCTCATGCTAAAATAATTATAGAATGCCTTCGAAAATGATAAATAATAATGTCATACACTTTACAAGTTTTTATGTTTAAATTTTGTGAAACACTTTAAAATGTGATGCAATTATTTCTAATTTATGTGTAAGGAAAAAAAAAGCTGAATAGGATTGGCAGACACCTGATGTTTTACCTCAAGCCCCCCATATGTCTGCCTTGATGCCCTTCTCCTTGTTATATTAATACTTGGTGTTGTTTTATGGATATTTATCTGGTTGCTTTTTCTTCCTCCAATTTCACACTTAGTTTAAAACCCATTTGGTCAGCTGATTGTCATTTTTCTTCATCTGTAAATCAAAACACCTTCCATGATCTACCCATCACATACAGTTTTTGAATCATACAAGAGCTTATATATGGATTGCTTTGCCATATGAGCTTTAGGACTGTAAGATGTTATATGTCATTTTATCATCTACTGCCCTCTTTTCTCTAGTCTATCTCAGGTGATGGTTTTCCAACTTCAGAGCATTTAAGAATTACCTGAGATAACTGGTTTCCATGTGGTTTCCTGGGATCTATTACCAAAAGGTTCTGAATGGTAGAGTGAGGCCTGGAAATCTGCATATTTAGCAAGCATTGCAGATTATTCTGATCCAGAATATCTGTGGACCATATTTTGGGAAACACAGTTCTAATGGGCCTTCTTTCCATGTCCTATCCTGCCTTTTAGACCTCAGATATCTATAGATTTGGATTCCTACTATGTCACTTTTCACTTCTATGTACACAAATAGCCTTGAACAACTTTAAGGAACAGAAAAACCAAATGGATGTTAAAAAATTATTTGTTATGATATTGAAGCTCATCTTCCTCCTATGCAAACAATCAATCATCTGGAGAAAGTATCTCATTTGAATGTGATAACTGGAGTAGTTTCTGAATCTAAATTCAGAAGCAGCCTGCTGGACTGCAAAAAAGCACATTGGACATATGGGTTCCATTTTTGATTCAGTTATGAATGCTGCTTGTATGACCTAGGCCAAGGCCCTTTCCTTTTCTGAGCCTGTTTAAAATGGTACTAGCTCTAGGTTTGTTAAATTCTTCCACAAAAATAGAGTAGAGGAATGTGTTCAAGTCCTCAAAGAACTATGACCATAGCTGGAAGAAACCTACTACTAAAGAAATTTTCTTTGAAGTATTATGTTTTACTTTGGAAATTAGGGTAGGTTTTTTTTTTTTTTTGCCTTGTACTCCATCATATATGCATGGTTACTTCAGTGTAAAAGTAATGTTTAAAATTAAATACCATTGAGTCAAACTGAAACTCCCATGGCTTTACTTCCCGTTGTCTCACGTCCCAGGAGTCTCTATACTTGAGTTCGAAAATAGACTAGATGATCCTAAAAATTCTTTCCAGTTCTCTGATTTTATGATTTAAGAAAACCCTTTAAGTAAATTTGTCATTTGATGCACTGACCTCTACCTCCAAATCAGATGTTCTCTGATGTCTAAGGACCGAGAAGTTGTTCTAAAGGAAAAGAAAAATACTCACCTTTAAGGTAACTATTCATTTTGATGTAAAGGACCCAGTGCTAAATTTATTGACCTGATTTACAAAGGGTTTTGTGATTCTCTAAACTCTCTTTGAGCTCTGTATGAATTCATTGGCCTCAAATTGAACTTGTACTTGCAAATAGTTATCAGAGTGTGGGTTTGAAGAAAAAAATTTGACTTGACATGAACACCCATGCTGGAATTGAATGCAACTAAAGTTTGTTGAGGGTACTTTGTCACACTCATTAAATATATTGATCTTTCTGTGTCTCAAATCACCTCTCTGTGAACTCCTTGGCCACTAATGATCCCTCCAAATTGGACATTTCTTGACCTCTTTGCTCTTAGAGAGAAAGATGATTTGATAAAAATTCTAAACAATTTGAATTCTGTTATCTTCCATAATAAGAGCTCATTACAATTCCAGTGTATACTAGTGAACTTAAAATGAACTATATTTAATTTTGTGAGGAGCCAAAGAGACACACACCACCATAGAGGGACATGTATGATCTCTAAGAAGCCAGCTGTTCCCTCAGACACTTCTCCAAAGGGTGGCAGTAAATAGCTATGATCCTAAGCTAGATCCTGGTGAGATGCCAAGTCTCCAGAATGGACTCCACTGAACTAAATTCACAAGCAAGTGATCTGTAATAGAATGTCAATTTATTAATTTATGTTAAGAAATATAATTAATATGGTGGCTAGTTATGTATGTCTTTTGACCAGCATATTTGTAGCTCACCATACGGATGTATGCAAAAGCCAATGTATTAGCAGCAGTTTGTTTGCTTGGTAAGTATGAGATTAAAGCATAAGTTTAATTGAATAATTGTGGTTTCTAGGGCACTAAATTATGATAGAATTATGATAGTGTGGTGCATTCAACTCTCCCATAGGCAGATAATGAGCTAGATTCATGTACTTAATGGGCCCTTATCATAGTGGTCATGGGCATGAACACTATACACAGGATTTCTGGGATCAAAGTCTCTGTCTACAGCTTACAACTGTGTGATTTTGGATGCCTTCTGACTCACTGACCCTCACCTTCCACAACTGTAAAATTCTGCCTTACTCTGTCCTATTATTTTTATAGGTTTTAACTTGTGGTAGAAAATCCAATTTTCTTTATTTCCTGATTTTTGGAGTCCATCTCAGTGTTACCTCCCTACAGCCACTGAAACTTCAGATTGAAATTTCACTGCCCTACCTATTCTCAGAAAGAAAAGTTGACTGAAAAAAATTCTTTATCTCATAAAAGAACCCAATGACCAACTTTATGAACTGTTTGACTTCTGGGAGAAAGGTGAAGCCTTAGAATCCTGTTTCTTTCTAGATGGCTTCCAAATGTGACAATTACTGACAGTCAAGGTTTCATAGAGAAAGGTTGATGGAGGGGGGAAAAATGCCAATTTCTACTCAGTGACTGATCTCAAGCCCTCATTAATCTCTCCATATTTCCCACAAATGCCACATGAAGCAATTGGCATTCTAAATTGGAATTTTACTGGCTACTGTTCTTTCATAGAAAGAAAGTTTGAGCAGGAAAACATTTCAGTTATCTTGGCGATCACTTAAATTTGAATATGACAATGAAAATCATTGACTAGGAACAAATAAGTCTCAATAAATATTCAGAAATCAAAAAAGGGCTTGCCAGTCAGGAATTACACCATAAGATAGAGAGCCACAACTTAAAATCCACGTACAATATATTGATTGAATAACTTCTCTTAGGCCCATACAGAACACACTAAACTTTTGGAAGAAATAAACAAATAAAATAAGTGCCTTTGCTGTCTTAATACACTTAACAAATATGTGTGGAATAGTTGTTAAGTGCTGGCACTGTGTCAGGCACTGGAGATAACTGGTGAACAGAAATTGGCTTGGTCCTCCTATAGATCGTTCTACTATAAGGACACATGCACATGAATGTTCATTGCAGCACTGTTTACAATAGCAAAGACCTGGAACCAACCCAAATGCCCAACGATGATAGACTGGACTGGGAAAATGTGGCACATATACACCATGGAATATTATGCAGCAATCAAAAATGATGAGTTTGTGTCCTTTGTAAGGACATGGATGAATCTGGAGAACATAATTCTCAGCAAACTGACACAAGAACAGAAAAAGAAATACCGCATATACTCACTCATAGGCGGGTGAGAAAAATGAGAACACATGGACACAGAGAGGCGGTCTACTATACACTGGGGTCTATTGGGGGGAATGGGGGAGGGACAGCGGTGGGGGCTGGGGAGGGATAGCATGGGGAGAAATGCCAAATGTGGGTGAAGGGGAGGAAGGCAGCAAAGCACACTGCCATGTATGTACCTATGCAACTATCTTGCACGTTCTGCACATGTACCCCAAAACCTATAATGCAATAAAAATAAAAAAAATAAAAAAATAAAAAAAGAAATTGGCTTGGTCCTTATGGAGAGCACATCCTAGTAGAAGAATCAGGTATTATTCAAATTATAACTCAAGCAACAGTGAAATTTCAAATGGGATACGTGTTTTAAGGGAGGCAGCTAGTAGGAACATTTGACCTAGAGAAGGTCAAGGAAAGCTCTCCCTGAGGAAGTAACCAGTGAGCTGAAATCTAACATGAATGGAAGTGAACTAAGCAAAGAGCGGGAAGAAAAAGCTAACGGTTTGTACAGAGCTTACTTGGCAAGAAGGATTAAGCGAGTTCAGGAGACTAAAAGCAGGTGAGTAGGGCTGCAGGCCAGAGACCTTCATTCTTAATCTGATAGGATTCATACCACCAATACAGAGATAACAAAAAGATGCATTAACAAAAGCATACCCTGTGCAATAGAAAGAAAAGGGTAGAAAGAAAGAAGAGAAATCATAGTGTATATTTATCATTTATGAAGTTTCAGTTTTTAATGGAGGAGAGTAAAATTGGTTTCCAAACTGTACAAAGAGGTCAGTTTCAACAAATCAAAACTGCCAAGGATAGTGTTTTCTAATATGGAGGCTTACTTTCATTCTTCATATGATCCTTAGCAAAGCTGTCAAAATTTTTATTCATTCTTTGTTTCCGAATACTTTGAGATTAAAGAACTATTTTTTCTCCCAACAGTGAAGTACCATGAGGGCAATGTTTCAATCAATTGCACTCACTGCTAAAGTCTCGATGTCTACTGAGTGTCTGACACACAGTAGATGATCAATAATATCTGTTGAATAAAAGATCTGAAAAACATAGACTCCGTCTTTCTGTTTTAATCCCCACCACTTTTATACTCTTAAGCTGGAAATACAATTGTGACTGAAAGAATCCCTTCTCTTCCTATCTGCTGTTGGGAGTTTATAATGTCAGCCCATTATGTTTGCTGAAAGCACACTGCAGTAAGGGTGGCCACACTGAAAAGCTGTTTGGGGAAAGGACTCAGGAAAGCAGAGGAGACCAAAAGGTGGGCTCAGCCTATTTAGGGCATGACTGGAGATGACAGATAGGGGAATCAAAGCAGGGACAACTACTTTCAGGGATAACCACTGTTACCCACTTGGTGTATATCCTTCCAGACTTTTAACAAAATGCAGATATAAATTTTGTATTTTGATATTAATTTCCAGAAAACTCCAAAATACATTCTTTTTTTACTTCTCATGAATTTTTTCTCATGTAGAACATAAAGATCAGTCTCATTCTTCTGTTCTACTTACATATATTTACATATAATTTAAAATTTTTATTTACTTATAAATATTGCAGTAACATTTTAGGAGCTTTGTTTTTAGTTACAAAATTATAAACAAGAAAATGAAAATGGCCCATTATCTTAAAACCCAAATTATCCTTTTTGACATAAAAAAGCCATTCATGCTCAAGGTGAAAAAAATCAAAACAATAAAGAAAATAATTCCTAAAAACTGAATGCCTGCCATCCCCAGGTTCTCTTCCCCAATTAAACTGCCTTTATAGTTTCTTGTGCATGTTTATAGAAATAAAACTATACAATGCATATGTGGGATATATTTAGCAAAAGTAGAGCATACTATATACAACCATCTACATATACCCTGATTATTTTCCTTAATAAATCCTGGAATCATTCTGCATCTGTGAGAAGCAAGGATTGTAGAGTGGTTCAGTGCATAAACTCTGGTTCCATGTAGTCTGGGTTTAAATCCCAGCTCTACTACTTAGTAGCTTACTATAACCTTAGGTGATTTAACTTATGAGTGCCTCCATGTTCCTGTTCTATTAATAAAATGAGGATGTAAATGTTCCCTCATTATAATGTTGCTGTAAGGATTAAGTGAGCTAGTCCACAAACTATACTTACAACAGTGCCTCACACATACTAAACTATATATATTAGTTGTTAATATTATAGCAACATATACTATTATATCACGTTATTATATTCTCTATAATTGTTTCTGTTATCCTGTCAACATGTAGAGATCTACACCACTCTTTTGTATTTCACTTAAACTTTCATTATAAAAAAATTTAACAGACAGGAACAGAGAGAATAGAACAAAGCATCCTCATATACCTACCACGCTGCTTCAGAAATGATCAACACGTTTGACAACTTGTTTCATTTACTTCCTCCAGTTTCTTTAATGGACTATGTTAAAGCCTGTCCCAAGTATTGTTTCATTTTATTTGTAAATACTTTTCGGTTTAAAAATGGAAAACATAGTGTCTATGCCATGATCTCATCACATGCCATTATCACATGTAATATAATTCCTTAATATTTTCTAAAACCTGATATATATTCAAATTTCTCTGGTTGCCTCAGAAATGCCTTTTGTAGTTGATTTATTAATCCATACATTGCATTTGATTGTTATTCCCTTTCTTTTTTTCCCTAAAACAGTCTCCTGTCTTCCCTTCCCTGCTCTCCCACCTCTTTTTTTTTTTTTTTTTTGCCATTAACTTCTTAGAAAAAATGGGTATTAAATAATCCCTCATAATTTGGGCATAGCTGCTTATTTTCTTGTGAGTCATTTACCTTGTTTGTCTATTCCCGTATTTTCTGTATCTTGGTAGTTATAGCTAGAGTTTCGGTTACTTCTACTTCCTAGGTGCCACATTCTGTTGTCCCATAAGAGTCATCTTCCTAAACACTACAGGCTGTCACATTGATGAACACACCATAACTTATTAGCTGTTCCTTTATGGATAGTATCACGAGAAACTGCTGTGAGCAGATATCTTTGTATACTAGTGTGAGTATTACTGAGCGTGAAATTCTGTTTAAAATGGTTGGCTCTAGATATTGTTTATAAGGCTTATCAGTCTGAAGCCTCTTATCTTCCCCTTATTATGTTTCTAATTCCTTTTGTTGTTATTATGGATAGATTGAGGAACATATAAGTAAATTTAGTCAAACAGACTATAGTTAGAACCCAAATTGCAGAATTTTAAAGTGAGAAGTTTAATTCAAAAAATTGCAAATAGAATACATACAAACAGGTTAGAAGGGTTAGGGCTGAGATGCAAATCAGCATGATCCAAATGCACAGTGCAATCAAAGAGAAGGCACTATAAACTCTTAAAGTGGTATTATTTTCTCTTACTTTTTTTCCTAATTATATTTTTTTACATATTAGTTGTATAATAGGAAATAAAAAATAAAAAGAAGAAAAGCAATAATCATAATTTCATTACTTAGAGGCAGTTGCTTTTCTTAACATTTTGGCTTATTTCTTTGTAGTTTTTTTCATTTGACACTAACATTTTTCATAGTTCCAATCATGCCTTGTAAAAATACTATGTAAAAATAACTGAAGTGTTCTTTTCAGTTGACAGTATACTTTCTCCCAAATTATTAAGAACTTTTTGGAAACACAATATTAAATAAATACTTAAAACACTGTAAAGTGGGCTTATTGTAATTAACTATATTACTATTATGCAATATTTATTATTAGATATTCATTATTATAAATGCTTTTGCATAGTTATGATTTAATAAATATTAATGTTTTAATTTTTATAATGTATGTGTGCCAGACATAAAACTTTTCTTGTGTTTTTGAGTATATTCTTTATAATACAAGGAAAGGAGGGAGGAGAAAAAGGTAGAGAAGGAAAAAAGCCAGGTGAGATAGTGCAGGAGAAGGCAAATTATTCTCCTGGTTCAACAGTCCTCAAATTTCAGGGTGCATAAGAATCACCTGCAGTGCTTATAAAATACAAATTATTGGGCTCCACTCCCAGATTCTGATGTAATAGATCTGGATGGGGTCAAAAGCCTGATTTTGTTTTTAAACAAACCGCTGGTTGTTTCTGACATAAATGGCGTGTAATACACATTTGGGGAAAGTAGCCAAAGTCAGTTCTTCAGGTACTAATAAGCTAGTGATCCTCTGCTATGTGTGTATTCTCAAAATGGAAACCAGTAAATAACTTGTAATGAATTCTCCATAACTAACGCAATCTGGGTCTGTTTACTCCTCACACCCTACGTGTTGTAAAAACACTGCACATTGTCCACAGTGGCAGTTGGCCTGGTTGTATTTTAATCTCTGATGGATACTCCTTGTTCTGGCTGTTTTAGATTGTCTTATCTCATTGTCGTTCTACTTCTTGGAAGACCAGTATTCAGCAGTTTGGATTCTTACAAGTCAGGTTACTATTTGGCTCTCTTACATGATTGGACAAGATGATTTGTGGTGATGCTGTCAGGTATTCTGAGTTATGCAGTGAGGCTTTCTGCTGATAGAGTATGTGCTTTTGAGCAGGAAATGGCCCTTATAAATCTTTTTTTTAACAAGGGCTTCAAAAATTTGCTTCATTTATTGAAGCTCATAACTATGTCCTCCTATCAATAAACTTTGTGCAGGAAAGATTCGTTGCTTGAAGCACTCCTCTGTCTTTGGATGCCACTGAGTGCAGGACAATCTATCCATTCAGGCAAGGGGGCTTTCACATTTCTCCAGGATTAATGAAAGCAGGAAAAACACAATGCCAACTGTTTCCATAGTTAAAAAGTCTCATGATTGATGGTAGGCAGGTAACAGACAGCGAGACACCTTCTGATACTATAGATACTTCAGTAGCTGAATGGTTAAAGCTAGTTCTGTCTGATAGAACCTTCTGTGATAATGGAAATGTTCAATAATCTGCCATAGCCACTTGCCATATGTGGCTATTGAGTGCTTAAAACACAGCTGGTGTGACTTAGCAATTAAAATTTTAATTCATACTACTCAATAATCTATATATTTAATGCAATCCCTATTAAAATATCAATGACATTCTTAACAGAGGTTTTAAACCATCATAAAATTTATGTGGAACCACAAAGGAATCCAAGTATGCAAAACAATCCTGAGAAAAAAGAACAGATCTGGAGGCATTACACTAATTGACTTCAGAATATATTACAAAGCTATAGTAACCAAAATAGCATAAAAAAGGACACAAGGATATAGTGGACAGTGGAACAGAACAGCGAGCCCAGAAATAAATCCACCCACCTATAGCCAACTGATTTTTGACAAAGATGCCAAGAACATACATTGAGGAAAATAAATTTTTTTTTAAATAAATGGTGCTGGTAAAATTGGATATCCACAGGCAGAAAAATGAGATTGGATGGCTACATCTCACCACATACAAAAATGAAACCAAAATGAATTAAAAACTTAAATGTAAAACTGGAAACTATAAAATTACTAGAAGAAAACGTAGGGAAAGTGCTCTGTGATATCGAGCTGGGCAAGGATTTTAAAAATAAGACTGTAAAAGCACAGACAACTAAAGAAAAATAGGCAAATGGGATTACATCAAACTAAAGAACTGTTTCACAACAAAGGAAACTATTAACAGAATTAAGAGAAAACCTACAGAATGGGAGAGAATATTTGTGGACTATACATCTAACAAAGGATAGATATCTAGAATGCCTATATAGGGAACTTAAACAACTCAACCATAAAACAAAACAAAACAAAAAATGAATAGCCCAATTAAAAAAAAAGGCATAAGACTTTGATAGAAGTTCCTCAAAACAAGACACACAAATGGCCAATAATGTGGAAGACGCTTAATATCACTAATCATCAGGACAATGTAAATCAATACTACAAGATACCTTGTAGTTTCTGTTAGAATGGCTATTATCACAAAACAGAAGAAAACGAGTGTTGGTGAGAATGTGGAAAAAAGGGCAAACTTATCTTCTGTTTAGTGGGATCGTAAACAGTGTCGTTATGGAAAACATTGTGGAGGTTGCTGATAAATATTAAAAATACAACTGCCATATAACCAGCAATCCCATCACTGGGCATATATCTAAAGGAAATGAAATCAGTATGTTCTTTGCTTTTCCATTTTATCACCAGTCTATTCAGCCCATATTCTTTGGTTGACTCTCTTCATTTCTTCTCCCACAAGATGCCTTCAGAACTTTTATGCCTGTCTGTTCCCCTAAAATCAAAATACATCACTGAGTGAAATATGCAGTTTACAAAACTATATGTATTCCCTTTCGGTAAGTGAAAACTATGCATAGAAAACATTTTTTTACAACATGGGATTCTAGTTGATTGAAAAATTTTAAACTTCTCTTTGTTTCATCCGTTTTCTAGTATTTAGATAATACTTGCTTATTTAATTTTTTTAATTGAAGAAAACTTAAAAATTTTTGAATTCTCTCTTCCACAACAAAGTTCTTGTAACTTCTGCTTTCCTCCCTCTGTTTCATTTAGACTTCCTGTGAATGTGCTCAGGACCCCTCCATGCACCTACATCCTCATGAAATATACACCAAAAGGATCTGGAAAAGACATACAAAGTATAACAAATTTTCTTTTATTCACCCTTCGAGTCACTTTATTAGGCCTTGAAAAAATAACTGTGTCCTTATTTTCACATGGGCATTAAAACCAGTATTTCACTGTAGCCTCTAAGGGGCCAGGACTAAGTTAATTGCCTTGAACTGCACAGAAGTATTCTGGCCCCTATGAACTCTTAGAGAAAGGGACATTGTATTTTTTCCTCTCTTCCCTTATATTTTAAAGATGCAGAACATGAACCCCAGCTTTCCTTTCACATAGGAAATAAATAAAAGAGTGCATTAGGACATTTTGTAAGATCATGGAGAAATAGAGACTTTTACCCAGTAGTGCAAGGTTGAGAGTACTTGGCAGCTGCATTTCGAACTCATTGCACAAAGTCCATGAAATGATTTACTTCCTATTGTATACAAATGAGCAAAATCACATACTTAATTTTAGATTCTTCAGCAGTGATACAATTTCTGTTCTAGTTCTACTGCTCATAATTTAAAATGGAGAAGGCTTATCTGCATTCATTTCTTAGATCATTGCTTTGGCACTTTCAAGATTTTATCCAACCATGACTTTTATAACCTTGTGGAAATTGCAGTGATAAAGGATGCATCAGCAATTTTTAAAGCCATTTCTTTTTGTGAAGCCATCCCTCAGCCTTCCTTAACAGCATAATGGAGAGAACCACAGGTCTTTTTTACTGTCTTCATTTTTAAAGAGCTTTGTTTTGGTCAATGAGACATACACTGTGGAAACAAGGCCAATACAAACTTTGTGGTACTTTTTTCACTGCACATCTAACTAACCTTGATTAGATGTAAGGCAAGGGGCTGCTCTGCCATTTTATCCCCTAAAATTGGTTTCAGAGGAATTGGTTGTAATGGAAATGTCAAATCATTTAAATATCAACCTTTAAATACCATACAGACATATGGATGTGAACATTACTTTGCCCATTCTTCGATTCTAGTATGTCACATGTCAGAACTAAAGGAAGAAGTGAAAAAGAGAAATAAACTATTGCTCTAGCATAAATGACTTAAAACACAGATATGATGAATGGATGAGGATGATTGGCTCATCTTTAGAGTAAGGCCTTTTTTTCTCTGAAAATTGGAGCCAAAATGGAATCTGCAGAACATAGGCAGCTATGAAATTATACGCATGCCTCCTTGTTCTTTCCATCCCACCTCTTCTCATGCCCTGGAGGACTTAGTTCCTCAAAAGTAAGCAATTGTGAGCAGAGCACTTTGACTATGACTTCAGGAAGCTTGCCCTTTGAAATATAGTAATAATAATAAACTCCATATCTTGGTGACAGCAATAAAACTTACTATTATGTGCCTAATCTATTACATAGTAAATAAACATTGAATTGAATTGAATTCTGACTACTGGGAAATGAATTAGGCCAGGGAGATGTGGGCTCAAGTCTCACTGTGTTCTTAACTAGTTGTGTGACTCTAAGAAAATCGCTTAAACTCTCTGGGCTACAGTATAATCGTGATAAAAATATCTACTTTGTGGGAGTCTAAGGACATAATCTCCAAAAAAATCTCTGAAATAATAAAGTGTAAATGAATAAGTGAAACAGTGCATAGAGAGCCATTTAAATGAAGAGCAAAGTGTAACTTTTAACCAAGTTTAAATATGATTAAATCCATTGCATCTAAAGGAGATACATAGGAGGGAAAGGCACATATGTCTATATTACAAATGTGTCCCCTGGGGGTCCTAAACCCATGCAAGGTCTATAATTCTGTGGAATGGCAGAGATGAAGTTGTTAAATTCTGCCTGGAGAAGAAGTCTAATGTTAAAGGACTCTGTCAGACAAATAAGATCTTAGAAGAATATCAAATATTAGTCTTAGATCAGTGAAATAGCAAAATACTGTTGAAATGACATTTTCTATAGGGAGAAAGTAATTTAAAGTGACTTCATATGAGCTGGCTCTAGTTATAGTCTGGAGATATTTTGTCACCCAGCAGAGGCTTTCTCTATATGTGAAGTTATAGGTTGTTGGATGTTCAACCACTTCTGTGATACGTGTTGGCTTGGTTTTCCCAACACTGTTAGCACAGAAAAAAGAAACAAACATTTACTAGGAAACTACCATGATAAGCCAAATACATTGCATTTATTATGTTGTTTAATTTAGGTAGGTTGATTGAGTTAATTACCGTCATTTTGTGATAGGAAAAGGGACTCAGGCTTAGTTTACTAAGTGAGGAGGGATGCAGGTACAGTCTGCCTTACTCCACTGTCCATGTACTTTTTAGTTGCACCAGCTTTTCCTCAAACTATGCTCTGCTGAAAAGTTCTGTGATCAAATAAGTTGGGTAAATGATGCATGCTCGAGTCCCTTTTCAGACATTTGCAATATCTACTAAAAGATAAAAGGCTCAGCAAAGTCAAATAGTTAAGACTCTTAAAATATGTTTTACTTAGTTTTCAAAATTTATCATAAAATACACTTTTCCTATGTTTCTCTAGAAACACATGAACACTCAAGAAACACTTTTGAAGAACAGATACTTGTGCACTGTATAACACAACATGAAAAATGCTTGCCTCTTCCTGTCTTGAGTGTAAGCTTGTTTAGTGAAGTCTTATCATCTGAGAGTAATTGTGGATGGGCCAAAGGACCTAAATAGGGACTGTTTGTTTTCTAACTATAGAACTTTGTTCATGACTGTGAAATTTGCGACTTCCTTTTACTACAAGAAAGACTTTTATCTATTAGAAGGGAAATAAAAATTGGAGTTCAATTTCCCATCTGATCTAGAATCTCCCCAGTCATAGAATCCAACTTGAACTTCTATCACAGATACTTCTGTGGCTGATAAGCTCATTAGCTGACAGCCTCTACAAGGCAATCTGAAAAGATTTTTGTTCATCTAAGACATGTAAATGTAGCAATAGACAGCTCAGATATTGTCCAATATGCAAATATTTGGAACTACAGAATTTCAGAGCATGCCTGACTGAACCAGTCACTATGTTATTGATAATATATAACTTGAACAAACATCAAAAAGAGAGAATACAGTATTTAAGAGGGAAATATATATGCTGGTTCTGCTTCCTATAACTTGGAAAACTTAGGTAAATCACTAATCCCTGCAAGCCGCAGTCATACATGGGACAAACAACTGTGTGTAACTCTTAGAGCTATGAGGAGGAATAAATAAGAAAATTTATATAAAACATTGGGCAAAGCATGTAATACCCAGTAAAGTGTCTATTTCTAGTCTGCTCAAAAAGAGTTATTTTACCTTGATTTTTACTGTTCAGAATACTAGAAAAAACAGAAATAATAACTTTGAAATCTTCTTTCATGGTTTCCCAATTATTATGTGGGGTTTTTCATTTGAGTTCAAGATATCAAACTCTAATGTATGATATAAAGTCTCCTTCTGTCTATACTTTTTTTAAAATTTTTATTGCATTATAGGTTTTGGGGTACATGTGCAGAACGTGCAAGATAGTTGCATAGGTACACACATGGCAGTGTGTTTTGCTGCCTTCCTCCCCCTCACCCACACTTGGTATTCATCCCCAGGCTATCCCCCCCAGCCCCCCCCGTTGTCCCTCCCCCATTTCCCCCAACAGTCCCCAGTGTATAGTAGACCGCCTCTCTGTGTCCATGTGTTCTCATTTTTCTCACCCGCCTATGAGTGAGTATATGCGGTATTTCTTTTTCTGTTCTTGTGTCAGTTTGCTGAGAATGATGTTCTCCAGATTCATCCATGTCCCTACAAAGGACACAAACTCATCATTTCTGATTGCTGCATAATATTCCATGGTGTATATGTGCCACATTTTCCCAGTCCAGTCTATCATCGATGGGCATTTGGGTTGGTTCCAGGTCTTTGCTATTGTAAACAGTGCTGCAATGAACATTCGTGTGCATGTGTCCTTATAGTAGAACGATTCACAGTCTTTTGGATAGATACCCAGTAATGGGATTGCTGGGTCAAATGGAATTTCTATTTCTAGGTCCCTGAGGAATCGCCACACTGTCTTCCACAATGGTTGAACTAATTTATACTCCCACCAACAGTGTAAGAGTGTTCCTATTTCTCCACATCCTCTCCAGCATCTGCTGTCTCCAGATATTTTAATGATCGCCATTCTAACTGGTGTGAGATGCTATCTCAATGTGGTTTTGATTTGCATCTCTCTAATGACCAATGATGATGAGCACTTTTTCATATGTTTGTTGGCCTCATGTATGTCTTCTTTTGTAAAGTGTCTGTTCATATCCTTTGCCCATTTTTTGAATGGGCTTGTTTGTTTTTTTTCTGTAAATCTGTTTGAGTTCTTTGTAAATTCTGGATATCAGCCCTTTGTCTGATGCGTAAACTGCAAAGATTTTTTCCCATTCTGATGGTTGTCGATTCACTCTAGTGACTGTTTCTTTTGCCGTGCAGAAGCTGTGGAGTTTGATTAGGTCCCATTTGTCTATTTTGGCTTTTGTTGCCAATGCTTTTGGTGTTTTGTTCATGAAGTCCTTGCCTACTCCTATGTCCTGAACGGTTTTGCCTAGATTTTCTTCTAGGGTTTTTATGGTGTCAGGTCTTACATTTAAGTCTTTAATCCATCTGGAGTTGATTTTAGTGTAAGGTGTCAGGAAGGAGTCCAGTTTCTGCTTTCTGCACATGGCTAGCCAGTTTTCCCAACACCATTTATTAAATAGGGAATCCTTTCCCCATTGCCTGTTTTTGTCTGGTTTATCAAAGATGATATGGTTGTAGATATGTTGTGTTGCCTCCGATGTTTCTGTTCTGTTCCATTGGTCTATATCTCTGTTTTGGTACCAGTACCATGCTGTTTTGATTACTGTAGCCTTGTAGTATAGTTTGAAGTCTGGTAGCGTGATGCCTCCCGCTGTGTTCTTTTTGCTTAGAATTGACTTGGCTATGCGGGCTCTTTTTTGGTTCCATATGAAATTCATGGTGGTTTTTTCCAGTTCTATGAAGAAATTCAATGGTAGTTTGATGGGGATAGCATTGAATGTGTAAATTACTTTGGGCAGTATAGCCATTTTCACAATATTGATTCTTCCTAACCACGAACATGGAATGTTTCTCCATCTGTTTGTGTCCTCTCTTATTTTGTTGAGCAGGTGTTTGTAGTTTTCCTTAAAGAGGTCCCTTACATTCCTAGTGAGTTGTATTCCTAGGTATTTTATTTTCTTTGTAGCGATTGTGAATGGCAGTTCGTTCTTAATTTGGTTCTCTTTAAGTCTGTTATTGGTGTATAGGAATGCTTGTGATTTTTGCACATTGATTTTATATCCTGAGACTTTGCTGAAGTTGCTTATCAGTTGCAGGAGCTTTTGGGCTGAGGTGATGGGGTCTTCTAGGTATACTATCATGTCGTCTGCAAATAGAGACAATTTGGTTTCCACGTTTCCTATTTGAATACCCTTTATTTCTTTTTCTTGCCTGATTGCTCTGGCTAGAACTTCCAGTACTATGTTGAATAGAAGTGGTGAGAGAGGCCATCCTTGTCTAGTGCCGGATTTCAAAGGGAATGCTTCCAGTTTTTGCCCATTCAGTATGATATTGGCTGTTGGTTTGTCGTAAATAGCTTTTATTACTTTGAGATATGTTCCATCAATACCAAGTTTATTGAGGGTTTTTAGCATAAAGGGCTGTTGAATTTTGTCAAATGCCTTCTCTGCATCAATTGAGATAATCATGTGGTTTTTGTTTTTGCTTCTGTTTATGTGGTGAATTACATTTATAGACTTGCGTATGTTGAACCAGCCTTGCATGCCCGGGATGAATCCTACTTGATCATGATGGATAAGTTTTTTAATGTGCTGTTGCAATCGATTTGCCAGTATTTTATTGAAGATTTTTGCATCTATGTTCATCATGGATATTGGCCTGAAGTTTTCTTTTCTTGTTGAGTCTCTGCCAGGTTTTGGTATCAGGATGATGTTGGTCTCATAAAATGATTTGGGAAGGGTTCCCTCTTTTTGGATTATTTGGAATAGTTTCAGAAGGAATGGTACCAGCTCCCCTTTGTGTGTCTGGTAGAATTCAGCTGTGAACCCATCTGGACCTGGGCTTTTTTTGTGTGGTAGGCTCTTAATTGCTGCCTCAACTTCTGACCTTGTTATTGGTCTATTCATAGTTTTGGCTTCCTCCTGGTTTAGGCTTGGGAGGACACAGGCATCCAGGAATTTATCCATTTCTTCCTGATTTACTAGTTTGTGTGCATAGAGTTGTTTGTAGTATTCTCTGATGATGGTTTGAATTTCTGTGGAATCTGTGGTGATTTCCCCTTTATCGTTTTTTATTGCATCTATTTGGTTGTTCTCTCTTTTCTTTTTTATCAGTCTGGCTAGTGGTCTGTCTATTTTGTTGATCTTTTCAAAAAACCAGCTTTTAGATTTGTTGATTTTTTGAAGGGTTTTTCTAGTCTCTATCTCCTTCAGTTCTGCTCTGATCTTAGTTATTTCTTGTCTTCGGCTAGGTTTTGAGCTTTTTTGATTTTGCTCCTCTAGCTCTTTCAATTTTGACGATAGGGTGTCAATTTTGGATCTCTCCACTTTTCTCATGTGGGCACTTATTGCTATATATTTTCCTCTACAGACTGCTTTAAATGTGTCCCAGAGATTCTGGTACGTTGTGTCTTCATTCTCTTTGGTTTCAAAGAACTTCTTTATTTCTGCCTTCATTTCATTGTTTATCCAATCAACATTCAAGAGCCAGGTGTTCAGTTTCCATGAAGCTGTGCGGTTCTGAGTTATTTTCTGAATTCTGAGTTCCAACTTGATTGCACTATGGTCTGAGAGACTGTTTGTTATGATTTCCATTGTTTTGCATTTGCTGAGGAGTGCTTTACTTCCAATTATGTGGTCAATTTTGGAGTAGGTGTGATGTGGTGCTGAGAAGAATGTATATTGTGTGGATTTGGGGTGGAGAGTTCTGTAAATGTCTATCAGGTTTGCTTGTTCCAGGTCTGACTTCAAGTCCTGGATATCCTTGTTAATTTTCTGTCTGGTTGATCTGTCTGCTATTGACAGTGGAGTGTTAAAGTCTCCCACTATTATTGTGTGGGAGTCTAAGTCTCTTTGTAAGTCATTAAGAACTTGCCTTATATATCTGGGTGCTCCTACATTGGGTCCATATATATTTAGAATTGTTAGCTCTTCTTGTTGTATCAATCCTTTTACCATTATGTAGAGACCTTCTTTGTCCCTTTTGATCTTTGTTGCTTTAAAGTCTATTTTATCAGAGATGAGAATTGCAACTCCTGCTTTTTTTTGCTCTCCATTTGCTTGGTAAATCTTCCTCCATCCTTTTATTTTGAGCCTTTGTGTATCTTTGTGTGTGAGGTGGGTTTCCTGGATACAGAACACTGATGGGTTTTGTTTTTTTATCCAATTTGCCAGTCTGTGTCTTTTGATTGGTTCATTTAGCCCATTTACATTCAGGGTTAATATTGTTATGTGTGAATTTGATACTGCCATTTTGATGCTATCAAAATGTTAAAGTCTCCCACTATTATTGTGTGGGAGTCTAAGTCTCTTTGTAAGTCATTAAGAACTTGCCTTATATATCTGGGTGCTCCTACATTGGGTCCATATATATTTAGAATTGTTAGCTCTTCTTGTTGTATCAATCCTTTTACCATTATGTAGAGACCTTCTTTGTCCCTTTTGATCTTTGTTGCTTTAAAGTCTATTTTATCAGAGATGAGAATTGCAACTCCTGCTTTTTTTTGCTCTCCATTTGCTTGGTAAATCTTCCTCCATCCTTTTATTTTGAGCCTTTGTGTATCTTTGTGTGTGAGGTGGGTTTCCTGGATACAGAACACTGATGGGTTTTGTTTTTTTATCCAATTTGCCAGTCTGTGTCTTTTGATTGGTTCATTTAGCCCATTTACATTCAGGGTTAATATTGTTATGTGTGAATTTGATACTGCCATTTTGATGCTATCTGGCTGTTTTGCCCATTGGTTCATGTACATTCTTCATTTTGTTGATGGTCTTTAGCATTTGGTATGCTTTTAGGATGGCTGGAACTGGTTGTTCCTTTCTATGTGTAGTGCCTCTTTCAGTAGCTCTTGTAAAGCAGGCCTAGTGGTGACAAAATCTCTGAGTACTTGCTTGTTCGTGAAGGATTTTATTTTTTCTTCACTTATGAAGCTCAGTTTGGCTGGATATGAAATTCTGGGTTGAAAGCTCTTTTCTTTAAGGATGTTGAATATTGGCCCCCACTCTATTCTGGCTTGTAGAGTCTCTGCCGAGAGATCTGCTGTGAGTCTGATGGGCTTCCCTTTGTGGGTGACCCGACCTTTCTCTCTGGCTGCCCTTAGTATTTTCTCCTTCGTTTCAACCCTGGTGAATCTGACGATTATGTGCCTTGGGGTTGCTCTTCTTGTGGAGTATCTTTGTGGTATTCTCTGTATTTCCTGGAGTTCAGTATTGACCTGTCTTGCTAGGTTGGGGAAATTTTCCTGGATAATATCCTGAAGAGTGTTTTCCAGCTTAGATTCATTCTCTTGATCACATTCTGGTACACCTATCAAACGTAGGTTGGGTCTCTTCACATAGTCCCACATTTCTTGGAGATTTTGTTCATTCCTTTTTGTGCTTTTTTCTTTAATCTTGGTTTCACGTTTTATTTCATTGAGTTGATCTTCAATTTCTGATATTCTTTCTTCTGCTTGGTCAATTCGGCTGTTGAAACTTGTGCATGCTTCACGAAGTTCTCGTGTTGTGTTTTTCAGCTCCTTCAATTCATTCATATTTCTCTCTAAGTTTTCCATTCTTGTTATCAATTCCTCGAATTTTTTTTCAAATCTTTTTTCAAGGTTCTTAGTTTCTTTGCACTGATTTAGAACATGTTCTTTTAGCTCAATGAAGTTTCTCATTATCCACTTTCTGAAGTCTGATTCCTTCATTTCATCACACTCATTCTCCATCCAGCTTTGTTCCCTTGCTGTTGAGGAGTTTTGGTCCTTTGTAGGAGGTGAGGTGTTTTGGTTTCAGGTGTTTTCCTCCTTTTTGCGCTGGTTTCTTCCCATCTTTATGGATTTATCTGCCTGTCGTCTTTGTAGTTGCTGATTTTTCAATTGGGTCTCTGTGTGGATGCTGAGATTTTTGATGATGAAGTATTTCTGTTACTTAGTTTTCCTTCTAGTGGTCTAGCCCCTCTGCTGTATGAGTGCTGAGGTCCACTCCAGGCCCCGTTTGTCTCGAGTATACCTGTAGCAGCTGTGGAAGAGTGAGGGATGATACCAGTTTTTTCTTCTGTTGTCTTTGTTCCAGAATGATGCCCGCCAAATGTCAGTCTGATTAGTCCTTTTTTTGCGGTGACTCTTTGGATATACAGGGGTCAGGGAGCTGCTTAAGGAGACGGTTTGTGCTTTATAGTAGCTCCAGTGCTGAGCTGTGAGCTCCGTTGTTCATTCAGGGTTGTTGGGAGGTTGTTTATGTCTGCTATAATGGAACTCATAAAACACCACCCTTTTATTTCCCCCCCCTTATATGCACTGTTTCAGGGAGTTGGGGCTTTCTTTATGAGTATCTGTTGCACTGTCCTGCCCCACTAGGTGGCAGTCTATTCACTATTTGCCTGCCGGGGCTCTGACCCGCTAGCGCGGTTCTGCCCTGTTGCTGCTGGGCTCCCTTCTGCTGTGGAGAGCTCCCGTCTCCTGGGAGTCTCTCTGTTATGGCAGGTTGCCTCGGCAACGGCAGGCTGCTTCGGCCCTGGGCGGTACTTCAATAGGGGCGGATTGTGTCAGCGGTGGTGGACGCCCCTCCCTCACCAGGCTGGACCGTCCTAGATGCTGGCAGCAAAACTCTCAGCGCCAAGCGTCTCCAGTCATTGCCCTGCTTGTCCCTGTGAGTGTGGGACCCGCTGAGCCCGATTACCCAGCTCCCTGCCTCAGAGTCCGTCCTCTCTCTCTCCCTGCCTCTCCGCGAGCTTAAAGTTCGACTCTCTCACTGGCGCCCCAGGAGCCTGCCGATAGGGCACTGGGATCCGTGCGATCTCCCGTGCCACTGCCCACTTCACCGGCTCAGATCACGCTTCCCAGGAAACTCCCAGGAAACTCCTAGTCTGGCTCACTGTCCAAGTCCCGTTCAATCAGATGGACGTGCCAATCTGCCCTTCAAACTCTCAGATTGCCGGTTTAACAGGGCGCCCAGACCAGTGAGTTCCATGCCGGGTCTTGCTGCGGCGCCGGCCTAAGTGGCGCCGGCCGAAGCGGCCGCGCCAGAGGGCTGCGTTAGCCGATTTTACTTTACTAGCATCCTGTGGGACTTTCAACGCTCTGTGGGCTAGAAAAGTCCATCCGAGAATGCGGCTAGGACTCACCCTCTGTGCCGTCACTGAGAGCTGCAATCCTGAGTCGCTTCTACGACGCCATCTTGCCGGGTCTCCCTGTCTATATTTTTTTGGTGTTAGCATCAGAACTGAGAACTAGAACTCCTCATCAGCCCCAGATCTCCCCAGGTCATTAGGAACAGAGGAAAATAGGAGTGATGCCTTTTATGTTGTCCCATTCCCACAATTTACACATGTCACTGGAGTATTGCCACTTAAGTTGAGGTGCTATTGGAAATAGTGGTGATAAGGATAATAGTAATAACATGTATTTAGTGTGAACCATGTGGTCAAGACCCATTCTAAGAGCCATTCTAACAGTACAGCTGTTATGGTAAACACCATGGAGGTCTCTCAAACAATTGAATGTAGAATTACCATATGATCTAGAAATCCCCTTTCTGGGTATTTATTCAGAAGAAATGATATCAGTATGTCGAAGAGACATTTGCACTTCTATGTTCCATGTACCCATTATTCAAAGTAGCCAAGATATGGAATCAATCCAAATGTGCATCAACAGGTGAATAGACGAAGGAAATTTGATATCTACACAATGGAATACTCTTCAGTCTATAAACACAAGAAAATCCTGTCATTTGCAACAATATAGATGAAACCAGAGGAAATTATGCTTAATGAAATAAGCTAGGCACAGAAAGACTGCACCATCTCATTTATATATGGAATCTAAAAAATTCAACCTCGTAGAAGCAGAGAGAATAGTGGTTACCAGGGGCTGGGGGCAGGATAGGGAATGGGAAGATATTGGTTAAATGGTAGAAAGTTTTAGTTAGAAAGGAGGAGTACGTTCTGCAGATCTATTGTACAACAAGGTCACTATAGTTGATAAGTTTTTGTATACTTGAAAGAGAGCAGATTGTAAATGTTCTCATCACAGAAAATAATAAGGATATGAGGCAAAGGTAATTGATTTGTTACTTTGCTTGGTGTAATTATTCTAAAACATATTTATTAAAAGATTACTTCGTACACTCTGTGCAATTTTTATGTGTCAACTGTACCCAATAAAACTGGGGATGACATAAAAAAGATGCCTTGCATTGATGTTTTTATATAATACTTCTCCAGTCCCTATGAGTAAGTTTTGTTTTTAATATCTCTATTTTGTTGATGAGGGAGACTTAATCGCACACCTAATGAATGGTCTAGGTGGGATTAGAATACTTGTTCTTCTCACTTCAAACCTCATGCTTTTAACCACTGCAGTAGAGACATAAGGCAAGACAGAGGATAATGATGATGACAATGATACTGACAATTATGCCAGCAGACATTTATTGAGCTGTTACTACGTGCCAGACATTGTACTGCTTTGCATATACTTTTTCGTCTAATTTCTACCACACTATGTGTGATAGTTTCTATTAGTACCACCATTTTACTTAGGAACAAACAAATTTAAAGACATGAAATAACTTTTTCAAGTCTACATGGCTAGCAAGTGACAAAGCTACGATTTGAATCAAGTTTCTTTATGGTTTAGGCTATTTTTTTTTTAATGGTATAAAAAACTTGAACAGTAGAACCAGGACAGTAGATGTTGGTTAGCAGGTTGGGGCAGATATTTATACTTATTCTATGCCCAGATAAAATTTTTGTGGATCTGGGTCCTGGTGATCCTTCTCTGCATGAGAGTAAGGTGTCTGTACGTTCAAACCCAGCATAGAGACTTTGCTGAGCCTGGGGAAATGGCCTTGCCGATGCACAGTCTGCATGGGGCTGCACGTTTTAATGAGCAGTGGGCCTTCCAGATTCCTTGTCTTTCCTGTTCTCCTGGCCTAAGCTGAGTGAGGAGTCCTTTGAGGTGAATCATACCCACGGTGAAGGATTAGATGATGGCCACTTCCCAAACAGTTTTCCAGCCTTTTAAATTATCAAGGTTAGAGTTCTTAACTTTCACCTTTTGGAGGAAGTGCCTGAGACACTTGTGTCCAGCAAAACATAGCTTTTGACACTAACCAGAAGTAAACAACAATTACCTCTCACTTGTCAAAACAGCCTCTTTTAGGGAAGATAAAGTAAATGAAATGGACAAGATATTTTAATCTGTGTCAGAACAGTCAAGGCCAGAGACACAGCATAACAACTCAAGTGGGGAATCAAGAGGTGTCCTACCCCCACTTCCTCAATATACACAAGATCAGACAATGCATATGGCCTGTATGTGTTAATGCCATGGAGGCAGGCAACAAATGACTAGCATCCACATAGTGAGATGGATCAAAGAACCCTCACAGGGGTTGAATGTATATATGTGGACTTTCAAGCAACAGCAGAGTTAAAGCCCAAGGCTTCACTGTTCTTTCCAAGAATGTACTTTCAACAAAAAAACAAAACCAAAATGAAAAAACTTTTGAATTATACCAGGACCCGGAGTGGACTTTGGAAAAGACAAGATTTTCTAAATATTTGCTCTCTCCTCTTCCCATTTTTTTCTTCCACCTAAGATGGAGTATCAGCTGCCTACTTACATGGCATGGTTCTAGTTTGAGATGTCTGTGCTTCTCCTTGGACAATTACGACTATTACAGCTGCTTTCCTGCCACCACCTATGACTGAATTCCACTCACTCTTTACCTTCAGAAGGCTTTTTCTAAGTTAGTGATTGTGTTGTTGGTCACCAGCTCTCAATGCTTCAGTGACTACTGCCTCAGACCAGAAAAAGTCTCAATTTCTTAGCTTACTGTTCGGGACCATTGACAACCAGTTCCTGCTTTCATTACCCGACTGTTGGCCCATCTCTCCCTCCTTATTCTTTCTTCTTCATCTCACCCGCAGGAGTCTGGTTGCTGCTCTCTTTACTCATCATCATCCTTCCTGTCTCTATTTCACCAATTTCCTTGGGACTAACTCATAGTAACTTATCCTCTATTTGATAAACTCCTACTCATTCTTCAATGCCCTGGTTAAACACTGCCCCTGTGGAATGCCTCCTCTGATTCTCCAAGGTGTTATACTTTTTACTGAGTTTGTAATGAATTATTTAAATGTGATCCCAATGTGACTGGGAGCTTCATAAGGTCAAATGTTATATTTTTCTCACCATGAGTAATAGCTATCAACTGGCAATGAACAAAACAATTTAATATTAGTACTTGTTGAGTAAATTGGAGTTCTGTATCAACTGTAAATGTATTCTGGAGAGGGCATTGGACTAGGAGTCAGTAGTCTTGAATTTTGAGTTACTCATTTGTTGTATGACCTGAGGCAAGTCCCAGCCTTCTCACCTGAAAAACAGGGATAATAGTACCCTTTCTGAAAATCAGAGGAAAAATAGATGTGAAGTTATCTGAGACATAAAGTAATATTCTAGTGCAAATAATCTGCTTTTAGTATAGTAGGTAATTGTATAAAGCACTTGCTCTGGTCATGATATGAGCAGGAAGAAGATTGAAATAAATGATCATCACAGGCATTTTGATTATTACTTATTATGTAAAACATGCATTAATAGAAGATAACACTGACTATTTAGGGATTAGACATTTCTCAGATATACTAACACAGACTTCAGGGCTTATGTTCAAATATCTCCTCAGAGAGTTGTTTAGTAAATACCCAGTCTAAAGCAGACATGTATTTTATATCTTAACATTATTTTGCTTTTATTGTAGTTTGTATTTGTTGATTGTTTATATATGTCACTATAATATCAGCTTCATTAGAACAGAAACATTGTCTCTTTTTCACGGCTGTTTCCAAGTGCTTAGAACAGTATGAGACATAGTAGACACTCAGTCAGTATTCTTTAAATAAATAAATCATCTATCTTTGAGGACAAGTGGCAGTATTGTTAAATTTCACACATAATTACAATTCTCAAGACAATTCAAATGAGATAATGTACATTAAAGTACATTGTAAATCATGAAGTTGTAAGAACAGATTCATAATTGTGGCCCATTGAAAAATCCTGGTCTGATCATTCTTCTGCCATCTTAACAACCCAAGAAAAATGAGAAAAACTGAGTTAGTTGTCTGTTTAGTATTTACTAATGTGTTCTTATTTCTTCGGAATTAGAGAGAGACTTTAGAACTAGTTTAAATGTTTTGACAAATTCGGTATGATTGCCACTGGTTAGCACAAGAGTGGTAATTAAGTCTGCAATTATATGTTCACATTTTCATATTTTTCTTGTATGTGCATTTTGACAGTAATTGAACAAGCCAGTAGTTGCAATATCCATTCTGAAACTGTTTCACAATATTTCATTATATGCCAAATTAATTTGTTAAACTCACATTGCAAATGAAAACTTCAGCACTGATCCAATTAATCCAACTGTGGGACCTTACTGCTAATGTGCTCTAGCGGGGAAATGGAGGGAGATGTTGGGTAAAATGTCTAGAAAGATTAGGGATATAGTTTGGGGATGGAGGAGAGCCTGATAGTAAGCTTTATTTCTTATTCTTCTAAGTTACTCTTTTTCTCATTAAACATCATTTGCTTCCTCGCGAATCAGCACAGTGGGAAGTTGAATAAACATTAATGAGGTATGCATCTGATTTTTGAAAAGACCTGGGGAAATATAACTTTCCCTTTTGGTCTCTCTTGTGTGTGAGTGAGAGTGACTTTGTGTGTGTGTGTGTGTGTGTGTGTGTGTGTGTGTGTGTGTGTAGTTTAGAATGAAGTGCAATGGCCAAAGCAGAATGGCATTTTGATTGTCTATGGCTCTTTTATTTGTCCAGTATACCAGTGAGCCTTACAAAGAGGAAGTGAATTAGAATCCCTTTCACTGTGATAAAAACTTGAGATGAGAGGTATAGAAATACTCAGTGGAATATAAAATCCCTTTGCATATATGTGCTCTCTCCTCCCCCCCCCCCTCTCTCGTGAACTAAGGATAGGCAAAGAAACCTGCTCTGTTGGGTGAGCAGCCTCTTTATAAAGTCAGGCATGTCTGCCAGCTTCTGTCATTATAGATTTATTTATTCATTTAAGCATTCAGTCATTCAACAAATAGTTACTGAGTATCTATAATGAGACTAAGACTGTGATAAGTACTGGGGGTAATATGAAGAGCAAAATCAAATCCAGTTTTCATTTCATAGAGATTAAAATCTAGTGGAGTGGCATATGACAATCACATATCTCTCAATGTATATAATCAAACAACAGCTAAGATAAATACTATGAAGTGTTGAGCTGTCTACGAGCTCAAAAATAGAACATTTGACCTTACCAATGAGGTCCAAGAAGTCTTCCCTGAGAAAGTGATGCTTGCATTGAGATTAAAATGGAGTAACTGAAGGATTAGTGTGTTGAATGAGGATAAATAGGTGATAGGTAGTGGCTGGGAGATGGTACATAATATGCAAAGGTTCTGAAATGGGAAGAATTATAGTTGAAGAGGAGGGCAATGGGAAGACAGAGAAAGAAGAAGCTGGAGAGATTGGAAGGAAATGATACATGGCAGCCTTATGGATAATAATGGTTAACACTTTTTATTTTGTGCTTATTTTGTTTTAGTCACTCTTTTAAGTGTTTTACCATATTAACTCATTTGATTTTTATGAAATCCCACGAGGTATGTAAAATTATAAATTTCATTTTACTCACTAGGAATAGAGAAGTTAAACAACTTGCTGAAGGTGAGTGGTAGAGTTTTGGAAGTAGTGGAGTCAGTATTTGCATTGTTTTGTTCTAGAGTAAAAACTTTTAATATAATATTACCCTTGAGGGCAAAGCACCAACTTTCTGGGTGTCTCTCTCTGGATTTGTATAGTGACAATGTATAGAAATTCAGAATTTCAGAGGCTTCATGAACTTGAAGAAATTGTTTGAAAAATTCTGCATGTACAATTTTGTAGAAAATCTATAATTTTCATGAGATTCTCAAAGGGATCCATTACTCACAATGGATTAGAAATCACTGATCTAGATTATTTTGTTGTTTAAAACCATTTTATTTCAAGAGAACTATAGATTCATATGCAATTATAAGAAATGATACAAAAAGATCCTATGTACACTTGCTCAGGTTTTCCCACTGGTAACCTCTTGCATAAATTTAGTATAATATCACAATCAGGAAATTGACCTTGGTATAATACACCAACCTTATTCAGATTTCATAAGTTTCATATGTATTTGTGTGTGTGTTTGCATACTTGTGTGTATGTATGTGTCAATTTAGTTTTACATGATTTAGTCATGTGTGCGTTTGTATAGCCACCATCATAATCAAGATATAGAACAACTTCATCAGAAGGATTGCTGGTGCCACCCTTTTATAGACACAGCCATTTCCCTCCCCCCCCAATACATATCTAGCTTATTTTTAAGGCAAATAGCTTATATATTATTCCATCATTGTTTGTCGTATGAATCTAACCTAATTCTCTCATTATCATAGCACTGGCTACACCATCTGGTGAGTATTCTTTTTCATCCTTGACATTGTTCAGTATTAAATGGTTAACTTAATGAATAAAGAGTGACTAAAGAGCAAGATATCTCAGTTGGCTTTTGATGAGCTATTACTATATAAAAATTTCACTGCAAATAAACGGGTAAAGACTTCTCCAAAAGAGACAATCTTGTTTTTCAAATAAGAGAAATAATCTCTCCTACCCCAGACTTTACTGCTATGTACTCATTAAACTCTATGTAGCCTCTTAGGCTCTGGTCACTCCCTCTGGAGTCATTGCAATGCTGAATACTACTTGCTGAGATTTTTTTCTGTTTGATATTCTGCTTTCAATTCTTCTTCTTTTTTTTTTTTTGTACTTTAGGTTGTGGGGTACATGTGTAGATCATGCAGAATTGTTGCATAGGTACATACATGGCAAAGTGGTTTGCTGCCTCCAACCCCTTGTCACCTATATCTGGCATTTCTCCCCATGTTATCCCTCCCCACCTCCCTACACCCTGCTGTCCTTCCCCTAGCCACCCCCCAACAGTCCCCAGTGTGTGACGCTCCCCTCCCTGTGTCCATGTGTTCTAAGTGTTCAACACTCACCTATGAGTAAGAACATGTAGTGTTTGATTTTATGTTCTTGTGTCAGTTTGCTGAGAATGATGTTTCCAGATTAATCCACATCCCTACAAAGGACACGAACCCATTGTTTTTTATGGTTGCATAGTATTCCATGGTGTATATGTGCCACATTTTCCTTGTCCAGTCTATCATGGATGGGCATTTTGGCTGGTTCCAGGTCTTTGCTATTGTAAACTGCTACAATGAACATACATGTGCATGTGTTTTTGTCGTTGGTATTGTTATTAGCCCGACATGTCTCCCATGATCTAGTTTTGCTATCCTCTAGGACACTTCCCACAGAGCAGCTAGAGTGATCATTATAAAAATAAAATCCAGACATCTAATTTTCCTGCTTGAAATTCCTCAATGCCTTCTCATGACTTTCCAGACCAAGCCCCATCTCAGACTGCTGTATTGGACTCTTTATGGCCTGGCCCGGCTTGCCCTCCAGCCTCTCTCCACATACAAATATAGGAAGTGACTTGCCATCTCTTTCCCCTGGTCTATTGTGTACATATTCTAGATTCCCATGGTGCCTCCTCTGGAAAGACCTCCCTAATTGCCCTTCACTGTAGGTTTTGTGTCCCTTCATTATGCTCTCTTGACAGTATTACAGAGGAATTAAGAGGTTGGGTTCTGAAATCAGGTTGATCCAGACTTCAATCCCATCTCTGCCACTTAGCAAACGTGACTTGGATGAGTCCTGTCACCTGAGTTTCCATTCCTATGTTTGTAATAATAAAGACCTTGTCATGTTGTAAAGATTAAAGAAAATAACACATGTAAAGAACTGTGTCTGGCACAGAGCGGAACTCAGTAATGAGTGGCTTTTATAGCTATGATGGCACTCTGGGCTTCCCTGCAGCATACACTAGCTGCACCATCTTGTGAGTAACTTGCTCATAATACCTATGCTTTAGTACCCTTGACTCCCAGCCTCTTCCACAGTGTGGGTGCTTAGAAGTAGATAAATGAAAGAAGTAGACCCAGAAAGAAAAGAAAATGGATCAGGTTTCTAGTTGCTGCAGTGTCTGCTTTTTTTTGGAGTTTGGCCTACGTTGTTTGGCCTCAAGTTAGTTTTTAGTATGTCAGACATATCCACCTTTCAATGCAAGCTCCAAATTTATTCTAAACCCCAGTAGAGATGGTTATTGGTTTCTTGCAGTTGTTGTGTGTTTTTTTGAAAAACATTTACATGCTTGTCCTTCAATCATTGAGAGTAAACGAAACTGAATCCTCTGAGTTTGAACAAAAGCTTAATTTTTTCCTGAGGAGAGAAGCATTGGGTTTAAAAGAGAGAAAGCGAAAAAGAAACCAAACACTGTCTCATGGTAACTGCCATCAGATTTGGAGACTGTGCATTCAAGTCCAAGAACAAGAGAGTTTGTAGTGGGCTTTCTCTGTTGCATTGTAAAGGTAGAATGAAGAGATGAGGTGAATCCACTATCCAAGAACTTCATGTGAGGAAAAACCCTCAACTCTGTATTATTTAGGAATTTAAAAAGGCAAAATCATTAAGGATTTTTAATTTTGTTCCACTCTTGGAGAACAGGGGTGTGTGTGTATATACATCAGGTTCTCCTAGAGATTTCCCTCACCCCAGTTTTCTTGCAAATTGCAAGGAGAAGCTTTGCAAAGGGGATCAATCACGGTGAAAAAAGGAGCTGTGAGATTGGCCTAATTTAGTTTAAGTCCCATTTCTCCCTATCACTCACTGTCTGATGTTGGGCAAATCACTTAACCTTCTGAGTCTCAGTTTCCTCGTTTATAATATGAACATATTGAAATAATACAACCTGACTGTGAAAGTTGAATGAGATGATGCATGGAATGGTATAAAATAAATGTTCGATGACTAATCTCATTAGTATTTGTATTAATTTTAGTATAGATATTTGCATTAGCATTGGTTCTGGTTACTTTCAAAATGAAAAGAGGAAAATATAATTAGCTGACTTGCATCAAACTCTTCCTGTGTAATAGAAGCCATGTTAGAGGTCCTGTGTATACTGTGACATTTAGTCTCATAGTAAACCTGTGAGATAGGTATTATTTCTATGTTGTAGAGGAGAAACGGAGGCTCATAGCCACCTTGTCCCACAGCCATTCAAAAGGAGAATTGCTACTCAAATCCTGTGACTGCAACCCTGAGTGGTTGGTTGGTTCTGAGTTATTTCAGGAAACTTGGATTGGAGCTTTCTCTGAGGGGACCTAGATTTGTGGGGTTATGTATTTCCCATTGCAGTGAAAAAAGTCACTGGGACATCAAATACATCAGCTTTTGAGCTTCTACTTTAGCAAGGGACAAACTTACAGAATTACCACATAGAGAACAAATCCATATTTTCTGTCTTTGCTTTGCTTCTGGATCTGCGGCTTCTCTGAGTTACTAATGATTTGTATTCTTTCTCAAATCTCCAGTTAGTTTCACTCTTTAGCTTAATTAGGGGAGAATTTACCTTCATCTAGAGCCTCTTTTCCTCTTGAGCTTCTCTGTGCCCTGGAAATGGCCAAATCCTAGTGCTCTGGCTGGAATGCCCAGAGGCCATGCATGGATTCTTGTTCTGGGATCCGCATTCCATACTAATGAGGGAGATGTCTGCTCTGAAGAGATGGGTTGAAAGCAAGTGGCAGAATCTCCTGGGGCCAACCCATGACCCATTCCTGTGAATGCCACTTTGAGATTGTGACTTTGCCCAGTCCTTAATATACAAATGGTGGGTGAGGGAGCCAGCCAGGGAGGATCTTCTCGGCTGGCACAGAGTGGTGTGCTTCAGAGGGCTCTGCTATTAGAAGGACTTCTGAGGGGAGCTGACCTAGGATTTCAGCCTATTTTGCAGTGGCTCTTTGACCCCTGAAAAATAAAAAATCCTTTGAGAAGTAGCATAGAATTCTAAAGATGTTAGCAGAATAAGAAAGTAATGTGAAATTCTCCTTCTAGGCATATACACCAGAAAAACTTTTGTTTTTCAAACAAAAGTGTTAATGTGCATGAGGAAACTAGTACAAGGATGTTTGTTGCTACATTATGTATAATAAAGAAAAATTTAATGGAATTTATCATATGTCCAAATATAACTAAAAATATGCAGTGACACCTTCTATGAGTTGACTCTTTGTGTCCTCCCAAAATTGATATGAGGAAGCCCTAACTTCCCAGTGTTACTGTATTTGGAGGTAGAGACTCTATGGAAATACTTAAGGTTAAATAAGACCATAGTGGGGGACTCATCTGATAGAGCTTGCTTTCCTGCCCCTCCCCAACCTCACCCCTGCACACAAAGTAGAGGCCACTGGGGAGTGCACAGCGAATGGGTGGCCACCTGCCAGCTGAGAAGAGGCCTCAGAATAAAACCTGCCATGCCTACACTTTGATCTTGGATTTCTCAATCTTTAGAAGAATTGTAAAAATAAATTTTTATTGTTTAATTCTTCCAGTGTGTGGATTTTTTACGATGGCCTGAGCTAATACACTCCGCTTCACTTACACCCTCCCAAGACTAAACCAGTAATAACTTGAATGCCTGAAAAGACCAATAAAAAGATCCGAAATTGAGGCAGCAATTAATAGCCTACCAACCAAAAAAAAAAAGAAAACCAACCATAAACCAGGACCAGACAGTTTCACAGCCAAATTCTTTCAGAGGTACAAAGAGGAGCTGGTACCATTTCTTCTGAAACGATTCCAAACAATAGAAAAAAAGGGAATCCTTCCTAACTCATTTTATGAGGCCAACATCATTTGATTCCAAAACCTGGCAGAGACACAACTAAAATATAAAATTTCAGGCCAATATCTCTGATGAACATCGATGTAAAAATCCTCAAAAATACTGGCAAATCAAATCCAACAGCACATAAAGAAGCTTATCCATCACGATCAAGTCAGCTTCATCTTTGGGATGCAAGGCTGGTTCAACATATGCACATCAATAAATGTAATCCATCACATAAACAGAACCAAAGACAAGAACCACATGATTATCTCAATAGATGCAGAGAAGGCCTTTGACAAAATTCAGCAATCTTCATGCTGAAAAGTCTCAACAAACCAGGAATTGATGGAACGTATCTCAAAATAATAAGAGCTATTTGTGACAAATGCACAACCAGTATCATACTGAATGGGCAAAAACTGGAAGCATTCCCTTTGAAAACTAGCACAAGACAAGGATGCCATCTCTCACCACTCCTATTCAACATAGTATTGAAAGTTCTGGCCAAGGCAGTCAGGCAAGAGAAAGAAATTAAGAGTGTTCAAATAGATAAAGAGGAACTCAAATTGTCTCTATTTGCAGACAACATGATTGTATATTTAGTACAGTAATTTATAAATCAGCCTGTAACACTTTCTCTAGAAATTTAACCCCAACTACAAGGATCCATGTCTTAACATTAAGACAGCTGGCCTATTCATTTGTCTTGTTATATATTTGCTCTCCACAACCTGACCAATTACTGTATTGATTTAAGGTGATCTGTAAAGGGTTTATATGTAATGGCACACACGCTTGCAATTACTTATAGTGATTACCTAGTCAATGTTAAATTCCTTCCGTCCCTTCCCTCCTCTCCCCTCCCTTCCCCTTCCCCCTTCCCTCCCCTTATTCTTCTTCTTGTTTTTCTTCTTCTTTTTCTCCTCCTCATCCTCGTCTTCTTCTTTCTCCTCCATTTTCTCCTCCTCCTCCTTCTTCTTCCAAAGATAACATTGCTTAAAGTTATTTCTGGTAATGTATCTTTGCCAGCAATGCCATTTGGTTTGAAATAAAGTAAATGAAAGATTGCACTGTAATATGAAAGACTTTGTGAAACTAATGTATGAGTACTTTCTCTGAGTGATAATTTTGGGGGCAATGTTGCATCATGTTCTGCCATACATGCCATCATTTGGGAAAAGAAAAAGAAATAAAGTATATTCATATACAGAAGTTAAAACATGAACTCCCCTCTCTCTCTCTCTCTATCTCTCTAGTGTGTGTATGTGTGTGTGTGCGTGTCCCCATATCTATGGATAGACACACGGTGATGACCAAAAAAACACATTGCAGAAGCTACAAGTAGTATGATGACTTTCATGCAAATAAAATACCTAAAATAATTTTATACAGCTGCTGTTTGATGCATTTATTTGCATGCAAAAATGTAAAAGGGACTGGAGAGAGAGAGCTGAAAGAAATGGTCTTGAAGAAAGGAGAGATGAAGAGACCAGGAATTGGGACAAAGAAATTTAGTCTTAATTTGTAATGTTTTATTTTATTTATGTAAAGAAAAAACTTGAAGCAAATATGACAACATTTCAATAGTTTTTAACTTTTGATGGAGGTACATGTTTTAGTCTATTTTTGCTATATTTTTAAAATGTCTCAACAAACGAATGAATTAAAAAAAAAGGAAAAGCAGCATGGCAATTTTCTTTCATCGGTAGAGAAACAGACTGTATTGGAAGGAACATAAATTGAATGATGTTAAACTTTTCTCCAGCAGGGCACCTTTATATGGTCAAATACAAATTGGAACTGGTGCTTTCTATTCATATGGCAAATTAACATTGTTTGTCACCAACCTGGTTTCAGAGAGAGGAGGATTGATAAGGTATTGACGACGGGGAAGTAAAGCTGTATTCTTTGAACTTTGAGCCAAGAGGGTATCTGGCTGTGACTAGTATCTCTGCCCTACACAGTACATGGGTCTACTTCAGGCTGTATTTTTTGCCATAGCCAATTCTCTGTTCCCTGAAGAACAAAGATGGAGATTATGAGGCAGAACTGGCAACCTGGTGGTCCTTGAATGTATCCATTCCAGATATACCTTATATATATGTATAACATGTGTGTGTGTAATGTATACAATCTATATAGTGATTTTAAAAGTGGCTCATTTAAAAACGGGGATATTTTACAATCACACCGGATCCCCATGTTGTACATGGCAGGGATTGATTGCAGCTAACTGGAGTCTGCTCCAGTTTTCCGCAGAGCCCCTCTCTGCAACCAGCTTCATTCAAGTGTTAATAGGCCCCTGTAGGAATTTGAGCGTGCTGCCCCCGTGTAGAGTAACCATGTGACAGGCAATAGCTAAGACTCTGCAATAGATGGTGCCAATCTTTCACAGGAACACTGGCAAAGCATTACATAGGAAAGTTCATTTTAGCTCTCCACTGTGCCTCATTATAAATAAATGGTCGGAACATTTAAATATGCCACAAAAGAATGACGAAGATCTCAGCAACTGGCAATTCTTCTTTCTCTCCAGTCTGAGATTAATTAACTGACATTCCTCATCTTTAATTTCTGTGAATTAAACACTGTCCTTACCCATGAAAGCCTTAGATTTGTTAACTCCCTGTCAACTTAGAATCTATATACACATTAGCTAATTATATTCCTTGGGAAATATTGGGGCGGGGAGGGGGAATCTTTTGCCTGTCAAATGGGACCACGTTTAATGCAAACTGTGCTCAATTATATATACTCAGAAAAGAAAAAAAAATAAGAATGTGGTCGAGGTTAACAGAAAGTTTAGTTTTATGCATCCACTCAACATATATATTGAGTACTATGTTCCTGGCATTGTGCTAGTTTCTAGGGATGAGATGATAATATAAAACAGGCAGTCCTTTTCTGCTTGAGGTTTAAATTCTAGTGGGAGAAGGATACTAAAACATACTTATACAGTTAATTAATTAATTACAAAACATTGTATTTAGAGGAAACCCAGAATGTCAAAGGAGGATATAACATTGGGAATTAGCCCCGTGTAGGTTCCTGAGAAAGGCATGTGATGGGTGAATGGGAAGCTGACTGCCTGAAGAGAGAGAAGAAGAAGCACATTGAGGCGATGAGAACTGCCGGTGAACAGATGAGGCCCTGTGAGTTGGGAAACTGAGGAAGGCTGGTGTGTCTGTGGTTCAGTGTAGGAAGGGGAGAGAAGTACAAGATGAGGCCTGACCGATGCTTTGAGGGAGGCTTGGCAAGTGCAAGGATTTAAGCTTGTCATTTTACCTCTTTGTTGCAGATGTTTTTATTTATAGGGAGGATTTCCTGGTTTTCCCTGCCTTTACTACTAGTAAACGCAGGAATGGCTGCTATTGAAATCACTTTAGACACTTCAGGGGAAATGTCCCCCCAAATGTTATGTCCTGTGTGCCAGGAATGATAAAGAAGAATGCAGAATTCAACAAAACGACATAGTCTTGGTTTAGGAGAAACATTTTCCCTTTCAGACATTTTTTTACACCGTGAAGAAAGAAAAAGGTCACCTAAATAAATGGTTTTGTACAGGTAATATAGTCTAGGTTCTCACTAAATGCTCAAATTGATCAGAATCCTGACTACTTGCTCACAGTTGAGAGGCAAGTTATTTCTAAATGAGGGTAGCTCAGTATTTAAATTACAAAGAGCATAAGTGTGATTTGGAAACCTAATATATATCTTAATGAGTCTTACAATAATTTCATTTGAGACATTTCAATTGTAATTTTAGACTAATTCTTCAGGGCAGAGGCTAACCTAGCACCTCACGTTTTATTTAATTTTTTTTTAATACAAAATAAATCAATCTTGAAATGGTTCAGCACTTTCAATTAATTTTAATGGTCTGCTGGTCTCCATGTCATTGGATCAGAGCCTGTGAATTCAGACATGTTGTTGGGCTTTTTAATAAGTCCTTAAGAATCATACATTGCCTGTATTAGATTCTTGCTAAAATAAAAAGAGCTCCTACTCAATTGGTTTATCTTGACAGTGAATCTCTAAAATTAATATGGTTAATAAAGCCTCATCGGAAGCAACTCTATGGCTTTTATAGGCAAAGCAAGTTAATGTTTTTCAAGTGGATGATCAGAAAAGCATAAGGAAGTAACTATCAGAGGAAGACCAAGTAGTGGTTTATAGGGTTCATGGATGTTATTGGCATCAACCTCAAAAACCTAGCGATGTATCTCAGATATCTTTAGGTTTCCATTTTAAGTCATTTCTCTATACTTTTAGCCTACGTTACCACTTGGGATAAAACATTATGTCTAACATAGCAATTGTTTATACACACCCTAAAGGTTACCTTCAGCACATTCAAGATACCTTTTAAATTCAGTGTCTTATGAGTAGTGATTGAATTTATTTATAAGGATAAGTTTTTCTTTAATCCTAGTGTTCAGGAGACTCAAATTGTGAATTATAAAAGAAGTCAGGCTTCTGGTGCTAGGGATGACTTTAAGTGTAACTTTCATCAAGTCAACAATAGTACCTGTGTTCATGTAGCTCCACCAGAGCAGTCTTGGTGCAAAGGGCTGGTTATGATATGAAGAGCCATTGTAAAATGATGTCATGGCAAGTTAAAGATGGTGACAACATCAGAAGTGTGGGAAGTTATGAGATCCACAAAAATGGAACACTTAGGAGCCCTGTGGGTTAGGAAAATAGTAGGGTCTAAATTGAGTTTACCATCGAACAGGATTTCTCAACCTCAGAAAGACTGACAATTTGGACTGGGTAAATGTTTGTTGTAGGAGATTGTTCTGTGTACTTTAAAACGTTTAGCAGCATACCTGGCCTCTACCTGCTACATGCTAGATGCCAGTAGCAACTCCTTCCCTGAGTTGTGACACCAAAAATGTCTTTAGATCTTCCTAGATATTTCCTCATGGACAAAATTGCATCTGCTTGAGAACAACTGCTATGGGAAAATCCACACAGCCGAGATATCACTAGAGGATTGATCGATGCTAATGACTGATAACCACAAATGTTTATATTGTAGCTAGACAACTTCCTTCTCTTACTCCCAATATTTGTATTTGATAGCCAACATCTGTATTTAGATGTCTCAATAGGTACAAAAGCGTACTCAGGACCAGGAGTGATGGCTGATGCCTATAATCCCAGGACTTTGGGAGGCCCAGGTGGGCAGATCGCAAGGTCAGGAGTTTGAGACCAGCCTGGCCAATATGGTGAAACCCCATCTCTACTAAAAATACAAAAATTAGCTGCACATGGTGGTATATGCCTGTAGTCCCATCTACTCTGGAGGTTGAGGCAGAAGAATCACTTGAACCCAGGAAGTGGAGGTTGCCGTGTATTTAAGTCCTGTGATACATGCACAGAATGTGCAGATTTATTATATAGGTATACACGTGCCATGGTGGTTTGTTGCACCCATCAACCCATCATCTAAATTAAGTATTTATCCTAGTGCTATCCTGCCCCTAGCCTCCCACTCCCCAACAGGCCCCAGTGGGTGATGTTCTTCTCCCTGTGCCCATGAGTTCTCATTGTTCAACTCCCATTTATGAGTGAGAATATGCAATGTTCAATTTTTTGTTCCTTTGTTAGTTTGCTGAGAATAATGGTTTCCAGTTTCATACATGTCCCTGCAACAGACATGAACTACCATTTTATGTGGCTGCATAGTATTCCATGGTGTATATGTGTCACATTTTCTTTATCCAGTCTATCACTGATGGGTATTTGGGTTGGCTCCTAGTCTTTGCTATTGTGAATAGTGCTGCAATAAACATTGCATGCATGTGTCTTTGCAGTACAATGATTTATAATCCTTTGGGTATATAGCCAGTAATGATATTGCTGGGTCAAATGGTATTTCCATTTCTAGATACTTGAAGAATCGCCACACTATCTTCCACATTGGTTGAACTAATTTACACTCCCCACCAACAGTGTAAAAATGTTCCTGTTTCTCTACATCCTCTCCAGCATCTGTTGTTTCCTGACTTTTTAATGATTGCCATTCTCACTGCCATGAGATAGTGTCTCATTGTGGTTTCGATTTACATTTCTCCAATAACTACTGATGATGAGCTTTTTCTCATATGTTTTTTGGCCACGCAAATGTCTTTTTCTGAGAAGTGTCCATTCATATCCTTTGCCCACTTTTTGATTTTTTTTTTTTTTATAAATTTGTTTAAGTTCCTTGTAGATTCTGGATATTAGCCCTTTGTCTGACAGATAGGCTGCATGCATTTTCTCCCATTCTGTAGGTTGCCTGTTCAGTCTGATGATAGTTCCTTTTGCCGTGCAGAAGCTCTTTACTGAAATTAGATCCCATTTGTCACTTTTGGCTTTTCTTTGCCATTGCTTTTGGTGTTTTAATCATCAAGTCTTTGCCCATGCCTATGTCCTGAATGGTATTGACTAGGTTTTCTTCTAGGGTTTTTATGTTTTTAGGTCTTTCATTTAAGTCTTTAATCCATCTTGAGTCAATTTTTGTATAAGCTTTAAGGAATGGCCCAGTTTCAGTTTTCTGCATATGGCTAGCCAGTTTTCCCAACACTGCTTTTTAAACAGTGAATCCTTTCTCTGTTGCTTGTTTTTGTCAGGTTTGTCAAAAATGAGATGGTTGCAGATGTGTGGTGTTATTTCTGAGGCCTCTGTTCTGTTTCATTGGTCTATATATCTGTTTTCGTACCAGTACCATGCTGTTCTTGTTACCGTGGCCTTGTAGTATAGTTTGAAGTCAAGTAGCATGATGCCTCCAGCTTTGTTTTTTTTTTTTTTTGTTTGTTTTTTTGCTTAGGATTGTCTTGGCTATATGGGCTCTTTTGGTTCCATATGAAATTTAAAGTAGTTTTTTTCTAATTCTGTGAAGAAAGTCAGTGGTAGCTTGACAGGGATAGCATTGAATCTATAGATTACTTTGGGCAGTATGGCCATTTTTACGATATTGATTCTTCTATCCATGAGCATGGAATGTTTTTTGTTTGTGTCTCCTCTTATTTCCTTTAGCAGTGGTTTAGTTCTCCTTGAAGAGGTCCTGCACATCCCTTGTAAGTTGTATTCCTAGGTATTTTATCCACTTTGTAGCAATTGTGAATGGAAGTTCACTCATGCTTTGGCTCTGTGTTTGTCTGTTACTGGTGTACAGGAATGCTTGTGAATTTTGCACATTGATTTTGTATCTTGAGATTTTACTGAAGTTGCTTATCAGCTTAAGGAGATTTTGGCTGGAGACTATGGGGTTTTCTAAATATACTATCATGTCATCTGCAAACAGAGACAATTTAACTTCCGCTTTTCCTATTTGAATACCCTTTATTTCTTTCTCTTGCCTGATTTCCCTGGTCAGAACTTTCTTATGTTGAATAGGAGTTGTGAGAGAGGACATCCTTGTCTTGTGCTGGTTTTCAAAGGGAATGTTTTTAGCTTTTGCCCATTTAGTGTAATATTGGCTGTGGGTTTTTCATAAATAGCTCTTATTATTTTGAGATATGTTCCATTGATACCTAATTTAGTGAGAATTTTTAGCATGAAGGGGTGTTGAATTTTGTTGAAGGCCTTTTCTGCATCTATTGAGATAATCATCTGGTTTTTGTCATTGGTTCTGTTTATGTGATAAATTTGGTTTGTTGATTTGTATATGTTGAACAAGACTTGCATCCCAGGGATGAAGCTGACTTGATTGTGGTAGATAAGCTTTTTGATGTGCTGCTGGATTTGTTTTGTCAGTATTTTATTGAGGATTTTTGCATTAATGTTCATCGGGGATTTTGGCCTGAAATTTTCTTTTTTTACTGTGTCTCTGCCAGGTTTTGGTATCAGGATGATGCTGGCCTCATAAAATGAGTTAGGGAGGAGTCCCTCTTTTTCTATAGTTTGGAATAGTTTCAAGGGGATTGGTACCAGCTCCTCTTTTTACCTCTGGTAGAATTCGGTGGTAAGTTTGTCTGGTCCTGGGTTTTCTTTGGTTGGTAGGCTATTAATTACTGCCTCAGTTTCAGAATTTGTTATTGTTCTGTTCAGGGAATCGACTTTTTCCTAGTTCACTCTTGGGAGGGTGTATGTATCCAGGAATTTATCCATTTCTTCTAGATTTTCTTGTTTATTTGCATAGTGGTGTTTATCGTATTCTCTGATGGCAGTTTGTATTTCTGTGGGATCAGTGGTGACATCTGTTTATCATGTTTTATTGTGTCTATTTGATTTTTCTTTCTTTTCTTCTTTATTATTAGGGCTAGAAGTCTATCTTTTTGTAATCTTTAAAAAAAACCTAGCTCTTGGATTCATTGATTTTTTGAAGGGTTTTTCATGTCTCTATCCCCTTCAGTTCTGCACGGACCTTAAGTTATTTCTTGTCTTGTGCTAGCTTTTGAATTGGTTTGGTCTTGATTCCCTAGTTCCTTAAATCGCAATGTTGGGGTGTTGATTTTAGATCTTTCCCATTTTCTCCTGTGGGCATTGTTGCTATAAATTTCCCTCTAAACACTGCTTCAGCTGTGTCTGAGAGATTCTGGTACATTGAGATCTTTCTTTGCTTTGGTTTCAAATAACCTATTTATTTCTGCCTTAATTTTATTATTTACCCAGTAGTCATTCAGGAGCAGGTTGCTCAGTTTCCATGTGTGGTTTTGAGTGAGTTTCTTAATCCTGAGTTCTAATTTGATTGCACTGTGGTCTGAGAAACTGTTATGATTTTTGTTTTCTGCATTTGTGGAGGAGTGTTTTACTTCCAATTATGTGATCAGTTTTAGAATAAGTATGATGCTTATTCTACGGTGCTGAAAAGAATGTATATTCTATTGATTTGGGGTGGAGAATTCTGTAAATGTCTATTAGATATGCTTGGTCCAGAGCTGAGTTCAAATCCTGAATATCCTTGTTAATTTTCTGTCTTGTTGATGTGTCTAATATTGATAGCAGGGTATTACAGTCTCCCACCATTATTGTGTGGGAGTCTAAGTCTCTTTGTAGGTCTCTAAGAACTTGCTTTATGAATATAGGTGCTCCTGTATTTGGTGCATATATATTTAGAAAGTTAGCTTTTCCTGTTCTGTTGATCCCTTTACCATTATGTAAGGTCTGTCTTTGTCTTTTTGATCTTTGTTGGTTTAAAGTCTGTTTTGTCAGAGACTAGGATTGCAATCTCTGCTTTTTTTTTATTCTTTCTATTTGCTTGGTAAATATTCTTCCATCCCTTTATCTGGAGCCTATGTGTATCTTTGCACTTGAGATGGGTCTCCTGAAACTAGAACACCAATGATTCTTGACTCTTTGTCCAATTTTCCAGTCTGTGTGTTTTAATTGGGGCATTTAGCCTGTTTACATTTAAGGTTAATATTGTTATATGTAAATATAATCCTGTCATCATGATGCTAACTGGTTATTTTGCTCGTTAGTTGACAGTTTCTTCATAGTGTTGATGGTCTTTACAATTTGTTATGCTTTTGCAGTGGCTGGTACCAGTTTTTCCTTTCCATATTTAGTGCTTCTACCAGGAGCTCTTGTAAGGCAGGCCTGGTGGTGACAAAATCTCTCAGCATTTGCTTGTCTATAAAGGATTTTATTTCCCCTTTGCTTTTGAAGCTAAATGTGGCTGGATATGAAATTCTGGGTCGAAAATTCTTTTATTTAAGATTGTTGAATATTGGCCCCCACTCTCTTCTGGCATGCAGGGTTTCTGCAGAGAGATCTGCTGGGAGTCTGATGCGCTTCCCTTTGTGGGTAACCCAACCTTTCTCTCTGACTGCCCTTAATATTTCTTCCTTCATTTCAACCCTGGTGAATCTGAGGATTATGTGTCTTGGAGTTGCTCTTCTTGAGGAGTATCTTAGTGGTGTTCTCTGTATTTCCTGAATTTGAATGTTGGCCTGCCTTGCTTGGTTGGGGGAGTTCTCCTGGATAATATCCTGAAGAGTGTTTTCCAGCTTGGTTCCATTCTCTCTGTCACTTTTAGGTACACAATCAAACACAGATTTGGTCTTTTCACATAGTCCCATATTTCTTGGAGGCTTTGTTCTTTCCTTTTTATTCCTTTTCTCTAATCTTGTCTTCATGCTTTATTTTATTAAGTTGATCTTTAATCTTTGATATCCTTTCTTCCATTTGATTGATGCAGCTGTTGATACTTGTGTATACTTTAAGAAGTTCTCATGCTGTATTTTTCAGCTCCATCAGGATTTATGTTCTTCTCTAAACTGGTTATTCTAGTTAGCAATTCCTCTAATCTTTTTTCAAGGTTCTTAGCTTCCTTGCATTGGGTTAAAAATGCTCCTTTAGCTCTGTGGAGTTTGTTATCACCCACTTTCTAAACCCTACTTTTGTTAGTTTAAACACATTCTCAGTCCAGTTTTGTTCCCTTGCTGGCGAGAAAGTTGTGATCCTTTAGAGAAGAAGAGGTGTTCTTGTTTTTGGAATTGTCAGCCTTTTTGCACTATTTTTTCCTCATCTTTGTGGATTTATGTACCTTTGGGCTTTGATGCTGGTGATCTTTGGATGGGGTTTCTGTGTGGATGTCCTTTTTGTTGATATTGATGCTATTCCTTTCTGTTTGTTAGTTTTCCTTCTAACAGTCAGGCCCCTATGCTGCAGGTCTGCTGGAGTTTGCTGGAGGTCCACTCCATACCCTGTTTGCCTAGATATCACCAGAAGAGGCTACAGAACAGCAAAGATTGCTGCCTGCTCCTTCTTCCAGAAGCTTTGTCCCAGAGGGGCACCCACCAGATGCCAGCGAGAGCTCTCCTGTATGAGGTGTCTGTTGGTCCCTACTGAGAGCTATCTCTTAGTCAGGAGTATGGGAGTCAGGGATCCACTTGAGGAGGCAATCTGTCCCATAGCAGAGCTTAAGCACTGTGCTGGGAGATCTATTGCTCTCTTCAGAGCTGGCAGCCAGGATTGTTTATGTCTATTGAAGCTGCACCCACATCTGCCCCTTCCCCAGGTGCTCTGTCCCAGGGAGATGTGAATTTTATCTATAAGCCCCTGAATGGGGCTGCTGCCTTTCTTTCAGATATTCCCTGTCCAGAGAAGAGGAATGTGAGAGGCAGTCTGGCTATGGCAGCTCTACTGAGCTGCAGTGGGCTCTGCCCAGTTCAAACTTCCTGGTGCCTTTGTTTACACTGTGAGGGGAAAACTGCCTACTCAAGCCCCAGTAATGGTGGATGCGCCTCCCTGTATCCCCCACCAAGCTCAAGCATCCTAGGTCAACTTCAGACTGCTGTGCTGGCAGTGACAATTTTAAGCCAGTGGATCTTAGCTTGCTGGACTCTGTGGGGGTGGGATCCACTGAGCTAGACCACTTGGCTCCCTGGCTTCAGCCACATTTCCGGGGGAGTGAATGGTTCTGTCTCTCTCGCATTCCAGATGCCTCTGGGGTATGAAAAAAACTCCTGCAACTAGCTCAGTGTCTGTCCAAATGGCCACCCAGTTTTGTGCTTGACACCCACGGCTCTGGTGATGTAGGCACCTGAGTGAATCTCCTGGTCTGCCAATGGCAAAGTCCATGGGGAAAGCATAGTATCTGGGCCAGATAGCACTGTTCCTCACCACATGGTCCCTCATGGCTTCCCTTGGCTAGAGGAGGAAGTTCTCAGACCCCTTGCTCTTCCCAGTTGATGTGACACCCCACCCTGCTTTGGCTCACCCTCCAATGTCTGCAGTCACTGTCTAACCAGTCCCAATGAGATGAACCATGTACCTCAGTTGGAAATGCAGAAATCACCTGTCTTCTCTGTTGATCTCTCTGGGAGCTGTAGACTGGAGCTTTTCCTATTGGGCCATCCTGCCAACCACCAGCTTCCTCTCATGACTTTTCATCTACAAAATGTATTCCTTCTTCATGACTCCTGATCTCAGTGAATGTACCAAGTTAGAGATCTAGGATTCATTGCTGATTCCCTCTTCTCACTCGTCTCCCATATGCAATCAGTCTGCAAGCTTTGCCTGATGATTATTTACCACAAAATATCTACTTCTCACTAATTTTACCACCACTGCCACCATACTCCAAACTAGCATGATTTCTCTCTTGTCAGCTTCCACTATGGAGGCTAGAAAGGCAAAATACTTATTTTCCAGTTTCTCCTGAAGATAGAGGATATTCATATGTTCTACTTCTGACCATTTAGTTGTTACTGGAGGGTTTTCAGAAGATTCCTGGAAGATATTGTTTTCCTAATAGAATGCACAGAGATGCTGGCATTGTCCCTTGATGTCTTTCAACTACTTTGAATCCAGACTTCATGCCCAGAGTTGAAGCAGTCATTCTGTAACCATGAAGGAAAGGCCACTGAAATCCACAGAGATGCTGGCTGGACGTTTTTGAACCACTAAATGAATGGCCATAGCTGCCTATCTCTCATCATACTGTCACATAAGAACAGCACGATCCCCACTTGTAGAAGTCACTGTCTATTGGGTATTCTAATCCCTACAGACACTTTTCTAGTGAATATGGTAGGTTTTCAGACTTGAAGAAGGTATATAAGAGTTTTCCCCATTTCTTGATTTTTCCATTTGTAAAATGAGGATAACTTTGTAATGACTGGACTGGTATAATAATGTGAGGTTTAGAAGAGATAAAGCCAGACATGTAATAAATATATAATGGCACTATGTTTTAATTGAAACATTTGAACTCTTTGGTCTTTGTAGTTCTCAATTAAAGTTATGCATGTGCATTTCATGAAGATCACCACATCAAAAATAGCAGAAAAAAAATAGCTTCCTGTGTTCCCATGAAAAGAGGCAGGCACTGTGGTCAGTGATAACTTCCACTGAACTAGATTTCAGGACAGCAGTTAGAGATTGACATCATCAGCCTTCTGAATCAAGCGGCAGCATGGCTGACATCACCTTTGAGTTTCCAGCCTCCTGTTGATATTGTTCATCTGCGTTTTACACCATACACCTCAGTCAGCTTACTTTGCCCTGCTTCCAGGCATCTGTGAACCATCTGGCCTCTTGACAGATATGGCATATTTCATGTAGAGATGTTGAATTCCAAAAACTGGACACCTGAAAGCTGAGCATGAGGAAACAGTTCTTCTAATCACGTATGCTTATTCAGAGAGAAGACATTGCAAAAGGCACCTACAACCTCAGGCTGAAGATTAGATGACAGGACACCCAGAGTTTCCTTAGTTAAATTTGTGAAGCTTTTCCCATCATGCCCAGTAACAGTACAAAGGTAAAGGGAGCAAAAGGATAGAAAATAAAATGCATAAAATTAGCTTGCAGGAGACTGCCAGTTTATCAACAGTTCCAGGAGATAGCTGGCATCACCTCTGCTTTGCCTCCAGCCTTCTGAAATTATTTCTAGCCATAGGTGAGAGAGATTGTTTCTTTTTCCCCTTCATATCAAATGCTGTGCTTGAAAGCAATCAAGCATGTGGCCAGAGCCAAGAATTGTATCATCAGTGTTTCTGAATAAGACCCAGGCCAAAATACCCCTTCCTCTGAGGCCTCTTACTACAGGTCACTAGGAAGAGCCCTCCATGACTTGAAGGATGAGAAAAAAGCTGGATCCTATTGTAAGACTGTCTAGTCCCATTAAAAAATGTCAAGGGAGAGAAAAAATCCCATTTAATATTTTATATGCTCCTAAAGAGTCTGGGAAAAAGTGGGGTGAGGGAAGAGCAAAGAAAGGAAAGATGTTGCTTTCAAACATGATAGATCAAGTTTATGGAGTTACATAGGTGAATACATGTCAACAGCATTCTTTTTTATGAGATGATTATTTATTGAGGTTTGAGTGTGAACCAGTCACTAGTGTAGCTATTATATTTAGAGCATCTATTTCATTCAGTCCTCAAAATAGCCAAGCAAGTTGAATGATAATATTCTCCTTGGACAAAAGATATTCGGAGAAGTTACATAACTTGTGCAAAGTCATGCATGTTATATGCAGCTTTACACAATGGTATCACATTAAGTAATATAATTACTTAACAATGAGAGCAGGTGCATTTTATCAAATGCCTACTTTGGACTCAGAACTTTGGAAATATGATCTCAGCCACTCTGAGGGTTAGATATTATCTCCAATTTATCATTAATGAAAAAAAACAGATTTTGAGAGGTTTGGTAATTTGTTAATTAACTCCGGGCAAGATGCTTGACATGTCAGAGCATCCATTTCCTCAATAAAAGGAAGAAAACAGCATCTGCTTTACAGTGTTACATTGTTTTCATAACAAAATGAAGGAGGATGAAGAAAAGCAAAAGTTCGTTTCTATCCTAAGAACTTGGGAAAACCAAAGTAGCTTGAGAATTATCAATGCAGCAATGACTGTGCACTTTGTGAGTCATTATTTCTTATGGTTCTGGCAGAACTTTTCTTTTAGAGATGGCAAAAGGAAAGGCAGGGTGGCCCTTGCCCTGAGTCTTGGCCCAGGCAGCCTGGATAATGCGTGCTCAGACATGTGAACTTTTCTGCTGCTGTGCAGAGCAGCTTGGATAACCTTGCCCCTCGAAAAAGCCACTTAAAATTATAGGGCAATTCTAAATAAAAGCATCTTGTCATAGAGCATGGGCTTGGAAAATCAGGCCAATGTAGTTTTATTCCTGGCTCTACCACTTATAAACTGTAGGACTAACTGTTTAATATGTAAAATAAACCTGATAAATCTGTTGCAGTTTTCGATGAGAAAGTGTATGTAGCATGCTTAGCATCATGGCTGGCTCAGAGTACATATTCAACACACAGCAGTTGTCATTGCTGTTATGGCTGTTAAACCATCTCACAGACGTTCACAGCCAATTTTTCTATAACATGTACTTAATTTTTTCAGCCCAGGATACAAGTGCCTACTCACTCTATCTCTTATCTCTTGCACGGACCCTCTCAGTTAAAACCACTGAATTCCAGTGTTTGACTTTGACAAAATGACCTTCATTTTAGCTTCTTTATAGACTACGAGTATTCCAATTCTGCTCTAATACTTTCAACACGGAGAGTCAAGCCTCAGTTGAGAAAGGATCTAAAGGGCATCCCTGATTTCCTCCCACAGGATGATGTTGCTTGCTGGTTCTACCAGGCCAGTTATTTTTGGCCCACCATTTGTTCCCACCCCTCAAGCCAGAGACTTCCTGCATGTTTGTTTACTCCTTTGCCTTGCATTATTTGAGGGCAAACTCTTGAGATGTAAGACAATTCTCTTATTTTAGTAAGAATGTGTATTCTGCCTCTGATTTAGGAGCAAGTGCGTCAGGAACATGAGCAAGAGGAGAAGTTAGGTGCCCTAAAATATTTAAATCCTACAATACTGCAGAGACAGACACAATGTTTACTTTCTTTTAAATTATATTAATTAAATATTTAAAAAATAAAATATACTCATCTTTAATAAATTTAATCGCCATACCATTAAATGGGGAGATAAAAGTTGCTTCTTTCTGTTGGTACTTATTCACTCTCTGTCACTTTGGCTCTTTTACTTCCCTTAACTATTTTGAGTAGTTTATTTGTGCAGCCTTCTAAAACTTTTCTGAGCATATACAAGTATATGCCTCTTTATTTCAACTTCAACAATGCTGAAAAAAAGATTTATTAATATATAACCTTTATATATATACTTCTAATCTATCTATCTATGCAAAAATAACCATAGCCTAAATCCTTGAAATGGATTTTTTTTCAGCCAACGTGAATGTGCATTTTAAATATGGAATGAATAGAAATGCCCAATTTCTCTTGGGAAAGATTATATATTCACGCTATCACTAAGTAAGAATGACTGTTTTCTTATACTGTTGCCACAAAGCATTAATAAACTACTGAATTTTTGTAATCTTTATGAATATGGGAGGCTTGACTACATAGGAGGACAATACTAATGGAAGGTCAATTCTAAAATAAGAGAATTAACAACATACAGCTCAACTTACCCTAGCATTAGGGTGAGTTGTTACTCTTTGCCTTAATTCAGCCTTCTAACAAAATGCTGATGTCAAGTTCATTTCTTACCTGCCTCATGGGAAAATTAATTGATTAACATGGCTTTTCAAGGAAAGAAACTGCTCAGAAATGATGAGCAATACAAGGATTCAGTCTGACTCCATGTCTCCAAAATGGAATTTTATTAGAATCTGATAGAAAGGTGTGGTCATATCATTTAGGATTAATTTGGAGATAGTCTTGTCAGCTTAAAGCAATTCTTGTGGAAACAGAGGCCAGAGAAACAGACCACTAAGAATATTCTAGCACTTGCAAACATGAGAGGGATGTGGGGGAATGCAGCCACCAGCAGCCCCAAAAGAATGACCTGTGTGACAATGAGGACTGACAGTCTGTGGATCCACTTGTTCTAGAAGAAACACAGGGGAAATCCATTTGAAAAGGCTGCAAACACATGTCCCATCTGAATCATCCATTAACAGACTCTACATTGGCTCCACTGACTGGGTTGTGTCTACCCCTCCCATCTAACTACATGCTACTCTCTCCAACGTTAGGTAAGTGTTATATAGACATCACCTAATTTAATCCTGTGGCCAAATCTGTGATTTGTTTCTCCATTTTATAGATAATAACACTAAGGCTTAGGTCATACACTGCTGTAGCTTGATTCTAAATCGTTTGTTTTTAACTACATGACATAGTACATAGTCTTTCTCTTTGACCCTCCCACCCCCACGTACAGACATTTATTTGTATTTGACAATGAGTAACTAAAAATATGCTGAGGGACTAACACTGAAATGAAAAGCAAAGATGTAAATGTACATAAGAATGCAGATTTCTAAAATGAATTTATCTTATAAGGATTTATTGAGCCCTTACTCTATGCCAAGTGATGCTCTAGTTGTGGTTTAAATAGTGAATAGGATGAAGAGAGAAAATCCTTTTGTATATTTCTGGAGGAGGGAGACAAAATGAACAAGTGAGCCAACAAACAAATGAGTTAATTGAAATTTATGCATACAATAAACAAAACAAAAATGGATAATAAATTAGAGAGCCATTGAGAGTGACATGAACACAGGTGTTCATAGAGGGCCTCTCTGATGAGGTGGCATTGAAACCAAAGATAGAAAGAGCCAGCCATGAAGAATAACTGTGGGAACAGAAAATTCTAGATGCTGGTAGCAGCAGGGGCCTGATAGATGGAATTATTTGTCTTAATCCTTCACTACCCTATGATAGGATTATATATCTACCGCATTAGCCAGATAACTTTGCAGTATCCTCCCATTGTGGGCAGAGTGTTGTTTCCTGCCCCATTAATCTTGGGCTTGATTGAATGATTTGTTTTGGTCAATGGAAAGTCCTTCAAGATTTTGCTTTCACTGTTCAGCTTGGTCTTTTGTACACCTGCTACTCACAATGAAAGGAACATGACCTGGGTAGCACTGGTTGAGCAGAAGGGGGCACACACAAGGCAGATATGAACTGAACTCATAGTTTGAAACCAAGCTCAGCCAACCTATGACATGAAGCAGAGCTAGTCCTTGCAAAGCTAGAACTGACCAGCAGACCCATGAACAAATATACACAAAAGGCTTACTGTAGCAAGCTACTGATTTGGGGAGTGGTTTGTTATGCATGTTATTTGACTAAAAGAAGGAGCAAAATCTCTAAACTGGGAATAAACTTGGAATGACACTGAAAGAAAGGCATTCTGATGGGAGCAGAGTGAGTAAAAGGGGCAGGATTAAAGTGATGAAGATGGGCCAGATCATATAGGCTCTTGAGGGTCAAGAATTTTCTTTTAAATTTAATTTTTTTAATTGTAGGAAGAACATTTAACGTGAGATCTACTCTTTAAAATTTTAAGGATGCAACTCAGCATCGTTAACTATAGGCACGATGTGGTACATCAGACCTCTAAATCCTCTTGGCAACTCCACATTTTCTCTCCTCCCAGCCTCTGGAAACCACCATTCTTCTTTCCATTTCTGTTAGTTTGACTTTTTAGATATTTCATTTAAGTGGAATCATACAGCATTTGTCCTTCTGTGACTGACTTATTTCACTTAGCATAGTGTTCTCAAGGATCATCCATAGTGTCACATATTGCAGAATTTTCTTTCTAAGGCTGAGTAATATTCCACTGGATGTATGCGCCACATTTTCTTTATCTGTTCTTCTGTTGATGGGAATTTATGCTTTTTCTACACCTTGGCTATTGTGAATAATGCAACAATGAACACTGGAATGCAACCACCTCTTTGAGATCCTGATTTCAATTCTCTTGGATAAACATCCAGGAGTCATATTGCTGGATCATGTGGTAGTTCTTGCATTTTTTTTTTATTCCAGGTATGAGGATTTCAAGCTGGAGAGCCATATGATCTGACTTATATTTTGAAAAGATCAAAATGTTGAGAATAAAATATAGGTTGTCAAGAACAAAAAAGAAGGATCAGATACGAGGTTATTGTAATAAGAAGATATTGAGGGCCACATATGTAGTTATTTGGGATTTGTGCTACTGCGAGTGTCCAGAAAAGTGGGAAAATGAGAGCTAAAGTCAAACTCAGACATTCCCTATTGTGCATTTTGTCACAATGCCCATTGCTACCTAGAGGGAGTGTATTTTTCTAATTTGTAATAAAACCACCATATGGACTAGTGGTGGCCTTGGCATTGATATGATGGCTTGCACTTGGATGGTAGTAAATGTGTCTTTTTCTTTTTCCTGACTATTTGATGAATAATATTGATCAAAATGGAAATCTATTGAATCAGAGAAGAAAATACATAAGATTAAGTATACATGTATACAGTATGTATAGAGCTAGTGTGCTTGTAAAGATATACTTTTGCAGTCATGTATGCTTGGAAACATTCTGTATGCTATGTTATTGAATGAGAACATATCAAATTAGTGGGTTATGGAAAATAGGATGTCCTTGCTTAAGTATGTGAAGACAGAGGCCAGTTAAGGCCAAAGAAGCTATAGCATATTTATAGTCCTGTGTCCAAAATGTGAAGTAAACAAGAATATATTGGTGTTCAACCACTTGGAGAAAGTCTGTGTGGTTCTCAGCTAGGTAGACACCACTCCCAGGAAACTAGATTACAGGGGCCTACTAGGTAATAACATAATTAGATAAGTTGTATGCAAATGCAGTAGACAATAATCAAGCATAGAATGAAGTATGCATGAAGAGAGCCGCCTCCTCTTTGAGGAAAAATCTAAGTGGAATTTTGAAAAGGTGATTAGAAGACAACAAATGAAAACAGAAGAGGAAGGGTTCAGTTACTAAATAAAAGGGAGGTACTTAGCCGGTGTGTTCCGATATGTTTCCCTGCGGCAATTGGCCCATCCAGATAGATGAACCAAGTGTTCATGACCCCACGTTGCCCAACCTGTTCTGCCTGTTGTCATCTGTTAATTGAAAAAAATTTCAGGGAAAACAACATGATCTGGAACACAAAAGATAAAATGCTTCTAGAAAATGTTATGTGTATTGCTTCTCAGCCTTTTGGCCAAAATCAAACGAAAATGTTATGTGCTCTGTTGGGAGTTAATGAAATTATTAGCTTCTGTTTATTGAGCATTTACTATGGGTCAGTTACTCTAATAAAAGTCCTTTATATGCCTTATCTACTTTAATCTTCGTATCAACCTCTGGAATGTAGGTTCTATTTCCTCCATTTTACAGATATAAAAACGGAGGTTTGGTGAGGTTAAGTTGATCCAGCTGAAGCTCACAGCCAAGCACTGCCATGAGAGCTTGTCATGTTCCACAGTAATGTGCTGCTGCTCAGAGATTCTTGGCTGCTCACCCGTCTGAGTGGCATGATAGTCTAGCAGTTTAAAGTGTTGCTCCTGAGGTCAGCCTGGCTGAATTTTAATTCTGACTTCACCACTTGGGCAAATTGTGCAAGCCTCTTTGAGCCTCATTTTCTACATTTTAAATATGGGATTAACAAATTACTACAGAGCTTGGTCCAGTATAAATGGAAGGTAATTTTTCTTATTTTTCACAATGTGCTGTGAGGCTCTCAGTTCCTTCTTCAGAAACATCAAATACCTTTCCTGAGACTTTGAATTCAAGATAGAGGCCAAACCTTTGGCATGTTTCCCAAAGTAGCACAAATGTTTTATGATCAAATCAGTTTAGAAAACAACTCTTACAGAATCCCAATGTAAACCAGCATGCTAAAATCTGCAAAGCGCTGTACCAAAGAAATGTTTCTTAGATAATGATTTTCTCAATTGATTTGATCATGGAAACAAGTAATATGGTGATTCAGTGCACAGGACCAGCAAATTCCTGGAGTCACACAGTAGCCCATTATGCTCTTATCTTGGTCAAGCTTCTTAACCTCTCTATACCTTAGTTTTCTCATCTGTAAAATGAAAATAATAATAGTGCTTTCTTCATAGAGTCGTTTGGAGGATGAAATGCAGAAAAAGTGACTGATATCTAGTAGGACCTTAATAAATGAGAGCTCATATTATCATGATTATTTTTTTAAATGTCTGAGCACTGATATCACAATTTGTATCTTTTTCCATGGTCCAAATATTTGTTTCTCTCTTAATTTTATCACCTTTGTTTTAGTGTGTACCCTCTTACTCTACGCAGCTCTAAATCATGGAATTAAGTGGATGAGCTATGGAGACATGGGATAGGAAAGAGTCTTACAGTTGCTCAGAGCAGAACAGCTTATGAACTTTGGAGCACAGACAGCACCACAGCAATGAACTCACTATAATCACTCCTAATGGAGCTTTCAGGGTATGGGAGAGTTGTGTTCTGTGCTACACCTGCTGACAAGGGCCCTGCTATCTCTAATGTCCCAGCTTTGACAACCCGTGGCTTCTACTCCCTGTGAATCCTTTCCTAGCCATCCACTCCATTGCTTCTAACAGCTACTGCCAGAGGCAAGGAAATTAAATCTCATTTTTAAAAAATGTTTGCTATGTGAATCATAGCTATCCTTCTTTCAGGGAAAGATCAAAATGGGTTTGGGATTCTGGTAGTCAGCCTGACTTTCAGATAGCTCTTATTTATTTGAAGTCCTTATTAGTGATATCTATGCAGACATAGCAGAAATAAAAAAAAATCTTCTGGGGATCAACCACTAGGAAATTATTAATTTGGTTTCTTGCATAACTATTGGGGAGCATAGCCATGGCTACTGGAGGCCCATAATTGATTAATAATTAACTAATTAATGTGCTCATTAATTCATTATATGCACATCGAGTGGTTGCTGTATATCAGGTACTGGGCTAAGCTCTGAGGGCAAAAGAGATGAAGGAGACATCGTCTCTTCCCTCAAAGATCTCAACATTCAGTTGGGAAGAAAATGCCTGTAGACAAATAATTTTAATTCAAAGTAATTTTCCAGATGAGTAATGGATATGTGGCAAACAAAATTTATTAACCTGGCCATGGTTGTAACACCTCCTCCCCTTTCATATAGCTCCTGTTATCTCCAGCGTAATTTCTTTCATCCTGATACGGTTTGGATCTATGTCCCCACTCAAATATCATGTTCAATTGTAATCCTCAGTGTTGGAAGTGGAGTCTGGTAGAAGTTGACTAGATTATGAAGGTGGTTTCTCATGAATGGGTTAGCACAATTCCCTCAGTGCTGTTCTCATGATAGTGAGTGAGTTATCATGAGATCTGGTTGTTTAAAAGTGGGTAGCATCTCTCTCCTTTCTCTCTCTTCTTCCTGCTCCAGCCATGTGAAGCACCAATTTCCCTTTGCCTTCCATTATGAGTGCACGTTCCCTGAGGCCTCCCCAGATGCAGATGCCACCATCTTCCTAAAGAGCCTGCAGAATTGTGAGCCAATTAAAACTCTTTTCTTTATAAATTACTCAGTCTCAGGTAGTTCCTTATAGCAGAGTGAGAATGAACTAATGCACATCCCCTGGAAAGTCTGCCTCTGCTAGACAGTTTCTGGGAGTGTCTGTGAGAGAGAAAAAAAGAGAGTTAGAGAGATTAATACAGACACAAAATCACCAATATATAGATGAAAGCAGGAATATTTATGGTAAAAGTTTATTTTATTTACATATTAAGGTTGGAGAGAGGAAAGAGAGCAATAAAGAGCTGGGGTAAAGTAGGAGATGCTTTGTGCAGGACAGGGTGTTTGGTGGTTGAGGGCTCCATTGAATGTAGGGAATGAGAGAATTTCTTGCCTATTGGGGCTGTCCTTTTCCAAAGTAGCATCACTTTGGGCTGAACCATTGAGTTGTGGCCTTCAGAGGGTTATGGCCATGGAGTCTCATGGGAGTTCAGAAGTGGCAGAGAGAGCTGCTCCAACAGGGATGGCCAAGGAGAATGTCATGGAGGTGACACTTACGAATTAAGTCTGTATTAGTCTGTTTTTATGCTGCTGATAAAGACATACCCAAGACTGGGTAATGTATAAAGCAAAAGAGGTTTAATGAATTCACAGTTCCATGTGGCTTGGGAGCCCTCACAATCATGGTGGAAAGGAAAAGGGTACTTCATACAAGAGGGTAGTAAGAGAGAATGAGAACCAAGTGAAAGGGGTTTCCACTTATAAAACCAACAGTTCTCATAAGATTTATTCACACCACAAGAACAGTATGGGGGAAACTGCCCCCATATTCAATTAACTCCTATTGGGTCTCTCCCACAACATGTGAGAATTATGGGAGCTACAATTCAAGATGAGGTTTGGGTGAGGACACAGCCAAACCATATCAAGGCCCTACAGAATAGACAGATTTTGATATCCAGTAAAAGAATTAGTAGAGGTGTTGTGTTCTGGCTGGGGGACACCTTTTAAATAAAGGAGCAGAGTGGAACTATTGTCTTTAGGACATATTGTTGCAAGTAGTCTGGGTTTTATAGGGCAGTAATGAAATAAGTCCAGAAAAGCTAGTTGAGGTCAGAATTTAGTGAACCAGATCTTAACACAACATTGATTTTTGTCACAGTTTTTTCTTCTTCAATTGAATTGATGGCGGGGTGGCCTGGTCTGAGTTTGGCTTTCTATATTGTGAGAAAGAGACACACCCAGATTAAGGGGAATTATCTTTCCCTTACCATGTATGAGCCTATGGGAAGGGTAATTCCAGGAAGCCACTTTGCACGGAAGCTTCCAGGAGGCCAGGTCCCCCCTCTGCTTGCCATCATAAAATAATCAGACAGGCACACGATCTATGCTCGGCCACCCGGAGCATTGTAACTTGAGCGAATGACCCAAGGACAAGAGGGAATGATAGAGATGATTTATTGCAGCAGCAGTGGTGAAATTAGTCTCACCTGATAGCTGTCCTAGCTACGAGGCAGTTGTCATCCTTCTTGGACATCCACAGTTAACACAGTCCATGCTTCTTTTGACTCCTTATGCCTAAGCCACTCTTCCCTCTCTTTCCTACCCTGGAAATTTTCTAACACATCATACTTATTTTAACTTAATAAAAATCAATTTCTGTTACTTGCAACTAAGAACCTTAACTGACCCTCGGGCCAAAAGCTCTCCTTCATCATTCTGTGGGCAGATGAATGTCAGCTCAGATGTTTTTTTTTCTGGAGAAAGCTCTTTCTTACAGAGCTCAGAAAGTTGACTAGGCCTGAGACAGTGTATTAGTCTATTCTTGCACTGCTACAAAAAAATACCTGAAACTGGGTAAATGATAAAGAGGCTTAATTGGCTCACTGTTCTGCAGGCTGTACAGGCTTCTGCTTCTGGGGAGGCCTCAGAAAACTTACAATCATGGTAGAAGGCAAAGGGAAAGGAGGCACATCTTACATCATATAAGAGTGAAGGGGGAGGTGCTATACACTTTTTTTTTTTTTGAGACAGAGTCTTGCTCAGTTGCCAGGCAAGAGTGCAGTGGCGTGATCTTGGCTCACTGCAATCTCTGCCTCCTAGGTTCAAGCAATTCCTCTGCCTCAGCCTCCCAAGTAGCTGGGATTACAGGCACATACCACCACGCCCGGCTAATTTTTTGTCTTTTAATAGAGACAGGGTTTCACCATGTTGGTCAAGATGGTCTTGATCTCCTGACCTCGTGATCTGCCCACCTCGGCCTCCTAAAGTGCTACACACTTTTAAAAAACCAGGTATAATGAGAACACACTCATTATCATGAGAACACCAAGGGGAAATTCATTCCTATGATCCAGTCATCTCCCATCCACCCCTCCTCCAACATTGGGGATTATAATTCAACATGAGATTTTAGTGGGGACACAGATCCAAACACTATCAGACAGTTCTATCTTTTGCAGCTATGTTTTCACCTTGCTACATAACTTCTCTGAGAGCAAGGGCAGAATAATTGCTGGACTTTTCCAAATACCACACTGGAAAGCACCGGGAGGTTAAATGACTAGCCCAAAGCACCAGAGCCTAACAGTTCTTCATCCAAGATGAAAGCCAACTGTGTGATTCACAGGTAGGTGTGCACAAAGTTCAGCCTCTGGAATTTCACATTTATTTGTGGAATAAAGGCACAAACCCTTGTTTTTATGACTTCAAAAGAATTAATTTCATTCATTCTGAAAACAGTGGCAGGGGAGCTGACTGGAATCTCTCTCTGCTGTCCTTTCATTGTGGGGTCAGGAGTTTACATGAGCTCCCTTTAGCAGCTTTGTTTTTCCTGGAACTCAGAAGGTGCCTGATGATCCTTTACATCTGTCACAAATTCTTCTATTGCTGGGCAGAGTAACCACAGCTTTCCTCAGGCCCTGCAGACCTCGGGGCACAGAAGGGAATTGCTAATGAAACCTCTCTCCTGTGGCTGCTCTGATGTAGGTGCCTGACCTCTGGCTCCAGGCCCCAACCCCACCCCATCCCAATCAAAGTCATGTCAGTTGTCTTTGGAGCACACTGATAATTTCTTTTTCTCCTCTAAAACTAGTATTTGTTCATTTTTACTTCCTCGTGTTGAAAGAATAATATTCATCATCAAAAAATTGAGAACTTCGGAAAAGGATGCAGAAAAAAATCATTAATAGTTCTACAACTTAGAAATGACCATTTGTGATAGTATTCTAGTTTTTTGTCTGCATACACAGAAATAAACATGGAGATATATAACTATATATTTCTATATAACATACTTTTAACATTTAATTTTTTTAAGAGGCGGAGTCTCAGTCTGTTGTCTTGGCTGGAGTGCAGTGGCATGATCATAGCTGACTGTATCCTCAACCTTCTGGACTCAAGCGATTCTTCCACCTTATCCTCCCAAGTAGCCAGAACTACAGGGTCACACGCCAAGCTCATTTTTTAGCTTTCTCTAGTGACGGTGTCTTGCTATGTTGCCCAGGCTGGTCTCGAACTCCTGACCTCTATATAGTATACTTTAAAAGATATTTTCCTTATGAATCTATTTATGTTTTGTCATTTTTTTACTCAATAGTATATTATGAATATTATTTCATAATTTTCATGAAATAAAATTTATTTTTTCTTTTCATTTTTTCTTTCATTTTTTTTTTAAGAGACAGGTTCTCAAACCAGGTGCAGTGGCTCACACCTGTAATCCCAGCACTTTAGGAGGCTGAGGCAGGCAGGCAGGTCACTCGAGGTCAGGAGTTTGAGACCAGCCTGGCCAACATGGTGAAACTGCGTCTCTACTAAAATTACAAAACAAAATGAAACAAACAAACAAAAATCCATAGCTGGGCATGGTGATTCGCACCTCTAGTCCTAGATACTTAGGAGGCTGAGGCAAGAAAATTGCTTGAAGCTGGGAGGCAGAGGTTGCAGCGAGTTGGGATCACACCACTGCAGTCCAGCCTAGGCAACAGAGCAAGAGTCTGTCTCAGAGAGAGAGAGAGAGAGAGAGAGAGAGAGAAAGAGAGAGAGAGAGAGAGAGAGAGGCAGATTCTCACTGCATTGTAGAAATTGGATTTAAACTCCCAGAACCAAGTGATACTCTTGCTGCAGCCTCCAGAGTAGTTGGGACTGCAGATGCATGCTACCATGATTGACTGTATAGAATTTTAATCATTTGGCTATCCCATGATTCAGTTAACAAATGTCATGTTTTTAAGCATTTAGGTTGCCCGTTCTTGCTATACAAATAGTATTGATCTTCCTTGATTCTATTTTCTTTACATAAATTCTTGCAAGTAGAATTGCTGGGTTCTTAAGAAGATTTAGCTTCCTATTTAGGTTTTTTGGCCTTGTTTTAAATTATTTTATAGTTTAACAAGAACCCAAGATGGGCTGGGTGGTATGAGAAAGTTCCTTTCTCTAGAGGATGCATGGTTGGAATATGAAGAGCTGATTAAAACTCAGGGTCTTAGAGAGTTATTAGTGGTGGCCACTGGACTTAAAAGCCTTTTAAATCCTGATTTAAGCTAACAGGGGATTGAGAATATTAGTGAAGGGCCAATAAGGCTTTTAAGTCCTAATTTAACCTTACAGTGGATTGAGAATATTAGTGAAGAGTAAGTGTTGACAAACAGGAGCACAGGATCTAAGGTTAGGTCAAAACGTTTAGAAATAGGGACTTCCACAGATGCCTTGTGGGAGAGTTAAAACAATCCTCAATTCTTTGACAACAATAATAACCCTCTTGATCTATGTCCAGCTGTCCAAAGCTTAGATCCAGATGTGCACTCAGCATTAGGTTCACTTGCTAACCCTTTTTTTCATTAACTGCACAGTCTCTGCATGTAAATAAACCTCAAAATATTTTAGACATCTGTTGTGCCAATGGCTCTTGGGATTGGAAACCTGGACATCCCAGAAACTGCTTGAGTGAGCACAGGTTGTAACCTTACAGCCATGTGGGTCAGTGGTCATTAGCAATTTCCACTTACTTGTCTAATGGCTAGTATGCAGATGTTTCTACTTACCTGGAACCCCCAAAACAATATCACTCCTAAGTTACTGCTGACAAATACTGTAGACATTTGATCAGTATTCTCCCTGCAATATCTATCTTAGTAGAGATTTCCCTAGAGACAAAGTTTTAAATGCAAGAAGTTTATTGGAAGGCACAAAGAAAATGGGTAGTTAAGGTGGAGGTGATACAGAAAAGGGAAGAGATGATTAATAAAGACTATATTATTAGTACAATAGCACAGTGGATGACTGGAAATGAAGCCTCTGGGAACTTTCTAAAATACAATGCAAAACACAAGCCTTTAAATTATTCTAGTCTGAGTTTGGCATGGTGGCTCATGCCTATAATCCCAGAACTTTGGGAGACTGAGGTTGGAGGATCACTTGAGGCCAGGAGTTTGAGACCATCCTGGGCAACATAGCAAGAATTAAGAGCTGATTAAAACTCAGGGTATTAGAGAGTTATCAGTGGTGCCCATGCATATGTACAAAATTTAAAAAAAAATGAGCATAGTGGCTCACACCTGTAGTCCTATCTACTCAGGAGACTGAGGTGGGAGGATCACTTGAGGCCAGGAATTCAAGATTACAGTGAGCCATGATCACACCACTGCACTCCAGCTCAGGTAACAGAATGAGAGCCTGAGACACAAGAACAGAAAATCAAACACCGCATGTTCTCACTCATAGGCGGGTGTTGAACAATGAGAACACGTGGATACAGGGAGGGGAGCATCACACACAGGGGTCTGTCAGGGGGAAATAGGAGAGGGACAGCAGGGGGTGGGGAGTTGGGGAGAGATAGCATGGGGAGAAATGCCAGATATAGGAAGGCAGCAAATCAGACCGCCATGTGTGTACCTATGCAACAATCTTGCATGTTCTTCACATGTACCCCAAAACCTAAAATGCAATAAAAAAAAACAAAGAACCCCACAATTATCCTGGTCTCAAAAGCATGGAAAGTAGACACTAATATAGGCCAATACCTATTAAGGATCAAAGGGGAATGAACAGGAGTAGGAAAAAAGAACTCTCAGGCCACAAGGCAGGTTTGGCACTTGTGAAAAGAGAGACAAAGGAAGGAAAAACCTCAGGCCATAGTACAGTCCAGAAAAAAATCTCAGCTAGCCCAGTGGAGGGGGTCAGGAGTTTAGCCTTGACCATGCCCAACCATTGACTGGGTGCAGTCTAGGTAAAGCTTGTCATTGGCTGGCAGCATGCTTTTCCTCCTAACTTGCTGGTCAGTCCCTCTTTTTTCCTTTTTCTGGTTTATCTTGTACTTTCAGATCTCCAAGTATCGGATTTCCCAGGTTATCTCTTCTTTTCTGTAGATTCTCACATCCTAAGTTTCCTACTAGTGTCATAATTTTAAATATTTTATATATATATATATGTATATATATATATATATATGTATATTTATGACTTACAACTTTATATCTCTTGTCCAGACTTTGCCTCCGAGCTTTTCAGCCACTTCTACTCATCAGTTCAGATATCCAACTGCCTGTTTGGATGTCTAGTGGGCAACCCAAATTTAACAAGTCTAAAATAGAGCCAAAACACAAGTCAAATTGTCCTTATTTGTGTTTTCAATTGTCTTTCTTTTCTATATTAATGTAAGTTTCTATAAAGACATAAATATAGATTTTTGTCTTTTTCATGCTTATAATTTCTAAGAATAGCGCATAGTATTACTATAGTATGTAATAAATAATATTTCTTAGCCCTTGAGACAGACAAACTTTTGGGCGATTGACCAGTTTCTGAGCTAAAGCTGTGAAGGAACTTAGCATTATCTGAAGGGCACATTGTAAAGAAACAGCTGACTCATTCTGTGGTGACTCACACTCTGAGCTGAGCTAAGCTAATGGGCACAGACAAGTTTTATTCAATGAAGAAGAGCAAAGAACTGATGCAAAACTCAGGGGAAGTGAAGAGTTTAGAGCTTTAACGAACAACACTACCTTAAAAGAGATAATTAACCTACCATCCCAGCAAAGTCTGATGAGCACAATTAAATCTAGCAATATTAATGCATTAAGCTAAATGCTTTATATAAATCATTGTATATAATCTTTACAACAGTTATGTGAAAGAGATGCTAACATTGTTCCTGTTTTCTAGCTGAGGAAACTAGGGCTATGAGAATTTCCAAAGAATCTTCTAAGATGTAAGTGAAAATCTAGCAGACTAATATGAAACATTTTTAAATTCTGAAAGTCAGGCTGGATGTATTCATGATGGAATGGTTTTCTTGAGGGAAGCCAAAAAAAAAAAAAAAAAAAGGTTTAAAGGTTTAGCACTTAGGTTATTTAATGCCAAGATGAGACCAAGTTAGAGATGTCAGTCTTGGAACAATTTTGTGTTGGAAGAAAGTTTGGATAGACTAAATACAAAATTCAGGGCCCTTTGCCTAAATGATCTCATCCAAAAATAGTTCTAGCAGATTCTGCTGATGCTCAATTCATACTATTTTATCTCCCTGAACTATTCTCTTGCGTACCAGCCTGATCTTCAATGTCCAGCATGCCAGAAGAGGCAGGAGCAGACTGCCTGATAATGCTGATGCTGACCGACTATGCCCGTAAGTGCAGAGAGGCCAGGTTAGTTGAGGAATCAGAAATGACTCCTGGATTCAGCAACATGTGTTTGGTGGCATGTTGAAGGCAAAAATTTGATTGAAATGAGTTAAGGAGATAATGGGAGGAATGAAACAAGAGACAGTGAACATAGACCAGTTCTATGAATGATTTGATCGTTACCTTCACCACTTAAAAAATGTAAACAGCTCACATCATATCTTTTTCTGCTGCTGAAGACATACTGTCATCAGCATGCTTAACATACAAGAATATCAGAGAAGAACAGCACCATGACATCTGAATTAGGAATTGTAAAACTTGCATTTTAGGCTGAGCTTAAAAATGTGACTAGATTTTTGGCCCTGAGCAAGTCATCTCCCGTTTTCTCATTCTCTTATCTATTCAATGATATTTCCAGCTTTAGATTTCATTATTTCCCCAAAGAAATTAATTTGAATTTTCTCATGTAAGATCTAATATTCTTTTCTTCTCATGGTACATAATACATATCCATTTGTTGCCATTATCTTTAATAAGAATATATACTAAAAATGTTCTATTCTCTCTCTTTTAGTTTTTTTTTTAACTTGTTACAAGATCTTCTCTTTAATAACCTCTAGAGTACTTGATGAGTGAACTTCCTTATTACTCGGATATGACCTGTCAGTTACTATTAACGTATATGTGTGATCTTGTCAAGATTTGCATCTATAGGGTGGGTTTTCATTTAAGCCACCATTAACCAACTATGACATAAATGTTGACCTTAAAGTTAAAGTTGAAACTTTTTATTAATCCTATATTGTTTTCAGTTAGAAAATTATCCAACATATGGAAAATATTTCAAAGAATTTTTTTTTAAATTATACTTTAAGTTCTGGAGTACATGTGCAGAATGTGCAGGTTTGTTACAGAGGAATACATGTGGCATGGTGGTTTGCTGCACCCGTCAACACTTTGTCTACTTTGGGTATTTCTCCTAGTGCTGTCCTTCCCCTATCCCTCCACTCCTCTGCATACTGATTTTTGCCTATTTTCACACTTGTTTAGTGTGCACAGGTATTTGAAACTTTGGTTAAAGTCATATTTATATTTAAATTAACTACTTTTTTTCAGCATAGTACAAAGTAAAGTTTAGTGGGACACAGTCTTTGGATCAGGGCAATCTCATTTTCAGTCTTTCTTCTGCAATCTGCTAATGTTAGGAATTTTTGCTAGTTAATAGACATCTCAAGACATCATTTTCCTTTTCTGTAAAATAAGAGACTCTGAGCTTTGTGAAGGACAAATGAGATATGCTTGTAAAATGTTATGCACAGTGTGTGAAACTACGTAAATGTTCAGGAATCTATTATCACTGTGAACAACTTATGAAGTTTTAAAAGAATTAAAAAAATGTTATGACATGGTGCCTAGCCTCAAGTAATTTATACTCCAATGAAAGCATCTGACATATAGTTTGAGTGCAAGGAAATTCTTAAGAGTCATTTAGAAATATAAAAGCTAACAACTGTGGGAATACAAAAGAAGAAATACTTCTAGCTTGGGATATTAGAAAAAGCTTCATCATGGATATGATATTCTAGAGGAGGAGTAAGGATTTTGCCTGGTGCAGAAGGAAAAGGAGAAGAGAGGAAGTAGAGGAGGCTGAGAAGGAAGAAAAAGATAGACTTTTCAGGTAGAGATAGAAGCTAGAGTAGCTTGAGTAAGGAGTGGTGACTCATTCCCACAGTGGAAGCAGAGTGATGGGTGCAGAGAATTGGAAGGTGAGAGTTGACAGGTGAATTGGGGTAGAGGTAGGGAGACCATGTAAGATTCTAAAAGCCCTTCAACTGTGCTTATCATAAGCAGCGAGGGTGGAATCACAGTTTTAGGCAAGAGAATCACAGAATCAGGACACTGAAGCAATAGGTCAGAGGTTGCAGGGAAACCTGAAGATCATGCTTTGTTGGTGTTCTGTGAAAACCATTCAGATGAGCAAAGTCAAAATACTTGGTGAAGACTTTGGAGAGAAGGGAAGGACAGAAAAAGAGATTTATTTTAGAGGTGTACCTGAAATGATTGATGATCATCTGGACATAGACACTGAGAGAGAAGGAGGTACCAAAGCTGACTTCAGGGACAACCTGGGAGAAAGATGGTAGAGTAGAACTATCTAGCGCTCATCCCACCACAGAAATATCAATGTCAACAACTACCCACGTATGAAAATACCTTCACAAGAGCTATGAAAACCTGGCTGTAGCCCAATAAAAGGCACATTGAAGAGGGTAGGATGGACAATTTTACATTACCTAAGTCATTCCTCCCCAACTCTAGGCAGCACAGTGGTCCCATCAGCTTGAGGCAAAGAGAGGGAAGTGAGCACAGGACATTGACTTTTACCCCAACACTGGGCTTACACCCAGCACCAGGCACATTCCCACAGTCCAAACTATAGATCAGTATCCATGGACTGATCCTCTAGACTGACCCAGGGGCCAGGTGGGGCCATATAGCCCTAGACTTCAGCCTAGTAAGAGGATGTTTTCTCACTCTTTGACCTGTGCTACTGCTGGGCCAACATCAGAAGCCCTGGGTTCTGGACAGCCCTTAGTTATATGCAGCCCTCAAGCAGCCCAGGCTTCTGACCCCTATCTCACATTATATTCAGAAATCAACTCAAAATGGATTAAAAACCTAATGTAAGATTCAAAACTGTGAAACCTAAAAAGACAACAGTGAAAAAGCTTCATGACATTGACCTAAGCAATGAGTTTTTGGACATGACCTCAAAAGCACAGGCAATAAAAACAAAAATAGACAAATGGGATTAAAACAAAGAAAACAACCAACAGAATGAAGAGATAACCTACAGAAGGAGAAAACATTTGCAAACTATACATCTAATAAAGAGTCAATATCTAAAATATATAAGGAACTTATTAGCAAGGAAACAAAATGAGTTGATTTAAAAAATTGCAAAAGACCTGAATAGGCATTTTGCAAAAGAAGACATACAAATGGCCAATAGCTACATGAAAAAATTCTTATCATTACTAACCATCAAAGAATTGCAAATCAAAACCACAATGAGATACCACCTCACATCTTTTATCAAAGGGACCAAAGATGACACGTGTTGGCGAGAATGTGGAGAAAAGGAGACACTTTTGGTGGCAATGTAAATTAGTCCAGTCATTGTGGAAATAGTATGGTGGTTTCTCAAAAAATTAAAAATAGAACTACTATAAAATCCAGCAATTCCGCTGCTGGGATCTAAAGGAAGTGAAATCAATATGTCAAATGATATCTACACTCCATGTTCATTGCAGACTATTCACAATAGCCAAACATGGAATCAACCTATGTGTCCACCAACAGATGAATGGATAAAGGAATGTGATATATATACAAAATGGCGCACTGTTCAGCCTTATAAAGATAGAAAGTCTGTCATTGTGACAACATGGATGAACATGGAGAACATTACATTTAATAAGCCAAACACAGAAAGACAAATACCACATGATCTCGCTATATGAGAATCTAAAAAAATTGATCTCATAGAAAGTATAATAATAGTTACTAGGGGCAGAGGGTGTTGGGGGGTTAGGGAGATATTTGTCAAATGAGACAAAATTTCAGTAAGGTAGGAGAATTACATTTAAGAGATCGATTGTACAATATGGCAACTATAGTTAATAGTATATATTCTTGAAAAACACTGAGATTGTATGTTAAGTGCTACCACACAAATGATAACTGTGTAAGGTAATGCATATGGTAATCAGCTAGATTTAGTTATTCTGCAATGTGTATATACTTTAAAATGTGTTGTACACAGTAAATACAATTCTATCTGTCAATGAAAATGTACAAACTAAGGGAAAAAAGGGGCACAGCCTTTGGGAAACAATTAGTCATGAAGGCAGAGCCCGCCTGATTGGGATTATTATCCTGATATAAGAGGCCCGAGGGAGCTCCTTGACCCTTCTGCCATGTAAGAGTAGAGACAGAACATACCATCTATGAGAAATCATCCCCTTACCAGGCACCAAATCTGTTGACACCTTGATCTTGGACGTCCCAGCCTCCAGAACTAAAAAAATAAATTCTTGTTTTTTATATGTTAAGAAATATTTAAAAAATAAAATATTAACAACTTATTGTGTATGGTCTCTTTGGTTATAGACCCATTTTAACCTAAATCTTATCAGTTTAATACATTAAATTGTAATGGTTAAAAAAAAAGCTGACAGCAGGATTTCAAAATATAGGAGATGCAGAAGGAGTTTTGAAGATAGTTGTTGGTAGGTGCAAATAGACTGAAAGCAGAAAAATCTCATGCCAATAGGGACCAGGCAAATAAGAGGAATGAATGAGGTAGACCAGATTAGGGGTTTGATAGGGAGGGGTGGGGACTGAGGAATCTATCCTGTATGTAAAATGTATACCAAAGGAAGCATCTGTTCAACTTTAGTTATTGTCATGGAGAATTCATGTCAAATAGTACCATATCTTTCTGTTTCAAGAGAAACTGAATTTTCAAAATTTAAAGTAATTTCTCCTGTTTTATTTCCTTTAGATTTAGTTACTTTTAAATGCTGTATAGGTAAAACAAAACAAGAGATGAGAATTGGAAACTTAAATTTGTAATTTTTTGTAATTGCCTGATATTTTCATCTGTACATTTGCTTAAATTACTGTTTATGTTTCCATTTAGCATTTACATGCATTTTTTCAACTGCCTTAGAATGGATATGATTCATACTTAACTGATTACTATTACTACATATCCCAAGTAAGTGGTTCTTTTCTTTTTTTTCTTTTGTGCTCTTTTCCTCAATAGTTTCTTCTACAGCATATATTGGTTTCAAGAGATCTTGAAAAGAAGTGATCAATACATCCATAATATAAATTCTAAAATAAGTGGATGAAGTTTTAGACAGGGGAATATATGTGTGTACAGTGTGTTCATATGTTTTATTTAGTTTCAGGTACAAGAGAAAGTGTGGACAAAGCATTTTTTTTTTTTTTTTTTTTGAGACAGAGTCTCACTGGGTCTCCAGGTGCCAGGCTGGAGTGCAGTGGTGCGACCTCAGCTCACTGCAACCTCCACCTCCTCGGTTCAAGCAATTCTCCTGCCTCAGCCTCCTAGGTAGCTGAGACTATAGGCATGTGCCACCATGCCCAGCTAATTTTTGTATTTTTACTAAAGACAAGGTTTCACCATGTTGGCCTGGATAGTCTCAATCTCTTGACCTCGTGATCCGCCCGCCTTGGCTTCCCAAGTGCTGGGATTATAGGCGTGAGCCACCGCGCCTGGCCCAGCATTTTTAAATAGATTTGAGTTCTGAGACTTAAAATGCAAGAGTACCAAAGGAAAATTTTAAAAAGTCTAGATAAGAGCACAAAGAAGGAAATAAGATCCAGGTAAAAGAGTTTTTAAATAAATACTAACAAGCTGATTTATCAATCAAATTATACAAAATTTCTATATCTTCTATATGGAGATATAAAGATAGCTCAGTTGATTTTATTTTAAGCTACATCTTTTAAGAAATACTGACAAAGAAATTGGTGTAAGATAGCATAGATATATCATCTGCAAAACTTCAAAGTAATATTTCAATATAAGAATTCACATCAAATTTATGCAAAATTGTTCTTTATATAGCAAGTTTTGATGCCATTGAAATAATGGATAATTTTTTAGTGGAAATATAATCTATTAAGGTTTTGGAAAAAATAAATATATATATTTCATTACTGAAAGAAAGCTAATGACAGAGAGCAAAGTCTGAGGCATAATTCTGAAGATAAAACAGATCAATTAATTCTCTCTCCAATCATTTTATCTTCCCAATGTGCTATTCATCTTACAGCTTGTTGCCTGGTAACCCAGTGATTATGAGAAATAATCACTGCATACCAACACTGAGGGTACAGGTGATTTTATATGTGATGCTTGCTTGCTTTTAAGCTGAGTAGGCAATAATGGGTGGCTCTCAGATCCAAGAGAAAGGGCTTTGTTGTTACAGGGAAAGAATGCTGGATATAAGGTGACAATTTCATTTCTACCAGGTACTGACTATGGCTCTTGGAAACTTCCTTGAATTCAGACAGCTTCAGTTCCTTCATCTGTATAATGGAGAAAAACTTAGTACCCAATTGTTTAAGTTGTCGGGTATTTTACATAAGATCATGTATGTAAAACACACAAATACAGCTTTTTAAATATTAACAGCATTACTGTTACTATTGCAAAAATGGATAGTTTGCTGTTGTTGGAGGCTAATTGGAAACACTGAAGTTATTTATTATTACAAGCTGAATCAAATAGCTAATGATGATGCTTTGTTTATCAGGTGGAATCCTTTAATTGAAATTAAGAACTGACTCTGGCTAATCAAAGCTAAAAGGAATTTATTGAAAGGATATCCATGGTGTACATATTCAATGGACAGCTTGTGTGCCAGGCTTGGGAATGGGAAGAAACCAGGATAGTCTGGGAGAACGACACCATCACTCAGATAGGGCACTGCCGCTGAATTGCTGGGCTCCATCTTTTTTGAACTCTCTTTTCCTCTTTATTTTTGAAATCCAAATTCCTGGTATGAATGCATGTCAAACTAGTCTCCCTTGGGTCACACGCTCCCTCTTTTAACAGTGTTGTTACCAAAAGGAAATTAAGACTCTCATTAGAAATGGTAAATGGGACCGGGTGCAGTGGCTCACGCCTGTAATCCCAGCACTTTGGGAGGCCGAGGCGGGTGGATCATGAGGTCAAGAGATCGAGACCATCCTGGTCAACATGGTGAAACCCCGTCTCTACTAAAAATACAAAAAATTAGCTGGGTATGTAATCCCAGCTACTTGGGAACCTGAGGCAGGAGAATTGCCTGAACCCAAGAAGCGGAGGTTGCGGTGAGCCAAGATCGGGCCATTGCACTCCAGCCTGGGTAACAAGAGTGAAACTCCGTCTCAAATAAATAAATAAATAAATAAATAAATAATAAATAATAAATAATAAATAAATAAAAAAACAGAAATGGTAAATGGATACTCACAGCCTAAAAATTTCTGAAAACAAACTGGTTTCCTAACTTCCCAATATAAAAAACAACAAAAAATGTCCTTTATACCAAATGTCACGAATGTGTGAATAAAAAACTACTAGGTAATAAGAAGCCCTGAACTTGATTGTATAGAGGCTTAACAACTATTACTACCTACTATTTATTCAGTGTTTACTATGTGCTGTGACTTGTGCTAAACCCACTAAGCAGATTACACAATGTGCATAAATATATGACTTATACTGAATGCCAGATAATGGACAAATTATGAGTTTCTTGGATTAGGGTCTTGTTTTTAGTTTATTTTTATGAATAATTGTAGCTTTCTTTTTCTGTTTTCTTTTTTTTATTGCATTTTAGGTTTTGGGGTACATGTGAAGAACATGCAAGATTGTTGCATAGGTACACACATGGCAGTGTGATTTGCTGCCTTTCTATATCTGGCATTTCTCCTTATGCTATCATCTCTCCCCAACTCCCCACCCCCCACTGTCCCTCCCCTATTCCCCCCAACAGACCCCAGTGTGTGATGCTCCCCTCCCTGTGTCCATGTGTTCTCATTGTTCAACACCTGCCTATGAGTGAGAACATGTGGTGTTTGATTTTCTGTTCTTGTGTCAGTTTGCTAAGAATGATGGTTACCTGGTTCATCCATGTCCCTACAAAGGACACGAACTCATCATTTTTTATGGCTGCATAGTATTCCATGGTGTATATGTGCCACATTTTCCCTGTCCAGTTATCATTGATGGGCATTTGGGTTGGTTCCAAGTCTTTGCCATTGTAAACAGTGCTACAATGAATATCCATGTGCATGTGTCCTTATTGTAGAATGATTTATAATCCTTTGGATACTTTCAACTATACTACAAGGCTACAGTAATCAAAACAGCATGGTACTGTTACCAAAACAGAGATATAGACCAATGAAACAGAACAGAAGCCTTGGAGGCAATGCCACACATCTACAACCATCTGATCTTTGACAAACCTGACAAAAAGAAGCAATGGGGAAAGAATTCCCTGATTATAAATGGTGTTGGGAAAACTGGCTAGCCATATGCAGAAAGCAGAAACTGAATCCCTTCCTGACATCTTAAACTAAAATTAACTCCAGATGGATTAAAGACTTAAACATTAAGACCTAACACCATAAAAACCCTAGAAGAAAATCTAGGCAAAACCATTCAGGACATAGGCATAGGCAGGGACTTCATGACCAAAACACCAAAAGCATTGGCAACAAAAGCCAAAATAGACAAATGGGACCTAATCAAACTCCACAGCTTCCACACAGCAAAAGAAACAGTCATTAGAATGAATCAGCAATCAACAGAATGGGAAAAAATTTTTGCAATCTACCCATCTGACAAAGGGCTGATATCCAGAATCTACAAAGAACTTAAACAGACTTACAAGAAAAAAAACAAACAAGCCCATTCAAAAGTGGGCAATGGATATGAACTGACACTTTACAAAAGAAGACATATATGAGGCCAACAAATGTGAAAAAATGCTCATCATCACCGGTCATTAGAGAAATGCAAGTCAAAACTACATTGAGAGACCATCTCACACCAGTTAGAATGGCAATCATTAAAAAATCTGGAGACAACAGATGCTGGAGAAGATGTGGAGAAAAGGGAACACTTTTACACTGTTGGTGGGAGTGTAAATTAGTTCAACCATTTTGGGAGACAGTGTGACGATTCCTCAAGGACCTAGAAATAGAAATTCCATTTGACCCAGCAATCCCATTACTGGGTATATATCCAAAAGCTTTCTTTTTTGAAATCTTAATCCTCATAATAGAAAGTTGTTATGATTATTTAATTAATCAGGAGTTTTCGTGTTTATAAGTGACGGAAACCCAACTCTAACTGAACTAAACTGAACTAAATAAAAAAGGTAAATTGACTAGTTTATGCCAGTAACAAAAACATGGGAGTGGCCCTGGAATTCCACGAAGTTGCTGCAGGAACATGGGCCTTGGAGACCTGAGGCTTAGAGTCAACACTGCCAGGTTAATCTCTCTTTCCATCAGGCTCTCCCTTTGCTTGTGTCTGATAATCTTAATTCCTTCCTACTGCAGACAGATCTTCTACATATGGTGGAGAAATAGTCACTAGCAACTTCAATTTTCCAGTCTTCCCAGAATCCCCTCTCCAAATCAAAACAGAAAGGATGGAAAGGTATGTTTTTTGTTTTCCCAATTCTATTTCCTGATCTTTATGTCTGCTATTGGAAAAAAAAGATAAAGAAAAAAATGTTTGAAATCCTATTTCTATTATCATACTAAGCCTGATACCCTTCCTTCCTCCATCTCTAAAGAATAGGGAAGAGAGAGAGATGGAATGAAAAACTTTCAAAGCTGGAAGGACAAAAGGAGTTTCCTGTTGTGAAAGGGACTTAGAAGATGCACTACCCAGAAGCATAGACGTGACCCCCTCCAACTCATCATCTGAGATCAGCTGTCCTGGTAGGAACCCCTCCAGCTAACCCTTCCTCAAGTTATTTACTTCTGTCTACTGGAAAATTGACATTCTATGCTGATTTCATTGGACAAAGATTCTAGTCACATTGAGGCAGGTGGATTACAAGGTCAAGAGATCGAGACCATCCTGGTCAACATGGTGAAACCCTGTCTCTACTAAAAATACAAAAAATTAGCTGGGCATGGTGGTGCTTCCTGTAATCCCAGCTACTCAGGAGGCTGAGGCAGGAGAATTGCCTGAACCCAGGAGGCGGAGGTTGCGGTGAGCTGAGATTGCACCATTGCACTCCAACCTGGGTAACAAGAGCAAAACTCCATCTCAATAAATAAATAAATAAATAAATAAAATTGTTCTAATGGATGCAGAAATCTATGACATCTACAAAATGAGTAGTGCCCTTGGGATCAGATAGTTTTCACCTTTACACTATACAGAGTTATAGATACTTCATAAATCTCCTGAATACAACTTAGTCTTGAGCACAACTAGTAGAAACTACCACTATGACTAAGGTAGTAGAAGATGCATTCTATTGATGCATATAATTTTCTTTGCTTTTTAATCATTTATTTTCTTAATTTTGTGAAATATGCACCGACAGCACATGCCACCTTACATTGTACATGTGCTGGACTGAATTCTCCCCAAGAGCGATCTTACAGAAAAATGCACCAAGATGCAGCTGGTGTTCTTGCATGGAGGTTGTGGGGTGTGTTGGCCAGAGTTGTGATTGGCAGTAAGAGTTTAAGAGCACTGGACTCATTGTATGAATTTTGTTTTACATTGAAAAAGTGTTTCTGAGGAATAACCTCATTTATTCATTAAATTAACAAATTATGAATATAATATATGCCAGACACTGGCTAGACACTGGGGATAATGTGATGAACCAGATAGATAAATTTCTTATCCTTACTGACTCTAATAGAAAAAATACAGACACTCATGCAAACTGTGACAATTAAGTGTGATAAATGCTGTGAAAGAAAAATGACAGACATTTATGGAAATGAGCAGATTGAACATCTAATTTTAGGGCTCCAGAAAGATGTTATAATCTGGCTTTTGACTTGGCTCCATCCCCCTATAGTGATGTCATTGGATTTTTGGTGCAGTGCTTTAAATAGGCACCTAAACCAACATCTAGATGAAAACAATGAGAGAAGTCACAGAAGAACATAGGTCCTCCTATTTCTACTTTAAACTTTACATCTGTGTTAATAGAAGTGTGTATGAAAGTTGGAAATGTGTCTGACAATGAAAGCATGCATCCCTGTGTTCTTGTTATTGGTAAAGATAGATAGACCTATATAGATAATTTTTCATGGGTAACATAAAAGTTTCAATTAAGATCTCAGTGGGATTTAATACATATCTCCTAAATGAAGTTCTTTGCATTTGTTTTGATCAACAAATTACTTCCCTGGGTTATAACCATAAACAGCTTAATTTGGCAGAAGAATGAGCATGTACTTTGTAGATAAAACGATGCTTACTACCTGATGACTCAAGTGCTGAGGAGTCTCTGGTCAGGGACAAACATTTATGGGAATGGAAAAATGGGTGGGTTGCAATGGTTAAGACTGCCATTTTAGCACAGGCACCCAGAAGTGCCAAGCACTTGACAACATGACAGATAGTGAGCGAGGAAGCCAAGCCAGTTAAGGGTGGCCTCCAATTCATGGTTGACAGCCAAGAGTAACTTGTCATTAACAGAGCAGGCAAACAGGCTCTACATACACATGCTCATTCTGAAAGTGCTCTAGGTGAGATTATCTCAAGTTCTATGGCTAGCATTGAACTGGAATCACTGACTGATAGTATGCCAATATCTCTTTGTAGGTTCTTTGAAAGTACTTACCTCACTTGAAATAGTCAGCTATGCATATGTGATAGCCAAGTTTATTCCAGACTTAAGTCCTTGGCAGTCGCCATTTGTACTGCCTAGAACCCTCTCCTCAGATTGTCCTGTCACTGACACTTATTTTGTCAATCTCTTCTCAGTGTGAATGTTAGTTCTTCCAGAATTCCTTCTTGAATCTCTATTTTAAAAAGATAAACTGCAGCTTTCTGTTATATGTTATTGTTTTAATATCTTGAAGCATCTATGATTGATTGAAGTTACCCTAAAGTTTTTATAATTGGCTATTTCTTTATTATAGGTATGTTTGGATATTTCTATATTGCAGGTACTTTTCTTTCTGGTCTGGAAGCTCTATGACAATGAGGAATTTCTCTATCTCATTCACCTTTATACCCTCAGAGCCTAGAAGAGTCCCTGGCACTAGCTGCTCTCTGTTTCTTGAGGGCAAGAATTCTATCTTAGACAAAGTCCTGAACTTTATGTCCAGAACAGTCAGTGAATATAAAGATGCTCATTAATATTTAGGTTTCTTTAATGAGAAATACAATAAAACCTTATAGAAGTAACAGATAATGAACATTAACTAACTCCTTATTGGCTAAAAGGGCCAGTTTTTTCTTAACTTCTGAGTTAATGTAAAATCAGCTCATATTTTTGTGTATTTGTGTGTTTAGTCTCCAGTTGAGTACCATTCTGTGACAAGTGCTTTTAGAAGTAAAGAAAGGCAAAAGTGTCATTGCCTTTTAAGATCTTATACTCGGTTTTAAAATGATCCAATGAAATGTTTTCTCCCTTCTAATCTTTGTAAATGGTGCCTACCTGTGTTCTTAGACACAATCATATTTGTTGAAAGAATGAATCAATGAATAAAGAATCAATGAACCAATAAGAAATAGAAGAGCTAAGGGAGCAAAACACAGCCAGTTGTCAGAGTCTGTGAGTCAGAGTAGGAGGATCTGCTTACACGAAGTCTTTGACTCATGAAATAGGCTATGTTGACTTTTCTCACCCAGTGGAAGTCATTGGTTCCTTGTGCTCATAGCATTGTTTCTTACTCCATGGTTTTCTCATGGTGTGTGTGCCTGGAATGCCCCATCCTCGTAGTCTCCATATGTTCAAAGTCCAGGCGCTGAGGATAAAATTAAACATCAACACTTCAGTGAAATATTTTATTGCCTCCCTTGTAGTAATTTCCCCTTCCTCTGAATTCTGAGAATGCTCTACTGATTCCTTGCCTGTGGCTCTTAACCTTCTCATGTTAAATTACCATTATTTATGTCTGCATTTGATTTCCTCTTTTAGACTCACAGCTCTTCAAGGGCAGGCTTCATTGCTGATTTATCTGAGTAGCCAACCTTCAGTAATTTATTCAATAAATCTTTACTGAAGACTTATTACATGTCAGATACAGGGCTCATTATGGAGAAACAATTGTGAGCAACTGACACAGACAAGGCAAACACTCACTTGCCCTGTATCATAGGGTTTAATAATAGAGAATACTATTAGTGGCTTTTATATGTTGAGCACTTCGGCCAATTTAAGACGATTATCTTAGCATATGGTGATAGGTAAAGACATAGGTTTTCAACCCCATAGACTATGATTTCATTCCTAGCTCTTGTTAGATGTGTGATCTTAAGTTGGTAATACAGCCTCTTGGAGCTTGTGCCTCAGTTATTACCACAAATAATGCTGTATAGCAAACCAAACCAAAAGTAGATAAAACCAGAATTTATTAGGCTCATGAGTCTGTGAGTCGATTGGATGGCTCTTCTGGTCTGGTCTAGGCTAGGCTGGTCTCACTGTTGGTGGCTGATATGTCTGTGATGGGCTGATGAGTCAGCCAGGTCAATGGTGAAGTCTCGAAAGGCCTCACCCTCTGTGTAGCAAGCATAGACTTCTATACATGGTGGTTGTGGGGATGCAACACAGCCAGTGGAAACATGCTGTTTGTAATCTAGGTTCAGAATTGTTATAGTGTCTCTTTTGTCTAATTCTATTGCTTGAGTAAGTCCCAGGGCCAGCCCAGATTCATGAGCTGGGAAACAGACTCCATATTTGGATGGGCATTGCTGCAAAGTCATATTGTACAGGGTGTGAAAACTTCATCTACTACAAATTCAGTCTATTAAATAGAGATGATAGTAATAGTCCTCATTTTATAGGTGAATTGTGAAAACTGTATGACAAGTGTCCTCAACCCCCAGGCCACATAGCAGGAGGTGAATGGCAGGTGAGCATAAAAAACTTCATCGGTATTTACAGCTGCTCCCTATCCCATGCATTACTGCCTGAGCTCCACCTCCTGTCAGATCAGCAGCACATTAGATTCTCATAGGAGCACAAACCCTATTGTGAACTGTGCCTGTGAGATCTAGGTTGGATGCGCCTTGTGAGAATCTAATGCCTGATGATCTGACACTGTCTCCCATTACCCCCAAATGGGATCATTTAGTGCAGGAAAACAAGCTCTGAGATCCTACTGATTCTAAATTATGGTAAGTTGTATAATTATTTCATAATATAATTAATCATAAATAGAAATAAACTGCACAACAAATGCAATGCAGTTGAACCATACCAAGACCCCCAACAACCCAGTTCATGGAAAAATTGTCATCCACAAAACTAGTCCATGGTGCCTAAAAGGTTGGGGACTGCTGCCGTGTGATATAATGTGGAAAAAGCTGGATTGTTACCTGGTACTTACGAATAACTATAAATGTTGGAAGTTTGTTATTATATCATATATCCTCACAACCAACCATATGGAGATGTTATAATCTTTATCTTACAAATAAAGATTGTGAAGCCAGGATTCAAACTACAGTTTAACTTTAAAGCTTGTAGCACAGCCTTCTAGTCTGTTTTGTTTTTGTTCTTTCCGAACACATGAGCAGACATTTTCCATTCTCCCTTGCTGTTAGGTGTGACTATGTGAAAAGATTCTAAACGGTGAACAGATTACTATGAAGTGCTTCCCTGCCGGCTCATAAAATCCTTCTGTGTGGGATCTTACATGTTCTTCCCCCTTCCACAGCTTGAAGCACACAGCACAACAGCTACCTGAAGCTTGGAAGTTATGTGATAAAGATGACAGGGCCAAAGAATGAAAGGAGTCCAGGTCCCTGAATCTCCATGTGGAAGAGAAATCCCTGCAGAACTAGAATTTTGATTTTGGATTTTAGTGAGCCAGAAGTTAAGTTTTATTGTGAATAGCCAATGAAGTGTTGGAGTTTGTTACATCAATAACTAAGTAATACAGTTTAGTTGTAATTTAGTCTAACTAATACAAATTGTAATGAACTCATTAATTGCAGCTAGTTTTTACTAGCTATTACAGACTAACCAATGCAGAATTTAATTTCTGAAATACAGTGCTATGCAATTTAGAATAGTTAAACCTTTCCTAGACTGTATTTTGTATATATAAGGCATCTGACGTTTGTTGGAATGAGAGGATTCCAGAACCAAACATAAGCCACTTAATTCCATTTGTACTTCCTTTCTGCCTATGATTTCCTTGCTATCTTATCACCCAGAGAAACTTGTTCCTTTTTGGTCAAAGCAGACTGACCAGGTTGATGGACAGCTAACTTGGACCAAAAGATCCAGTTCTCTAGAGTACCATTACTAGAATACATTTTATTTACATGGACAAGATCAAATAATTTTTTCAGGCAAAATGAAAAAAAATTGAAGACCTTTTATATAGATTGAAAATATTTGTTTTAGGGTCTCTATGTTCAATTTTGAGGACAGTTGGGGTCAGGGAGATTCTAAGAGGATGAAAGTAGGTTTTAAGCACTCTTTTGTGGGAGGAGAGGCGTTAAGAATTAAAATGAAAAAAACAAAAAAAAGAGAAAGATAGAAAAGGAGCTACTGAAAAGAAACCAAATAAACCAAAGGTAATCCAACCTTATTTGAAGTCAATGAGCAAAAATTTACCCTACATTCCCATTGGCCCAGAAAGAGGTGTTCATACTAATTGGTACCATTATAGAAGCTCTAGTGTGAAAAGTAGGGCTTTTATTTTATGCTAATTATATGAAAACTCTGCTGTTGATCCCACTCAAAGAATTTGCTGCCCCCCTGTCTTACAGGACCAAAGAATCATAGAGGCTTACTATATAAACTTAGAGTCATGGAGTAAGAGGTCTAGTTACATCCCTTAGAAGGAGAACAATTAGCATACAGTGGAATCTCAGTGAAATAGAACTTAACCTTTAAAACATTTTCATTTCTATTTGGCAACTTCGCTTCGAAAGAAGGAATAATATAGTTGACATTTAATGAATACTCACTATATGCCAAGTGCTCTGAGTTGAACTAGAAAGAGGCAAATAATAAAATCTAGTTGAAATCAGAAATTTTATGAAAGCAAATTTTCTTTTCTTTTTTTTAAGCATAGCAGATCTCAGGGAGGCTTCAAGTAGAGGAAAAATCACTTAACAAAGTCTAAGGTGGAGTCTTGTTTCTGGCACTTGGTCAAACAGTTCTTTTTATTCATCTGTAAACTGGGAATAATGGTATCCTCCACTGAAGATCAATGAAATAAAATTTGTGAAGGCATTTTTCAAGCCACAAAATGTAGGGTAAATGTAATTTAAATAGAATTTTACACTTACATACAGTTATCTAATTATTTGATTTACAGTGGAGACTGGCAGACAAATAGCACAATGGAGGTTTTGAGAAAACTTAATAAAATTTTTGCACATGGTTAATATCTAGGAAACACCCTGTACATCATTGATATTCCTTTGTTATCCAATAAAGAAGGAAAACCCACAACCCAATAAATATATTACAACAAAAACCCACTCTAAAACAAAGCAAGGGACAATAATCAAAGACATCTGCAGATGATTGCTATATGACATAATTCACTATTTTTTTATTCCTTCCAGTAAGTCATTAGATGCTTCAGAGAAGTGGCTTATGACAGTTTTCATTTTCATTAAATATTCATATTTACTAATGGAAATTGCTCTGACAAACTGGGTAAATTGAGCAACTTAGAAATTTATGCCTCAGAAACAGAAGTTCTGGAATTCCTAGTGAGCAAGCTAATGTTTGAGTCATTAACAGTCCATTGATTTTATAGTCAAAAAGCTGGAAAGCAAATATAGTGTGTGTTTTAGATGGTGTGATAGTTGTTTATCTTGATACTTAAATCACAAGCACTTTGATTGTAGATATCCATTAGCTATGAAACATGCTCCTGTGGAGTTTTCAGAGATCCTCTTTCAGTTCTCTGGGGATAACTTGCCTCCCTATTTTGTCATCTAAGGGAAAGAAAATTACAATGAACCATTCTTGCCATGTAGGAGCTAAGAAAAGGGTCATAAGTTCCAGAAAATTGGAAACCAGAAATTTGAAGACAGGACAAAATTTCTGGTTCTAGAAGGCAAAAAGACCTGAGTTTCTGGGGAACTATAAGAGAGTAACTTAACCTTAATTATTCCACATTCATCCAACAAATATTTACTGAGCATTTACTATGCACCAGGCACAGTGCTCAGGATACAGTGATGAACAAAAAAACCCTGTGCCTGAACTCAGGGGACTTAAGGCAGACAATTAAGTGAATGGTAATAACACAGTGAGGGGAATGTGACGACAGGAAGTTGTGAGAACACATACACAGGGACCATAAGTTCAGGGACTGTCTTCCTGATAGAGTGATTTACGCTGGGCCCCACAGGATGAACAGGAGGTAGGAGTGTTCAAGGCCATGGAAACAACATGTGCAATGGCCAGAAAATTAAAAAGAGTGTGGCATGTGTTGTCGAGCAAATGAGTTCACTGCCTGATGCACGCAGAAGCCAGTGACTATGGCACCAGATTTTGAGAAAAGAAAGCTTTCTTTCAGCAAAGAGTCAGCAGCAGGCCCAAATCTGGTCTCTGATTTGGGATCTAGGGCAACTTAAGGGATCAGAGAGCAAGGGAAAGGATTTAGGAATGTTGGCTTGGCAGGGTCTGATTGGAGGGCTTCAGATTTGAGTATTTACAGGAAAGTTTGTTGAGGCAGATTTTAGCCTTGGATCTTCCTGGCCAATGGAGTCACTTCTTAAAGAGTTTTGACGTTCAGGTTTTGGTCATGTCCCAGTCCTCTTGGTTCTCAGGGCAGAAGGGAAGAATTGTCAGTTCTAGCTATTGTTAGAGGTCAAAGTTTTTTCTATTGCACATGCCCAGGCTACACAACTTGCAGTTTTTGGCTGTGTTATAGCTAAAAGGTAACCTGACATTTTATTATCAACAGAGTAGGTCCAGTTTGGGCTGGTCCCACAGCTACGCGTATTCCAGCCACCGAAAGACAGTGTGAATAAAACCTAACATGAGCTACAAATGTGTGTCATAAAGTAAACATGACATTTGTAATTTTAAACTTTATACCAGTCACATTAAAAAAGAAGATAAAATTAATTTCAATAATCTATTTGATTCAGCCACAAATATCCCAGAAACCATTGTTTCAATGTGTAATTAGCATAAAATATTAAGGGTACACTTTATTTTTCTTTTGCTTTTTCCTTTTTTTTTTTTAAACAGAGTCTTGTCGCCCAGGCTGGAGTGTAGTGGTATAATCTCAGCTCACTGTAGCATCTGCCTCCTGGATTCAAGCAAGTCTCATGCCTCAGAAGAATCCCCCAGTAGCTGGGATTACAGGTGTGCACTGCAATGCCTAGCTCACCTTTTGTATTTTTAGTACAGTCAGGGTTTCACCATGTTGGCCAGGCTGGTCTTGAACTCCTAACCTGGTGATCTGCCCACTTTGGCCTCCCAAAGCAGTGGGATTACAGGCATGAGCCACCGCACCCTGACTATATTATTTTTTTTCATACTAAGTCTTTACAATTCTGTGTGTTTTTCATGTGAGCACAACTCAGTTTGAACTAGCGAAATCCAAGTGCCCAAAGCCACATGGCTACTGCACTGGACAATATAGGGTGGTGGTGGGAGACAATCTAGGCTCGAGTGATGGGAGATGGTAATGGACAAGTAGAAAGGAAACAAATTTTGAAATGTATTTATTCATAACCCAATTAATTAGACAAGGTAGTCTTTAAGGTTCTTCTAGCCCTAAAATTCAGTGAACTGCTAGCCTATCTCAATGTAGGAGTGGAAAGAAATATCCCAAACTCATTGTTCTCATCTTAACATCTCAAATTTCTCTTCCTCCCACTTCCTTCTTTCCCTTCTATTCCTCTTCCTCCTCTTCTCATTCTCTTTTTTTTTCTTCTCCTTCTTATTCTTTATTTTCTTCTGACTAAAAATGGTATTTATACGTGCCAATGACCCAGGAATGCCACAATACATACACTTGCTCTCACATAAAATTTTATTTAAAGCTAATTTCTCTTGGTTCATTTGGCAGGGCTTCCATTTGACAGTATTTATAGTAGGCTTTTATATAGCAGATTTTACCTTCTGGGAATAGCACTTTCAGTTTTCTTTGGGAACTGTGATTCATTCCTGCATTTTAAGTCAGTGTAGTTCAGGTGTGGTTAGCCATGCTCCAAGTCCAGGGATAGGTGTGTCTTAGGCCTAGGCATGCATTCTTGGCCATAGTGATTGGTTCATTGATGGGCCTGTTGCATAAGTCATATTAATCAGGGCCAAGCAGAGCTCATTTGGGGAATTTTTCTTTAGCTATTGGGATATAAGTATATTCCATTCTTTCTATTGGTAAAATGATTGGTAGGATAGGATAGGATGTGGACTGGAGTGGACGGCAGCCACGTTGTCTCTCTGAGGAGAGAGCTTGCTTGAGAACGAGTACAGAGAAGTGTTGAACAGTGAGATGGACAAACCAAAGCTTTGAGAAAAAGTCTTTTGTGCACCTGGATCCAGCTGTACTTGAAGTCCAAAGATCCACTCTTGGTCTTTCCAGTTTTATAAATCTCCGTATCCTCTCTCTCTCTTATTTTGATAAAACCTCTTTGAGCTGCAGTTTCTACCACTTGCCATGAAAAGATTACAGGATAAATCTTCAATAGCACTATTGTCAACTGAAACAGTTTTATAGAATGGGCTCCAGACTTATAGGAAAACATCATTAAATAGAAAATTCTAATGTCCAAAAAATATATTTCTTTCTATGAGCTTCTATTATTAACTAATTAAAGTATTTGCTCATTTCATTGAACATTTGTTACAAGTATACTATTTGTCAGGCACAGTGTTCTGCTTTATGGGTTATATTGTGCAAATTATTTACCTGATTGTTTTTCTCATTCCTCTATGATCTTTTGGGGACAGAATGCTACTGGCCAACACCACATAAAAAGAGGAATTTACAAATAAAATAGAAGCAAGATTTTGGTGTGTGAAAGGTGTCATTCTTTTTTTTTTAATTGTAAGTTTCATGCTTTTTGAGACAGATTTTTTTTTCTTGAGATGGAGGTTTTTTTTTTTTTTTTTTTTTTTTTTTTTTTTTGCTAATGTTGCCCAGGCTGGAGTGTAGTGGTGCAATCTTGGCTCACTGCAATCTCCACCTCCTGGATTCAAGTGATTCTCCTGCCCCAGCCTCCTGAGTAGCTGGAATTACAGGCACACACCATCACGCCTGGCTAATTTTTGTATGTTTAGTAGACATGGAGTTTCACCCTGTTGTCGAGGCTGGTCTTGAACTCCTGAACTCAGGTGATCCACCTGCCTGGGCCACCCAAATTTCTGGGATTATAGGCGTGAGCCACTGCACCCAGTCAGGAACAATTAATTGTTTCAAATTTATCTTCTTCTACTTTATATATGTCACATATTAATTTTCTGCATAATTTTCTAACTATAATTTTGGAGCACTTTAGAATTGATTGTCTCCCAAAATTGTGACTAGAATAAATGGGCAGTTCAAAAATAAATCCACATCTAGACCTTAACTCAGTGCATCAGAATCAGTTGGGATGATTATTTGAAATGAAAATTCCTGGCCTTCTTTTGTTTGGAGAAACTAAATTGGAGTCTTTTTGGTAGAGTCCTTAATTTATATTTTACCCAGATGCTTTAGAGAATCATATGCACAGTTAAGTTTTAGAATTACTTTGTTGCTTAGGAAAACAATCCATAAGCATTGCAGGATATAGTGAAGACATGGATTGGCTTTGAGACTTAGATCATTAGCATTTAAATATTATTTATCTACTTTAGTCCACCTGAAAACAAATAATTATTTTTAATAATTATAAACATTTCACATGGAAAAATATTTTCTAAATATTATTCACCTATTAATATATGAACAGAATTTTATTAGTCATGGGTAAATACTATAGATCATAGTGACTATCTATTAAATTTAATTATAGCATGTGAACTCTCCTGAATGAGGGATTAGCATACCAATATTAACTTAAGCTGGAAAAGCTGGGCTAATATTTTTTTTTTTCAAACAAGCCAGAGATCTTGTTCCTAAGCTCTGTTCTTATATATTTTATACAAACTCTTAAAACATCTTTGTCAGTTTCCTTTTTTACATTAGCCTGTGTTGGGAGTTTCGATGTTTATTTTAAATTTTGTATTGCCTTGGAAAAATGGTTGGTACAATGCATTTATTTAGTAATGAATGAGGTGGGCATGAGAATGAGATCTTGCAAAATAAAAATAGCCACCTGAAATTGAGATTTGGAGAGGGGCCCAACAGAGAAGGTCAGATCACAGTAGATATTTAGGATACTTCTTTTTTCAGTTATATAAACTGAAGTTTATAAATGCCCACAATACTTTCTGGGCCCTGGTAACATTCCCATATAGTTTATACTTGAACAAAATATGAAAACTGAATAAAACAACTGGGAAGAGTTTCTATTTCAAGAAATGTTAGATCACTCGAATGTTGACCTCTGATTTTGGTTAGCTAACTTCATTCATTCATTCATTCATTCAACAAGTGTTTGTAAAGTGCCTGCTATATGCCAGCCTCTGTACTAAGAGTTTGGGGTGGAATAACATGCACATAACCCCACCCTCATATATCTTATCATCTGGTGACTCCACTTATCTATGTGTCTAGTCCTATGAGGAGAAACCCAGAGAACAGTCTTTCATAATTTTCAGAAGAACTTTAGTTTCCACAAATAACAGACCTATTAGCTTAGTAGATAGTTCATTTAATATGCATGGTGATATCTTATTTTATACACTATAGTCCTGCCCATCTCAGTCCAGTGTACTCCATGAGGAATAGATAAGTTAATCTACTCATTTTCACCACTAGACGATCTTTTTGCCAAGGATCCTGCCAAATAGAAGATGATTAATCCTTTTACTAAAGTACTACTACAATCCATAGCATGCACATCCCAACTATGTCATTGGAAAGAAGTGTAAACATTCACACTGACCCCCCAAACAACTATAGGATCAGGAAATTTGTCTTGAGGGGTCGGCTGTGACTTGAACCCATTTGTTGGGTTCTGTCAGCCAATGTAGCAGTTATTATCAGGAGTGCTTTGGAGGATAATTGGACCAGGCAGAACAGGTGTGAGTAATTGCCTGCCATTCCACAGCATAGGTTCTGAAGGTGTGAGCGCTAACACAGAACTCTTCGATGACTTGCAGGGCTGCCAAATGACTGCCATCATGGCTAACCAAGGCCTGGTAAATCTCCCTTAATATCCAGATTTCTATGTAGTAAGATTTCCATTGAAAATAAAGTTGCAGTTCAGGGATTAGTGCTTAGGAGAGTTCTCTCTGTCTTTTCTAGTTTTATAAAATAATTATGGCAAGAGAGAATTGGTGGTAATGTTGAGGCCATGAGAGCATTGTAAGGAGCTGAATGTAAGGAATGTTTTAATAAAATAATACAAGATTGATCACATCTACATTCTACATTGTTCTTTCTGGATCCTCTGATCTTGGGAGATAGATTTATTAAGCAGTTTATTGTTGTCACTTATTAGTAATCTCATAGGTATTGGAATCACATCCTCCCCATGTGGGCATAACACTTTGCATTGAGTACTTTTCTTTGCTGTCAACACTGTGTTGAAGTTGATATTGGTTTTTCGTTTAGTGGAGCCAAAAACACTTTTCCTCACTATTCTTGCATCTATTACAAACTAAGGCAGCTTCCATAGACTTAACTGTAACTTAGCTCCTGGTAGTTATAATAGCATCAACAAAATTAACATAAACATGCTCATGGAATATTTTACACTCTGTAAACTGTTGTTATATATATATTTATATTCACTCTTTGAAGCCATCACAAGGGGTGATTGTTATTAAACTTATTTTACAGATATCAAAATTAAGGCTCATCTGAAGACTTAAGGCCACATGGCTTGGAAGATGTTGACCTAAATTCAGAATTAGTTCCTCTTAAGATTCTGTCCCTTTCCCATGGCACTGAAGGCCATTCATAGAGATGGCTGTTGTATCATGTACCCTTCAGATTTTACTCTGCACTGTTTTTGAAGACATATAATAAAGATAATAAAATGCAACAGTAACAGTAATAGTAATAGCATAATTTGGTGTTGAGAGTGTTGCTCTAACCTTAATGAGTGATTTAAATTCTCTAAGATTCACTATACGTGTCTGTGAAAACAGTATCTCTTAATATTGTGAGAAGTAATGACATCATCCATATAATAAGATGATGATGATCACAACTACTGTTTTGGAATCCTGTGTGTTTACTAATGTTACATATTTTATATGTTTTATCTCTAAGTCTTGTAACAAGGTTGTAAAATATGCGTTTTAATTCCCAGCATATAAATGGGGAAACAAAGACCGGAAAATGTATGCGATTTGCTAAACATCAAACAGTCATCAAGAGCCTGTGTTAGCATCTGGCCTGCATCCAAAACCCATGTTTTTTAATGTGTTAAGTTGTTACAAAATATTCTTTGAAAAAGATGGAAACATTATTCACCCAAAATCAATTAATGTCCTTAAATCCTTGACCTCCCATAAGTACCAAGTCCATGTTATACTCATGGTATATTTTAGTGTACTGAAGGCACACACAATAAGATAAATTTGAATTTCATAATTTAGCACAGGTAGTTGGTTTCTGTGAATGAAAATGTTTCTTTTTGTGCAAATTAGTTTATATGTGTTATCCTAGGTTCCTAAAAATGTTAGGTCAGATTCCAAAGAAACTGTGTTCCATAAAATAATAGTTTAATGAAAATCTAAGTTGTGACTCACATAATCATTACTCTGTACTTATCAGACCAGAGAATGATGACTCAGGCTTGTAATTAAAGAGCCTTGAGTGTTTTTCAGGGATTTATAACTGTATTCTTATATTGTGTCTCCTTTGTAAATCTAGCAGGAAGACAAGGAAAGTGTTCCGTACCATTTCACCACTGAGGAAACTGAGTCTAGAGGAGTTACATTTTCTGCTGAAGATCACATAGCCAATGGAACTTGTTTCTGCCTCCCAGACAATTTTCTGCTGTCATCTCAAGGTAGGCACAAAGGGCTGGGGGCTATTCCTTAGGCTGATATAATTTGTGGATAAAGATTATTTTCCTCCAAGCCCTCAGGAGTACAATAAAAAACTTTATCTCCCTGTATTTATCTTTAAAGTAATGGTATAAACTGTGAGTTAAAAGGCTGGGGCTTTTGGTTCTGCTCTGTCACATACCAATTGATAAACTAGGTCACTTAGCTTATCTGGGCTTGTGTTTCCTCTTGTGAAAAACAAAGATAATAGTGCTTATCATTCTTGTCCTATGGGGCTGTGGCGTCTAACCAGAGAGTGCAGGTGGTAAGAAAGTGGTCTCAGCATTCAAGTTGTGTGTGGACAAGTTCTAGCTATCCAACATATCCTCTTCTTTCTTAATCATACCATAATTTTCTTTTGAAAAATTGGTTATTTTTCCATTATGTGTGATCTTGGAGGGGCAGTGAATCAGGGTTTTTCTGCCTTTTTACTACAGTCGTCAAAAATATTCTGGAGGTCATTGCAAGCTTCTCCCTCCAGAGCTCTCTTCAATCCTCTGAGAACATAGTCACAGGACAGACACTGGATCTAAGCCAGTCAGATGGGCTCTTTCTTTTGGAACCGAATCCTATGCAGAATAACAAAGAAAGACTAAGCAAAGATGACTGAAATGAATTGATCCTTTGATTCCACAGCAGCTCCTCCATGAGACTGGGAAGCAGACCTTTACCTTCTTTTTGTTCCATCGTGGAGCTGGGTCCTCCAGCTGTGCAATTCTAACGGAATTCATTCTCCCAATGATCTCTCTCTTCAGATAGCCAGAGTTGGATTATGTTGATTGCAATCACAGAATTTTATTACATATGTGTTTTTAACACATTTCCTTGATTTCAAGATGCCACCAATTTAATATGCATCACTAAGTTTTTCAGGGAAGGAAGCAGCAGTTGCACCATATTCAATATACACACCAATAGGCAAGAAGCATACTGGTTTGAGAAATGTGAAACATGAGAAATAGAATGTAAAAAATGTGCATTTTAGAATTGAGGAAATATGGCACCCATATAATCATTATTAAAAAATTATATTAGAATAATAGTTATGACAACTGAGTATTTTATGTGCCTAGAATCCACAAGGAGTCAGGGAAGTATGCCAAAGGAGTTGATTCTCAAATTCTCTTGATTGCTTCTCTGAGAACTTCTCAGTGTATTCGCCTTTTGGTATAAAAAATATCTGGTTCTGACTGCCAGCTAATTTCCAGAAGTTGCAGTCAGTTCTCGTTTACTGTGAGTGGGAGCTTTGTAAGAAAATAGCAGTGCAGCAGTAAGGAGCTCTCTGAAGTTGTTCTGAATGTACAACTAATGGGCAGTTATCTTTGAGAGAGATTTTTATAGCTTCCTCAATATAGCTGGTGAAAAATTAGCCTGGATATTGGGGGAGGAGCCTGTCAATTTGGCTTCTTATCAAACTCAACTTTGTTAAGCAGTTAATTCTAAGGTGTTTTAACCGTTTATTACTAAGGCATGTAAGTCTGAGCTGGCAGCCTTAATTAACAGATTAATAATCACTGCTCCCTACAATGTAATTTTCATTGTGTCCCTAGAAGAACTATAAATTTACCTCCAGGGTTAGGATTAGGTGAGGATGACACTCAAGCAGCCACAGAAGGTGTGAGGATTTGAGGCCTTTTAAATGAAGACAAAGACAGGCCCTAAAGAAACAATTTTCCAAGCTGCTGTTTTGACTTGACAGTGGCAGTGACTTCATTGCAAGACATGATAATGAAATGCAGCAGGATCAAGAGGAGGGGGTCTATTAGTCACTCAAAACCTACTTGTGTGGATCTTGCAATTCCATTTGTATTTCTGTCTCCCTCTCTATGAAGCAAGAGCATTATTCATAATTTGACTGCCATTTGTATCATGCTAAGTGATTTAGGGCTGTATCTTCACATGACCCAGCTTATCATAGGTGTGCTGTAGATTTAATGAGGTGATGTATCCCTGCTCTATCACTTCCCAGCTCCATAAGCAAGGGCAGTTATGTAACTCTTTACAACTCATTTCCTCATTTGGAAAATGAAAATAATAATAACCCATCTCATCATCATTTTGTTATAAAAATTACTCTAGTGTCTGACAGGCTTAGCAGGTTATAGAGTAAGTATTCAGTAAATGTTAGCTATCATTACTTAGTAGATATGTATGAAGATTTTGTAAATGGGTGCAATGTAGACATTTTATGATTCCTGTTAGCATAAGTTTGATGAACTATAGCCCCGAGTCAAATCTAGCCTGTCATATGTTTTTGTAGAAAAAGTCTTATTGGACCACAGTCATGCTCTCTTGTTTATGGATTATCTGTGGCTTCTTTTCTGCTACAAAAGGAGAGTCAAGTAGTTGAAACAGAGATCCTAAAGTATTTACTACCTGGCCCTTTATAGGAAAAGTCAGCCAATCTCTGGGGATCATCAAGCAAACAGGCAAATGTCCCACGCTTCATGTAATTTACATTTATTAATAGACAAGATGTGTTGTAATTTACTTAACGTTTCCCCTTCAGGTGATTAATAGACATTTAGCAGATTTCCATTAATTTCATTCACAAATAATTCCACAATAAATGACATAGTATATATGTGAATGTATCTGCAGGGTAGATTCATACATGTGAAATACTTAGGGGTAATTATCTGGGACACCTCAGTTCATGTGCTTGCAGATTTACTGATGGGACATTGTGAAATTTCTCAATACCAAAGTTGTCAGAACTGAAAACAGAATTAAGCTGTCAGTTCTAATTCCCTATAACAGAGTTTATCAGTAATTAGCTTTTTTGATCGAGCCAGAGGTTACAGTCCCTAAAGAAAAAAACACAACACTGAATCTCAAGAAATTGACTACTTGTCAGATAAAGTTAACTATCAAGATTCCTACCCATCACAAGTAATCTTATGGCTGGTCATTTCTTCCATCTCTCAGTTTGGTGTCACTGCCTTTGGGCTTTGGAATAGATTGTGTGGATAGAGTCATCAGGCTTAATGAAAGTCTCCATCTGGATCATCACATCTGTTAACTTTAAAAGGCTTATGAACTCTGAGAAAGGGAGCAGTTACATTATTCTTTCATACAAAGGGATATTATTCCTAAGACTACTCCTTTGTGAAACTACTCCTTATGCCTCAATAAGAAGATCTGATGGTGGAAACACTCATTTTACCATTAGGTAAATAAACTGTCTGTTTTTTTCTTTTGACAGACCTCAAATTATGGCACCTGCAACATGGCTCAGGATTTACTACTAGTATACACAATTATGATATATTGGTTAGTAGATTGTGGAGATTAGTTGACTATACCTAGACAGTATTTTCAGAGAAGAAACTGTTATGTTGAATCGGGGCACCTAAAATGCAAAAGCCTCAGGGGCAAAGCAGATAATATTAATGGCGAACTTGAGAGCTCATTTTTCATTTGAAGAGAGGGGCTGCTACTTAGTCCCAGCCAATTGCTGCCACACTTTACTTATCTAAAAGAAGGTGGACATACACATCTGTAGGTAAAACTGTCCCAAGATTTAGAAGTCTGCAACTACTTCAAAATAAAAAAAAAAGCATATATGGCATGACAGTTGAAATATGACTGCTTGTTTTATGCTATCTGTAAGTCATGAAAAAAATCTAAAATGGTAGAATGATTGAGAATAGAAATGGCTCAGGATGAGATGCTTACAATGATGGCTGTGAATAGCTAGGAAGTTCCCTTAAGAAATAGGGTTTTGTCATCAGACAGATCTACAGGCAGGGTAACTTCTCTGTTTCCTTCTTGAGGACTAAATGAGAAAATGTAAGTAAAGTACTTTGCAGGGCCCTTGATACATGGTAGGTGCTAAATATATATTAGCTAATGTGAAATGGACCTACATTTTATTTTTAAAATATTATGAACTATAGTTTAGGTCTGGAATCCTTTTTTTTTTTTTTAAGGATTAACATATATGTAGACTTGGAATTGTTTGCCATATCCCTGTTGCCTGGAGAGCCACTGTGAAATCCTTCGGTGTTGTCATTTTATGATTGGATTTGTGAAAAGCCCAGGAAATTCTGTGTGGTATATAAGGTGCCAAAGCACTGGGAATTCCATGATGCAGATGGAGGCTTCCAGTGCTGGTGGGCTCGTGCTGTGTTCTGTTCCTCAGGACAAATACTTTTGGTTGTAACAGTGATTCTCCAGATTATTATAAGTTATGGATTGTCAGTGATAACTACTGGGGTAGTAGACTGAATGAGGAGGACTGTGAAATATGTTTTAATGTGAAAAGGGTCTTCTTGGGTTTTACAAACTTCTGGGAAGATACTCCTTGGGGATGCTGGTGGGCATTATAAGATCATCAAAGGGTCGTTGGAGACCTTTCAGATTTACTAGTGACCCTGGGAGGTTGAGACTAATGAGAGTGTTGATCTGGTGCTGGGAACATATATTTCTTTAGATTTTGTACTAGATTAATTTTTCATTTTTATAGATAAGTGAATTCAGGGTGGGTGGTAGAAGTGAGGTTGTAATGGTAGAGGCATAAATTCTAGTGTGGCTTGCTAAATGGGAGTGGGTCAAGGTTAAGAAGGCCTGAGTGGGCAATTTTCCATATCTATCCTGAAATAAGTGTTGGACTTCATTATTTTAGTGACCTGCTTAGCCAGAAAACTATCATGTCTTGGAAAAAGCCCTGCATCTGTTTGTTACCAAAATGTTTGTCCCAGCTTGTCAAGGAACAATGCGTTCATGGATTTTTCTACTCTGGTTTAATCACCAGCCAACATGAAAATGAAATTGAAATTTACAGTCTTCCTTAGTGGGAATACTATCCATGCATTTTACATAGTTATAGATAGATATATGATAGGTAGGTAAATAGATATAAATACAAAATATACATTATATATCATGAAATATATATTGTAATTTGACTCTAATTACCAGAATGTGATTTAAATTCATGTCAGTTTGATCACTATTTCCAAGTAGTAAACTAAATGCATAATAGTTCATTTAAATTGTGTCACAAAGCCACCTATTTTTCAAAACCTTTTATTAATCATAATAAAAATTGATATTAGGGCCAGGTGTGGTGGCTCAAGCCTGTAATCCCAGCACTTTGGGAGGCCGAGGCGGGTGGATCATGAGGTCAAGAGATCGAGACCATCCTGGTCAACATGGTGAAACCCCATCTCTACTAAAAATACAAAAAATTAGCTGGGCATGGTGGCGCGTGCCTGTAATCCCAGCTACTCAGGAGGCTGAGGCAGGGGAATTGCCTGAACCCAGGAGGCAGAGGTTGCAGTGAGCTGAGATCGCGCTATTGCACTCCAGCCTGGGTAACAAGAGCGAAACTCCATCTCAAAAAAAAAATGGTATTAATTCTTATCATTTATCACAAGATATTAATCTTGCCAAATTGGTATGCTTATGTTTGTATTCATACTTTTGGTTTTTATAGTAAAGTGAATTTCCTATAGAGAGCGCTTTTTAGATGTTACTTATCTGTTTTTCTCATTCATTTTATTAATCATTGCCAACTGTTAAACTGTTCAGCTTCCAAGGACTTTTTTTTTCCCCCTCATGCCTTTAATGACTAACTTATTTGGAACTGCAGCAGAAAGAAAAACCTCTGAGGCAGAATATGCTCACACACATTCTGACATGTCTCAGCTCAGGGCAAATTTCCAAAGGATAATTATAGATGGCACTAAAGCTGAATTCATGATGGTCAGATTGTCAGAAATCTTATATATAAATGCTTTTATAGTGCTGGAGGGGAATCTGTCTTCCTTTGAAAAAGGAAAAGTTTGAAACCTTCAAGGGTGCCTGGGTTTGCCTCCATCTCTGGCTCTGGGATCTAGTTTTATGTTAGAATCACCTGTGGAGCTTTTAAATGCTACAATTAAATTCAGCCACTAACAAAACTTTTTTCGGACAATATTTGCTGTTATATTATCTAGCACTGCACTCCACTCACTGTTTGGTACTGTTCTATGCACTTTAGATCTATCATTAACTCATAGAGTTCTTCCAACAAGTCTATGAGGTAGTCACTATTAGGATGGTTATTTTACCAGTGAAGAAATGGAGATGCAGAGAAGTTCAGTAGCTGGCCCCGGGGTTGCATCAGTAGTTAAGTGTAGAGTTGGAGTTTGAACCCAGGCAGCTTAACTCTTGAGTTCATGTTTTCAATCACTGTATCTTCCTGCTGCTCATCTTCAGCATACTTCTGACCAGAGAGACAGATCTGGGTTTATTAGGATAATATCATACAATGGAATTTATTTCCTGGTTCTCAACTCTTACTCATTTGATTTGAATATCTTATTTATATCTTAATTGACTTTCAGATATACTGACTGATTACTCACTAATGAGTATACACATAAAAATTTGTCTCCAGTCTGGACTAATTAAACCAGAATCTCTGATGGGTGGGGCCTGAGCATCTGTGTCTTGAGCAGCTTCTCTGGTGACTTCAGATGTATATGCTGCTTGCCATCTAATATTAGAAGGTGGAAAATGAAACTATTAATTTCAATGTAAGGTAGACGAGACCAGAATTCTAGAAAGCCATGAAAAGTACTATGGGGGAACAGGTGGGAACATTAATTCTGAGAAGCACATACAGAGATATATTTATATATACTATTATTACAATAGCATCCCCAATCCTAACCTGTTATGATAAACAGGACAACATACATTATAAGAGGGTTATTATGGGCAGAATTTTACATTTTTGAGGGGCTTTACTTTAGGCTCTGTGGTCCAAAGAAAGCAAAGTCAGGTACCCATTGCTCCCCAATGGCCTATGTCAAATATTAAAAATACTAAAGCCATGGATGTCATATATCAGATAGGAAATCATACCTTTTGTACCTCTTCTAATACACATGCTGATTCATAGAGAGGCTTTAATTACCTCAAACAAAATGCCAACCAATTGCCAAATTGATACATCAGTTGGCAGTGTTTAATAAAATGAATAAGAAAAACCTACTGTCAGCTGCAATGATCATCCAATCATTGATAATAATGGTACATTGGGCCTGGCCGTGGGTAGATCCCTGAAGCATTCTACTATATACACTCCAGAATGGCAATAATGTATAATGTGTTAGTCAGGTTAGACTAGGTTGTGCTGCAGGAACAAATGAACCTCCCAAATCTCAGTGACTTTCCATACCAAAGTTTATTTTTTACTCATGCTGCATACATAGTCCGTGTATTTCTGCTCATAGTTCACTGGTTGGATCTAGTCATATGTCCCTAATTTAAGTATAAGGCAGTTAAAAATGTGTGAATATTTTGTCAGAATTAAATTTTAGTATTATTTCCATGCATTCCTTTGACCAGTTTTGAATCCTCCCACTACTTATGTTATCTATATTTCTCCATCTTTTAATGACTTGTCATTTATTGAAGGCCTTTTATAGAATAACAATAATTAAGCATAAACTCTAATTAAATCTCCAAGACCATCCAATGGGATAGGTATTACCATTTTCCTTAAATAGATGAGAAAACTAAAGATTAGAAGTTAAATATCTTGTCTAAGGGTATACAGTCAACAAGCAATAAAGATTTGAACCAATCAATTCCAAACACACATATTGCTTCTTCTTATCTATATATCTAATCTCTTAGCTAAAAATGGGATAAAATAAAGGGGAAATCTGAGGCCAGATTAAAAATAGGATGAATTGATTTTTCATCCTGCCCAGCAATTCTTTTCTTGTGCTCTGATTTGTACTACTTGCTCTCTTGTATTTAGACACATGAAGCTCTCATTATCTCCATCCATTATCAATTGCTCTCACAAAAGAATCTGAGAAGTCACTCATATTAAAGTGAAAATAACTAAATCCATTCTGTTTTCCATTTTAAGGGCTACTTATGTATTAAAGTTAGATCATCCTGCCACTAAGAAGAATAAATTTCTAGTTGTATATGAACTATCTCTGAAAGAGTTTATTTAAGTAAACACATACTATTGTTATCCCTAAAACTATATCATGGAGCTGCCAACAGTGTGGTCTTAGGAGGCAGTATAGCACAATAGAAAGCATGGACTTTGGACTCAGGATGTGAATTAAATCCTTGTTATACTTCTAGTATCTATGTGACCAAGTGAAATGTATTTAAATTCCCGTGACCTTAGTTTTCTTATCTGTAAAATGACTTAATGCCTACCTTATATTTTTTGTGAATATTAAAGAGGTATAGCACAGGGTAGATGTCCCAAGTATTTGTGAAGTGAATGAATAAATGATGTCCAGAATACAGCAAGCAAGTCTTGATATAGAGAATTATTTTTTTTTTCAGCAAAAAGCCTTTTATAAAATTTATATAAAATTTCTTTAGCTCAATCTGTTTGGACCTTCATATTTCATGTTAGAGTTGACAATTACAGATAGTTATCACACATTCCCAAAGAGTACTGCTGTAGCAACATTAATTACTAATTCACTTGAAATTGAATGAAACTGTAGTATTTGCTGTTGTAAAGTTGGATCTAGGACCAGGGTAGAGTATGCTAGGAAAAGAAAGTCAGCAAGTGAAGCCAAGTATGGAAATTGATAAGTATGTGTTTCAACCCAAATGAATTTTTTTGTATCATAGGCTTATATGCTAATAGAGTAGAAGATAATTTATTTTGGAATCTACCCACTAAAAATATATGTTCTATGTCTTACTACTATAGCAACTGAAAACAATCTGCTGTAATAAGATGGTGTGCATGGTGGCAGTGTGATTAGTCAGTGTATGAAGAACTCTATTGAAATCATCAGCCCAACCTGAGACATATGGCAGGTGGCATGAAAAATAATAGACAATTGCAGTTGGTTTGTAGCAGTCTCACTAGTTAACGATGTGAATTGTGATGACTCTTGGTCATTTTTATGTTGCCAAGCTAACAGCTCTTTAAAAATGTTAAATTGTAATTATTCAAATATTTTCTATGAATCCTATTTAGAAAATTATAACTACTAAAGAAAAAGTAAGAATCTATAGTTGAGACATTTTGGGGACATGATTGTGCCTTTTCTTTTTGTTTCATTGTACATTTCAGAATGAAGATATTTTAAATCTGGAAATACATATAGAAGGGGAAGTTTTATAATATGAAAAATAAAGTAAATATGTTAAAATAATATATGTCTGTGACTTAAATGGTTAAATAGCCTTAAATTGTTTATTGGGAATCATAATTCATGTACATTTAAATGATAAATTTACATGGAAGAATACATTCTATGGGGAAAGAAAATATAATACATTTCTTATTTTCACTTTTCCAGGTACACTATATGCAAGTTTTTTCTGGGTCAGCTTAAGAAATCTTATCAATTGAAAATAAAAAATGTGATTACTCAGGTTAAAGTGGAAATTCTAGTATCTCAAGAGTTTTCAGTTATGGTGTAGCATCTAGAGAAAAATGAATAAAGAATGTATAATTTGAAAATTATATGTACTTCAAATTGTTGAGTGTGTAGTGACTCCAGAACACAAGATTCCAGGATACAGCTCCCAGGGGACATCAGAATTTTCTGGGCATATTTTAGTTATTCATTCAAAGCAGCCTAGTAGTCCTTGTTCCTATTTCTCTTGTGATTGCCTCTGTTTGACTCAAGATGAAGATCAGTCTGAATCACATAATAGCATGCTGCTTGTTGTTCCCAGCACCCTAGGTGGCTGATGGCATTTCCCCTTTTATTCCCCAAGGAGTTTCTGAGCAGAAATAAAACCCCATGATAATTGATATTCATGCTTTGTTGATTCTCCCTCTTCTTTTGATGCTCTGACAAATTTCTTAACCTGCTTCTAAGCTGACCTCATTACTTATTGACTTATTTCAAAGAGGAAAAAAAATTGGATTTTTGTCTTTAATTTTTTTCAAATAATAAAAAAATGTTCATTGTAGAACATTTGTAAAATATGTACCAAAGTGCATGAAATCAATAAATCAAATAATCGATAGCCCTGTTATAATTGGAGCATACTTTCTTCCAGTATTCTCTCTACCTTAGCACAAGTGACATTTTAGATGAATAATTCTTTGTTGTTGGAGGATGTCCTGTGAATTCTAGAATGTATACAGCATCCCTTGGTTTCTACTCACTAGATGCTGGCAGAAGAGAGCCTGCCTTTCTCACCACCCAGTCATACCAGAAAACTCTCCAGATACTGCCAAATATTCCCTTGTGAGCAAAATTGTACCCAGTTGAAAACCGCTACTAATTATTACAATAATATTGGAATTTTACTGTCTGTACAATTTTATATTCTTTTAAAGCTATTTATATGCTTTTAAAAATAACATTACATAGTGGAAAATTTCCTCTTTTATTAAACAGCATTGAAATGGTGGTTTTTACTAGCTGAATTCCAATGTAAAGATCAAATATAATTAACTATTTTCTCATTGTTGACCAGTTACATTGTTTATACATTTTTAAATAAATAAAAGTTTTAGGAGTATCCTTATACATAAATATTTGACCCCATCACTGATTAGTAAAATTTTTATGTCTTCCTACAGCCATAAAATTATTTTCAAAGTAGCAAAATATCTTTGAACTAATGCATAATTATTCAGAACTTTGGGGGTGTAAGTAGAGCGATAGACATCTTTTACCCAAAACAAGTTGGTGGCTAAAATCTTTAAATCCACTCTGAAGCTCTTTTGAATAATGTTCAAAAGGTTGAGACTCTAATGAAAGCTAAGGACAATTAAGCCTGAATTAAAATACACACTGTTATACATACACACAATTCCATATAAAATTTTGGAAGGTGGAGATTTGTGGATCTGTTAAGAATAGCTGTAGACTTTAAGGAGTCTATAAAGACCCCTGGTTTCTACTGCACCTTTTACAAATATGTAACCCCAGTAGAGAGCTAAGCAAACCAAGGATAAGGGGCATGTCCATGACAGAACTAGAAGCCTGGTATCCACTGAACCTTTATGATTTATTTATAAATGTCCAAATTTATTATTTATTTACTAATGTCCAAAATGAATCTTATTACAGAAAGGCTTTGGAGGTAGAAAAGGGAGACACACTTTTGATCCTTTAGACCTGTGGCAGCATTGGTCTAGTGGGCTCTCAGTTTCCTGAATTGACCTGGCCCTTCTACAAATTTCTTTTCTAATGTCAATGGCAGTATCCCATGAAGGTAAAACCAATACCAAGTACTAGGCTTCAGAAAGCACTTACCTGTCCTCATCACGAGGCTGAGTATAATTTACTCCTCAGTGTAGACTGATACATAATCATATCTATGCAAAACATTCCCTAGAATGAATTATAATGCAATGAGTATGGCCACAATCATTGCTTTCCAACATAGAGGGTGGGAGAGAAAAAGGGTGCATTTACCAAGATGAAGCACCTACTCTCTTGCCAAAGGCTGTTCAAGGATCTTTGCTTCCATACTTTTGTTTAGTCCTCACAATGACTCTGTGAGATGATTGATATGATCATTTTACTGATAATAATTCAGATGGGTTAAGCCGATGTCTCAGTGTCACATGGAGAGTACGTGACATGTAAAGCTGGAGTGAGCTCATGCTCTTTTTATTACACTGTGCTACTCAAAAGGAACAGAATCAAGACTTTCTCCACCATTCTTCAGCACCCCACTCCTCACACCTCCAATAAAGCTTTGCCTTGGCACACTCCATCCCCTTAAAAACAGAGTACATGACTTTTTGGAGGGTCTTCTGAGGCACTCTTAGGTGATTATATTATTTACTTTATTAGACATTAAACTTGCATTTAGAAGACCCAAATTTGTTTTCTAGCCCTTTATCATTTACTTTTGCTTGATGATGGGCAAGTCACTAATTCTCTTCAAATGTCAGTTTTCTTCTCACCACAGCTGCTGTACTACTTGATGCATAATATTAAGAGTTCATAACTTGAAGTAAAAGAAAACTGTAAAAGATTGTTATTTTTAAAAACATTTAAATTCCCTCAGCTTTAGTTTCCTCATTTATAAATTTGGAATTACAACTCCTATGTCACAGGGTTGTAATTTGTTCATTCAACAAATACTGTGCATCTATTAGCATTATATACTTCTTTATTGTTTGGGGAGAGGTGGTGGTGCTAGACATAAGATAAACAAGTAGAAAAAGCTAATTTGATAGTTCCCCTTTGTGGTAGGTACTATGAAAAAATAAACAAGCATTTTGGGTTGGAGGTTGAGGGTACAAGGGTTGGAGATTAAGGGTGCAAGAACAGTCAGAGGAAGCCTCTCTAAAGAGATGATGGAGACTTGAAAGCTAAAGGATGAGAAGGAACCAAAACTCATTGGGGAAGTGCTATCAAGAGGCCCTAAGGTGTGAAAAACAAGGTTATTAAAAGATAATGATAAAGAGTGAGAGGGCTATAAGCATTGCTACCCAAAATACAGTCTGCACACTAGTGGTCATCTTCACATTTCTTTGTTACTGGTCAGAAATATAAATCAATGCAATGCCTCTGTCATTAAGAAAGTCTTCTGCAAAAACAAAGGTCAGCTGAATAAAGCAGTATGCCTAGTTATATAGTTGGTGTACATAACTCCTTGTATCTCAGTAATAATTTGCAGACTGGCAACCTTTAGTAGAATTCATAAGCCAAAGGTAGAGAAGGCAGGGATAAAGCCTTGTAAGACCTTGAGACCAAGGTAAAATGTCTGAGTTTTATCTTAAGAGCAATAGGAGAGGTGGTTGGCAAGGTGGCTGAATAGGAACAGCTCCAGTCTGGATCTCCCAGCAAGATCAATGCAGAAGACGGGTGATTTCTGTATTTCCAACTGAGGTACCTAGCTCATCTCACTGAGATTGGTTAGACAGTGGCTGCAGCCCACAGAGGGCAGGCAGAAGCAGGTTGGGGGTGTCACCTCACCTGGGAACTTCAAAGAATTGATGAATTCCCTTGCCTAGCCAAAGGAAGTCATGAGAAACTGTGCCATCAGGAACGGTGCATTTCAATCCAGATACTACACTTTTCCCCTGGTATTTGCAACCTGCAGACCAGGAGATTCCCTTGGATACCTAAATAACAAGGGCCCTGGGTTTCAAGAAAAAAACTGGGTGGCCATTTGGGCAGACACTAAGCTAGCTGCAAGAGTTTTATTTTGTTTTGTTTTTTAATATCCCAGTGAGACCTGGAATGACAGTGAGACAGAACTGTTCACTCCCCTGGAAAGGGGGCTAAATCCAGGGAGCCAAGTGATCTGGCTCAGCAGATTCCCACCCCCATGGAGTCCAGAAAACTAATATCCACTGGCTTGAAATCCTCACTGCCAGCACAGCAGCCTGAAATTGGCATGGGATGCTCAACCTCGGTGAGGGGAGGGGCATCCACCATTACTGAGGCTTGAGTAGGCAGTTTTCCCCTCACAGTGTAAACAAAGCCACCAGGAAGTTTGACTGGGCAGAGCCCACCACAGCTTCACACAGCTGCTGTAGCCAGACTGCTTCTTTAGATTCTTCCTCTCTGGGCAGGGTACCTCTGAAAGAAAAGCAGCAACCCCAATCAGGGGCTTATAGATAAAACTCCCATCACCCTTGGACAGTGCATCTGGGGGAAGGGGTGGCTGTGGATGCAGTTTCAGCAGACTTAAATGTTACTGACTGCTGGCTCTGAAGACAGCAGTAGATCTCACAACATAGTGCTTGAGCTCTGCTAAAGGCAGAACTCTCCACCCCAAATCAACAGAATATACATTTGTCTCATAAACACATTGCACTTATTCTAAAATTGACCACATAATTGGAAGTACAACACTCCTCAGCAAATACAAAAGAATGAAAATTATAACAAACAGTCTTTCAGATTGCAATGTAATCAAATTAGAACTCAGGATTAAGAAACTCACTCAAAACTGCTCAACTATCTGGAAACTGAACAACCTACTCCTGAATGACTACTGGGTAAATAACAAAATGAAAGCAGAAATAAATAAGTACTTTGAACTTATGTATTCATACATAACTTATCTATTAGCTAACCAATGAGAAGGTGGACAAAATGTACCAGAATCTCTGGGACACAGTTAGAGCAATGTTTTGAGAGAAATTTATTGCACTAAATCCTCACAGAAGAAATCGGGAAAGATCTAAAAATTAAACACTAACATCACAATTAAAAGAACTAGAGAAGTAAGTGCAAATAAATACAAAAGCTAGCAGAAGATAAGAAATAACTAAGATCAGAGCAGAACTGAAGGAGACAGAGATGTGAAAAACTCTTCAAAAAATCAATGAATTTAAGAGGTGGTTTTCTGGAAAGATTAACAGAATAGATAGACAACTAGCCAGACTAATAAAGAAGAAAAGAGAGAAAAATCAAATAGGCACAATAAAAAATGATAAAGGAGATATTACCACTGATCCCACAGAAATATGAACTACCATCAGAGAATACTATGAACACATCTATGCAAATAAACTAGAAATTCTAGAAGAAATGGATAAATTCCTGGACACATACATTCTTTCAAGACTAAACCAGGAAGAAGTCTAATCCATGAATAGACTCGTAACAAATTCTGAAATTGAGGCAGTAATTAATAGCCTACCAACCAAAAAAAGCCCAGAACCAGATGGATTCAAAGCTGAATTCAACTAGAAATACAAAGAGGAGCAGGTCCCATTCTTTCTGAAACTATTCCAAATAATAGAAAAAGTGACTCCTCCCTAACTCATTTTATGAGGCCAGCATCATCCTGATACCAAAACCTACCAGAGACATAACATCATTCTCAGCAAACTGATACAAGAACAGAAAATGAAATACTGCATATTCTCACTCATAGGTGGGTGATGAACAATGAGAACACATGGACACAGGGAAGGGAGTACTACACACTGGGGTCTATTGGGGGGAATAGGGGAGGGACAGCGGGGTGGGGGAGCAGGGGAGGGATAGCATGGGGAGAAATGTCAAATGTGGGTGAAGGGCGGAAGGCAGCAAAACACACTGCCATGTGTGTACCTATGCAACTATCTTGCATGTTTTGTACATGTACCCCAAAACCTAAAACGCAATAAAAAATAAAAAAATTTTTTTTAAAAAAAGAAAATTTTAGGCCAATATCCCTGATGAACATCAATGCTAAAATCTTCAATAAAATACTGGCAGTCTGAATCCAGCAGCACATCAAAAAGCTTATCCACCACAGTCAAGTCAGCTTCATCCCTGGGATGCAAGCCTTGTTCAACATATGCAAATCAATAAACATAATCCATCACATAAACAGAACCAATGAGAAAAACCACATGATTATCTCAATAAATGCACAAAAGGCCTTCAATAAAATTCAATACCTCTTCATGCTAAAAACTCTCAATAAAATAGGTATCGATGGAAAGTATCTCAAAATAATGAGTTATGTATGACAATCTCCCAGCCAATATCACATGGAATGTGCAAAAGCTGAAAGCATTCCTTTTAAAAACTGGCACAAAACAATGATGCCCTCTCTCACCACTCCTATTCAACATACTACTGAAAGTTCTGTCTAGGGAAATCAGGAAAAATAAAGAAATAAAAGGTATTCAAATAGGAAGAGAGAAAGTCAAATTTTCTCTATTTGCAGATAACATGATTGTATATTTAGACAACCCCATCATCTCAGCCCAAAATCTCCTTAAGCTGATTAACAGCTTCAGTAAAGTCTCAGGATACAAGAACAATGTACAAAAATTACAAATATTTCTATACACCAATAATAAACAAACAGAGAGCCAAATCATGAGTCAACTCCCATTCACAGTTGCTACAAAGAGAATAAAATACATAGGACTACAACTTACAAGGGATGTGAAGGACCTCTTCAAGGAGAACTACAAACCACTGCTCAAGGAAATAAGAGAAAACACAAATAAATGAAAAAACATTCCATGCTCATGGATAGGAAGAATCAATATTATGAAAATGGCTATACTGCTCAAAGTAATTTACAGATTCAATGCTTTCCCCATCAAGCTACAATTAACTTTTATCACAGAATTAGAAAAAAAAAACAACTTTAAATTTCATATGGAACCAAAAAGAGCCCATTTAGCCAAGACAATCCTAAGCAAGAAGAACAAAGCTGGAGGCATCACGCTACCTGACTTCAAACTATACTACAAGGCTACAGTAACCAAAACAGCATGGTACTGGTGCCAAAACACATACAGACCAATGACACAGAACAGAGGCCTCAGGAATAATGCCACACATTTAGAAACATCTGATCTTTGACAAACATGATGAAAACAAGCAATGGGAAAAGGATTCCCTATTTAATAAATAGTGTTGGGAAAACTAAAACTGAACTTTCTCCTTACACCTTATACAAAAATTAACTCAAGATGGATTAAAAACTTAAATGTAAGACCTAAAATCATAAAACCCTAAAAGAAAGCCTAGGCAATACCATTCAGAACACAGGCATGGGCAAAGACTGCATGACTCCAAAAGCAATGGCAACAAAAGCCAACACTGACAAATGGGTTCTAATTAATTAAAGCACTTCTGCACAGCAAAAGAAACTATCATCAGACTGAACAGGCAACCTCCAGATTGGGAGAACATTTTTCAATCTACCGTCTGACAAAGGGTTAATATCCAGAATCAACAAGAAACATAAACAAATTAAAACCAAACAAACAGCCCCATCAAAAAGTGGGTGAAGGATACGAACAGACACTTCTCAAAGGAAGACATTTATGTGGCCAACAAGCATATGAAAAAAAGCTCATCGTCACTGGTCAGTAAAGAAATGCAAATAAAACCACAATGAGATACCATTTCATGCTAGTTAGAATGGCAATCATTTAAAAGTCAGGAAACAACAGATGCCGGAGAAGATGTGGAGAAATAGGAACAGGAACAGTTTAACACTTTTGGTGGGAGTGTAAATTAGTTCAACAATTGTGGAAAACAGTGTGGCGATTCCTCAAAGATATAGAACCAGAAATACCATTTGACCCAGCAATCCCATTCCTAGGTATATACCCAAAAGATTATAAATCATTCTGCCATAAAGACACATGCATACCTATGTTTATTGCAGCACTATTCACAATAGCAAAGACTTGGAACCAATTCAAATGCCCATCAATGATAGACTAGATAAAAAAAATATGGCACATAAACACCATGGAATACTATGCAGTCATAAAAAAGAATTAGTTCATGTCCTTTTCAGGGATGTGGATAAAGCTGGAAACCATCATTCTCAGCAAACTAACACAGTAACAGAAAACTAAACACCACATATTCTCACTCGTAAGTGGGAGTTGAACAATGAGAACACATGGAAACAGGGAGGGGAACATCACATATTGGGACCAGTCAGCAGGTGGGGGGCTAGGGAAGTGATAGCATTAGGAGAAATACCTAATGTAAATGATGGGTTGATGGTCGTAGCAATCCACTGTGGCATGTGTATACCTATGTAACAAACCTACACATTCTGCACATGTATCCCAGGACTTAAAGTATAATAAAACAATAAATAAGAATCAAAAAGAATAATGGGAAGCTGTTAGTGGTTCTAAGCAGGAGAATAGAATGAGCTGATTTTGAGAGAAACAGATGCTATCATGCACTTGTAAACATTTTATAAAATCTGATGAATGTGAGTTTTGACTCAATAGTCTCATTTCATCAGCGCTTGCCTAGCCATTCTGCCAAAATCTTCCTCCTGGACTTTTAATTAACATATGTCATGAATCTCTTGAGGCCATATTGCAACATAATTTTTTATGTGGCAAAATATATGCAATATGATTTTGAGGTTCTCTCTAATGCAAACAATTTTATGCTTGGGAAGTAAATAAGTCACATCCCTATAGCTCAGGGGTCTCAAATATCAAAATAAATCCCCCCTCCTTTTTTTGGCAGCATTAGTATTCCATGTTTACACCTACAGAGCTTATTACTAACATATTATCTATTTGTACGTCCTGTGCTACAAATAGCATCTGCTTAAAATCTAGGAACTTCATAGCTGTACTTCATTCATGGAGGAAGTTTTAGAGTTTTCAGAAGAGGAACTGATGAGTTCACTCTCTTCTCACACAGGAAATGGCTCCTTATAGCTTTTGGAGAAGAAATGGCATTAATGTGTTTGCCCCAGAAATAATCATTTCCCTTTCTCTCTACCCCCTCCCTTTCTTCTTTTTTTATGCTTTTTTTTTCCTGACTCCTCCTCTCCTTCTCTCCTCTTTTCCTTACTTTCCTCCACAATGACTTTCTAGTTATCTATACTATGTGCTAAGAACTATACTAGACACTGAATATAACACCATTAAAAAGATACACACAGACTCTAACCAAAAGAACTTTATTCTTAAAGGGACACAGATGAGTAACTGGAAAATTACAATCCAGTGTGATTTGTGCCACAGTGGGGGAAATAAAAAGTATATATTGGAGAACAAAGCCTGGGAAGCTAACATGGAATTGGAGTCAGGACAGCTTCAGGGAGGCAAAGATGTCTAAGTTGAGATCCAAAAAATAAGAAGTTCTTATGTTGACGATTTGGAGATGAGCAGAGTGTTCTCGCTAGAGATATTATGTGTGAAAGCTCAGAGATGAGACAGTGCAAATGTAAGTTGCAGTAAATAAAAGATGTTGAGTCTGGGAAGATAGGAGAAGGAAGAGGTAGAAAAAGTACGTAGAAAAGAGATTATAAAAAGCCTTATAAAACTATACTAATGAGTATGGACTTTGATCACAACTCATTAAAGAATTTCAACAGGCAGATGATGTGTCATGTGGGCCTTTTAGAGAAATGATACTGGTTTCAGGAAGGAAAATGGATTAAAGGGGCAAAGTTGGAATCAGGAGACCACATGGAAGGATATGTCTGAGGATTATGCTGTAGAGTGAGCAAGTTAGAACAGTATGCATGCAGATGGCAAGGTATTATATATTATTAGACACTCAGAAAGCTGCTGACTGATTTTCTTAGGGTCATAGGACAATTTGGGAAAGCAAGAACAAGGGCCAGGTCTTCCAATCTGTGGATTGCTTTTCCAGTGAGAGCTGTTTTGAGAGCAACCGTCATTCATTATTTTCCCAGCCCCTTCCCCATACCACATAATTCGAGCTTTTTTAGTCTTAAAGTGGGGAGTTTCTCTTTGATGACAATTTTACTTTTGGGAGCTGTCCAATATTCTATTGCTGCATTTAAATATAAACTGACTTTAAAAAATAATGAAGGGGATATTATGCAGGCAGCTGTCAAGGGAATGATTGGAACTTAGTCCTGAAATTCTATTGAATCAAATCCTGCAGATTTTAATCTGTCCCCCTAAGGTTTTTCTCAACACACTCCCATGATAGAAAGAAGGGGGATTAATCAAAGAACAAGTGTGTTCAGCACTATTGTGAACTTGACACAGAATGAAGCACCCAGGGGGATAATGAGGAGAGGTAAGGTGTGATCTCTGCCCTGCAACTGTCTAGTTTAAAAAGCAAAAGCAAACGCACCGGAACACATCAAGCCATTTAAAACAATATCTAAGCATGTGTTCTGGTTATATGCTTAAAAGTTTAGTGTTCTAGTTGTTCAGTAAACACAGATGACCGGTAAGGATGAAGCAGTGAGACAACCTTTCTGGAAGACGTGGTATTTGAGGGACGTCTTGGGTGAACAGAGGTGAGACGGTGGTAGGGTAGGGGGCGGGAGTGGTGAGGACGCATGTGTGAACAACTGTGTAGCGTTTGTGGCACTTAGGTATGAGGTCTAGAAAAGTGGTGGGGAAGTACCAAGAAACAGTGGGAAGGAAGCTCAGCCAGATGGTGTGTGGCAATAATGAGGGACTTCGAAGTCAAGACACAGAACTTTTGAGGAGTGGGGATGCAGTGAAGGCTCTACAGTAAAGGTGTATTAAGAAAGGATTATAAGATGTCCATGTGAATGGAGGATAATGGTCATTTCCAGCTCCCACTATACTTCCACTTGCCAATACATCTTGGCCAAGTCAAGTGACTCAACGCACGCCCATGCTTCCTCCCATCTCTGAGACATCTTGAGGGTTAAATGAGATAGCTGATTTGAAAGTGCTCTGTGGATCCTATATGATTACCATAAATGTTGCTGCCACCTTCACAAGTTTTCCATGTCTTTGACAAGTCTCTTTTTCAAAATTCAGTCTCAGTAGCTGACTCAGTGCCTTCCCTTGCTACCGTGGCTAGGCAGATTGTCTTGCAGAATTCTCGGTCCAGCATTAATCAGTTGTGTCCTTTGGTACATACTCATTTCTAGCATCTTAGACACATCTGCTTTGACAGAATACTGTCTGGTTAGACAACCTGAAAAAACAAACAGTAAACCGAATTCAGCATTTTAAACAGTGAGATGGCTTGATCTATATTAATATTTAATTTTTGATCTCAGTTTGGGGATTTTTGTGGTCATGGCCTGAGTCTTTTTTTTTTTAAGAGTTCTCTATAGAACATTGCATAGCTTCAGTAACGAATGGCTTTTCTACACAAGTCACTGACTGCCCAGGAGGTAGATTGTTGCTTCTTGTGCTGAAAATTGCCGGCTTAGCAGCTTCTCCACCATGGCTTTCTGCTAATATTTTTAGATTGCCAAGATGTTATCAAGAATGGTATTTAGCTGGGTGGCTTCGATGATTGCCTCTCATTGACAATAGGATTGTAACTTCTTGAGCTCAGCTGTGTCTGTTTAAATTATCAATTTCTGGAAATTCTTTGCAAGGGACGGCTCTATGTGTTTTGCAATGAGGGGTTGTACATTTTTCTGTGGTTTCCTATGTAATGAAGATCCGCAAAGACATGACTTTTGATTGATGACTGTATTTAAGAAGCTATTTAAGGAATATTAGGTTTCCATGTTCTTTTGCTCAGGAGCAGCTTTTTAAACTGCTCTTTCTCAGCAGCTTCATTTTCACAAGGAACATTCTGTTTGCATTTCGTTTTTATTTTTAGGCATTTGCAAATGAGGCTACCCTGAAACAGCAATCTGCTCTATCCAGAGGGGGGCAGAACAGTGTCAAAAATTTATGTATTTATTCCACAAGTATTCATCCAGCCAGTGGAGCATGGCAGGCTCTGTTCCAGGCATTGAAAATACAGGGATGTGTTAAGATAACTCAGTCTTTACCCTCAGGAAGTTTATAGGCTTGTGAAGGTGTGATTTTTCAATTATAACGATGATAATCACTGTGAAGGGGAAATGCTAGGAGCTATTGGATCCATCAGAATGTGGAGCAGGAGTAGACTTAAACAGTGGAGTTAACATTGATATAGAGAGGAGATAGGGAAATACTGGGTAGAGGAGGGTGGTTCCCTGGGGAAGGTCTCACCCTCAAGCCTGGAAACCCACAGTCTTAAATGGGAACAGGCATTCCGATTTTCGCACCCAAAGGTTGCCTTTTGGCTCACCATGCCCCACTATTCTGTACCATATAAACTCCAAACTCCAGGCTCCGTGAGCCGATGAACAGAAGAGCAGAAGAGCGGCAGAGGAGAGAAGAGAAGGAGCATCTGAACGTCGAAGGGAGTTCGACTGGGGACAGTCGGAGAGATCGGCCACTGGACAACCAAACTCCAGGAAAAGATCATCTTCCCACTCCATCTCCTATCCAGCTCCCCATGCAACCCACTGAGAGTCACCTCCACCACTCAATGAAACCCCAACATTCACCATCCTTCAAGTCCATGTGTGACCTGAGTTTTTTCAGGGAGCCACTCTGACCTGGCTGTCTCATTAGCATGAACATGTGCTGACACGTGGGACTCAGCTTCAGCACTTTAATTAGAACTATTGAGAAAGAGATATTCTTCTTCCCCTGGGGCTTTCGAAACCAACAGTCATTTTGGAGTGGCTGCTGACCTTTTTGTTACTGAATAGGAGGGGATAAGCCTAAGAAGGGAGCAACACACCAGGCAGCAGATGGTGTTCTTTGAGCTTCTAGGCAATCTGATCTATATGTCCTTAGCTTTCTCAGTTGCATAATCCAGTATATTCCTTTCTATTTAAGTGAGTTTGAATTTGTTTTCTGTCATTTGCAACTGAGCACCCTTTCAAATACAGTACTCTATGATTTGAGATTGATAGCGTTACTGACTGACAATGATTATGAATATTTATTTAGCTCTTACTATGTGTAAGTTACCATGACCCTGGACACACTTTATCTAAATTTAACCTTCTCAACAACCATATGGCGTAGGTATTATTTTCCCCAATTTACAGATGAGATAACAGATTCAGAATGGAGGCCTCAGGTTACACAGTTAGGAATCGAATCTAGGTGGCCTAACTCCAGAGCCCATGCTCCACTACCTCTTAACAGTAAGAAAAGATTTCTTTACAACAGATACTAAAGAAGCTCAAGTGAGAATTATAATTGGTTTCTCTCTTTGTTCATTATCTTTCATGTAATGGAGAAGAAAAAGCAACAGAAGCCATCATTCATATGTCCTAGGTTAAGTCAGGTGAATTATCACCACTTAAGGCTCTAACTAACATTAATGGATTTTGACTATTATAAAAGATCTTTCAACCTCATGTGGAACTGAAAACTCAATGAAGGCAGAGATCTCTCCTTTTGGCTCCAGGCCTATTTAACCAAAACCATCTGAAATTAACTATCTCAGGACTCTTAAACTTTACATATCAAAAAATGTGGTCTCTGATTTTCTTTTCTTTTTATTTATTTTAAAATTTTTATTATTTATTTATTTTTAGATGGAGTTTTACTCATTACCCTGGCTGGAGTGCAATGGCAGGATCTCAGCTCATTTCAACCTCTGCCTCCCAGGTTCAAGGGATTCTCTTGCCTCAGTCCCCTCAAGTAACTGGGATTATTACAGGCATGTACCACCATGCCTGACTAATTTTGTATTTTTAGTAGAGACAGGGTTTCACCATTTGGCCAGGCTGGTCTTGAACTCCTGACCTCAGGTGATCCACCTGCCTCAGCCTCCCAAAGTGCTGATATTACAGGCATGAACCACCACTTCTAGACTCTGATTTTCAAGTGACACAGCAATCTGGTTCTCTTTCTGTGTCTCCATTTCAGTCGACGGAAGCTCCAGGTACATGGCTCATCAAGATGATAATACAGGAGAATTTGCTCATCTCTGCCTTTCCTTCTTGCATATGTCTGATCCACTGGCAAATTGCCAGTTCTATATCCAAACTATATCTAAACACCATCCACCAGCCACATTAAATTTACATAGGTTCTTAGAACATCCCAGGATCTTTTGCATATGAGAACATTGATTCTTAAGGTTTCTACTACCTCTAACACTGTTTTCCTGTCTCCTCCTATGGCTAGCTCTTTCTCATATTTCAGTACTGAGCTTTAACAGCAGTCTGCTTAGAGCCCTTTCTTGACTCCTTTGTCTGAATCATCACTTCTCCCCAACCCCAGTCACTTTTTATCACATAATCATCTTTATAGCTCTTATTTCAAACTGGGACATATTTTTTAATGAACATATAATAATTGTACATATTTATGGAGTACATAGTGATGTTTCCATATATATAAGGTACGGGGATCAGATCAGGGTAATTAGCATATCCATTATCTCAAACTTTTATCATTTCTTTGTGTTGGGAGCATTCAGTATCCTCCTTTTAGCTATTTGAAACTCTATACCATTAAAAATATATTTCTGTGAAGAATGTCATTGGTATTTTGATAGGGATCATACTGAATCTATAGACTGCTTGGGTAATATGGTCATTTTCATAATATTAATTCTTTTATATTATTAATTTGCTTATTTTCTGAAAGTAGATTTCTTTAAACTTTGTATTACATATATAATCTAATGCTTGGCATATTATAGGCACTTAATATGAAATGAGTGACGGAATGGGCATTGAGTGATAGGAATGATATAGATACCCGTGTAACGTTCTCTCTCATCGTGTAGCTATATATCATTAGCTAAATATCTGTGAGTCTTTGAGTTTTATTCTCTTAGTTTATCAAAAAAGGGAGGGGGCTAAGGGTAATCACTTTGCCCTCCTAAACCAGCAGTTTCTCGAGTCTTCTACCTGGAAAGAGCAGTGGCAGTGCAAATATTCAGAGAAAATCATTAATTCATGACCCATGACTCAGGAGGCAGGCAGTCAGAGCTATAGAACAATGGCAAAAATGATGGTGTGGGGACCAAATAAAGAGCCAACTTATGTCTGTTTCAGAGTAATTAGTATCACACAGAGCAAAACATCTAAATTTGTTGCAGAAATACGCTTGGCCATGGGGAATTCCCTTCAAGCATGGGAATGAATGTTCAGAGTCGAAGTGTTCATGCTAATGTCTACCTTTTGAGTCCAGGTTCACTGTTCAGGGGCTTTTCACTCAGCATAACTTTTATGCCCAACAAAATTAAATGACTGGGCAGAATAATTACATGTAAATGCTGCTTGGCTATTAGTCTCAAGGGGCCAGTTTTCTAGCCATTTGTTGCCATCTGAAATGTCAAATTTATTACACAGAGGGCATGGTAATACATACAACATCCTCTCCTAAATAGGATATGAAAGGCACTAATCAGCACTGTGGCTGTGAATGTTGAAGTCAGTAAGATGTTGCTTTAGTTAATAAGGTGATCTAAATTAATTACATGGATTAAGAAAAACAAAACATCTCATAATAGATGTGCTACCTGAATACAGGTTCCTCAGTTCAAACACTATTTGTTCTTGAGAGGGCTAATAATTTCCCAGTCTCTCAAATTTTCATAGATTCCCAGGGCCCAGGAAAAAAGACACTGGGCAAAAATAGGGGCTCCAACTTTAATTTCTGGTTTTGCTATTGTCTTACTATGTGAGCCTAGGAGAGTCACTAACCCTCTCTGATCTTCAGTTTCTTCGCCTGTAAAGTTAAGGCTGTGCTGTGCTGATGGCATTTTTGAGAACTCAAAAAAGGGAAGTTGTTTTCAAGCACTTTGGAATTCTGAAAATGCTATACAGAGGTAGAACTGTGCTCTACATTGTAGACATTTGTTAACTTTGCATGCCAATGTCATTTCTACTGCTGTGATTCATAGCAAATGACCCTAGGCTTCATTTTTAGAATACTTCCTCCTTTAAGTCAATACAGCTCAGCTGTCTTTTTCTAAAATTCCAGAAGCCGTCACATGACTCAGGTGTGGCCAATTGAGCCTTCTATCACGTTGGCCTCATTGACTGGTTCAGAGGTAGGTACATGACTCGGGTCAAGACAATGAAACTTATTTCTTATATATATGGAGGGAGACCATGGATAAACAAAGTTTTTTGCCTTTGGGAATGTAATCTGCCAAGGTGTAAAACATGATGCAGAACAGAGGGGGTGATGAATTGTAATGACATCTTTTGAGCCCCTGGATCAAGCTCACTGGCTGAATGCTTTATTGAATGCTTGATCTGTACCAGGCACAACTAAAGGCATTCAGAATTTATCTTTGTATGAGAGAAATAAGTCTTGCTCTCAGACAACTCACATTTCAATTGCATAAACCAACATCCAGTTTCAATCTTCATCATTTGTTTGTGTTCTCTCTTGATTCTGAAAGTTCAGGATTTTATAAAGTGGACAAAAAAATACCTATTTTGCTGAAATATTATAAAGATAATGTATATGAAATCTTTGGGATATAGTAGGTGCTAAATAAATGGTATTAAATTAGACATCAATTATATTCCTGGCTACCCTTTCTTTTGTTGGAGAATCTTCTATCTTTTCAGAGTCCATTTTAAAGGCTGGCAATGCCATCTCCTATGAAGCAACGGTATGGACATTTGGCTAATAATTCACTAATTAGATGCATCAGACTTTTGTCTGAAACACATTATACAATGAAGAACCAACCATGCAGACTTCTCTCTGGGGAGGTTGGTTCTAGTGGTGGCAGCTGCATGTGATTCTTAGAGTCAGCAGAGGCAGTGGTTCTAGTAGTAACATCTGAAGCCCTGCTCAGAATGCTGACAGGGCAAACTGCAGAGGCACTGTGTGGCGGTGGAGGCTGTGTGCCTTCACCATATATCCCTGAGAAGAAGGGATTCCTGGATGTGTAGCTTCTGAAGTAGTTCTCCAGACTTCCTAGGGATTATGGAAATCAGCCCATATCCATTAAGTTCATTATTTCTGCTTCAATTAGCCACAGTTAATTTTTTTTGCTTACAATTAAGACCTGACTTATGATAATTATGATAATATCATTTCAATAATGACAATGGCGGTAAGAACTGTGTTGTAGGAATCAAAACAATCACTCAGTTTGTAATGTGGAAAATAGATAAGAGAGGAGTGATATGGGAAACTGAGATAAGTATGAGACTAATCATATTACGAATGATGTATGGTGGTAAGGGATGGCATGGCTGGTGGTTAGTCTCTGTGTAGATGGACAGAAAGGAATAGATTCAAGAGAGATGCTGGAGGTGAGATGACCTTGAGTTTCTTCAGCTGTTGGACCATTCATAGTACAGAAACTTTGAGAGTTGTTGGCCTTAGTTGCTAATGTTCATTGTTCAGAGATATTTGGGCTGCAGACAGTGTGGCACAGCTTCACTTCATTTAAACTGAGTCAAAGAGCAACTAGGGGTCATGTTCAGATTGGGTTCCCTCATCTGGGTAGGGAGACTCAGACTTTATTTTTGTCTTTGCAAGGAGGTGAGTCAGACATTTCTCCTGGACTCCCATATACTGTTGACATCCACTATTTTGCAAATGGTAAATATGCAAGAAAGGTGCTCATAAATAAATAATGAACACTGCTCATCATGATTTTCTGTGGCGCTTTCTCACTGTCCCAAGTGCTATAAGGCCAGCCTAATGAGCCTCTTGTGACCACAGGAGGAACATGGTTCAGAGATGGTAAGTGCTTTTTATTGAGATGTATAATTTCCCTCTTAAATTCATTAAAAGTTTCTGAAACAAATAAATAAAACATAATTGATACAGATCCAGCCTCCTTTTCTTCCATAGAGCATTAAGAAGTTGTAATTGCTTCTCAGCCCCCAGGAAGCTCTCATCTCTAAGAATAGAGTATTAGTTGTGACTCCCTGGCAATTGTTATTATTCTAAGGAATTAATTTACTCTAATTAGTTTTAAGCCCATTAACAGAAATAGAAAGCCAAGCAAGGGAAGGGAGGTCTGAAAACAACATTTTCCTCAGCCCATTGTAAGAACTTTCCATGTGCTTAACAATTTGGCCAGTGAAATTCAAACCTTGTTAAAAACCAAACAAAACACATATAAATCAAGATATAACTAGTATGGCTCCTAAAAGGCACATTAGGTCTTACTCTGTTTTCTGAAAGTAAGAAATAAACTATGATTTTTCTGTCCCACTGGAAATCTTCAAGTTGAGTCCCAAGGATGATAAATCAGAGAAATGATTGATAGTGAGGTTCACAGGGGTTGGTTTTGCTAAGGCAAAATTGATATCTGTTTGGAATGACTCAAGATGTCTGGGGAAGGCTCTATTCTCTCAGGAAGTAGCCTCCCCATCATGAGTCACTGTGGCTGGAAACCGGTCGAGAGAAGAAAAGTCATGCATCTGAGTTCTTTTCTTCAGGTTTTCTTTGAACATTTCATTCACGCAGGAGGGGCAATGCGTTTTCCTTAGTCTCATGGAAGGGCTTGCACTCCTCAGAGCTCAGCCTCAGAGTGGACTAGCACACAGCTGATTTGGAGATTGGAGAATAGCCTGCTGGGATAGAGGTATCCCTGATACAGAGCTGGAAAGGCCATCAAGGTAAATTGGGCACAAATGGTGGAGTCCATTGAGTTCAGAAAGATTTTCAGGCAACAGGGAGATTTTGGAGTTTTTTGTTTGTTTGTTTGTTTGGAACAGAGAAGTAACAGAATCACATCCGTGCTCCTTGATAAAATGTGAAGAATGAATTTGAAGAGCAGAGACTAAAAAATGGAAGGCAAGTTAAGATATACAGGTAAGAAGTAGAGAAGGCCAGCAAGCAGGGCAGTAAAAATGAAAAGGAGGAGACAGATTTTGAAAATGTGTTGGGGTGGAAGGTGTAAGATTTAGTGAGGGATAGGATACAGCTACAGACCCAGAGGCTTTAGGTTTGGGTAACTTCAACAGTGAGGCCAGCAACTGAGATAGGGAGGGAACAAAAACTCAGCACATTCCCAGAGTCTGAGACAATGGATTTGGTTTTAGACAAAATAGCTAGTCCTGATTTTAAAGATGATAAGGCTTTGGGGGAGAATATCCTGAATTTCCTGTAAAGCAGACATTGGTCAAACTCACACACTTTTGAACCAGGCAGAAGTATATAAAATTTATAATAAATATGAATAAATGAAGCTGACTGGAATTGAGGGCCACTAGATTTAGAGAACGTGACCCACTTGAAGGCCACCTAGCTCTACTGAGTTGCTGATGTGCAAGAATGGGCGCCAGTATTGCCAAATCATCCAATTCCTAAAGAGAAGCCAGAAATCAGAAATGTTACCTAAAGCCTCCTGATTCTTAAATGTTGGCAACCAATTCTTTGTTGAACCTTGAAGTGAGGCAATCCCAGGCAATTCTGAAGAGCATCCCATCTAATCCCACACATCTGAGATTGGATGTACTGACCTGAATGAAATATTACAGAGCAGCGGTGCAGAAGTGGGGACAAAACGAAAGGAGGGAGGATCACCAAGGAAGTGTTTTGAGAATCTGCAGGCTTGCTGGCCCCATGCTGGGTGCTATGGGAGATATAAGCTATGGCTGCTACCTTCAAGAAGCTGACAGCATAGCTGCATCAGAGAAAAAAGCTGCACACTATGTGATTACCAGTAGTAAGACTCAGGAAAGGAAGAAATCAGCATAAACAGACAAGTGAAGAGAGGCAACATAAAGGCTCTGGGTCTCAAATAGCTTCAAAGAGGAGGAGAATTTCCTCCAAAGAGCTAGAGAATTTCCTCCAAAGTCAATTTCCAAGTCAATAGCTGCAATTCAACAGGTTTTGTGATTTCTGCAGAAAGACAGGAATGAGGTTTCTAAGAGCAGGTGAAAATGAGTAAATTATGGGTAGAACGTGCTGTCACACTAATGAGCATTAACAGAACAGTTTGTGCTATTTCTTTTATTTTTAAGCAGTTTTCTGTTTCAGTTGCTAGGACCTTGGCATTTAACTTAAGAATTATCAATGAATAATAAAAATCCTGACTGTTTATATTAGGAGATGACACATCTCTCTAAAATAGTGAGATAATCCCCAAAGCTGGAGCAGCTTATTTAAGGTTGGTTTATTTAGGATTGCTCATGGAGTGTGAAAAGAGGTTAAGAGAACACGGAGATTCTCAGGGTAGGGGAGGGTAGTATAAAAGAGAGGATTTGTCATGTTCTTTATAACTAGGCTTTGGGATGCAGCGGAAAGTTAAATCGAGTTTTGCTTAATAATATACTCTGTATTTGCCTCTTGATTTCTTGCATTTCTTTTTTATTTTCTATTTTTTCCCCAAATCTCTAATGTTACCAATGAAGACTGACTTATTTGTTGGAGGATAAAGAAAATTTTGTCTTTGTCCTGAGTTGGTACCAATCAGTGTATTTAAATGAGCTTTTTTTCTGATAGGTAGAATGAATTTATGAACCCCATTTGATCCCCTCAGTTCAATCACTGCAGAAGCTGCTTCCCAACTCAGGTGAGGAAAAGTAAGAATATATTTTTGCATTTTCCCTTCTGCAAGGGAGGATATGAGAGTATAACAACCTCTCAGAAAACAGCATGACATTTGTCTGACTGTTCTGCTTTGGGGATGGATGGCTCTGGGGGAAAGAAGCATTTTCAGAGCTAAGATGCACTGTTTTCCATAAATAGGTAGAGATATGCATCTCCTGCCTTTTTGACCAGTTTCAATTATATTCGGGTGAAAATGCCAGACCACATTTCTCTAATAGCAACATGAGTTCTCACACCTGATGCAGTTTTGAGATGACTGGGTTCTTATCTCTAAAAACAGAGGGAAAGGGAAGGAATGAATCAAGGAGAGGAGGGCCTCTGTGCAAAACTCCAGAGAGCATCAGGCCTCCCAAAGTTTTCTGGGACTGTCAGCTACATGAAGAGTCATGAGGTAGGTTGAACCCAAGGTTCTCATATGTGTCCTTTGAGACATAAGATCTCTCTCACGAAATACCGTCTTCTGTTATAGTGGGGACTATTTTAGTTATGCACAGACAGAGGCTACTTCAGAAGGGAATTAGAGGTCTCATTTTAGAGAAGGTTAATATACTAAAGACATTTAATTGCTTTCTGACTGACTTTGAAAGCTCAGATTTCCAGCATTCTTTGGGAATTAGGTAAATTCTTTCTTTTCAATATCCTCTCTTAAAGGATTCTGTTTCCTCCTTCAATGATAAACTAGGCATTAGAGCAGTAACAGGATTATTCCTTTGGGTTAGCACTAAAGCTAATGTCACACAAATCTGAAAACTGCAATTATATGCATGCCTTGAGTTACAAACAACAGATTACAACCATCACTTACCAGAGATGGTAAAGTTTTCTTTCTTTTACTTTTCTCTATATCTCCTTGGCAAGGCTACTCTCTCTACACAGCCACTGAGATGTCCAAGTCAGAGACAGTTTATCAGTGGCTAGTGTCTAGTCTAAAATAATTCACAGCTGAATTTATCAATCACATTGGAAATTTATTGTGTGCAGGAATTTGGATTCTGTGGTTGGTGTGCAAAGATGAGGGAAGCACATTACTTTCTGTCAAGAAGCTAATAGTAAAAGAGAAAAATAGATGTGGAAACAAATTCCATAAGATGTGGTAGGTGGTAAGGCTTAAGATAATGGGAGACCTTGACTCAGCCTGAATATCTAAGGGAGGCATGCTGCAGAAGATGACATCAGACCTGAGCCTTGAAGTAACAGCAGGAAGTTAGTAGAGAAGAGTTAGAAAAAAGGAGGGAATATGAATGCACACAGGAACATCTATAGTTAGTCTCAGGGAGTGCTTTCCGTGAGCCAGCCTCTATGCTTTATACACATTCAGCCCCAGGATTCTCACAGACAACATAAACACATCCAGCAAACATGACAAAATGCTCAGCATCACTAATCGTTGGATAAATGTGAATCAAAACCAAAGTGAGCTATAATCTCACACCAGCCAGAATGACTCTTATTAAAAGATCAAAAAATAACAAATGCTGGTGAGGTAGAGGAGAAAAGGGAATGTGTATACACTGCTGGTGTAGTTCAACCTTTGTAGAAAGCAGTTTAGCAGTTTCCAAAGAACTTAGAACTACCATCCTACCCAGCAATCCCAGTTTGGGGGTAGATATCCAAAGGAATGTAAATCATTCTACCATAAAGACATTTGTATGCATATGTTCATTGCAGCACCATTCACAAATGGTAAGTGTGTAAATTTCAGGTTGATTTCAGAATCAACCTGAAAGCCCATCAACAGGAGGCTGGATAAAGAAAATGTGATACATATATACCATTGAATAGTACACAGCCATAAATAACAATGAGACAATGCCCTTTGCAGCAACATAAATGGAGCTGGAGGCCATTATCCTAAGTGAACTAACACAAGAACTGAAAACAAAATGTCACATGCCACTTAAAAGTGGGAGCTAAAAATCAAGTACACATGGACACAAAAAAGGAAAAATCAGACAACAGGGCTTATTTGAAGGTAGAGGTTGGGAGGAGGGTGAAGATTGAAAAAAATACATATTGGATACTATGCTTATTACCTGGGTGACAAAATAATCTGTATACTAAACCCCTTTGACACACAATTTATCCATAGAGCAAACCTGCACATGTATCCTTGAATCTAAAATAAACAAAAAAATTTTTTGAGATGGTGTCTTGCTCTGTCACCCAGGCTAGAGTGCAGTGGCACCATCTTGGCTTACTACAGCCTCCGCTTTCTGGGTTCAAGTGATTCTTCTGCCTCAGCCTCCCAAGTAGCTGAGACTACAGATGTGTGCCATCATGCCCAGCTAATTTTTGTATTTTTAGTAGTGATGGGGTTTCGCTATATTGTCCAGGCTGGTCTTGAATTCCTGACCTTGTGATCCACCCATCTCATCCTCCCAAAGTGCTAGGATTATAGGTGTGAGCCACTATGCCCAGATTAACAAAAATCTTTTAAATCCTGTAAGTTAGGTGTCTCTCAGTCTATTATATAGGGGAAAAAAAATGAAGGCTTAGAGAAGCTGATTAACTTGCTCAGATTATTAATATTGCTACTGTGTGGTAGACACAAGATTTAAACCAAGACCTGATTTCAAAACTCCACTGCTTACCTATCATATGTATACTGACTGCCTTTGTGGCCCACAAGACATAAATTGTCCAAATAGGAAAAATATTATAAAGTCTATATGAAATGTGAAACCACCTATTTGCAAAGAATGAGGAAGAGCTCACAGAAAACAAAGTAGAATTACTAGAAAGTCATTGACCACTGAAAATTAACAAGAAATTATGCAACAGAGGCTGAAGTGATAAAGTAGGCTAATGAGACTAGGACGATTAATTTTGCACAATGCTTAAAGCATGTACAAATACTAGCTGTGCAACATATTGTTTCTTTGGAGTCAACCGGACCCCACTCTCCCCATTACTCCCTTGGGCTCAACTACACTTGGTCCTTCTTTCTGTTCCTCAAAACACCTAACTTGCTCTGGCTTGTGGGTCTTTGCACTCAGTCCTCCCATTGTTTGGAACATTCTCCATGTAGATCATCTCTTTTTCATTCCCTCATGAGTCAGCTCAAGTGTCACCTCAAAGAGGTCCTCCCTGACCTCCTGACGAAGTGAGTTCAACCATTCTTTGTCAAATTATTTTTTTCTATTGCATTTATCACTCTCTGAAGTGCCATCTTTATTTATAAGTTTACTTGCGTGCTGTCTGCCTTCCTCTATGAAGGCATACGCTCTAGGATGGTGAAGGTTTTGTCTTGCCCACTGCTGTGTTCCCGGCTACGACAGTAGTGCTTAGCTCACATATTGGAAGAACAAGTATATTTGATTAAAATAACTTTGAAAGCAGAATCGGCATTTATTTAAATCTTCATTTAACAGAAAATGGAATGGGACTCTGTGGCAAAATAATACGTTCACAGTCAAAAAATGAATAAGTGGAAGAGCCAGGGATTGAACCTGTGTCTTCTTCCCCCACTGCATGCCTCTCTCAACCAGTTCGGAAAAGTCTTTGCTGGTTTCTGGCTTTTCTTTCCTTCTGACTCTCACATATAAAGATGGATTTCCCTGAGGTCAGAAACTTTTTGTAATGACTGGAGTTGTATATTCTTTTCACTACCTGGTGCCCCTTACTTCTGCATCTTCCTTTGATTCCCTCTTTAAGATAGAGATGCCAGGTTGACCAGGTGGCCGTGGGATGGGGTGAACTGTGTACCAGAAGCCAATGGCTTGCTACATGGCCTTGGGTCCATTTCCTGTCCTCCCTAGACCTGATTAGTGAAGAGAATTAATAATCTATGAACTAATGATTCCTCAATGGCTGTTTCAATATCAGCTTGTCAGTGCTGAGACTGAGCATGGTGTGTCTGTGTCTCTGTATGTGTGTATGTGTCAGGGGTTGTTATTAGGAAGACATCAGAAACTAATGATAGAGTTATCCAGTTTCTCAAAGCTTGAACATAAAGTACTCAGGTCACCTACAGTTGACTTCATGTGTCCCAAGTGCATTGCTCAATGAATACGTATGGATTGAAAGATGGAATGAATGAGGATGTTTGCTCAAACCTTCCTACTTAGTGCCTTAGTGTCAGTGTGTGCTCTTATTCACAATTCACAGAAACTAATTTAACTAAACTAAGCAATAGGAATATTTGGATGGTTTTCATGGGCCTACAGAATGCAAAGAAAGGTGGAGAATTACATGAGGATGAGGGAAACTAAAAGAGGAGAGGAGGACTTGGAAAGAAGCAGCATGGCAATGGTTCTGTCATGAGAAAAACCTCAAGATCCTCTCTACGGCGTGTTCATTTTGTAACGAAAACGTGCAACCTATGCCTCCCCTCCTTATTAACGCATGTGGGGGTCAACATCCTGAGTCAGAGTGCCTGCAGCAGTCAGGGGCTAGTGAGGAAAGTAAAAACATGGCAGTTATTTTAACGGACAGAATTCAACATAGGGAAATGGTTGCATAGAAGTTGAAAAATGCAATCGTAAAAATGAACCTCAGGGCAACACAGACATAGTACCTGCAGGAAGAAGCTACCATGCCTAGGGCTGGGAAACAAAGAGAAGTTGCTGATATCAGAGGCCAAAAGCTTGGCAAAGAGGCATGAAGGAGTTGAGTCCCAGACCTTTGAGGGGAGCATGCTGGCCAACCTCTGCTGGAAGAGGATTCTGCCAAAGCTGGGGCTCAGACCTCTGAGGAGAGGGTACCTGGCTGGTACCTCTGAGGGAAGGATGATTCTAGGACTATGGAAAGAAGCTGGTAAAGGACCATTTGTCACTGGAAGGAACTGCAGCTGGCTGATACTGAAGGGGGCGGAGCAATTCACTCCAGTTTCCCTATTGACAAAATGAATCAGGATGCCACCTGGCCCTGAAAAATACAATTTACAGGGCCCCAGGTTCAGCAAGACAAAGCTGGGTAGTGACGGTGAATTTTGAGCTGAGAGAAAGTAGCTTAATCACCTGCAGCACACCTCACCCTCGTACTCCCAGGCAGAGGTTAGGTCATGTGCCCACCCTCTGGCTGTACTGGGCAGGGATAGGGAGGATCTGATCATTTCCTTTTGTTATTAAAAATGGTCAGCTGGAATTGTTTTTCTAATACTACACATTCTGGAGGAGAAATTAATTCTCAGTGTGGAAATACAGGTGATACTAGACAGAGGGAATGGATGCTGGGGAGACAAAACGCCAAATACCTGTTGTGGCATCTTAGTTAAGTAATGTCTTGGTGGAGTGCTCATTTTCCCTCCTGTGTAAAGATCTGGAGTTGACCCTTTCTGTACCTTTATCATAGCATTAAAGCTGGATATTTACATCAGGCTGCCAGTTGTGACTACCAGTTGCAGATGCGCTGTTAGGTAGGGATTATAAATCTCCTACTTTCAACTTTAAATGGGGCCAAATAAAGAGAAAAAGTTTGGGGTTATTTTATTCCATGGTTCAGAGATTTATGTAGGGCACTTAGAACCTGTTTATCTCAGCAGTCAGAAAGAGGTTTCTTAAATGGATTTTCATGCTTATAGCGTCAAAAACACAAAGCCCTATGCAGCTTGGTGTTTGTTTTGCAAATCCTTTTTACACCAAAATTATTGTTTTGTGGAAGGAGGGAGGAAAACAGCTTACAGCAGTGCCCCCGTCTCCCCCAATCTCTCTATTTTATGCCTAAAGACAGATACACACAAACATGTAATAGATCCGTTTTCGGAAGAATTCAATGCATGATAATTAGTCCATGGCAGCTTGAAATTAGGAACATTGATTCTTTACTGAAATGTAAGTTACTTGCAAATACTTTATTCCTTTTATTTTAAGTTTTTTTTTAAAGCAACTTGAGCTTATTTGGTAATTAAAGTTCTTCATTTATGCTTTATGCTGCTTGACTCAAAAGACTGAATTGGGAAGTTCCTTAGAATTAAAAGCTCTCATAAATTTCTTCAAGGGTGGTTACAAAAAAATTATTGACTGACTAAACTACAGTATCCAAAAGGAAGGTCAACTGTCAATCTTGCATAAAAATTTATTTCTTGAAAAATACTGAAAAATAAAAAGTTAAAATTGTCAACAGCCTACCTTAAAAGTTATATGTATGTCATAAAAGAAGTGATAATCCTTTTATCCTCATAAGTAATCTTTTTACTACTATAAGCTTTTTATACACATGTATGCATTTATTAAAAATAGAACCATGATAGAAGTATTGATCTAAAATATATATTGTTCAGATAATAATATGTCAGAGACATTTTCCAGGTAATTACGTGTGATTGGCTCTCTATTTTATGTAGCATGACTTCTCATAGTTTATCTCTATGTTGATGGATATTAAGATTGTATTCCTATTTTTCTTGCTACCAGAAACAATGCCATTGTGCACCTTCTTGTATATCTATCTTTGCATATATGTGCTATTGTTTCTCTAAAATAGATATGGCATCATCGTCTTTTTGCAAAAAGATCCAGTTCAGAATCACGTGTTGCATTTAGTTGTCTTGTCTCTTTAGTCTTTTTCAGTCTGAAACAGTTCTTCAGACTTCCCTTTCATTTCATGACCTGGATACATTTGAAACTAGTTATTTTGTAGGATGTTTCTTAATTTGTCTTTGTCTGATTTTTCCTCATGATTAGATTGAAGTCATACATTGTTGGCAGAAATATTACAGAGCCGATGCTGTGTCTTTCTCGCTGCATCCTCTCAGGTGGTGTATGATTTCTCCCTTTACTGATGATGATATTCACTTTGATCACATGATTAAGCTGTTGTCAGGCAGACTTCTTCACTGTGCAGCTACTCTCTTTCCCTTTGAAATTCTTAAGTATTTGATGGGGGAAAACTTTGAAACTATGTAAATATCCAGTTTATCATCAAACTTTCAGTTTATCCACTTACTTAAATCAGTATGGACTCACAGTTTCCTAGTTTAGTCAATGTGTTATAATCCATTACTATATCTTCTAATTTTGATATTTAAATTGTCTATGTTCAAACATGTTTCTGGAATATTACTACTTAAAAACTGTTTACAATTATTTCATTTGGGAAAAAAGACTAGTGATTAGGAGTGGATAAAAAAGAAATTTTACTTTTTAAATACCTTTCTATTATCTTTGATTTTAAAAATTTGTACTTCTTACCATATTTTGTTTTAATAAAATGTCAAAAGAGGTTATCTGGGCCATAACATTAGGGCTATGATGCTCAACTCTGACAACATGTTATAATTTGTAACAAAAAAACAAAAAAACAAAAAAACACCATTGCCAGGGCCTCATTCCTAGAGTTTGATGTAATTTGTTCGCAGGTGGAGCTTAGGTATCTGTATTTTAAGAAATTCCTCCGGTGAGCACTGTGGTTTGAGAATTACTAGATTATATATGAACAAGATTGGCTATGTAATTCACAGGGTTTGGGACAAAGTGAAAATGAGAGACTTCTTGTTGAAACTCATTAAGAATTTCAAAATGGTGATATCAAATTATTAAACTAAATGAGGAGTTTTAAGCATGGGCGACCTGTGAAACTGCACACGATGCATGCTCATGAAGTGAGTCCTGGGCAAGGATATACCACACTTGGTATAAGAAAGGGAGTTACGTAAATCAAAGGCATAAAGACATACAGAAATGGTACCATGAGAAACGATGGCATAGACACGGACAAGAAGCCATGTGCTCCCCTGATCTTCCAGCTCTCTTGAAGTCAGATGCCACCACATGACCAGGCCTAGAAAATGGGCAGTGAGCAGAAGCAGAGAAGAGCAGGTTTGAATTCTTCATGAGCTGTCTGAGGTCTAGATCTGAGACAGTGTTTCCAAGAAGGTGCTGCTTGCATCAGTGTAGTAGCCTGAGAAAATGTATGAAGCAGAACGCCCTGGCCATTCTCATAAGTTGTGTACCTTGATCAAGAAATAATTTTTTTTATATGAAACCACAGAAATTTATTAGAGCAGCATAATTTTAACCTATTTTGACAAATACCAAAAGATGCAGATTAAATGCTATAGGGTGTTGGAGGAAAAAGAGCTGACTTCTTACTGTAGATATCAGGCAACCCTTCATGAAGGATGGTATATTTCAAATGGAATGGGTAGAATTTGCAAATGTAGGGTTGGGAAGACTAAAGTTGGATTAATTAACTATTACTGCATAGAAAACCACCCCGCATGCTAGTGGCTAAAAACAACCACCATCTACTATTTCTCATGAGACTATGGACCCACTAGGTGGTTCTGCTCTTCTGGGCTGCAGTCAGGTGCTACAGACTGGCCTTTCTCATGCATCTGTGTTCAGCTGCTGGGATGGCTGAGGGCTGGCTGGTTTAGGTTGGCCTCACTCGCATGTCTGGAAGTTGGCTGGATGTTAGGTCTTGTGCCTTGGCTCTCCTTCATGAGGTCTTTCATCCTCCAGCAGTATAACATACGTGGTGGTGGCAGGACCCTAAGAGACAGAGTGGAAGCACACCAGGCCTCTGTAGTCTTAGGCCCAAAGCAAGCATATTGTCTTTTGCACTACATTCTTTTGGTCAAAGCAAGTTGTAACACCAGCCTAGAATCAAAGGGTGGGGAAAGAATCTCCACTTCTTGATATTATATTTGTGGTACTTGGTAGATATTCAGCATTTGAGAAATAAATACATAAATAATGGATTAGATTGCCTGGATAATAGCTTTTTGGATCTCAGTCCTTGGCCATCAGCACTTCCCTGCATACATGCTGTACCTATGTAATCTCATCCTGTATTCCCAATTGTACGTATCTCTTCCCTAAAATCTCAATCTCACCCATTAAAATCAACTGCCTACTCTATATCTCAGTAACTCTGTAATAGGTGGCTTTTGCTTAACATGTGCAAACCTAGACTCCTCATATTTCTCACCCTAGATGGTTTCCTCCCCTAGTTTCAATTTCAGTTCATGGTAGCTACATTGTTCTAGTTGCTCGGACCATAAACCTGGAAGTCATCTTGGCCTTGTTTCTTACTCTCATACCCCATGTCCAATCCATCAGCCAATCTTGTTAGCCCCGCCTTCCTTACATGTCCAGGGTACAATTACTTTCATCTTCTCTGCCACTATCACCAGGTCCATGCCACCCTAATCTGTTTGTCCTGATGATCGCAATAGCCTTCTATCCCGTCTCTAACCTTGCTTCTGCTGTGACCTCTGCAGTCAGTGTTTTCACAGTCTCCAACGCACTCTTTAAAATATCAAAGTCCTTTAATGTCATTCCCCTGCTTAAGGGCTCCCAGGAGTTTCCCATCTCATGGAAAGCAGAAGTCCATTTACAAAGGCTCATAAGGCCCTACATGAACGGTTTTCCTATTTCCACTTTGCACTCCTTCCCTACTCCTCTCTTGACTTTGTTCACTCAGCCCCAGCTAAGTTGGCCTCCTTACTGCCTCTAGAACACAGCAACATGCACCTGCCTGGGCCTTCACTTTTGTTCTCTCCTCTGTCTGAAATGCTTTTCCTCCTGATAGCTCCCTGCCTCCCTCACTTATTTCCTTCAGATTTCTACCCCAGTGACTCCTTCATACCAATAAGGACTTTCTACACCTCTGTATTTAAATTGTCCCCAACAAACTTTCTCTCCTCTCACCCTGTTTTTCTTTTCTCCATAGCCCTTCCAGCCTTTGACATATTCTATTACTTGTTTGTTTGTTGTCTGATTCTTTGTACTAGAACTTAATATCAGGCAGGCAAGACCATTTTTTTTTCTACTAGCATATCTCCAGAGCCTAGAAAAACTTAGAAATGTTTTATAAATGAATGAATACATAGAGGTAGAGATTCTTACAATGGGTGAGAAACTGGGTGAGGTAATCTGGAAGATCATTGCAACTCAAATAGTCTATGACGCCAACAGAAGTAGAAATAGAACTGTTTGGCCAGGCACAGTGACTCATGCCCATAATCCCAGCACTTTGGGAGGCTGAGACAGATGGATCACATGAGGTCAGGAGTTTGAGACCAGCCTGACGAGCATGGTGAAAGCCGGTCTCTACTAAAAATATGAAAGTTAGCTGGTCATGGTGGCAGGCACCTATAATCCCAGCTACTTGGGATGCTGAGACAGGAGAATCACTTGAACTGGGAGGTGGAGATTGCAGTGAGCCGAGATCACGCTGTTGCACTACAGCTCTAGCCTGGTACTTATGGGAGTAGTTCTGGGCAGGGGGTTGGAGGGGGGAGAGAGAGATTGAGATTGAGATTGAACTGTTTTCATACAAGATTTTTTTGAGATCCACTGGCATCTAGTATCACTATTGCCCCTCCAATCTTTTCTCCCCACTAGTGCCTAAATCTCATGGTTTTCTGTCCCTCTTCTCATAATTAATACTTCTCTTCCCATCAATCTAAACGTAATGATTATATCCCTGAACTTTCTGCCCAAATTCTCTTTGCACTATTTCATAGCACCATTCACTATTTCCTGATACCACTTATCACAACAAAATTGTATTATACATTTATTGGTGTGATTGTTTTCATAGATTATAAACTCTATGAGGGCAGGGACTGTGGTTGGTTCTTTTTGTCAGTATATCAACAGCATCCTGAGCAAGTGCCTAGTTCACAGCAGGGACTAAATACCTCCCGGGGCCTGACCATGAGAAAGAAAAAGTGAATCTGTCTCACCCAGATGGTACTGTCCTCTGATCACTGATTCTACACCCTCCACTAGTTAATTTTAACGGGTATATTTAAAAATGCATCCATCTTTGAAATCTTATTTTAGATTCTTGTCTGCATAAAAAAATACTAAGGCTTTGATACAAAGTTGTGGGGAGAGGAGAGTCTTAAATCTGATTAATAAATGGACTGTGTCACAGGAGCCTTTTGTTTACACATTGCATTAGACGGTTAAAATTCACAGCCAGACTTCTGGGATCCTCTTAGTGTTCCTCTCTGGGGACTGTTTTTGAGGTTATCTAAAACCAAGACTTAGGGATTTTTCTTACAAAACAATATTGCACAGCAGCTCCAATCTTGGCAAATTCTGCCTGGGAGGCAGTGTCATCTGTTAACACTCCAGGAGCAATTAGATGTATTTAACAAAAACAGAATGATATTTGTTAAGTATCTTGAAAGAGTCCATGGGGTACATCAAAATTGCTTCTAAAGTAGGTCAGATCTGTTCTGTACCTAGTCCAATTATGATGTGTAGGCAAGTGCATTCAGTTACTCAGATCTGTCTGACTCGGTTAAAACAAACAAAAAAAAGCCTAGAGGTGGCTAAACTGCTTGTCTTTGGAAGCCTCCATGCGTGGGATCCTGCGAGACTGTCTCAGCCAGGGTACTAGAATCCTGGGTAGGAAAAAAGTGTCAAAATTATCTTCTTCCCTCTCATTCTTCTCTTTCTTTTCAAGGCAGTGCAGTGGACTTGGGGCTCTGGAAGCAACAGATCTGAGTTCACATCTTTCAGCTTATTAGCTGTATGATCTTAGGTGTGAAACATTACCTCTGTGAGCTATTGTTTTCTCACTTGTAATAGCAATCCCACCCACTAACAGGAAAAGTCACACAAGATTGTGTAGAATTAAATAAATAATGAATGCAAATGGCTTAGAAGTCTGCCTGACACATAGACAATGTTCCATAAATGTTGACTCTTGTTATTTAGTATCCCCTTTATATTATACTTGATCAAGAAATGAATAACCCAGATCTTCCTCATAGTTGAGGCTTCCTGGGGAATTTCCTACTAACGTTAGACATAGATTCTGTAGCTTTTTAGACATTTGATTCATGTCAGAGTGTTTGCCATTTAAGATGTGGCCAAAAGTCAGTTTTACTCCAGGAATTCTCCACACCCCACACCCTTCGTTCCCTGCCTTTTCCTCACCAAGATGAAAACTTAATGTCTGAAGGAAATGTCAGTTATTTCTATATTGATCTTGAGGGGACAATTTATTTCTGTTTTAGAGAATATAGATGTTTGGGCTGGAGATCACTGAGAAACACAAGGAAAGTGGCAAAAACCCTGCAGGCAAACCACAGGATGGCTTTAAAGACGGATTTTATTTCTCTTCTCTCATCCTCCAGCTCTCATGGTCCTGACTGAGGCCCCTTCTTTTCCCAGTGAGATCTTAGGGGAAAACAATCACCACATTTAATTCAGAGAGGGAAGGGAGGAGGGGCAAGTGAGACTTGAGCTGAGTTCAAGGTAAAAGAGTAATAATGATGATGAGGGGCCTTCCAGGCAAGTGCCTTGTGTTTCTCTAAGGGAAGGCTGTGTGGGAGTGGGAAGACAGAGTTGGTTTTTTAAACTTTTGCTGAATTATTATTTTTCCTTCAACTTTTAAGGCATACATGGGCAGGATATGCAGGTTTGTTACATAGGTAAATGTGTGCCATGGTGTTTTGCTGCACAGATCATCTCATCACCTAGGTATTAAGCCCAGCATCTATTAGCTATTCTTCCTGATGCTCTCTTTCCCCACAACACCTCACAACAGCCCTCATTGTATGTTGTTTCCCACCATGTGTCTATATGTTTTCATCATTCAGCTCCCACTTAAAAGTGAGAACATGTGGTGCTTGGTTTTCTGTTCCTGGATTAGTTTGCTGAGGATAATAGCTTCCAGCTCCATGCCCATCCCAACAAAGGACATAACCTTGTTCCTGTTTATGGATGCATAGTATTCCATGGTGTATGTGTTCCACACTTTATATATCCAGTTTATTATTGATGGGCATTTAGATTGATTTCATGTTTTTTGCTATTATAAATAGTGCTGCAATGAACATATGTGTGTATGTATCTTTATAATAGAATGATTTATATTCCTTTGGGCATATATCCAGTCATGGGATTGTTTAGTCAAATGATATTTCTGTTGCTAGCTCTTTGAAGAATCACCATACTGTCTTCTACAATAGATGAATGAGTTTACACTCCCACTCACAGTGAAAAAGCATTCGTTTTTCTCTGCAACCTCATCAGCATCTGTTGTTTTTTGACATTTTATTAATAGCTGTTCTGACTGCTATAAGATGATATCTCTCTGTGGTTTTGAATTGCATTTCTCTAATGATCAGTAATCCTGGGCTTTTTTTTCCATATATTTCTTGGCCACATGTCTGTCTTCTTTTGAGAAGTGTCTGTTCATGTCATTTGCCCACCTTAAACTTTTTTTTCTTGTACATTTGTTTAAGTTCCTTGTAGACTCTGGATATTAGACCTTTGTCAAATGGATAGATTGCAAAAGTTTTCTCTTTCTGTAAGTTGTCTCTTCACTCTGATGATAGTTTCTTTTGCTGTGTGGAAACTCTTTAGTTTAATTAGATCCCATTTGTCAATTTTTGCTTTTTTTGCAATTGCTTTTAGCATTTTTATCGTGAAATCTTTGCCCATCCCTATGTCCTAAATGGTATTGCCTAGATTTTCTCCTAGGGTTTTTGTAGTTTTGGGTTTTACATTTAAGTCTTTAATCCATCTGGAGTTAATTTTTGTATATGATATAAGGCAGGGGTTCAGTTTCAATTTTCTGCATATGGCTAGCCAGTTCTTCCAGCACCATGTATTGAGTAGAAAATTCTTTTCCTATTGGTTGTTTTTGTCAGGTTTGTCAAAGATCAGATGGTTGTAGGTGTGCAGTCTTATTTCTGAGTTCTTTATCTTTTCCATTGGTCTATACATCTGTTCTTATACCACTACCATGCTGTTTTGGTTACTGTAGCCTTATAGTATAGTTTGAAGTTGGGTAAGATGATGCCTCCAATTTTGTTATTTTTGCTTAGGATTCTCTTGGCTATCTGGGCTCTTTTTCAGTTCCATATGAATTTTAAAATAGTTTTTTTTCCTAATTTTGTGAAGAATGCAAATGGTGGTTCAATGAAAATAGTATTAAATCTACAAATTACTTTGTGCAGTATGGCCATTTTCATGACATTGATTTTTTCCTAATGAGCATGGAATGTTTTCCCATTTTAAATGTACTTTCTTATTTATTTGAGAAGTGTTTTATAGTTTTCCTTGAAAAAGTCCTTTACTTTCCTTGTTAGCTGTATTCTTAGGTGTGTGTATGTGTGTGTGTGTGTGTGTGTGTTTGTAGCAATTGTGAATGGGATTTCATTTATAATTTGGCTCTTGCCTGTTGTTGGTGTATAGGAATGCTAGCAATTTCTGTACATTGAATTTATGTCCAGAGATTTAGCTGAAGTTGCTTTATCAGCTTAACAAAGTTTTTGGCTGAGATGATGAGTTTTGAACATATAGAATCATGTCACCTGCAAAGATAATTTGACTTCCTTACTTCCTATTTGAATGCCTTTATTTTTTTCACTTGCCTGATTGCACTGTCGAGAACTTCCAGTACTATGTTGAATAGGAATGGTGAGAAAGGACATCCTTGTCTTGTTCTGGTTTTCAAGGGGAATTCCTCCAGCTTTTGCCCATTCATTATGATATTAGCTGTGGGTTTATCATATATGGCTCCTATTATTTTGAAGTATATACCATCAATTTTTAATTTATTGAGAGTTTTTAACAGGAAGGGATGTTGAATTTTTCAAAGGCCTTTTCTGTGTCCGTTGAGATAATCATGTGGTTTTTGTCTTTCATTCTGTTTAGGTGGTGAATCACATTTATTGACTTGTTGAACCAACCTTGCATCCTGGGGATGAAGCCAACTTGTTCATGGTGGGTAAGTTTTTTGATGTGCTACTGGTTTGGTTTGCCAGTATTTTATTCAGAATTCTTGTATTGATGTTCATCAAGGATATGGGTCTGATATTTCTTTTTTTCTTGTATCTCTGCCAGGTTTTGGTATCAGGATGATGCTGGCCTCATAGACTGAGTTAAAGAGAGGTCTTCTCTTTTCATTTGGAATAGTTTCAGTAGAAATGGCACCAGCTCTTCTTTGTACCTTTGGTAGAATTCAGCTGTGAATCCATCTGGTCTTGGTCTTTTTTTGATTCCTAGGCTATTTGTTAATGCCTCAGTTTCAGAACTCATTATTGATCTGTTCAGGGATTCAATTTCTTCCTGGTTCAGGCTTTGAAGGGTGTATGTGTCTAGGAATTTATCCATTTCTTCTAGATTTTCTAATTTATTTGCATAGAGGTAGTTATAATATTCTCTGATAGTTGTATTTCTATGGGGTCAATGATGATATCTCCCTTATCATTTCTTTTCTTTTCTTTTTTTTTTTGAGACAGAGTCTCGCTCTGTCACCAGGCTCGAGGGCAGTGGTGTGATCTTGGCTGACTGCAACCTTGGCCTCCCAGGTTCAAGCAATTCTCCTGCCTCAGCCTCCCAAGTAGCTGAGGCGCATGCCACCACGCCCAGCTAATTTTTGTATTTTTAGTAGAAAAGGGGTTTCACCATATTGGCCAGGATGGGCTCGATCTCTTAACCTCATGATCCACCCGCCTCAGCCTCCCAAAGTGCTGGGATTACAGGCGTGAGCCACCGCACCTGGCCCCTTATCATTTCTTATTGTCTTTATTTAGTTCTTCTCTTCTTTGTCTAGCTAACAGTCTCTTTACTTTATTATTATTATTATTATTATTATTTTAAAAACTAGCTCCTGGATTCATTGATTTTTTAAAAGGGTTTTTTATATCTTATCTCCTTCAGTTCAGCTCTTATGTTGGTTGTTTCTTGTCTTCTGCCAGATTTGGGGTTTGTTTGCTATTGCTTCTCTAGTTCTTTTAGTTGTGATGTTAGGTTGTTAACTTGAGCTCTTTCTAACTTTTTCATGTGAGCATTTAGTACTGTAAATTTTACTCTTAACACTGTGTTAGCCATGTCCCAGAGATTTCTGATACATTGTCTCTTTGTTCTCGTTAGTTTCAAAGAACTTCTTGATTTCTACCTTAATTTCATTATTTACCCAAAAGTCATTCAGGAACAGTTGTCCAATTTCCATGTAGTTGTGTGTTATGAGTGAATTTCTCTATCTTGAGTTCTCATTTGATTGTGCTCTAATCTGAGAGACTAATTGTTATTATTTCAGTTTTTGTATTTGCTGAAGAGTGTTTTACTTCCAATTATGTAATCAATTTAGAGGAAGTGCTGTGTGGTGATAAGAAGATTGTATATTCTGTTATTTTGGGGTAGGGACTTCTAGAGATACCTATCAGATCCACTTGATCCAGAGCTGAGTTCAGGTCTCAAAAACTGCTTTTTCTCATTGCAGCGTAGAGTTATTGTTGGTGGTGATTTTCTAAAACTGTTTTATGAGACATATAAATGGTAAACAGAATCCTCCCATGTGAACACATTTAAAAGAAAGCATTCTGCACATGCCATTGAGATATTTGTGCTGCATATTATTTCAAGACTCAGGTACTGAGTGCTGAGATGCCCAAGTTGAAGGCCTACTACATATCTACCACTCTTCTAGTCACTTGAACAAATTGGAAATAAGAAAACAGTTTTATCTGTTAACTGAAAAAGAAAGAAAAATTTTCTGTCTTCATAGACTGAGAAATAATAATAGTAGGAAATAATAATAGCAAATAAAGAGGGAAACTACAGATTTTTCAGTGGTTCTATTACAGAGATATGCTGGACAATGGGGAATATTTTCAGCAGGCCTGGGGGACTACTGAAAATGTGGTGGTGGTCATGGAAGGGCATCACCTTTGGCTACAACAAAAGCAGCCAATCAAATGTAAACTTGGCAGAAAACATGTTCTGCCAAGTAGTTCAATTTCATGTGGCCAGAGATTTTGAATTGTGGCAAACTCTTTTTTTCTTTTCTTTTCTTTTCTTTTTTTTTTTTTTTTTTTGAGACGGAGTTTCTCTCTCGTTACCCAGGCTGGAGTGCAATGGCGCGATTTCGGCTCACTGCAACCTCCACCTCCTGGGTTCAGGCAATTCTCCTGCCTCAGCCTCCTGAGTAGCTGGGATTACAGGCACGTGCCACCATGCCCAGCTAATTTTTTTTTGTATCTTTAGTAGAGACGGGGTTTCACCATGTTGACCAGGATGGTCTTGATCTCTTGACCTCGTGATCCACCTGCTTCAGCCTCCCAAAGTGCTGGGATTACAGGCTTGAGCCACCGCACCCGGCCTCTTTCTTTAACAAACAGTCAATTTCTCTGGTCCTATTCTTTGCCACTTGCTTGACCAACTAGGGAGGAAGGGATATGATATATTGCTGATACTTCAAGAGAGTTCCCATATCCTGAAAAGGATCAGATAACAGTAGGTGCAAATATGAGTTAGAAATAAGAGGCTTAATTCTCCTTGTAAAAATGAGTTATTTTCTTCTCCCTTCTCTGAGAGCAATTACTTTTAGAAATTTGTAATTTTATTCACAATAGCTAAGACATGAAACCAATGTTAAGTTTTCATCAACAGATGAATAAAGAAGATGTGTTATATAGACATAATGAAATATAATTCAGCCTTTAAAAAATCCTGTTATTTGCAGCAATATGAAGGGAACTGTAGGTCATTATGTTATGTAAAACAGAGAGACAAACACCACATGAACTTATTTATGTATGGAATCTAAAAAAGTTGAACTCATAGAAGTGGAGAGTAGAATAGTGATTACTAGGGTCTGAGGAAAGGGGGGATGAGAAAATGTGTTTCCACATCTATTGAAATAATAAATAATGTGTGTGTGTGTGTGTGTGTGTGTGTGTGTGTGTGTGTGTGTGTGTGTGTCTATTTTCTTTATCCACTTGTTGGTTGACGGCCATTTAGACTGGTTTCATATTTGCAATTACAAAGTGTGCTGCTATAAACATGCATATGAAAGTGTATTTCTCATATAATGACTTATTTTCCTTTGGGTATATACTCAGTTGGGATTTCTGGATCAAATGGTAGTTCTACTTTTAGTTCTTTAAGGAATCTGCATACTGTTTTCCATAGTGGTTGTACTAGGTTACATTTCCAACAGCAATATAAAAGTGTTCCCTTTCACCAAATTAATGCCAACATTAATTATTTTTTGATCTTTTAATCATGGCCATTTTTGCAAGAGTAGGGTGATATCACATTGTGGTTTTGATTTGCATTTCCCTGACCAGTAGTGATGTTGAACAGGTTTTCATATGTTTTTTGGTTATTTGTACATCTTCTTTTGAGAACTCTCTATTTATGTTCTTTGTCTACTTTTTGATGGGATTATTTGTTTTTTTTTTATTGCTGATTTGTTTGAGTTCTTTGTAGGTTCTGGATATTAGTCCTTTGTTGGACACAACCAAACCTAGTGGTATGGTTTGGCTGTGTCCACCTAAAATCTCATCTTGAATTGTAATAATCCCAACATGTCAAGGGGAGACCAGGTGAAGATAATTGAATCATGGAGGTGGTTTCCCCCATGCTGTTCTTATGATAGTGAGTAAGTTCTCATGAGATCTGATGGTTTTACAAGGAGCTTCTACCTTTGCTCATACTCATTCTCTCTCCTGACACCCTGTGAAGAGATGCCTTCTCCCATAATTATAAGTTTCCTGAGGCCTCCCTAGCCACACAGAACTCTGTGTCAATTAAACAGAGTCAAAGTCATTTAACAAGTCTCTAGGACATTCCAAACTTTCCCACATCTTTCTATCTTTTAAGCCTTTCAAGTTTCTAGGAAATTTCAAACATTCTCACATTTTCCTGTCTTCTTCTGAGCCCTCCAAACTGTTTCAACCTTTATAAATAACTTTCCTTTATAAATAACTGAGTCTCAGATATTTCTTCATAGCAGTTTAAGAACAAACTAATGCAGTAAATTGGTACCAGGAGTGGGGTGCTACTGTAAAGGTACCCAAAAGATGTGGAAACAGTTTTGGAACTGGGTAACAGGCAGAGGTTGAAACAGTTTGGAGGGCTCAGAAGAAGACAGGAAAATGTGAGAATGTTTGAAATTTCCTAGAAACTTGAAAGGCTTAAAAGATAGAAAGATGTGGGAAAGTTTGGAATGTTCTAGAGACTTGTTAAGTGACTTTGACAAAAATGCTGATGGTGATGAGAACAATGAAGCCCAGGCTGACATTGTCAGATGGTGATGAGAAACTCGTTGGGAACTGGAATAAAGGTTACTCTTGCTATGCAAAGATACTGGAAGCATGTGCCCCTGCACTAGAGATCTGTGTATCTGTGGAACTTTGAACTTGAGATAAATGATTGAGGGTATCTGGTGGAAGAAGTTTCTAAGCAGCTAGGTGTTCAAGAGGTAATAGAGCATAAATATTTGGAAAAATTGCAGCCTGGTGATGCAGGAGAAAAGCAAAACTCATTTCTGGGGGAGAAATTCAAGATGGCTGCACAAAGTTGCATAAGTAATATGGAACCAAATGTTAATCACCAAGACAATGGGGAAAATGTCTCCAGAGCATATCAGAGAACTTCATGGCAGCCCCACCCATCACAGGCCTGGAAGCCTAGCCTAAAGGGAAAAATGGTTTCCTGGGCTGGGCTCAGAGGTCTCTTGCTGTGTACAGCCTCGGGACTTGGTGCCCTGCATCCCAGCTGCTTCAGCTATGGCTTAAAGGGGACAAGGTACAGCTCAGGCCATTGTTTCAGAGGATGCAAGCCCCATACCTTGGCAGCTTTTATGTGGTGTTGAGCCTGCAGGTGTGCAGAAGACAAGAATTGAGGTTTGGGAACCTTTGCTAGATTTCAGAGGATATATGAGAATGTCTGGTTGTCCAGGCCAAAGTTTGCTACAGGGACAGAGCCCTCATGGAGAAACTCTTCTGGGACATTGCAGAAGGGTAATGTGGGATCAGAGCCCCCACACAGAGTCCTCACTGGAGCATTGCCTAATGGACCATGAGAAGAAGGCCACCATCCTCCAGACCCAAGAATGGTAGATCCACTGACAGCTTGCACTGTGTGCCTGGAAAAGCTGCAGACACTCAATGTCAGCCCCTCAAAGCAGCTGGGAGTGGGAGTTGTACTTGCAAAGTCACAGGGGCAGTATTGCCCAAGGCTGTGGGGGCCCAGCTGTTACATCACCATGTCTTGCTTGTGAAACATACAGTCAAAGAAGATTATTGTGAAACTTTAAGGTTTAATGACAGATATGGTTTGGCTGTGCCTCCACTGAGATCGCATCTTGAATTCCCACATGTTATGGGAGGGATCCAGTGAGAGATGATTGAATCATGGGGTCATGTCTTTTCTGTACTGTTCTCATGTTAGTGAATAAGTCTCATGAGACCTGATGGCTTTATAAAGCAGAGTTTCCCTGCACAAGCTCTCTCTTTGCCTGCTGGCATCCATGTAAGATGTGACTTACTCCTCCTTGCCTTCTGCCATGATTGTGATGCTTCCCCGCCACATGGAACTGTAAGTTTAATAAGCCCTTTTTTTGCTATATAAATTACCCAGTTTGGGCATGTCTTTATCGGCAGTATGAAAATGGACTAAAACAATGACGGACTGACCTATTGGAGTTCAGACTTGCATGGAGCCTATAGGCCCTTTATTTTGACCAATTTCTCCCATTTGGAATAGCTGTATTTATCCAATGCCTGTACCCACATTGTATCTAGGATGTAACTAACTTGCTTTACTTTTATGGGCTCATAGGTGGAAAGAACTTGCTTTGACTCAAATGAGACTTTGGACTTGGACTTTTGGGTTAAAACTAAAATGAACTTAAGACTTTGAGAGACTGTATAAAAGGCATGTTTGTGTTTTGAAATCTGAAAGCATGAGATTTGGGAATGGCCAGTGGCAGAATGGTATGATTTGGCTGTGTCCTCATCCAAAATCTCATTTTGAATTGATAATTCCCATGTGTCAAGGGCAGGACCAGGTGGAGATCATTGAATCATGGAGGCAGTTTTCCCCATGCTGTTCTTGTGATAGTGAATTCTCTTTTTTTTTTTAGAAAGAAAAAGAAAGAGAGAAAGAAAGAAAGAAAGAAAATGAAGGAGAGGAAGAAAGAGGAAGAGAAAGAGGGAGAGAGAATGGGAGTGTTGCTTTATTGCCCAGGCTAGAATGCAGTCTAAAAATGGGTACTGAAAACCTCTGTTATGCTGATAATTGTGCTTAATAATGGAGACAGGAAAAAATGAGGGAAGAAAATAACAAACAAGTAGCCAACCAATATTTCATTTAAACCTGTGAGTAGGTGTGATGGCATACTGATAAGAGTGTATATTTTGTGTATTTAAAGTGGAGAGTTCTATAAATGTTAATTAACTTTACTTGTTCCTGATCTGACTTCAAGTCCTGGATATCCTTATTAATTTTCTGTCTCATTGATCTATCTAATATTGATGTTGAAGTCTCCCACTATTGTTGTGTGGGAGTCTAAGTCTCTTTATAAGTCTTATGTATCCTTTTATCATTATGTAATGACCTGCTTTGCCTCTTTTGATCTTTGTTGCTTTAAAATCTATTTTATCAGAGGCGAGAATTGCAAGTCCTGCTTTTTATTTATTTATTTATTTATTTATTTATTTATTTTTGCTCTTCATTTGGTTGGTAAATCTTTCTCCATCCCTTTGTTTTGAGTCTTTGTGTATCCTTGCGTGTGAGATGGGTCTGGATGCAGCATACCGATGGGTTTTGGCTGTGTCTTTTGATTGGGGGATTTAGTCAATTTAAATTTAGGATTAATAATAATATACGTGAGTTTATTACTGGCATTTGATGTAAGCTGGCTGTTTTGCCCATGAGTTGATGTAAACTCTTCATTATGTTAATGCTTTTTACTTTTTGGTATATTTTTGGAAAGGGTAAAACTGCTTGTTCCTTTCTAAGTGTAATGCTTCTTTCAGAAGTTCTTGTAAAGCGAGCCTGGTGGTGATGAAATCTCTGAGTACTTGCTTGTTCACAAAAGATTTTATTTTTCCTTGGCTTGTGAAGCTTAGTTTGGCTGGATATGAAATTCTGGGTTGAAAGTTCTTTTCTTTAAGGATGTTGAATATTGGCCCCCACTCTCTTCTAGCTTGTAGGGTTTCTGCTGAGTGATCTGTTGTGAGTCTGATAGGCTTCCCTTTGTGGGTAACCTGACCTTTCTCTCTGGCTGCCCTTAGTATTTTCTCCTTCATTTCACCCTGGTGAATCTAACAACTATATGCCTTGGGGTTGCTCTTCTTGAGGAATATCTTTGTGGTGTTCTCTGTATTACCTGGAGTTGAATATTGTCCTACCATGCTAGGTTGGGAAAGTTTTCCTGAATAATATCCTGAAAAGTATTTTCCAGCTTGGATTCATTCTCTTCGTTGCATTCAGGTACACCTACCAAACATAGATTAGGTCTTTTCACATAGTCCCTTATATCTTGGAGACTTTCCTCATTCCTTTTATCCTTTTTTCTCTAATCTTGTCTTCTCATTTTATTTCATTAAGTTGGTCTTTGACCTCTGATATTTTTTCTTCTGCTTGATCAATTTGGCTGTTAAAACTTGTGTATACTTTGCAAAGTTCTTGTGTTGTGTTTTTCAACTCTGTTAATTCACTTATATTCCTCTCTAAATTATCTATTCTCGTTAGCATATCGTCAAACCTTTTTTCAAAGTTCTCAGTTTCTTTGCATTGGGTTAGAACAAGTTCTTTTAACTCCCAGAAGTTTCTTATCATCCACCTTCTGAAGCCTACTTCTATTAATGGAACACATTCTCCATCAGGCCTTGTTCCATTGCTGATGAGGAACTGTGATCCCCTGTAGAGGGAGATGCGTTCTGATTTTGGGTATTCTCAGCCTTTTTAGGCTGGTTTCTTCCCTTTGTTATAAATTTATACATCTGTCGTCTTTGTAATTTCTGACTTTCTAATTAGGTTTCTACGTGGACGTCCAATTTGTTGATTTCCAGTGCCAGAATCTGAGCAACCCACTGTGCCAGCTAAAACAGTGGTGTTAAGATTGATGGTGCTTTTCTGACTGGGAATCTCCGGTCTGGCTTCGTTCTTGAGTCTGTCCTTCAATCAGCTGAATAGGTGACTCTGCCTTCCCAGAGCTCCAAATGTCAGCCAAAAGGGGACCCAGTCCTGTTTACTCTGCACCAAGAACTGCCACGCCGAAGTGCTGGCAAAACTGCCACGCCAGCCACAAGAGTAGTGCTGGTGACCCATGGGGCTCCTCTGCTGGGAATCTCCTGGTCCCTGAGCAACAAAAATTCGTTTGAAAGTGTGGTGTTCTCTCATTCTCTGTCCTTTCACTGGGAGCTACAATCCTGAGCTGCTAGTGATCAGCCATCTTGGATCTCTCTCCTCATGATAGTGAATTCTCATGAGATCTGATAGTACTATAAAGGGCTTCCCCCTTTACCCAGAACTCATTATCTCTCCTACCACTCGGTGAAGAAGTGCTTTCTGCCATGATTATATATTTCCTGAGGTCTCCCAAACCTTGCAGAACTGTGAGTCAATTAAACCTCTTTTTTAAAAAATAAATTACCCAGTCTCTGGTATTTCTTTATAACAGCATGATAATGCACTAGTATACATAGTTTTCAAGGTTTTTTTTCCCACTCTCTGGGTTGTGTATAACACTGCTGATTATTTCTTTTGATGTGCAGAAGCTTTTTAGTTTAATTAAGTCCCATCTATTTATTTCTGTTTTTGTTGCATTTGCTTTTGGTTTCTTGGTCATAAACTATTTTCCTAAACCGATATCTAGAAGAGATTTTCTAATTTTTTTTTCCCCTGGAATTTTTATGCTTTCAGGTCTCAGATTTAAGTTTTTGATCCATCTTGAGTATATTTTTATATTATGATGAGAGATGAGAATCCAGTTTCATTCTTCTACATGTGGCTTTTCAAGTATCCCAGAACCATTTGTTGAATAGGCTGTCTTTTTTGCCACTTTATGCTTTTGTTTGATTTGTCAAAGATCAGTTGACTGTAAGTATTTGGCTTTATTTCTGGGTTCTCTATTCTGCTTCATTGGTCTATATGAGTATTTTTATACCAGTACCATGCTGTTTTGATAATTATAGCCTTGTAGTATAGTTTGAAATCAGGTTAATGTGATGCCTCCAGATTTGTTCTTTTTGCTTAGTCTTGCTTTGGCTATGCAGGCACTTTTTAATTCCACATGAATTGTAGGTTTTTTTTTTCTTTTCTATTTCTGTAAAAAATGATGGTGGTATTTTGATGGGATTGCATTGAATTTGTAGATTGTTTTTGGAAGTATGGTCATTTTAACAATATTTATTCACCCCATCCATAGGCATGGGATGTATTTTCATTTGTTTGCATCTATGATTTTTTTTAGCAGTGTTTTGTAGTTTTCCTTGTAGAGATTTTTATCTCATTGGTTTGGTATATGTCTAAGTTTTTAATTTAATTTTTTTTGCAGGTTTCATAAAGGGGGCTGAGTTTCTGATTTGATTATCAGTTTGGTCTCTGTTGATTTATAGCAGTGCTATTGATTTTGTGTACATTGATTTTGTATCCAGAAACTTTACTGAATTCATTCTCAGATCTATAAGCTTTTTCAATGAGTCTTAAAGGTTTTCTAGGTATACAATGGTATCATCAGTGAACAGTGACAGTTTGATTTTTTCTTTACAGATTTATATGCCCTGTATTTCCCTCACTTCTGATTGTAGTACGTAGGACTTCTAGTACTATGTTAAATAAAAGTGGTAAAAGTGGGCAACCTTTTATTATTCCAGTTCTCAGGGGGAATGCTTTCAGCTTTTCCCATTCAGTATAATGTTGACTGTGGGTTTGTCATAGATAGATTTTATTATGTTGAGGTGTGTCTCTTCTATGAGGACTTTGCTGAGGGTTTTAATCATAAAGAGATGCTGAATTTTGTCAAATGCTTTTTTTGCATTTGTTGAGATGATTGTATAATCTTTCCATTTTAATTCTAATTCTGGAGCATATTTATTGACTTGCGTATGTTAAAACACCCCAGCATCCCTTGTATAAAACCCACTCGATTATGGTGTATTATTTTTTTTGATATGTTGTTGGACTTGGTTAGCTAGTATTCTGATGAGGATTTTTGCATTTATATTCATCTGTGATGTTGGTCTGTAGTTTTCTTTTTCTTTCCTTTTTCTGTTATATCTTTTCCTGGTTTGGTGTTAGGGTGATACTGACTTCATAGAATGATTTAGGGAGAATTCTCTCTTTTTCTATCTTTTGGAATGGTTTCAATCAGATTGGTACCAGTTCATCTTTGAATGTCTGGTAGAATTTAACTGTGAAACTGACTGATCCTGGACTTTTATTTATTGTATTTTTGTGACCTATCATATGGTCTATCTTGGAGAATGTTCCATATGCTTATAAAAAATGTATATTCCATAGTTGTTAAGTAGAATTTTCTGTAAATATATGTTATGTCAATTTGTTCTAGGGTATTATTTAAGTCCATCATTTCTTCATTGACTTTCTGTCTTGACAACTTGTCTAGTGCTGTCAGAGGAGTATTTAAGTCCTCTATTATTATTGTATGGTCATCTATCTTATTCCTTAGGTCTTGTAATAATTATTCTACAAATTTGGGAGCTCCAGTTTTATGTGCATATATATTTAGGATTGTGATAGGTTCCTGTTGGATGAGTCTTTTTATCATTATGTAATGTTTCTCTTTGTCTTTTTTAACTGTTGTTGCTTTAAAGTCTGTTTAGTCCAATATAAGAATAACTACTCTTTCCTTTTGTTTCCATTTGCATGGAATATCTTTTTCTACTCCTTTGCCTTAAGTTTATGTGAGTCTTTATATGTTACATGAGTCTCTTGATGACAGCAGATACTTGGTTGTGGGTTTTTTATCCATTCTGCAATTCTGTATCTTTTAAGTGGAGCATTTAGGCCATTTACAATTCAACATTAGTAGTGAGATGTAAGGTACTATTTTATTCATAGTTCCCTGAATACCTTGTTTCCTCCCATTGTGTTATTGTTTTATAGGCCTTGTGAGATTTATTCTTTAAGGAGGTTTTATTTTGGTGTATTTTAAGGTTTTGTTTCAAAATTTAGAACGCCTTTTTGCAGTGCTGGCTTGGTAGTGGCATATTGTCTTAACATTTGTTTGTCTGAAAAAGGCCTTATCTTTTCTTCAGTTATGATGCTTACTTTTGGTGGATACAAAACTCTTGGTGGCTGACCATTATTTTCTTTAAGGAGGCTAAGTCGAAAACCCCAATTTTTTTCTGGCTTGTAGGGTTTCTGCTGAGAAATTTGCTGTTAATCTCATAGGCTTTCCTGTATAGATTACCTGATGCTTTTTCCTCACAGCTCTTAAGATTCTTTCCTCTGTCTTGACTTTAGATAATGTGATGACTGTGTGCCTAGGTGATGATCTTTATTTAATGAACTTTCAGGGTTTTTTTGAGCTTCTTGTATTTGGATGTCTAGTTCTCTAGCAAGACGAGGAAAGTATTCCCTCAAATATGTTTTCCAAATTTTTAGATTTCTCTTCTTTCCCGTGAATACTAACTATTCTTGCATTTGGTTGTTAAACATAATTCCAAATTTTTTGAAGACTTTGCTCATTTTTTAAAATTATTATTATTATTATTATTATTATTATTTTCATTGAGTTAATTTGAAAGCCTTGTCTTCAAGCTTTGGAGCTCTTTCTTCCATTTGGTCTATTCTATTGTTGAAAGTTTCTAGTGTATTTTGCATTTCTGTAGTTGTTCTTTAGTTCCAGAAATTGTGATTGTCTTTTTTTTATGATATCTATTTATCTGGAGACTTTGTCATTAATATCATATATATATATATGTATATATATATATTAATTTTTTTAAGTTGGTTTTTATCTTTCTCTTCTACCTCCTTGACTAGCTCAGTAATTAACCTTCTGAAATCTTTATCTGGAAATCCAGATATTTCTTCTCAGTTTGTATTGATTGGTGAAGAGCTATGCAATCTTTTGAGGGTGTAATGAAATGTTGTTTTATCATATTGCCAGAAATACTTTTCTGGTGCCTTCTCATTTGTGTAGACTGTTTCAGTGAAAAGATCTAAAGCTCAAGAACTGCTGTTTAGATTATTTTTTGTTGTTGTTCCATGGGGTAATTCCTCGATGTGGTGCTTTCCTTCTTCCCCTAGGGATGGGACTTCCCAAAAGCCAGACTGCAGTGATTGTTACTGCCTTTCTGGGTCTAGTCACCCAGTTGGACTACTGGGCTCTGGGCTGATGCTGGAGAATGTCTACAGAGTCCCATGGATACTAACATCTTTGCTTGTGTAGGTGACACAGGAGTGAAATATACTCTGTGGGAGTCCTTGGTTATAGTTTTGTTTAGTGCATTGGTTTTCTTGAATGCTGGCTATGGTAGCAGTGAAGTTTAACTCTCAAGAGGAGTTAAAGGGGGATTTAGGTTTGCTCTATGTTGGTTAAGAAAAGTACTGGGGTTTACCAGGCAATGGGTGGAGCCATACAGTGCCTAAGAGCTTATGTCTTTTGTATTTTGCTACCAGGGCAGGTAGATGAAAACTACCAGTTAGCAGCAGGGTTAGGCATGTCTGAGTACAGACTCTCTTTGGGTGGGGCTTGCTGTGGCCACTGTGGAGACAGAGGATGGTCAATAGAGTTGTGTTCTTAGGGGGATTATGACTGCCTCTGCTCCATCATATAGATTGTCACAGAAGTGGGGGTAAGCCAGCTGTGACAAGCCTCATCCAGAGCCAGTCTCAGCAAGACCAGACTCCAGTCTCACTCCCACTGTGCATCACCAATAGCACAAAGTTTATACCCAGGTAGCTGGTACACAGGGCTGAGCTCTTGCTCCAGGCTACAAGCTTTCCTGCTGAGAAAGCAAGAACTCTTCAGAGCTTATCCTTCTGCTGTCTGCACTGTCAGCTGCAGCTTCTGTGCTCATATCTGTATTTCCCATTCAGTCCCCATTCCTGGCTTCAGCTCAGGAAAAATTGTGCTTAGTCAAAGTTACTACAAAATTCATCTAGAATCTTCCTTCACCCTGTGGCCCCACCCTAATTCTGCTGGCTGCCTTACTCAAGGAATCCCATGAGATAAGGCCAGGAATGGCTTCCCTGTGTTTGAGCTGGGGACTTGGAATGCCAACAGGGGTTTTCTCACTGCTTCTTCTACTTTTATATTTCACTCAGCTCCCTAAACCCATTTCAGCTCTAAATAAGGTTAAATCTTTGTCTTGTGGTCTGTATTTTCAGGTTTTCCAGTGGAAATGTTTGTTTGGAGGCAGGCTTTACCCCATCTCACACTTTACAAACTTACAGTTGTTAGCTGTCTCGTAAAGTTTGCAGCAGCAAGCCCCTTCTTTCAAAAGATCTGTGAATTCTTTTGGTTTTCCTGGTACGTTCCTGCAGTGGTTCTTCGAGCAAAAGTTCACAATGTGAGTTTCCACACATTGTTCTGTCTGTCCAAGTGGGAGCTTCACATTAGTCCTGTCTCCTATCTGCCATTTTCCTCACAATGTATACATATTTTCAAACATTGTTGCACATAAAAATATATACAATTTTCATCAATTAACAAAACAAAAACTAGTAATTGTTCATTCTTTCTCTGCCTTTTGAGATGTATATCTTTCTAAAAGCCTCTTAATAGTTTTATAACCTAGTAATGTCTTTCCCAGAGACATGGGAACTATCCTCTTGAAATGTAAGCATTATGTAAACATTAAGGAATTAGCATCCTTATTTCCCAGTTTCTGTAGAAGTGTAGAAGTCTAACTTCATGAGTCCTCTGACAAATTGCAAAACTATCACCTGTCATACAAATATGAGAAGTTTATCTTTCCTTAATATGATAATTGTAGAGTTTGGATCTGTTTCCCTGCACGAATCTCGTATTGAATTTTAATCCCCAGTGTTGGAGGTAGGGCCTGATGGAAGGTGATTAAATCATGAGGTTAGATTGCTCATAAATGGTTTAACAACATCCTCTGGTACTATTCTTGTGATCCTCAGGGAATTCTTATAAAATCTGGTTGTTTAAAAGTGTGTGGTACCTCTATCCTCTCCCTCTTGATCCTGCTTTCACCATGTGACATGCCGGCTCCTCCTTTACTTTCTGCCATGATTGTAAGCTTCCTGAGGCCTCCCTAGAAGCCCAGCAGATGTTGTCACCATGCTTCCCACAATTTGCAGCTACAGGAAGGGCTGGAGGTTATTATGTTAAGTGAAACAGAAAAACAAATACTACATGATCTCACTTATATGCGGAATCTAAAGAAATTGAACTAATAAAGCCTGCAGAACCATGAGCCAATTAAACATCTTTTCTTTATAAATTACATAGTCTCAGGTATTTCTTTATAGTAATACAAGAATAGCCTAACACATCAATTAACTAACATAGGTGGGAACCCAGATTACCAGGTGAGTTTAGGATAAACTATGTGACAAAACAGTGTTGTTAAGTTCTTTTGCTTGTATGTAATAGGTTATATCTACTTGGCTACATAAAAGGATGTGGTTTCTTAATGTCTTTGCAATCTCTTACAGGATTGCCTATAATACACAGCAGATTTTGGTTTAATGTTTATTCAACAATAAACGTTTCTTCTATTTTCTGCTATTGTAGAGAAATTTTATTTTTGGGGAATATTTTGTTTTTAATTATATTTCCAAACAATAGCAAAGATACCCCCGCTTATTGGGAGTTTCTTAATTAAGATATTATTACACATTGTTGGAGTTTGGGGTAAAGTGGCTCTTGAAGTTTTTTTATTTTATATTTTAAGCTGTGGAACCCTTTCTTTAAATGAAATCTGATGTAGAGCCCCAGAGTATAAAACCATGAAAAGATCAGCCATCCTAGCTGAACATGTGTAGCAGGGTCTCCAGCCAGTTACCTGCCCACATCCTGCCTTCACTCTACAACCCCCAGAACCAATTTAGGGAAACCTGGGAGGTTTAGCCCAACAGTGTCTATTCTCACCATGCAAATAATCTTTCTTTCTCTTTTGCCTGCACTCTCCTCTGCATTTCCATCTTGCTTCACTTTCATTAGGTCTCACTTTAAACTGGGCCACAGACAGTCAAAACCACAATTTGTGTGACTCTTGCCAGATTATAGATGCATTCTACCCAATATTAGCTAATCCTCACCCCAGCCTTTTGAAATGGGTATCTATTATTCTTTCCATTTTACAGATGAGGAGAGGTTCAAAGATGCTGAAAGATATGCAAGTGACCTTGCGTGCATCTTTCTTCCCACACTCTCCACATTGTATTATAATTGCCGGTCTGTTTTGTCAGTCTCTGTCTCACTACTCTGTGTGCTTCTTGTGAGCAGGGACATATTTCCTTCACCTTGGTGCCCACTCTGCCTGACATAGTGCTAGACACACACTAAATATTCATAAAATGAATAAACGCACATAATGTCGCACAGCAGGGGCAAAAGCAAAGCTGTTATGGGAATCTCTGGCTGTTTGATCCCACAGTCTCTATTCCTTGTGTTGTCCTTCTGAAGGACAGCTCTGCAGCTGGAGCATGAACTAATGGAGGTATACAGAGTGTGTGGAGAGGAAAATAAGCCATCTTTCTTGCATAAGCTAAAGCTTCCAATATATCACACATTTTCACTGTTCTGTGTTTGCTCTATTACTCAGAGTGAACAAATACATCACTCGATAGTGGTGAGGGATGGTACAGAGAATGTTGCGCTTAATTTATCCTGCCAGCCTTCAGAGACCATGGAAGTCACAGGTGCCATTGTTGATATTTAATCTGCTTCAAATCAGGGTGGCTGCCATCTACAAATGAGATGGTTTCGTACACACATTTCTCTTGGCGTTAGTGCTTTGGCAGTTTAAAAGACCAACCTTGTTCCCAGAAAAGATGCACTGTCCTAATAAAAAGGATCTAGATAGATTTGGCTTTCCTGGGAGCTAATGTTGGCTCTTATGAAGTTGCAGTCTCTTGAGTTTCTCTTCAGGGTGAGACAGTATTATATTGCATATAGATTTTGAGTCCGATACACTTAATTTTGGAGCTAGGATCCCCCACTCATTTGAATGACACTGGGGATGTACCCAATTCTGTGGACTTCAGTTTCCCATCTGTAAATCAGGGATAATAACACCTATGTCATAAAATTTGTGAGAGGATTAAATAAAATGGTGCATATTAAGGGTTAGTATAGTTCCAGGTGCATAGCAAACCCAATATAAAGCTTTCTTACTTTTACCCACTAGGTCTAATTGAGGGTGTTTTGAGCCTGGGAAGGGGAACTGAATTCTGTTCTTGATTGGAGGAGGAACAGGCCAGAAGGGATGGGCCAGCATGAGGAGACCTCCGAATCTTCAGACTGGCTACTGTGCATGGGGGAAGCAAGCACTCAAGCTTTTTTCCCCATCTTCTTTTATAATTTTTGTTCCTAAATTTTTAATTATTTAATAAAAAGAGATGGAGTCTCACTATGTCGCCCAGGCTGGCCTTGAACTCCTGGTTTCAAGCTATCTTCCCACCTCCGTCTCCCAGAGTGCTGGGATTATAGATGTGAGCCACCACACCCAGCATTGGTCCCTTTTAAAACTACTTTCAAAGTTATGGGCTTTTCCTTATAATCAGAAAAAGGAGACTGGATGCTTTGGATCCACCTTAGAAGAGTTTGGGTCTCCAGTGACTCCTCACAGGATTTGGACCTTTTCAGATTTCTTCTCAATTGCAGTCCCCTAGAAAAGCTCTACCTTCCAAGGGGAGAGGTTTATATTAAAAAGCACATGTGTGGGTAAAGGGGCTCAAGGAAGTAGGTCCAAATCCCAGCTCTGTCACCTAATCCCAAGGTGAGTGTGAGGAGTTGGCTTCTGGACTCTAATTGCCCCTTGGCAAAACCCCTTCCTCAGTTTATAGTACCTGGATGGTTCAGTATCATCATTTTGAATCCTTTGCTGCTCATTTGTATATCCTTGAAAAGACTTACCTAAAAGAAGCTGGGATCAAACATATGGCATCTATTCAGTCTGTTGTGCCTGCTCCTCCTCACATTGTGATCCTCACTGTCAGGCATCTTACTTTCAGTGTCTACTCACACAAGAGAGACACTATGCTAAACCCTTTAAATGCATTATCACATATAAAACTATCTATAGACTCAGCAGGTACACACGAATATACCTATTGTGAAGATAAGAAAACTTACCTTGAAGAGGCTCAGAGAGGTTAAACTTTTTTTTCAGTCATACAGCCAGCAAGAATTGGAAAAAGGATTCAAAACAAGGGACCAGATCTACAATACAGATTTTGACATTGAGCATTTTAGTTTTTTTTTTTACAATTTTCCTAGATCTGATCCAAACTAAATCTAAAATGTCTCCCTGGCATAAATTCAGTTTTCCCCCTAAATCCAAGGGTACATATTTCATAGATTACCAATCCTAAAGGTTCGGAAGCATCTGGTCACCTTTGTAGTATTAGTGTTTAAGTATCTCTGCTTAGGATAAAATGTGCTGAGTCTCAATGAATCTACCAGGACACCAAGAAGCATGAAGCTTCTCTTAGCTTTTTCCCACTCAAGGAAAGCCAGTTTTGCTTGGAACACTTGTAAAAAAGTCTGTGCATCTTTGGGAAAATGACTTTGCCTCTCTGAAGCTATGTCCAATTCTTATAAAATATGGATAATTATATCTGTTCCATCCATGTGTTAAAGCATGTGAAAATTATTTGTAAACTCTTGTTTTTCACAAATTTTATGGATAAAAGGTGATGAATAAGGTACCTCATATGGAAGAAGCAGATAGCTAAACAAATATAAATAATCAAGTATGGTTGTGGCTGTAACTTAAAAGCAACAGGGGTGGATGGGTGAAGTTTAGGAAAGACTTTTCTGAATAAGATTATACCATTGCTAGGAGTTAATCAGGAAAATAACATTCAAAGTAGCAAGAGGAAAGAGCTTTGGTTCCTCCTCTATCCATGAGAATAGTGGCACTCTCTCACATTATTAAATTTAGCAGAATGCCATGCATAGACGAGGTGTTTGAGAGACAGTGGCAAAAATCAAACACATACATAAGAACAAAAACACAAATTTCTATTTTGGATAAATGTGCACATCAAGTCCATTGTCTGACCATTCGTTTGACCAAAGTATCTCATCTGCAATGGTGGGATGGGCTGAGCAGGAGGCAGAGGATATATGTGAGTAAGGAAGGCAAAGAGGAAGTTCTCACACAACCTACCATTCTCCTGGGATAGTGGCTGCTGGGGGAAAGAGGCAAGCTTCTTATACTAAAGGGAAAGTCTTCATCATGGAGCTGCTATGAGGATTTAATGCATTTAAAAGTCCGTAGCACAGTCTTGGCACATGGTTAAAGTTCACTAATTGAAATTATTATTTTAAAACAAGATTAACAGATGATTCTGTGAAAACACTGCTGAGTGAGTGCCTCATTCACCCAAGGGAAAATTTCATACTTTCTCTCTTAACTTGATTGATTTTATTTTATTGTGGTAAGAACACTTAACATGAGATCTACCCTCTTTATTTGTATTTTATCAAGGCTAATGGGCTAGGAGTCTAAATGAAAAAAACCCTAATTTCTAGAACTTGTAGAATCTCAGTTCAAATATTTACACTATTTACATCCTTGAAATTTCAACTGTGTGATTTGAGTTTCCAGTTCTTGGCTTTATCCCTTCAGGCACATGACAGATACAGTAGGACCTCTGTCTCAGCATGGATAACTGAAGAGTTGTTCTTGGATATCTATTTTTTGGCTCTTTTCAGAGTCTAAGTGGTGGGAGGGAGGCTTTCTGGTGGTAACTACACCCACCGGACAGTGGTGAGGCCCTGAGAGGCATCCTTTGCTGCTGCCTTTCCTATTATTGGGGAAAATGGCACTGGCTTTAGACAAGGCGTAATTAGGTCTCTCATGGTCCTAATGTTTTCTTCAATTATCCCAGGAATGAATGCTTTGAAATTCTATCCCATGCCATGGTTGATGGTAGTGAGTCTGAGAGCTCTCAATGTGTTTCCTTCCTTTGGGAGAGAAAGGCTTGGAAAACATACCTCTTCTCTGCATCAGTTGGTACAAAGGAACAAAGCCAGCCACCCTCCTTCCCACAGAGTGGGGGATAAAACCAAATGTGTGTGCTGGGGAGAAAAATGAAAAATGCCTGTTATTTTCTTCAGGCTGGAAAATGATGTATGTTCCTGAGGGTAACCTGCTACCTCGGAATTAGTCATTCGGCATCATGTTCTCTCTGCTGCTTGAAGTGCCTCATTTTAAAAATGTTAGATTTTTCCCCCTCTCACTTAACTGTAGGAACATTAAATGCACAACTTTATCAAAATGACACAAGATATATGTTTCTGCCAACAGCAACAGGAGAGGATTAACAATTCAAATGGGAATGAGTAAAAGTTTTTCTCAGACGATGGGAAGAAGAAAAGTTTGATTGGGGATACTGCATTTTCCCCAGCCTGATGCACACTATTACACACTTGGCATCTCTGAGGTCTGCATGGGGGAAAATTTTTATTTTTAAGGGGAATAAGGTCTATTTCATATTATTTTGTTCTGTCGCTTTGAGATCAAGACTAGTTGTACACATTTGTAGTGTGTATGACGGTATGGATATCTCAAAAAATAGACATCACTTGCAGAGTGGCTGCTGCCTGAATTTGGTCAGGGCTAATACTTCTAGCCATTATCTAATAAAGGGCCAGAAAGCCAGTATTAAATAAAACTGGGAAAAGGAAGGTCAGTGTGAGGGTGTGAAGCTAATATGGTTTGGCTGTGTCCCCACCAAAATCTCATTTTGAATTGCCATATGATATGGGAAGGACTCAGTGGGAGATCATTGAATAATGGGGGCAGGTCTTTCCTGTGCTGTTCTTATGATCATGAACAAGTCTCATGAGATACGTTGATTTAACAAGGGGGAGTCTCTGAGAACAAGTCTCATGAGATACGTTGGTTTCAAAATGGGGAGTCTCCGTGCACAATCTCTCTTTTGGTCTGCTGCCATCCATGTAAGATGTGACTTGCTTCTCCTTGCCTTCTGCCATGATTGTGAGGCCTCCCAGCCATGTGGAACTGTAAGTCCAATAAACCTTTCTTTTGTAAAGTTCCCAGTCTCAGGTATGTCTTTATCGGCAGCATGAAAATGGACTAATGCAGGAGCTCTGGGAGATGAGGGCATGAGAGGGAAAGGATCTCTGTGGGGTTAAATTGCACATAAAAAATTTGTGTTAGATTCAGTTGCTCTCCATTTGCTTGGTAAATCTTCTTCCATCCCTTTATTTTGAGTCTATGTGTGTCTTTGCATGTGAGAAGTGTCTCTTGAATATAGAAAACCAATGGTTCTTGACTTTTTTCCAGTTTGTACATCTGTGTCTTTTGATTGGGGCATTTAATTCATTTACATTTAACAGTAATATTGTTATGTGTGAATTTGATCCTGCCATTTTGTTACTGGTTGGTTGTTTTGCCTGTTGGTTGATGTAGTTTTTTTCATTGCATCATTGGTCTTTACCATTTGGTTCTTTTTTTTTCAGTGGCTGGTATCGATTGTTCCTTTCGGTGTTTAGTGCTTCCTTCAACTTCTTGTAAGGCAATTCTGGTGGCAACAAAATCTTTCAGCAATTGCTTGTCCATAAGGATTTTATTTCTCCTTTACTTAGGAAGCTTAGTTTGACTGGATATGTAATTCTAGGTTGAAAGTTCTTTTCTTTAAGGATGTTGAATATTGGCCCCCACTCTCTTCTGGCTAGTAGGGTTTCTGCTGAGATATCTACTGTGAGTATGATGGGATTCCCTTTGTGGGTGACCTGACCTTTCTCTCTGGCTGCCTTTTTTCCTTCATTTCATTCCTGGTACATTTGACAATTATGTGCCTTGGGATTGCTCTTCTTGATGAGTATCTTTGTGGTGTTCTTTTTATTTCCTATATTTGAATGTTGGTCTGCCTTGCTAGGCTGGGGAAGTTCTCCTGGCTAATATCCTGAAGAGTGTTTTCCAGCTTGGATTTATTCTCCCTGTCACCTTCAGGTACAATGATCAAGCATGTATTAGGTCTTTTCACATAATCCCATATTTCTTGGAGGCTTTGTTCATTTCTTTTCACTCTTTTTTCTCTTTTCTTGCCTTCTTATTTTATTTCATTGAGTTGATCTTCAATCTCTAATATTCTTTATTCTGCTTGGTCAATTAGGCTATTGAAACTTGTGTATGCTTTGTGAAGTTCTTGTGCTGTGTTTTTCAGCTCCATCAAGTCATTTATGTTATTCTCTAATCTGGTTATTTTAGTTAGCATTTTGTTTAACCTTTTTTCATGGTTTTTAGTTTCTTTGCATTGGGTAGAACATGTTCCTTTGCTCAGAGAAGTTTGTTATTACCCACCTTCTGAAGTCTCTTTCCGTCAATTTGTCAAACTCATCTCCATCCTGTTTTGTTCCCTTGCTAGTGAGAAGTTGTGATCCCTTAGTGTGGGGGAGGCATTCTGCTCTTTGATGGTTTCATCCTTTTTGCGCTGGTCTCTTCCCATCTTCTTGGACTTATCTATTTGATCTCAGGGAGTTGCTTGGAGAGGCAGCCTTTTCCTTTGTCTGCCTGCAGACGCGCTGCTGGGCTGCCACGGATTCAGTGGAGCTGCTGGGTGTATTTTCTGTGTCTTTTGTTTACTCAGGGAGATTAGGCCCCTCTCTGCAGTGGTGGCTGCCCTTCCCCGAGCTGAGCTTGATCATTCTGGGTTGAGCTCAAACTGATGTGCTGGCTGCAAAACTCTCAAGCGAAAGGGCTTCAGCTTGCTGCACTTTGTGGGGTAAGGACCCACCTAGCTATATAACCTGATTCACTGCTTTCAGTTACCCTTCTTTCGGGGGCGGGTAGCTCTGTCCTGCAGGCTTTCTTGGTGTTAGCCAATACTTGCATTTAGATCTGTTCTGACAACCCCTGTCACCTGCCAGAGTTCCTGCTCAGCTCTGTTCAGGTAACTCATGGGTGCTTTTGTGCCCAGCAAAGATCTCCTGTTCTGTGGGTTGTAGAGGGCCTGGGTGAAGCACAGTATCTGAACCAGAATCCCGGAGGGAGAGAGCCCCTGATCATGGATCAGTTGCATGCACTTTCTGGGTGGAGCAGTACCCACCCTGTCTCAATTTGCTCTCTTTGGGTTATACCCACTGTCCAACCAGACCCATTAAAATGAACCTGGTACCTCATTTGAAACTGTGGAGATCACTCAGCTTCTGTGTCTCTTTCACTGGGAACTGCATTCTGGAGCTGTTTCTATTTGGGCATCTTGCAGCCCTCCCCTCTGCATCAACTTCTTAAGCAGAAGTGGCTTTGATGCTCAATTTTTCAACCCCCATGTAATCAACACTACCTCATTTTCTGCCACCAGAGAGTGAGATTGATTGTAGTTGAGCCACTGATGTTGAGGAAACTCATATCATGGGGTCGACAGACCATCCTCTAGACAACAAGTAAGAAGAAAATTCCTCCCAGAGGAAGAGTACAGAAATGATAAACTTGACCCAGTAAGAATTATGGGAGATTTCAGAGATTTCAGAGGAGGGGTAATTCTGGGTACAATCTGGTGTTGGCCACTTGGGTTAGCCTTTCACTTCTCCAATCTCAGGACATGTGAATCTCTCACTTGCTCAATGGATTCTAGGCACATCTCTAGAATATATCAAGTTTTTTCTTCACTCACAGCTTCTATAACTTACTGCTCCTTTCCCCTGGAACCTTTGCTACATGATCCTCTTAAGACTAATTCTTGAGGGTTAGGGTGGAGCTCAAATGTTGCCTCTTGAGGAAGGATTTCCTTCCTTTACCATCTAAAAAGCCACACTCCTCTCACTCATCCTTCTCTCTATCACATTTATATGTTTTGTTTTATTATTGGTTTCATTATTCTCTGAAATGACCTAATTTACTCTTTTATTTGCTTGCTATTTGTCTCTTCCACTTGGATTCAAGTTCCACCTGAATAGGAACATTGTTTGTTGCTATGTCCCCATCACCTAGAAAAGGGCCAGGTGCATAGTAGAAACAGAGTGAGTATATGTTGAATTAATAAATAAACTAGGAGTCCTGTGGATCACAACTCCAAAATGGCGCATGTCTTAACCTCTCATACCTCCCCTGAAAGCAGAGACTGGGGGAAAACTGGTATGCAGAGGGTTTAGGGATGTGATCCTAGAAAGCAGGCATGAGAAGCAGGAGTGAAAACAGGGGAGATGGGGGAGGACTTAGAACAGGTGTTACTGAGTTAGCCACTGCTACAATCAACTGGTAATTGACTGAAAGAGTTTCTGAGGAACTGGATAAAATAAACCTCAGAAATGTTCATCTAAAAGAGGAAGGGGAAGTGATAATGCATTGGCAAGTATGATCCATTCTTTGGCCAGCAGTTGCCCCAAGGAACATGAACTCTTCCGTATTTTGCATGACACATGAGTGCGTGCCCAGTGGTTCTATGAGGGATCCCAGGGAGTAAAAGGTGAGAAATATAAACTGAGATGAAGCACTGTCAGGTGATACTGTTTAAAGCTGGTTGAGGCGTGCCTTGGTCTGGTCCCTGCCATGGCGGGAGAAAAGATGAGGCCAAGGGGATTTAAGTAATGCACAAGAGGTATCCAAAGTTCATTTCAAACTCTAGCCCCTTTGAGAAGTAATCATTAAATTATTTCTCTAGCCATCACTTGACACTATTGCATGCATTCTTGCTCACCTGAAGGGATCAGGCATAGTATGTCCTCAGGTTCATTCCCTAATATACTTGCTCCACACCTCCATTTGGTGGTTTTCAGCTGGTCTTGATGCTTTGGCTCCCGCAGGGCATGGAAACTCAGTTTTCTCTTCTCTGACCATTTTAACCAATGGCAGGCACTATTAATAACTTTGGACCTACTATTTCTTGGCATCTGGCACCAGAATCCAGGCTCATGATTTCCTAAAGTCTTTCAAAAAGTGCAGGTGGGTGTATTCTTGTCTCTATCTCTTCCTATCTTCTCTCCCAGGGTCCCTGTAGAGCTTTGTAGATGACTAGTTAGCTCTCAGAACAGAATGATGTATTTTGCAGAGGAGTTTACAGAATCATTGTCAAAACGTGTTCTTTCTACAATCTGGAAGAAAATTGCAAAGATGCAAGATGCAATATATTTTTGACACTGCAGTTTGTTGAGTAAAGTTTTTTTTTAATTCCCCCCTACCTAGACACATGATACATTAGATAACTTATTTCTTCTAGTCCCTCAGTGTACAATATGATAACCATTCCTTGACAGCAAGCAACATGCTATTTTTTTTTGGCATGTGTTTTGTCAAAATATGTTTCCCTGGGAGATTCTCCTGAGCCTCAGATTTTTATTTTTAGGGTATTTTTTTACTGACATCCCTAATTCTACCTGAAATGTTTGAAGTCATCTGGGGGCCTTCAGAACATATAGAGGGAAATGGATGCTTTATAGATCTTAGAATACCTGTGGACCTGAGATCCAATAATATCCCCCATTCTCCACTCAATAACTCCCATTATAGTCTCACTTTCAGGATAGGATCTGACTCATTTATCTGGAGGAAGCTCTGGGCTTAGTGATAGGTATTAAGAATAGCAGTGGACTATCATTGCAGTTGCTCCCCAGTGCCCTCAGTATAACATCCAGACATTTTTCTGTGTTTAAGTTTTTTCATTTGTAACCTTTATTTACTTATGTAGCCTTAACTTTTCTTGTTACTCACTTTGCACTCTAACCTTTAGCTGGACCATGTGGATTTTTTCAAACTTCCCATGTTCTCTCTTCTCAGCATTTTCTTATGCTCCTCTTCATCTCAGTAATTAGTCTTCTTCCTCCACCCATGTTATTGAGTCTCCAATTTTAGTTCTCCTATTGTGTCTTGCTTCCATAGATTTTATTCTTTCTTTGTTTCAAAACAGAATCTCAGGGAACTTGACCTTAAGGGCAATATTTTAACCATTGGCTTAGAAATTAGGGTCAAGTATAAAAGAAGCCCCTAGCGTTTCATCTATTATATAAGGTTTAAGTAATAGATGTCTCATATTTAGTTCAAGGGTTGGCAATTTTTACTACAAAGAATCAGAGAGTAAATATTTAGGCTTTATAGTACCAATACTGTCTCTGTCACATTATCTTTTTTTTCCCCACAATCTGAGAAATGTAAATATCATTCTTACATTTTAGGCTTTGGAACACATTTGGTTCACAGGTAAACTACAGCTTTAAAGCTAAGAGTTAGTCCCCTAACTGTTGGGACTCTAGCTACTAGTACTGTAGATAATAAAGCATTAAAATATTGCTAAGGCTCCCATGAAACTGTGAACAAATAGCTGCTGTTAGCAGTGAACCTGCATTTTCAGGCTCTATTATCTTCACATTTGATAATGTCTCAGCAGCTTACTAGAGGATGTTGGTTGTTATTACAATGCTGAGGAAAATTGGAAGAAAGTGTGCTTAATTATATATAAAACTTTGTAAAGGATTATTCCTTTGAACTAATATTAAGTGGTCTTGTAACATTTACCTAAAATGTTGATGGGCCTCATGTGGTTAATGTACTTAACCAAGTTTCTGTTTTCTGGAAGCATTTCTGTTTTTGCTTTCTTATTTTGGCTCCCAAGAAGAGACAATGATTCAGGCAAATGAAGAGGAGTTAGTACTTTGAAGCCCAGAAGGTCATAATGGAGACCATTCTTATTGTATGACTGTGGCAAGGATTGATAAGCTAGCCATTGAATGTCAGCACCAGAAGGTAACTTAGTCACTATCTGGTTGGAGAAAATGAAGCTCAAATTTAAAAATGAGTGTCTGGCTGAGCTGGAACTGGGGTCTGGGCTCCACGAATCCCAGGCCTGGGTCCCTTACACCTCTCCAGACTCTCTTAAGTATTTTAGACACTATTATTAAGCCTGGTGTTTTTTAACGTGTGTCTGCAAATGTCTTAGCCTGTTTCATAACAAACACAATGCTCAGAATTTCACTTCTTCCTCATGCAGTCTCCCTCAAACAGACTTAACCGTGTTAAATTGAATTAAATTTGGCCTAAAATTGCCTCCATCCATATTTAAAATTTAGACTAAAGATTCTCTGTACACAGTGAACTGTAACCTAACTTGATGTGTAAACAGACTGTAATATACTTTGTATAAGCAGTTGAGTCCCAGCCAATCATAGCGGCTGAGTTTCAGTCAATTACAGGCAGCCAACTGTTCAAACCAGGTTCAGATAAGGCAAACGCCAGCTGTCAGCAATCCAGCTGTTTCTGCAATTCACTTCCATTTCTGTACTTCGCTTTCCCTTTTCTGTTCATAAATGTTACAGAACCATGTGTCAGCCCTACAGTCTCTCTCAACCTATTCTTCTTCTGGAGACTGCCTGCTACTTGAATCATTCTTTGCTCAATTAATTTGCTAAATTTAAGTTTAATTTGCCTAAAGTTTTTTCTTTTAGCAACCCAAAATCAGGCTACTCAGTTCCTACACAGAGGTGCTCCACTGACACTTGTCCTGACAGAGTGGACCCTGTCAAGTTATATTTCCCCTAAGGAGCATGACAATTGGGCTTTAGTTCTGAAATCAAAGGAGCTACAGATGGCTACTCATGGTGTTGGCCTTTACTCTGCTATGTGCCTGCTCTATCTTATTCTGACTTAATGGGTAATGTCACTCTCTATTATACATTCATTAAGGGAAGGCCAGCATCTGATTGTGTGGTGGATTATACCAGATTCACAGAACTCTACACATTAATCTGGTTCATTAGTAGAAATCAAATAACTGAAGCTCCTCTTGGTGAAAAGTTTGGTGCTTCTCCAGATAAAGTAGCAAGGTGCAATGGGGAGAAGGGGATGGAGCAGGAGATTAAAGCCCTCAGCTGGGTGAATGGGCTTTGACTCATCTGCCCAGAAACAAAGTGCTAGAGGATGAAATAGAGTCAGACTATGTCACTAGACAATGTGGGTTCATGCCATTGGCTCTATTAAAACAAGGGACAAGATGGAATAGAGAATTTTTAAATAGTTTACCTGGAAGAACATTCTTGTTCATTTATTCTGGATACTGTTATTTAATTGGCTAGAGAGCATAAAATCCCTCCCTCCCTCCCTCTCGCCCTTCCTTCCTTCTGTTTTTCTTCCTCTTTTCTTCCTTCCCTCTCTCTTTCTTTCTCTCTGTTTTTCTCCCTCTCTCTTTCTTTCTCTTTCATGATAGGATATCTATTTTTGGTTTGTCCTATTAAAGCCAATTACAATTATAGAACAAAATTATGACTCTGTTTTCAGAGTGCATTGTGTCCTCTGCAATTCTATTCTATTATTATTTAAATGTCCTTTTAACTTCACACTCTCTCTGTGTCTAGGTGATATGGTTTGTCTGTGTCCCTACCCAAATATCACCTTGATTTGTAGTTCTCATGATCCTTACATGTCCTGGGAGAGATCCGGTGGGCAGTAATTGAATCATGGGAATGGTTATGCTCATGTCATTCTCATGATAGTGAGCTCTCCCAAGATCTGTTGGTTTTATAAGTAGTTTTCCTCCTTCACAGAGCACTTCTCTCTCCTGCTGCCTTGTGGAGAAAGACGCGTTTACTTCCCCTTCTGCCATGATTGTAAGTTTCCTGAGGCCTCCACAGCCATGCTGAACTGTGAATCAGTTAAACCTTTTTCCTTTATAAATTACTCAGTCTTGGGTATGTCTTTATTAGCAGTGTGAGAATGGTCTAATATAGTAAATTCATACCACAGAGATTGGGGTACTGCTATAAAGATACCTGAAAATGTGGAAGAGACTTTGGAGCTGGGTAACAGGCAGAGGTCAGAACAGTTTGAAGGGCTCAGAAGATAGGAAAATGTGGGAAAGTTTGGGATTTCCTAGAGACTTGTTGAATGCCTATAATCAAAGTGCTGATAGTGATATGGACAACGAAGTCCAGGCTGAGGTGATCTTAGATGGAGATTAGGAACTTCTTGGGAACTGGAGCAAAGGTGAGTCTTGCTATGTTTTAGAAAAAAAGACTGGTGGCATTTACCCCTGTCCTAGAGGTCTGTGTAATTTTGAACTTGAGAGAGATGATTTAGGGTATCTTGTGGAAAAAAATTTAAGTGCAAAGTATTCAGGAGGAATCAGAGCATAAAAGTTTGAGAAATCTGGAGGCTGATGATGCAATAGAAGAAAAATAAAACATTTTCTAGGAAGAAATGTAAGCCTGAAGCAGAAATTTGCATAAGTAATGAGGAGCTGAATGTTAATCATCAAGACAATGGGGAAAGTGTCTCCAGGCCATGTCAGAGACCTTCACAGCCGCCCTTTCATCTTAGACTGGGAAGCCTAGGTAGAAAAAAGTGATATCCAGGGCCAGGCCATGAGACCCCTCTGCTCTATGCAGCCTTGGGACATGGCCAGACCACTAGACGCCCTCTGCTCTATGCAGCCCTGAGTCCCAGCTGCTTCACCTCTAGCAGTGGCAAAAAGGGGCCAACATACAGCTCAGGCCATTGCTTCAGAGGGTGCAAGCCTCAAGGCTTTGGGCTTACATGTGGTACTTAGCTTGTGGGTGCACAGAAGTTAGGAACTGAGGTTTGGGAACCTCCATGTAGATTTCAGAGAATGTATAGAAATGCCTGGATGTCCAGGAAAAAGTATGCTGCAGGTTTGGAGCCATCATGGAGAACCTCTGTTAGGGCAGGGCAGAAAGGAAATGTGGTATTGGAGCACCCACACACACAGTCCGCTAGGGCACTGCCTATTGGACCTGTAAAAAGAGGGCCACCATCCTCCAGACCACAGAATGATAGATCCACTGACAGCTTGTGCACCTAAAAAAGCCACAGACACTCAATGTCAGCCCATGAAAGTAGCTGGGAGGGGGCTGAACCTTGCAATGTCACAGAGGTGGAGCTCCCCAAGGCCATGGGAGCCCACCTCTTATATCAGTGTGATCTGGTTGTGAGACAGGGTGTCAAAAGAGATCATTTTGGGACTTTAAGGTTTAAGGCTGCCCTATTTGATTTTGGACTTGCATGGGGCCTGTAGAAATTAGCCAGACCTTTTATTCCAGCTAATTTTTCCCATTTGGAACGAGTAAATTTATCCAAGGCCTATACCCCCATTGTATCTAGGAAGTAACTAATTTGCTTTTGATTTTACAGACCCCCGTATATGAAAGGGACTTGCTTGTCTCAGATGAGATTTTGGATGTGGACTTTTGGATTAATACTGGAATGAACTAAGGCTTTGGGAGATTGTTGGAAAAGAATGAATATGTTTTGAAATGTGAAGACATAACATTTGAGAGGGATTAGGGGCAGAAAAATATGGTTTGGCTCTGTCCCCACCCAAATTTCATCCTGAATTGTAGTTCCCATTATCTCCACATGTTGTGGGAGGGTTCTGTGGGAGGTAATTGAATGATGAGGGCAGTAACCCTTATGCTATTCTTGTGATAGTGAGTGAATTCTCATGAGAGCTCATAGTTTTATAAGGAGCTTCCCCCTTTCACTTGACACTTCTCTCTCTTGCCACCTTGTGAAGAAGGATGTGTTTCCTTCCCCTTCCACTATGATTTTAAGTTTTCTGAGACCTCTGTAGCTAGGCTGAACTGTGAGTCAATTAAACTTCTTTCCCTTATAAATTACCTAGTCTCGAGTATGTCTTTATTAGCAGAGTGAGAATGGACTAATACACTAAGCCTATGGTAAATTTTGTTATTTGGGTCTAAAACTTCTATTAATCTGATCAAGTTCTCTAATCCTTCATGCTTCAGCTGAGAAGAATCTTTTTGGATCCTTCAGAACAGGATTAGGTGTCCTTCCTAGGTACTCCCACTGTCCTTACCTCCATCAGAATTATATTTACTGTATTGCAGATACTTTGTTATGCAGCTATCTCCCTAATCAAACTGTGAAGGCAGACTTGCTTTGAGATTTCATGGCTATAGCCTGACATTTACATAGTAGGCACTCAATAAATGTTTGTTGAATATTTGAATAAACTATATAACTTCTTCCCACACAATTACTAGTATTGTTTCCTAGGGTAATTTTAAGAAAGTATCTTTCACTTGGTCTCACATAAGCTTTTGTCTTTCTCAATAGAGTAAGTGTGAATCCCTGTGGTGGAAATAAAGGCATTGTTCCTATACTTCCTCAGCCTCTCCCCTGGACTACTGAGAATTTAAATTTCAGAGGCAAAGTGAGCAACCTAACTTTCATTTCCTATAACTGCATTCTCTTCTTTTTTCTTCCAAATTTGCATGCCATGCTGCCAAGAGAGATTTTTAGAACAACTCCCACGAGTTTTAATTTCAATTCATTTGGATTGTGTGAAATGTATACTGTATTTTATGTTAAATAGAGTTGTTGCCATTTATTTGAGCTCCTTGGAAGAAAGATGTTCCCTAAATGCAAAGCAGCCAGAATAGCAAAATTTACATTTCAATGCGTTACTTTATCCCTTTAGTAAAAGCTCTCTAGAGAACTATGCAACCTCAGATATTAACTGGTATTGACGTTTGGGCTTTTGTGGGTACTGCAGAGCAAAGGTGTTTACTGCCTCTGTATCAGGTGATGAGTCATCTCATTACCTGTTCTAGACATGTGAAGGCAGTTATATTACGGCATTCACAAGCCTTTCTAAGATCATCTGTTTGTATTTCTCTTCCATCTCCTGTCTTCTGTAACAGCCATAATCTCTAACCAATCAATCAATAAGTCATTTTTGAGTGCAGATATGCCTAGATCTTTGCTACAAACAGTAGAGGAGGCAGACAGAATATGTAGCATGGTTCTTAGCCATAGGAAAGTTATAATTTAGGATGGAAGATAAGAAATGAAATAATCAGCAAGCAGTAAAAGGCAGAATGTAATACAGGATATTCATTTGGTAAAAATTTTTCAAGCCTCTATTATGTGCTGGCCACAGAATTGGGAGCTAGCACTACAGTGTAAGATATATCATGCTTATATTACATCATGCTTATAGTAGAAAAAAAACATAAAATAAATAAGTAAATGTAGAAGTTATAAAGATAATTTCAAGTAGTGGGTCCTAAAATGAAAATAAAACAGGGCAATATGATAATGATGGAAAAATCATGATGGAGGATGATGGGAGAAATGTTACTTTTGATTGAGTGGTCCAGATAGTCTTGCCAAAGCGGTTAATATTTGAGCTTTACCCTGAGTTAAGAAGGAGCCAGCCACATGGAGATGTATAAATACAGATTTAACACAGAGGAAAAATCAAAGACCAAGCCCTGAGATGGAAATGAGCCCAGCTCACTTGGAAAACAGCAAAAAGCCAATGTGGTTAAAGCACAGTAAAGAAAAAGGAATGGTGTTTGAGTGTAGGAAAGAGCCAGTTGTGTATGGCGTACACTTCAAGGTCTGTTAGAGTTTAAGAGAAATAAGTTTTCATGAGAACTGGAGGAATCGTCAAAGACATTAACACGGTGAAGTTAAACTAGGGTTTGTAAAGTGGGTTTAATTGATGGGAGTGGGAAAAAGAAATGCATTGATGGACAAAGGAATATCATTATCCAATGACTAGGTTCTTGTTAGTTGTGTTAGATACAGTGTTTCCATGTTTTTGCTTGCTACCACCCAGACCAAGATGCAGTTAATTATTGTAGTTTTTTTGGGACAAGTTATACATTCATTCATTTAAAAAATACTCAAAATGTCAATTAATTTTGATTTTTATATTTTTATTAGGTAATATTAGCATACAGAATTCAAAGTAGAAAAGAGACACAGAGATCTTATTTTTACCCCATTTTTCAAACACTCAGTTCCCTACTTTACTGGTAATTATTGCCAAGTGATGAGTCCTTGTAATGTTTCTACCATCCTCATCGTTTCTCTCTTGAATGTTTTTTTTCTAATTTTTATTAACTGTTTGGAATTCTGTTTTATCTTTGTATTAATGATAAACCTCTTTAAATATTTTTAACAGGGTAGTTTACCACTTTAAAGCTTGTAATTTTAGGGTGTCTCTTTTTGTTTGTTTGTTTTTGAGACAGGTTCTTTCTCTGTTTCCTAGGCAGGAGTGCAGTGGTGCAGTCTGGCTCGCTACAACCTCTCAGGCTGAAGCAATCCTCCCACCACAGCCTCCAGAGTAGCTAGAACTACAGGAGTGTACCAGCATGCCCAGCTAATTTTTGTATTTTTTGTAGAGACTGGGTCTCCTTATGTTGCCCAGGTGGGTCTCAAATTCCTGGGCTGAAGCAATCCTCCTACCGTGGCTTCCCAAAGTGCTGGAATTACAGATGTGAGCCACCACACTCAGCCTAGATTGTCATTAAACCAATGTCCAGGTGATTAGAAGTGATGTATGGTCCAAAGAGTATGATCATAAGTAAAACAACTTCATTTTTTAAGTGCACAGATATTTAACTGATTAATTGATGGTAACTATAAATTCTTTATAAAGAAACAGAATGTAAACAAGTTCAAACATCCCTGGGTTACGTGTGAAAGATATGAGTTCTAGATGAGGCTCTTTTCTTAACTAATGTAATGACATTGTCCACATCAATCTCACTTCTTACTGCCTTCCTTTTCACATCTGTTAAATGAAAGAGGTCATCCCTTTCATTGCTAATGTTCTCATTTTAGCTGAAAACTGAATTTTTGCTCCTTGAATACTCCTCTGTGTATATGGGATTTCACTAGCCCAACATAGCTATGCATCTGCATTTCCATGAAAAAAAAATAAAAGTTTTTTGACACATCTAAGAGCAACATTTAGGTTATATTTGTTCAGGTTTGATGATACCACAAATTGAACCATAAATACTAACGTAAGTATACTTGGCCATGCACAGTACCTGAGTGTTATTTGCAAAGTGAACCCTATGTAAATCTCTATTGATTTATTGACTATTATTAATTTATGTAAAATGAACTTTTTTGGAGAATCATACATAATAAAGCTATGTCACTGATCTTTAGAAACAGAGGAGGGCTTATCACTTTATAAAGTAGCTTGTTGAGTTCAGTAAGGAAATTTAACCAGTTATTCAATATTACTTTGGCTGCTCCCAGGAGAATTAATATTATAAAGTGATGTAGAACAAGTAATTCCTTGAAATGCAACATTTTGACTCCAGAGATTGAAGCTCCTCTGTTAAAATGATCACAACAGGTGCTCATTCATTATTTCAATAAGTATTAAGAATTTGTTATATCACATATTTGTGTAATAGAGATATTATTCAGCTACGGTTTCTATCCTGTAGCAGGATATGTAAACTATACAAATAATGCCAGTAAAAGACAGACAATAATAAGGGCCATGTATAAGTCTGTTTTCACACTTCTGTAAAGACATACTTGAGACTGGGTAATTTATAAAGTAAAGAGGTTTAATTAACTCACAGTTCTCTATGGCTGGGGAGGCCTTAGGAAACTTATAATTATGATGGAAGGGGAATGGGCATGTCTTACATTATGGCAGCCAAGAGAGAGCAGGCAAGAGTAGGAAAAACTGGCTATAAATCCCATCAGATCTCATGAGACCTCACTCACTATCATGAGAGCAGCATGGGGGAAACTGCCCCAATGTGATTTGACTGTTTTCACCCAAATCTCATCTTGAACTGTAGTTCCCATAATCCCCCTGTGTCATGGGAGGGACATGGTCAAAGGTAATTGCATCATGGGGTGGTTACCTGCATGCTGTTCTCATGGTAGTGAGTGAGTCCTCACGAGATCTGATAGTTTTATAGGGGTTTTTTGGCACCTTTGCTCTGCACTACTTGTTGCTCTCACCATGTGAAAAAAATGTGTTTGTTCATCCTTTCACCATGATTGTAAGTTTCCTGAGGCCTCCCCAGCCATGCTGAAGTGTTAGTTAATGAAACCTTTTCCTTTGATAAGTTACATTATGAATATAATATGATTATATTTAATATAATATTTATATTATAATTACATGTTAGTCTTGGGTATGTTGTTAGAGCAGCCTGGGAGAGTAATATAGCCCCTGTGATCCAATCACCTCCCACCTTGTCCCCCCTATCTTGACACATGGGAATTATGGGGATTATAATTCAAGATGAGACCTGGGTGGGGACATAGAGCCAAACTCTATCAGGCCACAAAACAGAGGTGTTCAGTGAAAGAAAATATGTTTTCAGTTTGTAAAGGTACTTGAAACGCTTTATGAACAATTCATAAAGGTGACATTTGACTTGGTAAAGTATCAGAGTTCTTTACCTTGTTTACATGTGTGTGTGTGTATATGGATACGTAAGTGTGTGTATAAATAAAATAGCTGTATATCCACACATATATTTGTGCATATATACGTATATATGTATATACGTATATATTTGTGCATATATACGTATGTGTATATACGTATATATTTGTGCATATATACGTATGTGTATATACGTATATATTTGTGCATATATATACGTATGTGTATAACACGTATATATTTGTGCATATATACGTATATGTGTATAACACGTATATATTTGTGCATATATACGTATATATTTGTGCATATATACGTATATGTGTATAACACATATATATTTGTGCATATATACGTATGTGTATATACGTATATATTTGTGCATATATACGTATATATTTGTGCATATATACGTATATATTTGTGCATATATACGTATATGTGTATATACGTATATATTTGTGTGTGTGTATATATATATAGGTTATATATATATATACACACCCAAATGCCTATATATATGTGACATATATATACATACCCCCAAATATATTTTATATATGTATATATATGTGTATATATGTATAAATATATATATTTATATATACATTTATATATACATATATAAATTATATATACATATTATATATATATATATTTATTTATTTATTTTTTTAATTTTTATTGCATTATAGGTTTGGGGGTACATGTGCAGAACGAGCAAGATAGTTGCATAGGTACACACATGGCAGTGTGCTTTGCTGCCTTCCTCCCCTTCACCCACACTTGGTATTCATCCCCAGGCTATCCCCCCCAGCCCCACCCTGCTGTCCCTCCCCCATTCCCCCCAACAGTCCCCAGTGTATAGTAGACCGCCTCTCTGTGTCCACGTGTTCTCATTTTTCTCACCCACCTATGAGTGAGTATATGCGGTATTTCTTTTTCTGTTCTTGTGTCAGTTTGCTGAGAATGATGTTCTCCAGATTCATCCATGTCCCTACAAAGGACACAAACTCATCATTTTTGATTGCTGCATAATATTCCATGGTGTATATGTGCCACATTTTCCCAGTCCAGTCTATCATCGCTGGGCATTTGGGTTGGTTCCAGGTCTTTGCTATTGTAAACAGTGCTGCAATGAACATTCGTGTGCATGTGTCCTTATAGTAGAACGATTTATAGTCCTTTGGATAGATACCCAGTAATGGGATTGCTGGGTCAAATGGAATTTCTATTTCTAGGTCCCTGAGGAATCGCCACACTGTCTTCCACAATGGTTGAACTAATTTACATTCCCACCAACAGTGTAAGAGTGTTCCTATTTCTCCACATCCTCTCCAGCATCTGCTGTCTCCAGATTTTTTAATGATCGCCATTCTAACAGTGATGGTATCTCAATGTGGTTTTGATTTGCATCTCTCTAATGACCAATGACGATGAGCACTTTTTCATGTTTGTTGGCCTCATGTATGTCTGCTTTTGTAAAGTTTCTGTTCATATCCTTTGCCCATTTTTGAATGGGCTTGTTTGTTTTTTTCCTGTAAATCTGTTTGAGTTCTTTGTAAATTCTGGATATCAGCCCTTTGTCAGATGCGTAAACTGCAAAGATTTTTTCCCATTCTGATGGTTGCCGATTCACTCTAGTGACTGTTTCTTTTGCCATGCAGAAGCTGTGGAGTTTGATTAGGTCCCATTTGTCTATTTTGGCTTCTGTTGCCAATGCTTTTGGTGTTTTGTTCATGAAGTCCTTGCCTACTCCTATGTCCTGAATGGTTTTGCCTAGATTTTCTTCTAGGGTTTTTATGGTGTCAGGTCTTACGTTTAAGTCTTTAATCCATCTGGAGTTAATTTTAGTGTAAGGTGTCAGGAAGGGGTCCAGTTTCTGCTTTCTGCACATGGCTAGCCAGTTTTCCCAACACCATTTATTAAATAGGGAATCCTTTCCCCATTGCCTGTTTTTGTCTGGTTTATCAAAGATAATATGGTTGTAGATGTGTTGTGTTGCCTCTGATGCCTCTGTTCTGTTCCATTGGTCTATATCTCTGTTTTGGTACCAGTACCATGCTGTTTTGATTACTGTAGCCTTGTAGTATAGTTTGAAGTCTGGTAGCGTGATGCCTCCCGCTGTGTTCTTTTTGCTTAGAATTGACTTGGCTATGCGGGCTCTTTTTTGGTTCCATATGAAATTCATGGTGGTTTTTTCCAGTTCTGTGAAGAAATTCAATGGTAGTTTGATGGGGATAGCATTGATTGTGTAGATTACTTTGGGCAGTATAGCCATTTTCACGATATTGATTCTTCCTAACCACGAACATGGAATGTTTCTCCATCTGTTTGTGTCCTCTCTTATTTCGTTGAGCAGTTGTTGGTAGTTTTCCTTAAAGAGGTCCCTTGCATTCCTAGTGAGTTGTATTCCTAGGTATTTTATTTTCTTTGTAGCAATTGTGAATGGCAGTTCGTTCTTGATTTGGTTCTCTTTAAGTCTGTTATTGGTGTATAGGAATGCTTGTGATTTTTGAACATTGATTTTATATCCTGAGACTCTGCTGAAGTTGCTTATCAGTTGCAGGAGCTTTTGGGCTGAGGTGATGGGGTCTTCTATGTATTCTATCATGTCGTCTGCAAATAGAGACAATTTGGCTTCCACCTTTCCTATTTGAATACCCTTTATTTCTTTTTCTTGCCTGATTGCTCTGGCTAGAACTTCCAGTACTATGTTGAATAGAAGTGGTGAGAGAGGGCATCCTTGTCTAGTGCCGGATTTCAAAGGGAATGCTTCCAGTTTTTGCCCATTAAGTATGATATTGGCTGTTGGTTTGTCATAAATAGCTTTTATTACTTTGAGATATGTTCCATCAATACCAAGTTTATTGAGGGTTTTTAGCATAAAGGGCTGTTGAATTTTGTCAAATGCCTTCTCTGCATCAATTGAGATAATCATGTGGTTTTTGTTTTTGCTTCTGTTTATGTGGTGAATTACATTTATAGACTTGCGTATGTTGAACCAGCCTTGCATCCCCGGGATGAATCCTACTTGATCATGATGGATCAGTTTTTTAATGTGCTGTTGCAATCGGTTTGCCAGTATTTTATTGAAGATTTTTGCATCTATGTTCATCATGGATATTGGCCTGAAGTTTTCTTTTCTTGTTGAGTCTCTGCCAGGTTTTGGTATCAGGATGATGTTGGTCTCATAAAATGATTTGGGAAGGGTCCCTCTTTTTGGATTATTTGTAATAGTTTCAGAAGGAATGGTACCAGATCCTCTTTGTGTGTCTGGTAGAATTCAGCTGTGAACCCATCTGGACCTGGGCTTTTTTTGTGTGGTAGGCTCTTAATTGCTGCCTCAACTTCAGACCTTGTTATTGGTCTATTCATAGTTTCGGCTTCCTCCTGGTTTAGGCTTGGGAGGATACAGGCGTCCAGGAATTTATCCATTTCTTCCTGATTTACTGGTTTATGTGCATAGAGTCGTTTGTAGTATTCTCTGATGATGGTTTGAATTTCTGTGGAATCTGTGGTGATTTCCCCTTTATCGTTTTTTATTGCATCTATTTGGTTGTTCTCTCTCTTCTTTTTTATCAGTCTGGCTAGTGGTCTGTCTATTTTGTTGATCTTTTCGAAAAACCAGCTCTTAGATTTATTGATTTTTTGAAGGGTTTTTCTTGTCTCTATTTCCTTCAGTTCTGCTCTGATCTTAGTTATTTCTTGTCTTCTGCTAGGTTTTGAGCTTTTTTGATCTTGCTCCTCTAGCTCTTTCAATTTTGATGATAGGGTGTCAATTTTGGATCTCTCCACTCTTCTCATGTGGGCACTTATTGCTATATATTTTCCTCTACAGACTGCTTTAAATGTGTCCCAGAGATTCTGGTATGTTGTGTCTTCATTCTCGTTGGTTTCAAAGAACTTCTTTATTTCTGCCTTCATTTCATTGTTTATCCAATCAACATTCAAGAGCCAGTTGTTCAGTTTCCATGAAGCTGTGCGGTTCTGAGTTATTTTCTGAATTCTGAGTTCCAACTTGATTGCACTATGGTCTGAGAGACTGTTTGTTATGATTTCAGTTGTTTTGCATTTGCTGAGGAGTGCTTTACTTCCAATTATGTGGTCAATTTTGGAGTAGGTGTGATGTGGTGCTGAGAAGAATGTATATTCTGTGGATTTGGGGTGGAGAGTTCTGTAAATGTCTATCAGGTTTGCTTGTTCCAGGTCTGAGTTCAAGTCCTGGATATCCTTGTTAATTTTCTGTCTGGTTGATCTGTCTGCTATTGACAGTGGAGTGTTAAAGTCTCCCACTATTATTGTGTGGGAGTCTAAGTCCCTTTGTAAGTCATTAAGAACTTGCCTTATATATCTGGGTGCTCCTACATTGGGTCCATATATATTTAGAATCGTTATCTCTTCTTGTTGTATCGATCCTTTTACCATTATGTAATGACCTTCTTTGTCCCTTTTGATCTTTGTTACTTTAAAGTCTATTTTATCAGAGATGAGAATTGCAACTCCTGCTTTTTTTTGCTCTCCATTTGCTTGGTAAATCTTCCTCCATCCCTTTATTTTGAGCCTTTGTGTATCTTTGCATGTGAGGTGGGTTTCCTGGATACAGCACACTGATGGGTTTTGTTTTTTTATCCAATTTGCCAGTCTGTGTCTTTTGATTGGTTCATTTAGCCCATTTACATTCAGGGTTAATATTGTTATGTGTGAATTTGATACTGCCATTTTGATGCTAGCTGGCTGTTTTGCCCGTTGGTTCATGTACATTCTTCATTTTGTTGATGGTCTTTAGCATTTGGTATGGTTTTAGGATGGCTGGAACTGGTTGTTTCTTTCTATGTGTAGTGCCTCTTTCAGGAGCTGTTGTAAAGCAGGCCTAGTGGTGACAAAATCTCTGAGTACTTGCTTGTTCGTGAAGGATTTTATTTTTCCTTCACTTATGAAGCTCAATTTGGCTGGATATGAAATTCTGGGTTGAAAGCTCTTTTCTTTAAGGATGTTGAATATTGGCCCCCACTCTCTTCTGGCTTGTAGAGTCTCTGCTGAGAGATCTGCTGTGAGTCTGATGGGCTTCCCTTTGTGGGTGACCTGACCTTTCTCTCTGACTGCCCTTAGTATTTTCTCCTTCGTTTCAACCCTGGTGAATCTGACGATTATGTGCCTTGGGGTTGCTCTTCTTGCAGAGTATCTTTGTGGTGTTCTCTGTATTTCCTGGAGTTGAATATTGACCTGTCTTGCTAGGTTGGGGAAATTTTCCTGGATAATATCCTGAAGAGTGTTTTCCAGCTTGGATTCATTCTCTTCGTCACATTCTGGTACACCTATCAAATGTAGGTTGGGTCTCTTCACATAGTCCCACATTTCTTGAAGATTTTGTTCATTCGTTTTTGTGCTTTTTTCTTCAATCTTGGTTTCTCGTTTTATTTCATTGAGTTGATCTTCAACTTCTGATATTCTTTCTTCTGCTTGGTCAATTTGGCTATTGAAACTTGTGCATGCTTCACGAAGTTCTCGTGTTGTGTTTTTCAGCTCCTTCAATTCATTCATATTCCTCTCTAAGTTGTCCATTCTCGTTATCAATTCCTCGAATCTTTTTTCAAATCTTTTTTCAAGGTTCTTAGTTTCTTTGCACTGGTTTAAAACATGTTCCTTTAGCTCACTGAAGTTTCTCATTATCCACTTTCTGAAGTCTGTTTCCATCATTTCGTCACATTCATTCTCCGTCCAGCTTTGTTCCCTTGCTGGTGAGGAGTTTTGGTCCTTTTTTGGAGGTGATGTGTTTTGGTTTCGGGTGCTTTCCTTCTTTTTGCGCTGGTTTCTTCCCATCTTTATGGATTTATCCACCTGTCGTCTTAGTAGTGGCTGGTTTTTCAATTGGGTCTCTGTGTGGACACTGAGATTGTTGATGATGAAGTATTTCTGTTACTTAGTTTTCCCTCTAATGATCTATCCTCTCTGCTGTATGATTGCTGAGGTCCACTCCAGGCCCTGCTTGTCTGGGGTATACCTGCAGCAGCTGCAGAACAGTGAGGGATGATACCAGTTTCTTCTTCTGCTGCCCTTGTTCCAGAATGATGCCAGCCAAATGTCAGTCTGATTAGTCCTTTTCTGGGGTGACTCCTTGGATATACAGGGGTCAGGGAGCTGCTTGAGGAGACAGTCTGTGCTTTATAGGAGCTCCAGTGCTGAGCTGTGAGCTCCGTTGTTCATTCAGGGTTGTTGGGAGGTTATGTCTGCTGCAATAGAACTCATAAAACACCACTCTTTTTTTTTTTTTTTTTTCACCCTTAGATGCTCTGTCTCAGGGAGTTGGGGCTTTCTTTATGAGTATCTGTTGCACTGTCCTGCCCCACTAGGTGGCAGTCTATTCACTATTTGCCTGCCGGGGCTCTGACCTGCTAGCGCGGGTCCGCCCTGTTGCTGCCTGGCGGATTCTCTCTGTTATGGCAGGTTGCCTCGGCAACGGCAGGCTGCGTCAGTCCTGGGCGGTACTTAAGTGGGGGTGCACTTCGTCAGCAATGGTGGACGCCCCTCCCTGACCGGGCTGCACCGTCCTAAATGCTGGCAACAAAACTCTCAGCCCCAAGTGCCTCCAGTCACCGCCCTGCTTGTCCCCGTGAGCGTGGGACCCGCCGAGCCCGATCACCCAGCTCCCTGCCTCAGAGTCCGTCCTCTCTCTCTCTCTCTTCCTCTCCCCAAGCTGAAAGGTCGACTCTCTCACTGGCACCCCAGGAGCCTGCCGATAGGGCACTGGGATCCCTGCGATCTCCCGTGCTGCTGCCCACTACCCCGGCTCAGATCACGCTTCCCAGGAAACTCCTGGTCTGGCTCATTGTCCAAGTCCCATTCAATCAGATGGACATGCCAATCTGCCCTTCCAAATCTCAGATTGCTGGTTTAACAGGGCACCCAGACCAGTGATTTCCGCGCTGGTCCCGCTGCGGCGCCGGCCGAAGAGGCGGCGGGAGCCGGCTGCGTTAGCCGGCTGCTAGTGTCCCGTGTCTCTCCCACACCTGGGACTTTCAACGCTCTGTGGGCATAAAAGGAACATCCGAGAATGCTGCTAGGACTCACCCTCTGCGCCTTCACCGAGAGCTGCAATCCTGAGTCACCTCTATGACGCCATCTTGCCTCCCTCCCCATATTATATATTTATATGTAATATTAATATATTTATATATAATATTAATATATTTATATGTAATATTATATGTAATATAATTAAATAGTACATATTTATATATATGTATATTATATATACATGTTATATATGTATATATACATATATGTATATATATAAATATATATGTATTAATATGTATACATATTAATATGTATATACATATTATATATACATATATATATACCCCCAAATACCTATATATGCAGCCTTGTTGCTGCATCATAACATGACAGAAGACATCAAATGGCGAAAGTATGCAAGACAGAGACAGGGAATCTGCCAAGCTTAACCTTCTTTTTTTTTTCTTTTAACAGTACACAGTTCCATTGTTTTAGTTTATTCACAGAGTTGTGCAATCATCATCACAGTCAATTTTAGAACAATCAAGTTTAGTTAATTACTCCTAAAAGAAACTGTTACCCATGAGTGGCTTCCCATTCGCCTCAACTCTTTATCTATCAGCTTTAGATAACTGCTAATCTACCGACTCCACAGATTTGCCTGTTCTGGATGTGTCATATGAATGGAATTATCTTCTGTGCCTGGTTTCTTTCACTTGGCTTCTTTCATGGTTTACCTATATTGTATAACATGTTTGTCTACATTCTGCAGCATTTATTTTACTGCCAGATAACATTCCATATTATTTTATTTTATTTTTGGTGTTTTTTTAAATTGCATTTTAGGTTTTGGGGTACATGTGAAGAACATGCAGGATTGTTGCATAGGTACACACATGGCAGTGTGATTTGCTGCCTTCCTCCCCATCACATATATCTGGCATTTCTCCCCGTGCTCTCTCCCCAACTCCCCACCCCCCACTGTCCCTCCCCTATTTTCCCCTAACAGACCTCAGTGTGTGATGCTCCCCTCCCTGTGTCCATGTGTTCTCATTGTTCAACACCTGCCTATGAGTGAGAACATGTGGTATTTGATTTTCTGTTCTTGTGTCAGTTTGCTGAAAATGATAGCTTGTATACTTTTTATGGCTCTGTCTTCAAGTTAACTAATTCTTTCTGTGCTGTGTCTCCTTTGTTGATAATTCATCCAATGACTTTTTAATTTCTGGTATAGTTTTTAAGTTTTAGAATTTCTATTTGTTTTTTCTTAAGAGTCTCAATCTCTCTTCTGAGATTTCCTATTTATCCTTTTAATTGTGACTACCCCCCACTTTAAAGTTATTCAGTGTATTTAAAGTCATTTATATGCTAAATTAAAAAATAAATGAATCTCAAGGTCTATTTTAATATATACTTTTTTTCTCTTGACTATGCATCCCAGTTTTCTGGGTAACAAAAAATGTGTCTTATAATTGTAATGAATACAGTGGATGGTACCTTACAGAGATAATATATTCTGTTATGGTCCTCTAGAGAATGTAGGTTCACTACCTTGAACTTGTGGTGTTTTTATCTTATTCTCTGATAAGAATGTCTTGTTTTGTTTTTAGAAGAATCTCCCAGTTCTGGATCATAGCATTTACTCCTGAGGTATGGTCAATTTTAAGTTTCAAGGAAGGCCTCCTAAATTTCAAGTACCAAAGTTCTTTACCTTGTTGTGACACAATTCATTCTGCTCTATAGTGAGTACTGGCTAAAATATCTTCTAAACATTTTCGAGTTTGCAGCTGTTGATTTCCACTGAGCTTCATATAATGTCATCCACACATGCACAATACAGATATCAGCTGAGGATTAAAGTTTGCATTAGTTTGGTGCAAAAGTAATTGCGGTTTTTGCCATTGAGAGTAATAACAAAGAAACCACATTTACTTTTGTACGAACCTAATATGTACATTTTTGGGGCTCTCCACTCTGTGCCATTCTTTTTTGTAGGATTTTCCTCCTCATTTTCAAGACTCCATGACAGTTCTGAACTTTTTCCTCTCACAGTTTAATTCACAAAGACTGCATATTTTTGCTTGAGTTTCAGGTGTTTTGATGGGAAGTGCCCTGCATGGAATAGATGCATAAACATAGATCTTACTCTGGTTTCAGTCTTTTAAGAGTTGAATTTATTTAATTTTTGCCTGTGTTTCATCACTCTTAAGGCCTTTAAATTATTGTTTTTTAAGAGACAACTTGTTCAGAATTTGTAGTTGTTAACTATAAAAAGATGAGTTCTATGTAAATTACACTGCTATTACTGGAACCAGAATTTCCAGTGGATCATTCTTTAAAAATTTAACACCTATTTTATTATGTCCCATGGAAACAATGTTCTATGTTACATACTTTTTGCTGTCACAGAACATGCATGAAATCTGTGTCCCATAGTTTTAGGTCACTGATTGGATTTGTTTATGTAACACTTATCAAGACCCTTTGTTGAAGATCACAGTATTTTGGGCATTTGTGGAGGCAAAGTAAAAGAAAGTTTCATCAAAGCCTTCAAGTATCTCATAGTCATTCATTCATTCATTCATTTATTATGAGGGAATTCAAATACAGTTCTGCTCTAAAAACTGAATGAAGTTTAAAGAGCAAACCAGTAGTTACTTAAAAAAAAACAATATTAGATAAGAAAAATTTCATAAAATATAATAAAAGGTACTTGCTATGAGTGTAATAAAATTGGAAGTGCTAATTTAGAGTGGAAACTACAGAAGACTTTGTTGAGAAGTTATATTTGAGCTGAAACTTTAAGTTAATCACGCCAAATGGGGGCATTAAGAAAATAACTTTTGAAGGAGGACAAGATGGCTGACTAGAGCAGCCAGGTGAAACAGCTCACATCAAGGGACTGAGAGGATTGGCATACTCCTAACAGATCTTCAGAGGGAAGGCATCAGGAGCGAATGAAGGCAAGACACAAAAGTTGGACTAAAGGGGGAGAAAGCTGGGAACATGCATTGGGCTACAAGCACTGGGACTTATTTCTTGCCCCAAATGGCTCTGGGGGAATAACTGAGTTGAACTGACAAGGAGCAATTTGCTGTCTCCATGGGCCTCTGGAACTCCAGCAGGAGGAGACCCCTCAACAACCATGGACACTTACGCTGTCAGGGAGAGCTGCTTAGAGAAGTGATAGAAACAGCAAGCTAGCTGATGTGGAGCCCAGAGGGTTTGGAACATCAGCATCTGTAGCAGAGCATGGACAGAAAGGGCTATCCCCCTAGCATTGACTTGCTCCCATAGGTTTTAGCCCTAAAGGAATTGTTGGACCTGAATTTTATAGAATAGTCTGGCCCATCAGACAGGGCTGATCTGACTTGACTCCTGGAGCCCTAGCCTGGACATGCTTGCTTGAAGTGCAGACTTGAGTGCTCTGGGGGCCCACACTGTATCTTCTGTACTCATAAAACATGTCTGAGTTCCTGCAGGTTGACTCCTGTGGCATGTACCAGCCTGTGTGCTCCCTCCCTATGCTGCAGCTTTCCCTTGGCACACAGCAATTCCCCACATTGCTTTGCTGTTTGTATGTCTGTGTGAGCAAGTGCACAGGAATGCACTCCACCGCTGCTCCCGACTCCAACCTCCATTGCAGGTGGAGCCTTAGTACCAGCACCCAACACTTGTGTTAACATCGCACAGAGAACAGTGGATCCTCCCTTACTTTGAGTGACCACTCTTGCCGAGCACAGAGAAGTCATCTAGAACTGTGTTTACAAGTACCCCACCTCCAAGCCAACACCACCTCCAACACTACCATGTACATAGTCACCAGAAGGAGTCCCCCACACCCTACTCCAGCTCCATTGCCTCTGCCATTGTGATGAACACTGACAAGGAGTCAAAGGAGTCAGGAACCCAAACACCCACTAGGACTCTGCCACAGCTGCTACTATGAGAATAGATCCACTGTCACTGCACTATGAAACACTTTGGCTGACACCACCCATTGGAGTGCATCAAGAAACCATAGAAGAAAGTTGGGACCCAGTACAAATCTTCTAGTATTAAAGCATGCAGTCCAGGATTTGAGAGCTGAGCATTGGCCCCCTAAAATCTTCCAGAAATGAATCCAGTTGACTGAATCAATCTTATACCACAATCAAACCCTCAAGGTCATCTAATAAGAAAAAAAAGCAAAATAATCCAAAGGTTGATACCCTCAGATATTGATGGTAGATAAGCCCACAAAGATGACAAAGAATCAGCAAGGGAACCCTGACAACTCAAAAAGCTAGAATGTCTTCTTTTTTTCAAATAACCACATCACCTCTCCAGGAATGGTTCTGAACCAGGCTAAGACGCTGAAATGACAAAAATAGAATTTAAAATATGGATAGACATGAAGATTACTGAACTACAGGAGTACCTTGGAATACAATCCAAGGAAGCTAAAAAGCATAGTAATGCAGAAACTGACAAAATAGCCAGTGTAGAAAAGAATGTAACTGAACTAAGAGCTTAAAAACACATTACAAGAATTTTATAATGCAATTACAAGTACTAGTAGCAAAATAGACCAAGTAGAGAAAAGAATATCAGAGTTTCAATATTGGCTTCCTGTAATAAGACAGTCAGACAATAATAGAGAAAAAAGAATTACAAGAAATGAAAAAAATGAGAAATAGGGGATTATGTAAAGATACCAAATTTGTATTCTTTTTTTTTTTTTTTTTTTTAATTTTTATTGCATTATAGGTTTTGGGGTACATGTGCAGAACGTGCAAGATAGTTGCATAGGTACACACATGGCAGTGTGTTTTGCTGCCTTCCTCCCCTTCACCCACACTTGGTATTCATCCCCAGGCTATCCCCCCCAGCCCCCCCCACTGTCCCTCCCCCATTTCCCCCAACAGTCCCCAGTGTATAGTAGACTGCCTCTCTGTGTCCATGTGTTCTCATTTTTCTCATCCACCTATGAGTGAGTATATGCAGTATTTCTTTTTCTGTTCTTGTGTCAGTTTGCTGAGAATGATGTCCTCCAGATTCATCCATGTCCCTACAAAGGACACAAACTCATCATTTCTCATCATCATTGGTCATTAGAGAGATGCAAATCAAAACCACATTGAGATATCATCTCACACCAGTTAGAATGGCGATCGTTAAAAAATCTGGAGACAGCAGATGCTGGAGAGGATGTGGAGAAATAGGAACACTCTTACACTGTTGGTGGGAGTGTAAATTAGTTCAACCATTGTGGAAGACAGTGTGGTGATTCCTCAGGGACCTAGAAATAGAAATTCCATTTGACCCAGCAATCCCATTACTGGGTATCTATCCAAAAGACTGTGAATCGTTCTACTATAAGGACACATGCACACGAATGTTCATTGCAGCACTGTTTACAATAGCAAAGACCTGGAACCAACCCAAATGCCCATCGATGATAGACTGGACTGGGAAAATGTGGCACATATACACCATGGAATATTATGCAGCAATCAGAAATGATACCAAATTTGTAATTCATTGTTCTCTGAAAGAGATGAGGAGAATGAAACCAACTTGGAAAACATATTTCAGGATATCATTCATGAGAAGTTCTTCAACCTAGATAGAGAGACCAACATTCAAGTTCAGGAAATTCAGAGAACTCTGTAAGATGCTTCACAAGAAGTTCATCCCCAAGACACACAATCAACAGATTCTCTAAGGTCAAAATGAAAGAAAAAATGTTAAAGGCAGCTAGAAAGAAAAGTCAGGTCATTTGCAAAGGGAAGCTCATTAGACTAACAGCAGACCACTCAGCTGAAACCCTGGAAGCTAGAAGAGATTAGGAGCCTACATCCAATATTCTTAAAGAAAAGAAATTCCAATCTGGAATTTTACATATGGCCAAACTAAGCTTCATAAATGAAGGAGAAATAACATCCTTTTCAGACAAGCAAATGCTAAGGGAATTTGTTATTACCAGACCTGCCTTACAAGAGTTGTCGAAGGAAGCACTAAATATGGAATGAAAAGATTGTTACTATCCACTACCAAAACACACTGAACTACACAGATTGGTGATGCTATAAAGCAACCACATAAACAAGTCTGCAAAATAACCACCAACATCTTGATGACAGGATCAAATCCACACATATCAATACTAGACTTGAATGTAAATGGGCTAAATTTTCCAATTAAAAGACACAGAGTGGCAAGGTAAATAAAGAACCAAGACCCATTGGTATGCTGCCTTCAAGAGACCCACTTTTGATGGGTGAAATGACACACATAGGCTCAAAATAAAAAGATGGAGAAAAATTTACCAAGCAAACAGAAAACAGAAAAAAAGCAGGGCTTGCAATCCTAGTTTCTGACAAAATAGACTTTAAACCAACAATGATAAAAAAAGACATTATATAAAAGTAAAGGGTTCAACACAACAGAAAATCTAACTGTCTTGAATATATATACAACCAGCACAGAAGCACCCAGATTCATGAAGCAAGTGCTTAGAGACCTTAAAACACACTTAGACTCACACACAATATTGGTGGGAGATTTTAATACTCCACTGACAATGGTAAATGATCATTGAGACAGAAAATTAACAAAGATATTTAGGACCTGAACTCAGCACTGGATCAAATGGACCTGGTAAACATTTATAGAACTCTTCACCAAAAAGCAACAGAACATACATTCTTCTCATCTGCACATACTCTAAAACTGGTCACATAATTGGAAGTAAAACACTTCAGAGCCAATACAGAAGAACTGAAATTATAAAAATCTTTCAGGCCACAGTATAATCAAATTAGAAATCAAGAACCTATGCAATTACATTGGAATTGAATAACCTTCTCTTGAATTACTTTTGGTAAATAATTAAAGGAAGTCAGAAATTAAGAACTTTTTTGAAACTGAGTAGACCAAAGATATATCACACCAGAATATCTGAGACACATGTAAGGCAGAACGTTGAGATGAAAATTTATAGCACTACATGTGTACATCAAAAGTTGGAAATATCTCACATTAACAACCTAATATTACAACTAAGAGAACTATAGAACCAAGAGCAAACAAATCCTAAACTAGCAGAAGACAAAAATGAACCAAAATCGGAGACAAACTGAAAGGGGATACTGACACAGGAAAAAACATTCAAAACATCAACAAATCCGGAGCCCATTTTTCAAAAAATTTTATAAAATAGATTGACTGCTAGATAGACTAATGAGGAAAAGGGAAGATTCAAATAAACACAACGAGAAACAAGGGGGATATTACCATTGGTTCTACAGAAAAACAACCTTATTAGAGAATATTATAAACATCTATGCACATAAGATATAAATACTAGAAGAAATAGATAAATTCCAGAACACATACAGCCTCTTAAGACTGAACCAGATAGAGTAGAGTCTCTAAACAGACCAATAACAAGCTCTGAAATTGAGTCATTAATAAATAGCCTACCAACTAAAAAAAAAAAAAAAAAAAAAAAAGCCCAGGAACAGATGGAATCACAGCTGAATTCTACCAGATGTATGAAGAAGAGCTTGTACCATTCCTGCTGAAATCATTCCAAAAAATTAAGAAAAAGAGATGTCTCCACAACTCATTCTGTAAGGCCAGTATCATCCTGATATTAAAACCTGGCAAAGACACACACATGCAAAAGAAAACTTCAGGCCAATATTTGATGCAAAAATCCTCAACAAAATACTAGCAAACCAAATCCAGCATTATATAAAAAAGCTTATCCACCATGATCAAGTAGGCTTTATACCTGGAATGCAAGGATAGTTCAACATATAAATAAATGTGATTCATCACATAAATAAAACTAAGAACAAAAGACATGATTATCTCAATATATGCATAAAAGTCTTTTGATAAATTTCAACACCACTGCATGTTAAAAACTCTTTATAAATCCCAGCACTTTGGGAGGCCGAGGTGGGTGGATCACGAGGTCAAGAGATCGAGACCATCCTGGTCAACATGGTGAAACCCCATCTCTACTAAAAAAAAAAATACAAAAAATTAGCTGGGCACGGTGGCGCATGCCTGTAATCCCAGCTACTCAGGAGGCTGAGGCAGGAGAATTGCCTGAACCCAGGAGGCAGAGGTTGCAGTGAGCCGAGATCGCGCCATTGCACTCCAGCCTGGGTAACAAGAGTGAAACTCCATCTCAAAAATAAATAAATAAATAAATAAAGTCTTTATAAACTAGGTAGTAAAGTAACATAACTCAAAATAATAAGAGCCATCTATGACAAAGCTACAGCACACATCATACTGATTGGGAATACCTGGAAGCATTTCCATTGAAAACTGGCACAAGAAAAGAATGCCCTCTTTCACCACTCCTATTCAACATAGTATTGGGAGTCCTGGCTATGGCAACCAGACAAGAGAAAGAAATCAATGACATCCAAATAGGAAGAGAGAAAGTCAAACTATCTGTTTGGAGATGACATGATCTTACATCTAGAAAATCCCATAGACTCAGTCCAAAAGCTCCTTAAGCTGATAAACAACTTTAACAAATTCTCAGTATACAAAATCAATGTGCAAAACTTACTGACATTCCTATACACCAACAACAGTCAAGCCAAGAGTGAAATCAGAAATGTCATCCCTTTCACAATTGCTACAAAAAATATATAAAATACCTAGGAATTCAGCTAACCATGGAGCTGAAAGATCTTTGCAAGGAGAACTCCAAAACAATGCTCACAGAGATCAGAGATGACACAAATAAATGTGCTCATGGATAGAAAGAATCAATATTGTGAAAATGGCCATACTGCCCAAGGCAATTTATAGATCAAATGTTATTTCTATTAAACTATTATTAAGATTTAAAAAGGACTAGAAAAAAAATACTATTTGAAAGTTCATGTAGAGCCAAAAAAGAATTTGAATAGCCAAGGCAATTCTAAGCACAAAGAACAAAGTAGGAGGCATCATGCTACCCAACTTAAAGCTATACTACAGGACTACACTAACCAAACTGGTATGGTACTGGTACAGAAACAGACGATAGTCCAATGAAAGATAATAATAGAGAATCCAGAAATAAGGCTGCACACATACAACTATCTTATCTTTGACAAACATGACAAAAGATAGCAATGGGGAAAAAAATTCCTATTTAGTAACAATGTTGGTATAATTGGTTAGCCAGATGCAGTAGATTGAAATTAGACCCCTTCCTTACACAATATATAAAAATGTACTCAAGGTGAATTAAAGACAAATTTAGAACACTACAACAAAAAAATATTAAAACCCTGGAAGACAACTTAAGCAATACCATTTTGGACATAGGACCTGGCAAAAATTTCATGATGAAGACACCAAAAACAATTGCAACAAAAGCAGAAAATGGCAAATGGAATCTAATTAAATCAAAGCATTTCTGCACACAAAGGCAACTATCAACAGAATAAACACAACCTACAGAATGAGTGAAAATTTTTGCAAACTATGCATCTGACAAAGTCTAATATCCAGCATCTATAAGGAACTCAAATAAATTTACATGAAAAAACAACCCCATTAAAAAGTGACCAAGAAACATAAATACTTTTGAAAAGAAAAAAGTGACCAAAAATTATATGAAAAAGAGTTCAATATCACTGATTTTTGGAGAAACGCATATCAAAACCACAATGAGATACCATCTTATACACATCAGAATGACAATTACTAAAAAGTCAAAAAGTAACAGATCTTGGCAAGGTTGTGGAGAAAAAGGAAACTTTATATTCTATTGGTAGGAGTGTAAGTTAGGTCAACCATTGTGAAAAACAGTGTGATAATTCCTCAAGACCTAAAAACAGTAATACTATTCTACCCAGCAATCCTATTACTAGGTACATATCTAAGGGAATAGAAATTATTTCATTATAAAGACACCTGTATGCATATGTTCATTGCAGCACTATTCATAGTGGCAAATTCATAAAATCAACCTAACTCTTCATCAGTGATAGACTAGATAAAGAAAAGGTGGTTCATATGCAACGTGGAATAATTGGCAGCCATAAAATAAATTGGGGGTGGGGCCAAGATGGCTGACTACAAACAGCGGTGATCAGAGGCTCCCGTTGAAAAGAACTATAATAAGGGTATGAATATTTCACCGGCAACCAAGGTATTCAGGTTTTCCCATTAGAACTGACTAGGTGGCTGGAGTGATCCACAGAGATGAAGGAAGAGCAGTGTGGTGTGGCTGTACACCTGAGAACCACACAGGGAAGAGAAGCCCCCACCCCTCAGTCAGGGGAGGCAGTGAGAGAACATGCTACCCAGCCAAGGAAGCCATGCTTTTTCCACAGAACTGTGCAACCCATGGATCAGAAGATCCCACTTGTGGACCCATGACACTAGGGCCTAGAGTCCCAAACCTGGAGCTGTGCAGGTTCTCAACAGCCTCTCAGCTGGAATCTGCTTAAACCTACCAAGCTCAAAGGGTGAAGGGCGACCAACAGCACAGCTGCAGTTGCCTGCTGTCTAAGCTGTGGCTCCTTAGGAGAGGAGCAGCAGCCAGCACTGGGACTCACAACTGCTAACAAACTAAGCTCCCTGGGTGTGGGAAGGGCAGCATCTATCTCTATAGCTCCAGGCTGTGCTTTTCTCCTGCTGGAGCCAAAGGGCTGGATCTTGATCTCATGTCTTGAGGGCTTGGTCTTAAGACATGTCACCCACAGCCCACCAAAGCAGTTGTGGCAGACTGTAGCCAGAGTGCCTCTTCAAGCCTGACCCCGACTCATCCTTCCTGACTGCGCAGGGCTTCCCTACAGGAACTCCAATAACTCCAGCCAGAGGCTCAGGGACACAACCCAGATCTCCCTGGGCCTGAGCCCCTAGGAAGAGGGCTGCCCCTAGTATCTGTGGACCAGGAGACTTAGCCTTTCCTCCTTCTAATTCTAAAGAATCCAAGCAACCCAGATGAGTGGGTTTCCCCCCAGTGAAGCACACCCTTTCCACCAAGGAACAGTCAAAGTGCTTTGTTAAATGGGTTCTATTCCCCTGGCCACTCAAATGGGTGAAACCCTCCAACAGGGGTTGTCAGGCACTCTATACAGGAGTGATCCTACTGGCATCAGATTGGTGCCCCTTGAGGTCAGATATCCCAGAAGAAAAAGCAGGCACTCATCTTTGCTGTTATGTAGGCTCCCTGAGTGACATCTCCAGGTACAGGTAGAAACCAGATGAATAGGGCCTGAAGTGAATCCCCAGCAAACTGCAGCAGCCCTACAGAAGAGGGACTTGACCACTGAAAGAAAAACAAGCAGAAAGTAACAACAACAATAAAAAAGCCCCACAAAAACTCCATTCAAGGCTCAGCAGCCTCAAAGACTGAAACTAGACAAACTCATGAAGATGAGAAAGAATCAATGAAACTATGCTAAAACCCCAAGAGGCCAGAGTGTCTCTTCTCCTCCAAGTAATCACAACATCTCTCCAGCAAGGGCACAGAAATAGATGGAGGATGAGATGGATGAATTGACAGAAATAGGCTTCAGAAGATGAGTAATAAAAAACAATGCTGAGCTAAAGTTACATGTTCTAATTCAATGCAAAGAGCTAAGAACCTTGATTAAAGGTTGGAGGATATTCTAACTAGCATAACCAGTATAGAAAGAAACATAAATTATCTGATAGAGCCAAAAAACATAGGACAAGAACTTCGTGAAGCATACACAAGTATCAATAGCCAAATCGACCAAGTGGAAGAAAGGATATGAGAGTTTGAAGACCACCTTGCTGAAATGAGGCATGCAGACAAGATTAGAGAATAAAGCATGAAAAGAAATGAACACATCCTCCAGGAAATATGGGACTTCATAAAAAAACCAAAGCTACAATTGATTGGAGTAAAAACCAAAGCTACAATTGATTGGAGTACTTGAACAAGATGGAGAGAATGGAAACAAGCTACAAAACACACTTCAGGATATTATCCAGGAGAACTTCCCCAACATAGCAAGACAAGCCAACATAAAAATTCAGGAAATACAGAGAATACCACTAAGATACTCCACAAGAAGATCAACCCAGGACACATAAGCATCAGATTCTCCAAGGTCAAAATGAAGGAAAAGCTATTAATTGCAGCCAGAGAGAAAGGGCAGGTCACCTACAAAAGGAAGCCCATCAGACTAACAGCAGACCTCTTAGCCAAACTCTACAAGCCAGAAGAGATTGGGGACTTATATTCAACATTATTAAAGAAAATAATTTTCAACCCAGAATTTCATATTCAGCCAAACTCAGCTTCATAATTGATAAAAAAAAATAAAATCCTTCCCAGGAAGCAAATGCTGAGGGATTTTGATACCACCAGGCCTGCCTTGCAAAAGCTCCTGAAAGAAGCACTAAATATGGAAAGGGAAAATCGGCACCAGCCACTGCAAAAGCACACCAAAATTTAAAGACAAATGGCACTATGAATAAACTGCATCAACTAGTATGCAAAATAACCAGTTGGCATCATGATACTAGAATCAAATTCACACATAACAATACTAACCTTAAATGTAAATGAGCTAAATGCCCCAATTAAAAGAACTAATAAAGAGAAGAGAGAAGAATAAAACAGACACAATAAAAAATAATAACAAGGATATCACCACTGACCCCACAGAGATACAAACTACCATCAGAGGTGCTATAAACATCTCTATACAAATAAACTAGAAAATCTAGAAGAAATAGATATATTCCTGGACATACACACCCTCCCAAGACTAAATTAGGAAGAAGTCAAATTCCTGAATAGACCAATAAAAAGTTCAAAAATTGAGGCAGTAATTAATAGTCTACCAACTAAAAAAAAGCTCAGGACCAGATGTATTCACAGCTGAATTCTACCAGAGGTACAAAGAGGAAATGGTACCATTCCTTCTGAAACTATTCCAAACAATACAGAAGAGGGAATCCTCCCTAAGTAATTTTATGAAGCCAGTATAATCCTGATACCTAAACTGGGAAGAGACATGAGATAAAAAGAAAACTTCAGGCCAGTATCTATGATGAACATCAAAACAAAAATCCCCAGTAAAATAATGGCAAACCAAATCCAGCAGCACATCAAAAATATTATCCATCATGATCGAGTCAGCTTCATTCCTATGATAAAAGGCTGGTTCAACATAAGCAAATCAATAAATGTAATCCATCACATAAACAGAACTAAGATAAAAACCATGATTATCTCAATAGATGCAGAAAGAGCCCTTGATAAAATTCAACATCCCTTCATGTTAAAAACTCTCAATAAACTAGGTATTGATGGAAGATATTTTAAAATAATAAGCGTTATTTATGGCAAACCCACAGCCAATATCACAATTAATGGGCAAAAACAGGAAGCATTGCCTTTGAAAAGTTGCACAAGACGAGGCTGTCCTCTCTCACCACTCCTATTCAACATAATATTGGAAGTTCAGAGCAATCAGTCAAGAGAAAGAAATAAAGGATATTCAAATAGGAAGAGAGAAGATCAAATTGTCTCCTTTGCAGATGACATGATTGTATGTTTAGAAAACCCCATCTCAGTCCCCAAATTCCTTAAACTGATAAGCAACTTCAGCAGTCTCAGGATGTGCAAAAATGACAGGCATTCCTTTACACCAACAATAGACAAGCAGAGAGTCGAATCCTGAATAAACTTCCATTTACAATTGCTACAAAGAGAATAAAATAACTAGGACTACAGCTAATAGGGATGTGAAGGACCTCTTCAAAAAGAAATACAAACCACTGCTTAAGAAAATAAGAGAGGACAGCACTTTGGGAGGCCGAGGCGGGTGGATCACGAGGTCAAGAGATTGAGACCATCCTGGTCAACATGGTGAAACCCTGTCTCTACTAAAAATACAAAAATTAGCTGGGCATGGTGGTGTGTGCCTGTAATCCCAGCTACTTGGGAGGCTGAGGCAGGAGAATTGCCTGAACCCAGGAGGCGGAGGTTGCGGTGAGCCGAGATCGTGCCATTGCACTCCAGTCTGGTTAACAACAGCGAAACTCCATCTCAAAAAAGGAAAATAAGAGAGGAAACAAATGGGAAAACATTTCATCCTCATGGATAGAAAGGATCAATATCATGAAAATGTCCATACTGTCCAAAGTAATTTATAGATTCAATGCTATTCCCATCAAACTACCATTGACATTCTTCACAGAATTAGAAAAAATTACTTTAAATTTTATATGGAATCAAATAAGACTCAGTATAGACAAGACAATTCTAAGCAAAAAGAACAAAGCTGGAGGTATCATGCTACTTGACTTCAAACTATACTACAAGGTTAGTACCAAAACGATATAGTACTGATACCAAAACATATAGACCAATGGAAAAGAACTAAGACCTCAGGAATATTACCAACACATCTGCAACCATCTGATCTTTGACAAACCCGACAAAAGAAAGCAATAGAGAAAGGATCTCCTATTTAATAAATGGTGCTGGGAAAACTGGCTAGCCATATGCAGCAAACAAAAACTGGACCTCTTCCTTACACCCTATACAAAAATTAAAATGGAGTAAAGACTTAAATGTAAAACCCAAAAAAACCCTAGAAGGAAACCTTGGCAATACCATTCAGGACATAGGTATGAGCAAAGACTTCATAACAGAAACATCAAAAGCAATTGTAATAAAACCCAACACTTACAAATTGGATCTAATTAAAGAGTTTTTGTACAGCAAAATAAACCAGCATCAGAGCGAACAGAGACAACTACAGAATGAGAAAAAATTTTTGCAATCTTCTCATCTGGCAAAGGTCCAATATCCAGAATTTACAAGGAACTTAAACAAGTTTACAAGAAAAAGTCAAACAACCCCATCAAAAAGTGGGCAAAGGATATTAACAGACACTTCTCAAAAGAAGACATTTATGCGGCCAACGAACATAGGAAAAAAAGCTCAACATCACTGATCATTAAATAAATGCAAATCAAAACCACAATGAGATATCATCTCATGTCAGTCAGAATGGTGATTATTAAAAAGTTAAGAAATGATAGATGCTGGTGAGGCTGTGGAGAGATAGGAACACTTTTACACTGTTAGTGGGAATGTAAATTAGTTCAAACATTGTGGAAGATAGTATGACAATTCCTTAAGGATCTAGAACTAGAAATACCATTTGACCCAGCGATCTCATTACTGGGTATGCACCCAAAGAAATATAAATTATTCTACTGTAAACACACATGGACATGTATGTTTACTGCAGCACTATTTACAATAGCGAAGTCATTGAACCAACCCAAATGCCCATCAGTGATAGACTGGATAAAGAAAACGTGGTAAATATACACCATGAAATACGACACAGCCATAAAGAGGAATGAGATTATGTTCTTTGCAGGAACATGGATGAAGCTGGAAGATTATCATTCTTAGCAAACTAACACAGGAACAGAAAATCAAACACTGTATGTTCTCACTCATACGTAGGAGTTAAACAATGAGAACACATGGACACAGTGAGGGGAACAACACATGCCAGGGCCTGTTTGGGGTTGGGGGCAAGGGGAGGAAACTTAGAGGACTGGTCAATAGGTGCATCAGACCACCATGGCACACATATACCTATGTAACAAACCTGCACGTTTCTGCACATATATCCGGAAACTTAAACTTTTTTTTTTAAAGAACAAAATCATGTCCATTACAGAAACATAGATAGAGATAATGGCCATTAACTTTAGCAAATTAATACAGGAACACTTAATACTGTATGTTCTCCACTTATAAGTGGGAGTTCAATGATGAGAACACATGGATGCAAAGAGGGGAACAACACATACTGAGTACTATCAGAGAGTTGAGGGCGGGAAGAGGGAGATGATCAGGAAAAATAACTGATGGGTAGTAGGCGTAATACCTGGGTAATGAAATAATCTATGCCACAGCCCCCCATGAAACAAGCTTTTCTATAAAACAAACCTGAACATGTACCCCAGAACTTAAAACAAAAGTTAAATAATATTTTTTTTTAAAAAAGAGACTGCATTAAAACCTTATCATTGAAAGAATAAACTTACCAAGAAAAGAAAGCCTATCATCAAGAAATAAAAATCTGTTATGGGTGACTACATATCTTCAATGGGAATAAAAGATAAAAATTGGAAGACAATGAAAACCAAAAAGAAAATAACATTTATATGAGAAGGAACAGTATATGCAAAGGCCATGAGAGACCAGGGAATAAATGATCTTTCACATATACTAAGTATATATTAGGGAGAGGAGAAAGTTAAGGATGATGTTCAGGGTTTGGCATTTCCAAGGCATTAGGTGTGGCGCCATTCACAGTGGTGTGGATTATTTCCTTAAATGTGTCATTTTGGTTTGGACATGGTGAATTTGAGGTGATTTGAAGATGCCAAACTGAAGATATTAACTGAAGTTAGGTGTAGCATTTTTGAGCTAAAAATTGGCATTTTGCCATTCTCCCTCCGTATTTTTCAGCCAACCAGAAAAGTTGGTCACCTTGGAGCCCTAATACTTTCTATTTTGAGCATCACATTTAAAACATTCAATTATTTAATATGTGTTAATAGTACCATGTATATTCTAGGCACTGGACTAGTTGTTGAAAACAGATTTGGATAAGACAGACAAAGCTATTACCCTCAAGGAACTCAGATTCCAGTTGGGGAAGACAGACAATAAATATATAAACAAAACAAATAACTGATTAATAAAATTTCAAACAACATCAACAACCCCAAATGACAGTGAGAATATGGAGCAACAGGAACTCTTATTAATTGATGGTGGTGGCTTCTTACAAAACCAAACATAGTCATACCATATGATTCATCAATGCGGTTCTTTATAATTTACCCAAAGAAGCTGAAAACTTATTTCACATGAAAATGTGTAATAGAATGTTTATAGTAGCTTTATTCATAAAGCAACCAGGATGTAGGTTGTAGGTAAGTGGATAAATAAAATGTGGTTCATCCAGACAGTGAAATACTACTCAGTGCTAAAAAGAAATGAGCTACCAGGCAATTGAAAGAGATGGAAAAAAACATAAATGTATATTACTAAGTGAAAGAAATCAATCTGGAAAGGCTGTACCCGGTATTATTCCAATTACTTACCATTATGAAAAAGGCAAAACTATGAAGAAGGTAAAAAGATCAGTGGTTGCCAGGGATCAGTGGAAAGGGAGAATGCGTTGGCTGAACACAGATGATTTTTAGTGGAATAAAACTACTCTGTATTATACTATAATGTTGGATACATGTCATTATAAATTTGTCCAAACCCATAGACTGTAAACCACCAAGAATGATCCTCATGTCAACTGTAGACTCCAGGTAATTATGATGTAGCAATGTAGGTTCATCAGTTGTAACGAATGAGTTGTAGGGAATGTTGAAAATAGAAGCAGCTGTACATATGTGCAGACAGGGAGTATATTAGAAATCTCAGTACCTTCTGTTCAGTTTTATTGTGAACTTAAAACTGCTCTAAAAAATAAAATCTATTTAAAATTCAAACAATTAGTGTTTTGAGGAAAATTAAACTGACACAATATTATTTTGACTTGAAAGGATGTGAAACTTTATTATATAGAGTGGTCAAAGAAGGCTTTTCTGAGGAGTCAGCATTTTATCAGAAACCTAAATGATGAAAGAAGAGAATCATATGACAATTTTTAGGGGAAAGTCCTGACAGAGGAAACATCTAGGGGAAAGCCTTGTGTTAAGAAGCAGCTAATTATTTTGTGTGACTGGATTTTACCAGATGAGGGAAAGAATGCTAGAAACATGGCTATGTATGGCCTTCTGGATAGAATATCCTAATCAGACCAGCTTACCTACTGATGGCTTTTGGAAGCCTTTTAACTCCTTGTTTTCACTCCAACATGGTAAATCAGAAAAACATTTCAGAAGAGCAAACAATGGCAGGAGTGTCACTTTTTGAGTATTTCCTCAAGGTTGGAGAAAATTTAGAAAATGAAGCATCTATGGGTATCTCTCATCCCGTGTCATCCACTTGCTTTTGTTTGTTTGAGGAAACAGAAGACAAGATTGGTGGCTTAAAGCATGGTGTGATGCTGAATGGAGCACAGAGATACGCTTTGGTTTGTGAGAACACAGAAAATTTCAACAGGAATAGTCAAAGTATGTCAATAGCAAAAGCTATGTGGAAAAAAAGATGAAAAAGTAAATTACAGCATTATCTGTTCTGTTACTTTAACTTGATGTGATTTAAAAGAGCAATCTTACTACCAGGAGCTATCTAATCCTCTAAACAATGCATGGTAACAATTGAAATACCCTGTATTCTTCTGGACTGTCATTTAGCTTATTTGGTGGGGGATTTGACAAATCACATGTTTGCCAAATAAGCAATATTCCAAATTCCTGTTATTTTCTCTCTCCATTCAAATTTTTCCTAGTGTCAGAATCTTCCATGGGCAATAATCAGCCCTATTCGGAAGGCATAAACCTGCATGCAAGTTAGAGTTGCAGACATGAATATGGAGCTATTAGTGTCATGCTGGAACTGCTCAGGTTATTTACACTCAGGTTACTCCTTGAAAACAAGAATGAACTGAGAGAATTTGTGGATGAGAACATCACCAAAACCTTGTCTAAAAATTATGAAACATATGTCCTCTATGGTTTTCATTAAAATTATTTTCTCCCCATCCTGTCCCCAACATATCCGCTTAAGTTAATTTAAGTAAAGTCTGCACAGGCAGATTGAAGTAGGGAGTGAACAAAATCATACAGATATCTATTTTAGAAATAGAAAATTGCTATTTGGAAAAAAAAAAACCATTTTTGAAAAGATATCTAGAGAACCTTTTTTATACCACTTATATTTATCAGAGAACCACTTACTCACTTTCCACTTTGTCAGTCTTATTTTTTATATCTTATTTATTCTGGAGACTATGGATGCCTAATGAAATCTGTTCTGCCATGTGGATTTTTAGGGACTCCAGAAAATTAACCCTAGAGAGATTCTGAAAGATCATCTTGTCCTACAGTCTTGTTAAGACCCAAACACTGCAACATTTGATTGAGGCCACTCCATCAGTTAGTGGTTGAGGGAGGCATATTAATTATAGAACATGATCTCTCTCTCTGCCAGACTAGAGTAACTCCATGGAATGTTTCTATCCAGTCCAATTGGTTATTTCAATACATTATTGCTGCTGTACCCTGTGCCTAAGCACAGTGAATGCTCTTTCTGGCAGGTACATAGGCCAAAATTAGATTTAATTTTCCCTTCAGGAATTTCTAATTAAATACCCACACAAGAACAAATGGACAATTAGCTTCATGTGTAAGTCACAATCTTTTAAATAGATTAAATTTATAAAATTTTGTTTTTAATTAACAAGCAACATTCATATGTATCATATATTTATGAGGTACAATGTGATGTTTTAATATATGTTTCCATTATAGGATGGTGAAATCAAACTAAGAAACAAATCTATTACCTCAAATACCTATCTTTTTTGTGGTGAAAACATTTAAAATCAAATCCTTCAGTAATTTTAAAACATATAATGCATTATTATTATGGTTACCATTCTGTGCAATAGATCATTAAAGCTTATTCTTCCTGTCTAAGTGAAATGTTGTACCATTTGATCAACATCTCCATGTCCCTACTCACTTGCATCCCCCAGTTTCTGGTAACTAGTATTGTGCTCTCTACTTCTATGAGTTCCTATAAGACCCCATTTTATGGAGAAGGCTCAATTCAGTTTTCTCTAGAAAGACAGCAAGTCAGCCAATAAAATTCCTTTCTGACTACTTTGTGTAGTCCAACACTTTAACAGTAAATCTCCTGTATTTATTTACCACTGGCTGGTCTTAGGTTGATATTTCCTTTTGGGAATTTTCAGAAATCCTTTTTGATAGGTCTTTGAGTTTGAGTGGGTTACAGCAAGTTGGTCAGGATATGCAGGGAGTCAAAGAAGTGGTAGTGCTTTTTACCACTCAGCAGTCAATATGTGTAAGATACTACATAATTTGGTGAAATTCAAGTGTTGTCTGCATATACTATAAAATTTCAGTTCTAGGCAAATACCTGAAATGCTTAAATTTACTCTCCAAGAGATACTCCTCTTCCTTTATCTAATGCCTTTCTGTTGTAGTAGCCTAGTGACTTAATCCATTGCTCCCCACTTCATTTGTTTCACATCTAACAAACATTTGTTAAGTACTGCTGTATATTTGACACTATTTCAGAAGCTGAGGATCTAGGAGTAGATAAAACAAATTTTCTCTCTCTAGGGAGCTTGTATTCTAATGGAGGAACAGGACAATAAAGCAGGAAAATATGATAAATAACTTAAAGGTAAATTAATTGGACAAATATGTAATTCATTTCAGCATGTATCTTGACATGGAGGAGGTTAGAGTGTGGGAAATTTTCTATTTTCTAGTAATTAGAATCCAGTAGTTGTAATGCATCTACCAGATGCCAAAAATATAATCAAACTGTCATGAGAATCCAGAAACTTAAAGGGACCGTGGACAGAGAAAGCATTTCAATTTAGATATCAACAGAATACTTCTCTATGCATTTGTTTTCAGCCAAATAGCTTTTCTTCCAGTTTTATTTACCTTTGGTATTTGTATCAAGCTCTTATTTTCTTCTGATAACCCATTAATTTAAAAGTAGCTCTTATGAAGCAATAGTGATTTTTCCATTATTGAGTATCTGTTTCAAAGTCATTTAATCTTCCAAGCAGAATTTGTTGTGTGAAGTTTTATGCAGCCAAGAATAATTTATTTGCAAATGTAGCAATAGCATACAATCAGCCAGACAAGGTTTTTTTCTCCAAATAATATTCTACTGAAAGTTTAAATGTTTGTAGTCTATGTTTCATTAGAATTTGAATAGGTATGTGCAGCTACTCCAAATGTTCACTGATAGTGAAATATTATTTGGGAAACAGAACCCTGTAAACATAACTCCTTTCAGAATACTAACACATTCAAATTCCTACTCAAGGCAAATATTATTTGGAAGGTGACATTGTTTGAATAAAATAATATAAATTCATATGATGATTATAGTCATGAGCTAACAAACTAATTTGGCAAATATAGATATAAAGATACATGTACAATGTCTTACCATCATTATTAAGAATTTTCTTATTCTCAGCAAACTGACACAAGAACAGAAAATGAAATACCGCATGTTCTCACTCATATGTGGGTGATGAACAATGAGAACATTGTTCTCATGGACACAGGGAGGGGAGCACTACACACTGTGGTCTATTGTGGGGAATAGGGGAGGGACAGTGCAGGGGGGGAGCTAGGGAGGGATAGCATGGGGAGAAATGCCAGATGAGGGTGAAGGGGAGGAAGGCAGCAAATCACACTGCCACGTGTGTACCTATGCAACTATCTTGCATGTTCTGCACATGTACCCCAAAACCTAAAATGCAATAAAAAAAATTTTCTCTTTGCTTTAGTGGTATTTTTCCAAAAGGTTGTAATAAACATTAAATATTTAAGGGTTATTTTAAAATGATCTATGAGGGGATATTCTCTGTCACAACACTTGTACGATTAGCTTAAATGAGACTTATGAGCTTTCTCATTAATGAGTCAGAGGACTTAAGCGTTTTACTGTTTTTAATGGCTGCTCCCTCAGTACCTGTCACAGGGTTGTCTTTGATTTTACTTACTTTAGAATATAGAGAGGCAAGACAAAAACTGGAAGCAACAGTTTCCCTAATTTGGATGTTAATGCATTTATTTTGGGCCCTTAAGAGTTATTCAGTATTTAAAATTTTAACATGTACACATCTTATAGAGATTGACGATGATAACCAGCTATCAATGTTAGCTAGATAACATATTCACTGTTCTTTCTCATGAGGGTGATATGTTTGTGCTGAGCTAGCCATATCATTTTCTTTGTTTTTTTGTTTGTTTGTTTGTTTGTTTGTTTTTTTCCCTTATGGCCATGACATGTGGCTAGAATCAAGAATGCAGGTCTTGTTTATTTGAAAAAGTAATTAATCTCTATGGTGGAGAAGGAAAAAAACAAACCAGAGTCACATGACATTATAAGCATATGGTCTAAAGATTTAAATTAAGAGAGAAAGAGATTGCGGTAGGATGACCCATGGTGTGGTGTCAAAACAGATGTGAATAAATTTAACTTATTATTACCATATATATGGGTATTGATTTCTAGGTGTCAAGCACTGTCTGTATGTCCTAGAAAGATCTATTCCTTTCATGGTAGTCAAAACAGCACATGAATATGAGCACCTCTCAACATTTTCTGGCCAGGATTTATTACTGATATATCATTGGCATAAGCATGACTGTGTCTATTCTTATGGTCTTCCGGGGGTTGTATTAGCCTAAAATTCACCATATAACTAATTTTTCTCCCTTGGTCCAAAGTCCCTGATGTATAGGCATACGATTTGTGTTCTTTTCATCAGATCAGTCAAATGTTATTTATTCATCTAGCTATTTAAAAAGCATTTAGTGCATATTATATACCTGGTTCTGTGCTATGATCTATCAACACAAAAATGAGTGAAATTAGAAACTTGCTTTAAGGAATTCAGGAGAAACAAATGAAGACGTGAATAATGACAGCAGTGTGATAGGCTGTGATAGTAGGACGAATATGGGTCAATGGAAACATGATGCAGAAAGTGCTTAACTTTGTCTAAAGATGGTAGTGAGTATGAAGGCTTCCCAACTATGTGAGATGAAACCTGAAGGCAACCCTGAAGTTTATCAGATTCCTTTGTTTCTCCATCGTCCAACCCCTATTTTTCTTATGAAAGGCTCTGGATACCAACATTTCAACACAGTCTTGACTAAGGTAATTTCCAGCTTAGCTTTCCTTCCTTTCTTCATTTAGCATATGTTTATTGGGTCCCCAAGGTAAGCACAGCACTAAACAAGGCACTGAGGATGGTGATGAGTGAGACAGACATGACCTTATGCTTGTGAAATATGCATTCTAGTAATGTTGCCATAAACATATCATAATCCAAGTACTTGTTGAATTATGATTGTGTTGAGAGCTGTGCAAAAGAGCTATAAGGTTGTCTGAGTCCATGTCACAGGGAACCTGGCATAATCGAGAGACAAGAAGTTTCTTGAGTGGCTAAACTTTCAACTGAAATCTAGGGCACGATTTGTGACTTTCCAGAGAAAATGTGGGGAAATTGCCTCCCAGATAGGAGGACTTCTTGAGTGAAGGCTCTGGAAATGAAAAGAAGGACAGCCAGTGTAAGCCAGAGCTCACAGAAGGCAAGGTGTGGTTCAGAAACTCAGAACAAGATCAGATCATGAGGACTCCTGTGGGACATTTTAAATGTTGAACAAAGAGAAGACACTGAAGATGTTCATGGTGAGGTAGGGGTTGGGAGACTCCAACATGCATTTGAAAAATAGCCCTCTGCAGAGCTGTGGTGTGCAGATTTGGTCAAAGAACAACTCTTTTGTGTCCCTTTACATACCAGTCTGTCCCTTAAGAAATGCTGAATATAAGATTAAATGGATACATTCTCAACAGGGACTAGGGCTGTATTGCTGACATCTGGCTCTTGCAAGCTGTTTGAAGGGAATCAACAGTTGGCAGAAGATACCATAGAGGCAGGCATCTTTGTGGGGAGCATCACGAAACTTGTGTTACTTGGTCATTGGTTTTACTCTGGTACTTGTTCTTCAGCATTGCTATTATCTGCCTTCATTTAGAAAGGACTTAGCTGGGTTAAATGATATGTGACTTTGAGCCAAGGTGTTAAGGACTGATTATAATTTATAACGCCTCCTTCTCAGAAAACATTTGCGTTTTTAAACACCAGCTTTTAGAGTTTTTGCACAGCCTTGAGTTTTACGACAATATCAAATACTATGACAGTAATATAAGAAAGACAACTCAAAATAGAAAAAATTTTACAGATGTTTTACATATAAGAGCACCGTTGAATATTTGGGCCGTGGTTTTTAGAGATTACAAAATATTTTTACATAGTCTTTAATCCTTTTAACAACCTCGTAGGTGGATAAATGAGAGGACTGAGATAGAATCATCTGCTTGCTCCCATCTACAATATATAGCAGTAAGATACTGTATCTTGATGGAATTTAGATTGCCATAAGTATTATATATGCAGTCAGGATATCATATTTATTTACTTATATGCCAGCTTTTAAACCAAAAAGACACATGAAACAAAATTAGTATAATAGCATCATAAAGATAAATTATGGACTAGAAAGAAATAGAGATCTGCTAATTCGAAGGATTAGGATTATTATAACTCCATATCAAACGGAGTTATTTGCTTCCTGGAATCCAAGTCAAAAGGGGAAATGAAATGGGTCCTTTGGTTTAGTAGTCAAGAACAGGTGTTGGTAAGGAGTATCATCATTTTCCATATTGTTGGCACTAAATTTTGAAAAGTCTTTCTCACACATTTTATAGAATAGATACTGAATATTGAAATGAACAATAGGTTCAGGGGCTGTTATTTTACAAGAAAAATCTACTTGAATCACAGACCTCTCTTGTGATTTCCAGGTAGGGACATTGTAAGGGTTTGTTCCTTTGTCATCTTACTAGACCTTCATCTTTCTTTTCTTGCATGTCTGTGGGAGATCTCGCCTGTAATTCTTTGTTGGCTACATTCCTGCCTCCCCACTGCTCATGAGGACTTTTGCCTTTTCTGTCTTCTCAGTTGTCTGTTTCACTCTTCTCAGTGCCTTCGAGATACCAGGACTGCATGACTCCTGCCACTGTTTGGGGGCTGCCCACGTGGTGGTGCCAACCTACCCTTGAATCCAAAGTACCCTTAGGCAGTGAGTCTCCCCATTTGGAGTCACATTGCCCTCTTTCTTTCTATTCTGGCCAATATGTTCTTGTTCTTCTGTCCTGCTTTTATAGGAGGAGGATCCACAGGAGTGTGGCTGGTCTCCCTTCAGCTTTACTGATGCTATGGCACCTGCCCAAGCCTTGGGCTTCGTATACCTCAGCACATCTGACATATTTCTCAAATATAGCCATTCTCTCAGGAATTCTATTTTCTCTAGCTCGTGCCTCACAGTCAATCCAGTATGTCTGTACAACATTGAACCTCACTGTGAAAATGCTTAAAGTGTATCTGAGCCTCTTTGGAACTAAAGAGAGGAGGGTGTATGGCTTGATAGTACAGTGTTTATAACTTAACATGCCAGCATACTTGAGACTCAGCTGTGATCCTGTTGGGATCTCATTGCAAAAGGAAGCAGAGGTGGATTTCAAATACTATTTCATGTAACAACCTCCGATAATATTCTTTAAACAGAAATTAAATAAAGAGTGGTCTATAAAGCTAGTGTGGTACCAGTACATAACCTTCCAGCTTTTGAACTTGCTTCAAGGAATGGCTTTCTGTATTAGAGGAGCAAATGGATAGTTCTGTAACTGTGCTTACTTAACTGAGACTGGGAAAATCAATTCTGCATCTTATTTCTCCCATGTGGTGATAATGGATGTTGTGACAACTATGAAAGACCAAAGGAAACTTTCTGTTTTCTAGTTGAAATTCCTAATAATCATTTTCTTTAGAAATTCTAAATAGTCTTCTTAAATAGCCAATCTCATCTCCTGCAGCCCTACTCCTGATTGAGAACAGGGAAAGATTAATGGAAGATGGCCAGGGTTTATTCTTAGTGGGCAGCTGTGATAGATTGAATGCCACCAGCATTAAACTAGGTATTCTGGCAAATCTTGTTTCTGACAAAATACTGTCCAGAGTATTGATTATGCTAACCTCTAGTTGTAAATTCATGTCTAGAGTGAATACTTACAATAAAGCCCATTTGTCAAGCACAAGCGTAATCAAAGATTATAATTGGCATTAATGAGTCCTCAGTAAAAGAACAGGTTTGGAGTACCAGTTAAAGATTGGTCCATGTCAGTGCATCCATCAGTAATCACCATCTGGAATGGAAGCTGACAGCTGTGCAGGGAATTAGGGGAGTTGCTGCTGGGATACTTTCCTTTTTGATGGGCAGGTGCCCAGAGTCCTCATTATGAATTATGTTTGGATTGAGTGAATGATCTTTTTGGCAAAGCTATTACTATCATCCTTTAATGTTTTCTTGTGGGAAATCCACTCTGAAGAAAATTTTAAAAGCTTACAAAGAAGAAGAGGGTCAGCTTAAACTTAATTCCAGAACCTTGAATTTGCCAATCCCGATTTCACAGATATTTTGCAGGCACATTTGGATACCAAAATCAAGACCTTTTTGTACTTCTTCATCCAAGGATCAATGTCAAAAACATTGAAGGGACCATTGTCCCCTTCATGGGATTTCATCTTTTGGGTATCATCTGTGTCTTAATTCCATTACATTAAAGAGATGACATTTTCTTCTTTGATTTTCATCTTTTCTCCCTTTGGTCACACTCTTATCCATGAGACTAGAGTTAACGTGGGCTAGCAACTGTTTTCATCTGGGAGAAGACTCTATCCTATCTTTCTCTGTGGCTCTGGCCCAGCAGTCTCATTTCTGTGCGAACTCAGTGGAGAGTGCAGCCTCCTGGTGTCCTGGGAAACACCTGGCTGGGCAGGCTGGGTGACCCCACACACCCCCAGTGCTAGTAGCAAGGTGGGCAATGGCTGCTAGGACTTCCAGCCCAGAAGTCCTACTTCTGCCTGAATTTGTTAAGGGGCACAGTTTTCTGTTGCACCAGAAACAGCCAGTTGGCAAGGCAAACAACTCTACCCACCCCCTACCTCTCATAGTCAAAAGGGCCACACTTGCTTGAGATTCCAGCACAGTGGTCCTGCCTCTGTTTGAACTCTGTGGGCAGATACAACCACGTGTTCCCCAGCATTGAAACAGCAGGTAAGGGCTGACTCAGCAAGTATATGACTTGTCTGCCAACTGCAGCCCTTGCCTGAGGGGGCCCCATGGACAAGAACGCCCAAGAAAAGAAATGCAGGCATGGAGACAATAATCAGAGAGGGCTCCTCCAAGACCCAGAAGCAGACCAGAATTGAATTCAGTCGACTAAACCCTCCTTATGCCACAACCAAACTACCAATGGCACCAAAGAATAAAAATGTGAAAAAAAAAAATCCAAAGGACAGCAACTTTGAAGATTGAGGGAACAACAAGCACAGATGAGAAAGAACCAGCAACGGAACTCTGGCAACTCGAAAAGCCAGAGTATCTTCTTACCTCTAAACAATCACAGTAAGTCCTCAGCAATGGTTCTTAACCAGGATAAAATGGTCAAAATGTCAGAAATAGAATTCAGAACATGGTTAGGAACAAAGATAATCAACATTCAGGAGAAAGTTACAACCTAATCCAAGGAATCTAAGAAATATGGTAAAACAATGTAGAAGATAAAGACAAAATGGCCATTTTAATAAAGAACCAAATTGAATTGACAGAACTGAGGAACTCACTTCAAGAATTTCATAGTACCATTGCAAGTATTAATAGCAGAATTGACCAAGCTGAGGAAATATCTAAGAGCTTGAAGACCAGTTCTCTAAAATAACTCAGGCAGATAGAAAAAACAATAAAGAAGAGTGAATAAAACCTCTGAGAAATATGGGATTATGTAAAGAAACCAAATCTTTGACTCATCGGCATCCCTGAAAAAGAGGGAGAGAAAGCAAGCAACTTGGAAAACATATCAGGATATCATCAACAAAAATTTCTCCAACCTCACTAAAGAGGTCAACTCTCAAATCTAGTAAATGCAGGGAACCATGAGATACTATAGATAAGAAGACCATCCCTAAGACACATTGTTATCAGATTCTTCAAGGTCAAAGTGAAAGAAACAATATTAAATGCAGCTGGAGAGAAGGGGCAGATGACCTACAAAGGGAACCCCATCAGGTTAACAGCAGGCCTTTCAGCAGAAACTCTGTAAGCCAGAAGAGATTGGGGACCCTTATCCAACATTCTGAAAGAAAGGAAATTCCAACCAGGAATCTTATATACAGCCAAACTAAGCTTCATAAGTAAATGAAAAATAAGATTCTTTTCAGACTAGCAGTTGCAAAGGAAATTCATTACCACAGGACCTGCCTCACAAAAGATCCTTAAGCGAGGGATAAATATGGAAAGAAAAACCATCATCAGCCACCACAAATACATACTTAAGTATATAGACCATTTTCACTCTAAAACAACCACATAATCAAGTATGCATTATAACCAGCTAACAAGAAGATGACAAGGTCAAACCTGACATATCAATGTTAACCTTGAATGTAAATAAATAACTCAGTTAAAAGGCACAGGGTGGCAAAGAAGCAAGACACAACTGTATGCTATCTACAGTGTATGCATCTTATGTGCAGTGACACACATAGGCTCAAAGTAAGAGAATGGAAAAAAATCTACCAAGCAAACATAAAAAAGAAAGAGCAAAGGTGGACATTCTAACTTGACAAAACAGACTTTAAATCAACCATGATCAAAAGAGGACAAAGAAAGGTATTACATCACAGGAAAAATGTTCAATTAAACCAGAAGACTGAACCATCCTAAATATATATGTACCCAACACAGGAGCACCCAGATTCATAAAGCAAGTTCTCAGAGACTTATAAAGAGACCTAACCACACAATAATGGTGGGTGACTCTTATTTTATAATAATTACTTATTATTTATATTAAAAATAATTATTAATAAAGCTCTGGACTCCAAGGAGATCTTGCATCGTTGCTCATTTTGTCATGTCAGCCTTGAGTACAGTGTTACTTTATCCTGTGGACTGCTTTATAAATCCAATTTGAAATTCTTGAGTATATTTATAAAATATTATCTTAAATTCAAATGTGTTAAGTCACGAAAGTATTTCTCTTCAAATGAGGCCATTGTTAGGTCAATATAAGGTAACGATAGTACTACTTAGTGGTGCTCTTTGTTGAAGAATATTCTGTTAACTTTGGAGAGTTTTAGTAAGACATTGGAAGAATTCAATACTGTAGTACTCTTATTCCATAGAAATTACTCTTTTCAATTTATAGATTGAACACCTAGATCCCTGAGGAATTCAACTATCAGCTCTCTTCATGAGTGGAGTAGACATTGCCTTAATAATTACTAATTATTTATTAATAATAATTGCTTACTATTTGGCCTTCTGCTACATAAAGTACATACCAGGTCATTTAACTTTTAAAACAATTATGTAAGGACAAATGTTACTCTCCAGATTTTATAGATGAGATTCTAAGAGGTTAGACAGTTTATTTTCAGTAACACTATTAGTAGGTGGTAGAACTTGGATGTGAACCAATGATTGCTGGACTCAAAGATCATGCATTTTTTGCTCTGCCTTTATGCTGAACTCCTTTTTCCAGTATCTTAGCAGCCATCTCCTTGGTAGGATGTCTTGGTAGGTCCTTTGAACATAGGTGAAAATAGACATGGGCATAAGCATGGTCTGCTTCCTTTGCCTTCACACAGTAAACTGTATATTTCTTAAATATCTTTTGTGTTCTAAACTCTGATATTTTTTAAAAAACTTTGTTAATAAGAGATGTCATCAGCAGGGTCATCTTTTTATGAAGAGAAATAAAATATAGCTCTTTTCCTCAATCTCTGCACATATATACACACAAATGTATGGAGAGAAAAAATTCTTAAAAATACTTCTGAAGGGCTGGGCACGGTGGCTCAAGCCTGTAATCCCAGCACTTTGGGAGGTCGAGGCGGGTGGATCACGAGGTCAAGAGATTGAGATCATCCTGGTCAACATGGTGAAACCCCGTCTCTACTAAAAATACAAAAAATTAGCTGGACATAGTGGTGCGTGCCTGTAGTCCCAGCTACTTGGGAGGCTGAGGCAGGAGAATTGCCTGAACCCAGGAGGTGGAAATTGCGGTGAGCCGAGATCACGCCATTGCACTCCAGCCTGGGTAACAAGAGCCAAACTCTCTCTCAAAAAAAGAAAAAAAAAAAATACTTCTGAAAACATAGTATTTAACCTTCAATATTTACATTAACTAAATTACATATGAGCTTACTGTAATATGTTAGAATATTGTCTTAAAATTTATCTATGTTGCAGTTAATTCTATGGTATTTTTATTCATTGTCTTTTTAATTTTCCACTTGCTTATACAAGAAAGTTTTTTTTTTGAAGAACAATGTATTGATTTTTTAAAAGAATAATGAGTTTTTATTGCTATAATTTACAGCACAATACTGAAACTAGTCCATCTTAAAATATTACCAATTATTACAAATCAAGAATATTAAACACTGTCTTAATGAAAAGGCTCATTACCTACTAGTTAGTGGTTCTAGCCACTGAACCAATTTTCATTCTGTCATCAATTTTGTTTGTTCTTTAATAGCATCAGTTGAGATATGCCTCATGTTTAAGAACAAATAAAAAGGAGCTTATTCAATCATTTGAGCAGCTCAAATGAACAATGTAGGCATTGTGTAATAATTTAATTTGCCTATTTGATTAGGCCCTACTAATCTCCTCTTGCCTAAAGTGGCATAATGAAGAAGTTCAAGATGATTTATTATTTCATTAAAAATTATATAGATTCACCTATCTATTCCTCTCTCTGACTTGCCACGAGTTTACTCAGGAAACCTACATTTATTGTCATATTAGCTCATGTGTGTGCTGGGTTTTGTTATTGTTGTTGTTGGAGTTTTGAAAGTTAAACATGAAGTAATTCTGCCAGGTGGTGAGACAGGAAGCAAATAGGTATTTCTCTTGAGGTTGGAAATTTGCAGTAGTTAACTGCCATAATAAATTACACAGAGGGGCTGAGAAAATATTTGTTAATGAGAGGAATCAGTAAATTAGGAAAAACAAATCTATGAAAGTAGGGAAGCTGTTTTCAACCAGGAATCCTCTTCTTTTCCCACCTTCTATGCATCCTGAATGTTGTTACCTCATAGTTCCTCGGTCAAGCATGGAAGCTTAAAAAAAAAATTGGAAACTGCCAAAATAAAATGTAAACATAGAATGGGGCAACTTTTCCAGATTTTAAAAAATATGATTCATATTATGAAAAACACAGTGGACTAGGAATCTGGATCTTCATTAAGAGGCCTGTTTCTGCTGTGTTCTGCCTGTGCCTTCTCGAGGAAAGTTATTGAATATTGTGGTGCCTCTGTTATTTCTAAAGGTAAGATGGTAATTACAGCCTCTTAGCAACCCTGTTTGCTAAGATCAAGTGAATGTTTGTAAAACAGTCTGAAACCACAAAATACTATCTAAATGAAATGGGTTGTGTTGCTGAAGCAGATAATTTGGCTGCTTTTTCAGGGACTTGAACTTCTGAGTGTTATTCCTTCCTAACCCTTGGTCAAGAGAAGAAATACAAATGTTAAATTTCATTGTAACCATTGGAGGTGGTAAGGACAAATTAGTAAAGTTAGTGAAAAATCTGGAAAGTTGGAGAAGGACCTCATAAAATCTTTTATGATCATAATTGAAGTGCTTTTCCCTATTGATGTGGTTTGCCTGTGTCCCCACCCAAATCTCATCATGAATTGTCATAAGAGAGACCTGGTGAAAGTTGATTGGATCATGGGGGCAGTTACCTCCATGCTATTCCTGTGACAGTGAGTGCCTTTTCAGGAGATATGATGGTTTTATAAGGTGTGTTTCCCTTTTTGCTTGGCACTGCTCCATCCTGACATCATGTGAAGAAGGATGTGTTTGCTTCCTCTTCCACCATGATTGTAAGTTCCCTAATTGTAAGGCCTCCCCAGCCATGTAGAACTGTGAAACAATTAAATCTATTTCCTTTACAAATTACCCAGTCTCAGTTGTTTCTTTCTTTCTTTCTTTCTTTCTTTCTTTCTTTCTTTCTTTCTTTCTTTCTTTCTTTCTTTCTTTCTCTTCTCTTCTCTTCTCTTCTCTTCTCTTCTCTTCTCTTCTCTTCTCTTCTCTTCTCTTCTCTTCTCTTCTTTCTCTTCTTTCTCTTCTCTTCTCTTCTCTTCTCTTCTCTTCTCTTCTCTTCTCTTCTCTTCTCTTCTCTTCTCTTCTCTTCTCTTCTCTTCTCTTTTCTTTTCTTTCTTTCGAGATGGATTCTAGCTATGTCACCCAAGCTGGAGTGCAGTGACACAATCTTGGCTCACTGCAACCTCTGCCTCCCATGTTCAAGTGATTATCTTGCCTCAGCCTCCTAAGTATCTGGGACTACAGGTGTGCACCAAAATGCCCAGCTAATTTTTTTTTTTGTCTTTTTAATAGAAACAGGATTTTGCCATGTTGGCCAGACTGGTCCCAAACTCCTGGCCTCATGTAATCCACCCACCTCAGCCCCCCAAAATGCTGGGATTACAGGCATTAGCCACCATGTCCATCCTCAGGTATTTCTTCATAGCAGCATGAGAATGGACTAATACAAGTCAATTGGTACTACAGAGAGTGGTGGCTACTATAAAAATACCTGAAAGTGTGTAAGTGACTTTGGAGCTGGGTAACAGGCAGAGGTTGGAAGAGTTTGGAGGGCTCAGATGGAGATAGAAAAATATGAGAAAGTTTAGAACTTCCTAAAGTCTTGTTGAATAACTTTGACCAAAATGTTGATAGTGATATGGACAACAAAGTCCAAGCTGAGGTGGTCTCAGATGGAGATGAGAAACTTATTGGGAACTGGAATAAAGGTGACTCTTGTTATGCTTTAGCAAAGAGACTGGCAGAATTTTGCCCCTTCCCTAGAGATCTGTGGAACTAGGAACTTCAGAGAGATGATTTAGAGTATTTGGCAGAAGAACTTTCTAAATGCAAGGCATTCAAGAGGAATCAGAGCATACCAGTTTGGAGAATTTGAAGCCCAAACATGTGATAAAGAAAGAAAAACCCATTTTCTGGGGAGAAATTAGAGCCTGCTGCAGAAATTTGCAAAAATAAAGAGAGGCCAAATGTTAATCAACAAGGCAATGGGAAAATGTCTCCAGAGCATGTTAGAGATCTTCACAGCAGCCCCTCCCATCACAGGTCTAAAGGCCTAGGAGGGGAAAATGGTTTCCTGGGCTTGGTCCAGGGGCTCCCTGCTCTATGTGGCCTCAGGACATCGTGCCCTGTGTCTCAGCTACTTCACCTCCAGTGATGGCTAAAAAGGGCCATTGTACAGCTCAGGGTGTTGCTTCAGAAAGTACAAACCCCAAGGCTCTGTGGCTTACATGTGGTGTTGGGCATGCAGGTGCACAGAAATCAAGAATTGAAGTTTGGTAACATCTGCCTAGATTTCAAAGGATGTATGGAAATGCCTGGATGTCCAGGCAGCAGTTTCCTGCAGGGGTGGAGCCCTCCAGGAGAGCCTCTACTAGGGCAATGCAGAAAGAAAAGGTGGCCTTGGAGCCTCCACATAGAGTCCCCACTGTGGCACTGCCTAGTGGAGCTATGAGAAGAAGATCACTGTGCTGCAGACCACAGAATGTTATATACACTGACAGCTTGCATCGCACACCTGGAAAAGCCACAGAAATTCAATGTCAGCCCATGAAAGCAGCTGGGAGGGGGATCATACCCTGCAAAGCCACAGGATAGAGCTGTACAAGGCCATGGGAGCCCACCTCTTGTATCAGCATGACCTGGATGTGAGACATGGAGTCAAAGGAGATCATTTTGGAACTTTAAGGTTTAATGAATGTCCTATTCAATTTTGGACTTGCATGGGGCATATAACCCCTTAGTTTTGGACAATTTCTCTCATTTGAAATGGGTATACTTACCCAATGCCTCTACCTGTATTTTATCTAGGAAGTAACTAACTTGTTTTTGATTTTACAGGCTCATGTGGTAGAAGGGACCTGTCTTGCCTCAGATGAGACTTGGGACTTGGACTTTTGGGTTAATTCTGGAATGAGATAGATTTTGGGGGACTGTTGGAAAGGCATGATTGTGTTTTGAAATGTGAGGATATGAGATTTAGAAGGGGCCAAGAGTGGAATGATATAGTTTGGCTGTATCTGCACCCAAATCTCATCTTGAATTGTAGTTCCCCTATTCATCACATATTGTGGGTGGGATCTGGTGGGAGGTAATTGAATCATGGGGGCAGTTCCCTTCATGCTGTTTTGTGATAGTAAGTGAGTTCTCACGAGATCTGATGGTTTTATAAGGGGCTTCTCCCCCTTTTCTTGGAACTTCTCCTTCCAGTCACCATGTGAAGAAGGATGTATTTGCTTTCCCTTCTGCCACAATTGTGAGTTTCTTGAGGCCTCCCCAGCCATGTGGAACTGTGAGTCAATTAAACCTCTTTCCTTTATAAATTACTCAATCTTGAGTATGTCTTCATAGCAGGGTGAGAATGGACTCCCAGAGAATCTGATTGAATGAAACTTTTATTTATTTATTTTTTAATTGTACTTTAGATTCTGGGGTACATGTGCAGATCATGCAAGATTGTTGCATAGGTACATTCATGGCAAGATGGTTTACTGCCTCCATCCCCCCATCACCTATACCTGACATTTCTCCCCATGTTATTCCTCCCCTAGACACCCCCTCCCCCACAGACCCTGGTGTGTGATGCTCCCCTCTCTGTGTCTAAATGTTCTCATTGTTCAACACCTGCCTATGAGTGAGAACATGTTTGATTTTCTGTTCTTGTGTCAGTTTGCCGAGAATATTGGTTTCCAGGATCATCTATGTCCCTACAAAGAACACAAACTCATCATTTTTTATGGATGCATAGTATTCCATGGTGTATATGTGCCACATTTTCTTTGTCCAGTCTACCATTGATGGGCATTTTGGTTGGTTTCAGGTCTTTGCTATTGTAAACAGTGCCGTGATAAACATGCATGTGCATGTGTCTTTATAATACAATGATTTATAGTCCTTTGGGTATATACCCAGTAATGGGAATCCTGGGTCAAATGGAGTTCGACCATTGTGGAAGACAGTGTGGCGATTCCTCATGAATGAAGCTTTTGACTCAGAAATCAGACAGACCAGAGTTAGAATCCTAGCTGTGCCATTTAGTGGCTTTGTAAGCTTGGGAAAGTCACTTTATCTTTTGTCCTCAATTTCCTCTTTGTAAATTGTGATATATTGCACCTACTCTCTGTGTTGTGAGAGATAAATTACCTTAACATCCCAAATATTTATCCTATTGACTGGCTTGTATCAATAACTCAGTAATTGCCTGCTACTATTATTGTATAGAATATGTCCTCAATATGATCAATAAGTAGATTCACTGGTCATGATCCAGGACAAAATCTCACAAGCCAGAATGTTCTCTTTCAGGAAATTCTCAGCTTAGACCTGGAAGCCTGCAGGCTTCTCATAGTCTAGGCTGATGCCACATATTCAAGTATTTTCCTTCTTTTCTGGAGCATAGGAATCTTATATATAGGAGTCTATCCCCAGAATCATCTTAGCTCTGTGCTAGTGGTCCCCTCAACTCTGATTCATTGTTAAGTATGGCAGTTGGGCATAAGTTGTATATGTATACATGTGGATGTGCATATTTGTATAAGAGAAGTGATATACAAAAAATTAGGATGAATCCTGAGTGAAGACTCCTCAAAATAATGAGAGAAGAGTTAATACACTTATTTTCCAGTCTCTGTGGCTGGGCTTCATAATGCCCTCAATCAACTCTCAGCCTGTCTTCCTGATCTCACAACAGGCTAGATATCTTCCTGTTCACCATCACACTGAGACTGTTTCCTGTTTCCTAAACTTTGTGTAATTTTGACACTTGGAGGCTTTGTAGATCACTGTGCCTTTCTTGCCTCTTACTTGCCTGACAAATTCCCACTCACTCTTTAAGACCCAAGTCAAATACCACTCTATGGTAAAATCTTTTCTCATGTCATTTAGACTGATAGTCTATGCTTCATTTATGTTTTCTGGCATTGAATAAATAACAAAATAAAATTAAGCGTTAAAGACTATCATGATTGAGAAAATACTACATGCTAAGGAGTCTTCAGGCTTTATCTTATTTGATGCACATATAAACTTATGTCCATTTAGCAGATGAGAAAATTAAGACTCAAGACATTTAAATAATTTGTCCAGGGTTACAAATACAGTAAACAGAGTTCAATGTGTGTCCAAAGCCTGTGCTCTTACCTACTAGGGTTCTATTTATTTTATGGCATGGTTACCCCTCCAATAGGCTGAGATTCCTCATTTTATTCCTCTTGGGAGTCCTCGTTGGCACATAATAGGAGCTTAATAGTTGTTTATTGAAGGAATAATGATGTAAATCCTAAATAATTATTTATCAAGTGAATAAATGCTAAGCAATAGCTTTTAAATTTAGATGATTTGAAATGCAGTTTTCCTTATCACTGTAGTACATTAATGGACCTGTGATTTCACAGTTAGATTATTATTTCTTCACATGCTTACTTATCATAAAGACCATATTCAGAAATAGTTATAAGTCCCAAGGACTTTAGTCTTTAATGTATGCTATTATATAATGCATAATATAAAGTTAACTATAAAGAATTCTTTTTAATTTCTCTACTTCTTGAATTGAAGGTGGTTATATATGTGGAGTGGTGAGATAATATGTTTTTGTCCTTTGAAGTTTGCTGTATGAGAGTCTCTTCATGGTTTCAATAAGCAATTATACTGCTAAGTACAGGATTTGTAAAAAAAAAAATCAAATGAAGTTATATAATTATGAGTGACTTCTTCCTCTGTGTACTTCCACTACAAGGTATACTTGGGATTTGATCGTCGAATTTGGACTTTAAAGCTTAGTTCAAGTGGGCACCAATCATAATCCCAAAAGACAAAATTCCCACAGTCATAATTGCAGATGTTGAAATCTCAAAAGATCAAAGTCCCAAAAATATAATTCCGAAAAACCAATCTTTAAAAATTCTTTAGAAGATATTTGCTTACATTTCTAAAAGAGGATTTATTTGAGAAACATATAAAAACAGGACAGAACACTTCATAGGGTATTTTCACAATAAAATAGGCAATAATAACAAACATATTTTTGCAACATAAACACTCAGGTATCATAACAGTAGCGCGGGTGTAAGAATTATGAGCAGATAAACCAAATTCACAAAGGAATAGGTCAAAAAATATGTATAAATGTATATTTCACTATGGTTGGTAATTGTGTGCACCCATATTTACAACTTCAGTCATCTGAAATACTATCACAAAAACCCTAAGTCTTTTGAAGAGATCTATCAAAAATTGCAGTGGATCATCACTGCATATGTAGTCACCCAAAAAGCCAAGATCTCAAGAAATTTATCTTTTATAACTGCAGGTGTACAATGACATCTCTCTATTTACTGGGAAATTTCAACATTTTAATATATACAGACAATGCTTACATAAAAAATCAACATTGTGATAATGCCCTTTCATAGAGTCAAATTTGCAAGAAATGCATGAACAAATTAGAACTCTCTAAACGTCTCTACACAATTATACCACCATTATTGAAAAGAATGCAAAGATAAAAGATATAGAATAGTGAATTGTAAAAAAAAAAAAAAAAAAAAAAAAAAAAAAAAAGCCTGCAATTTATAATAGTAAAAAAACCCCTAAAAAAAAGATAAAAGGAAGAAAAGCAATACCTTCATCTCCACCCCCACTCTAGGAAAAACTGAAAAGAAAATTTGATGTATGTAATATAATATGTATAACAGAGATAGATTATGGGCAATTGCATGCAGATAATCCATAAGAACAAGCCAACTTTTATGATCATTAACTATATTTTTGAAGTATTGCACCTTGATGAATAGCTCTTTCTTTTTTATTTTAGGGTGTGGTGTCCTCAGATAATACATTCACTTTTATTTTCTTTAGGGATTTTGATCTTTCAGGATTTCAACATTTGAGATTAAGAGATTCAGAAATACGGCTTTCAGAATTATACTCTATATCTGTTTCAAACACTTAATTATAGATGCAAGTATCTAGGAGAATACCGTAGGGGTACTCAGTTAATATTTATTGCACTAAATTGGATTTAATTGATTTAGCACAGATAATATACTTTGTGTCACAGGAAATATACTTCCTCAGTTTTGAATTTAAGAAAGCATTGATCCCATTCTGTTGGTTGTCAGGGAGGAATAACATTAGGAGAAATACCTAATGTAGATGATGAGGGGATAGATTTGGCAAACCACCATGGCATGTGTATACCTATGTAACAAACCTGCATGAACTGCACATATACCCCAGAACTTAAAGTATAATAAAAAAAAGAAAAGCCATTGAAAGTAAAAAAGCAATTTTCCAAAGACATATTTCAGGTTGTCAACTGAATTTATTGAAGAAGTTAGATTGAAAAAATGGACAGATATTTACATTGTCAGGAAACATAGGTTCCTATCAGTTATGGGGCACCTTTGTTTCTATCAAGGTTATATTTAAAACCAATCTGTCTACCATAATGATCAAATCAGGTAAAACAAACAAATAATCAAACTGTTTTGATTAGTCTGCTCTGGGTCAAAATTTCTGGGTCCTTATTCCTCAAGTCTAACCATATTATATCCCATTCTTCTTATTGGTTGTTTCGTAAAAGAAAAAAAAAATTATATCACTGTAACAGCTATTGCAGATTGCCCGATCAAAAGTCTTTCCTAGCTTCCTTCTCCCTTGCCTTCCTCCAACTATAGAGACTTATTTTTCCTACTTTCTTTATAGCAAGTAGTGTTCATGTTTTCTAATTACAGTCCATGAAATCAGGAAATCTGCTGGTGGCTTCTGGGAAAACATTTACCTTTCTGATTGAAAAGTACACAGATAGCGATGCAATTTATTTATACTCTTATTTCTGCATGAAACTTGAAGATGACGGCTACAGAAGAGGCAAATTCTTCGAGATGCCAGGCATGAAGAGAAAAGCCAACATATTGAAGATGCCAAAGCAGAGAGAAAGCCTGGCTCCTTGAAGGCATAGTCCAACAACTGAACTAAGGCCAGAAATTGCCTGCTGTGGCTTCTTATTTTGTGAGGACAAAATAAGCTTAAGCTGTACTTATTGAGTTTTTTGGTCACTTTCAGCCAAAAAATATAAATACATAGAATTGGTAGGGAAGACTCAGAAGGACTTCAGGGAACACCTAAGAGTTATGGAAGAAGTGAACTGCCCCCTGTTATCTTACAGTTTGTTTCTATCTTGGTACCATATCAGGATGAGAAGTAGAGCAGTAGAATCAAGTGTCTAACTTCTGACCTCTCCCTGGATGCCAGCCAACTAAATCATGACTATAATTGAGAGAGAAGAAGATAAGAGATCTGAGTTAATTCCTTCTTGATATCTGGATGAAAATGTCTTGAGATCTGTATTGGTTATTTTTCTTTATGAGTAGTGTACCTCATATGAATCAATGAAAAAGTCTCTATGTTTCATTTATTCATTCAGCAATTAGTCATTGAGCATCAGCAAAACCAAGCAGTCACTCTAATGCAGATTGTAGCCTGGCAAGAGAAGTAAGCATAATTCAAATAATTATAAAATGAGTATACTTTTCTTTTTCTTTTTCTTTTAAACTTTATTTTTATTTTTATTGCATTTTAGGTTTTGGGGTACATGTGCAGAACATGCAAGATAGTTGCATAGGTACACACATGGCAGTGTGTTTTGCTGCCTTCCTCCCCTTCACCCACATTTGGCATTTCTCCACAGGCTATCCCTCCCCATCTCCCCCCCACTGTCCCTCCCCTATTCCCCCCAATAGACCCCAGTGTGTAGTACCCCCTTCCCTGTGTCCATGTGTTCTCATTTTTCCTCACCCGCCTATGAGTGAGAATATGTGGTATTTCGTTTTCTGTTCTTGTGTCAGTTTGCTGAGAATGATGTTCTCCAGATTCATCCATGTCCTTACAAAGGACACAAACTCAACACTTTTGATTGCTGCATAATATTCTATGGTGTATATGTGCCACATATTCCCAGTCCAGCCTCTCATCGATGGGCATTTGGTTTGGTTCCAGGTCTTTGCTATTGTAAACAGTGCTGCAATGAACATTCACGTGCATGTGTCCTTATAGTAGAATGATTTATAGTCCTTTGCTGGGTTAAATGGAATTTCTATTTCTAGGTCCTTGAGGAATCACCACACTGTCTTCCACAATGGTTGAACTAATTTACACTCCCACCAACAGCGTAAGAGTGTTCCTATTTCTCCACATCCTCTCCAGCATCTGTTGTCTCCAGATTTTTAAATGATCGCCATTCTAACTGGCGTGAGATGGTATATCAATGTGTTTTGATTTGCAACTCTCTAATGATCAGTGATGAGGAGCATTTTTTCATATGTTTGTTGGACTCATGTATGTCTTCTTTTGTAAAGTGTCTGTTCATATCCTTTGCCCATTTTTGAATGGGCTTGTTTGTTTTTTTCTTGTAAATCTGTTTGAGTTCTTTGTAAATTCTGGATATCAGCCCTTTGTCAGATGGGTAAACTGCAAAGATTTTTTTCCCAATCTGTTGGTTGCCGATTCACTCTAGTGACTGTTTCTTTTGCCGTGCAGAAGCTGTGGACTTTGATTAGGTCCCATTTTTCTGTTTTGGCTTTTGTTGTCAATGCTTTTGGTGTTTTGGTCATGAAGTCCTTGCCTACTCCTATGTCCTGAATGGTTTTGCCTAGATTTTCTTCTCAGGTTTTTATGGTGCCAGGTCTTATGTTTAAGTCTATAATCCATCTGGAGTTAATTTTAGTGTAAGGTGTCAGGAAGGGGTCCAGTTTCTGCTTTCTGCACATGGCTAACCAGTTTTCCCAACACCATTTATTAAACAGGGAATCCTTTCCCCATTGCTTGTTTTTGTCTGGTTTAACAAAGATTATATGGTTGTAGATATGTTGTGTTGCCTCCGATGCCTCTGTTCTGTTCCATCGGTCTATATCTCCGTTTTGGTACCAGTACCATGCTGTTTTGATTACTGTAGCCTTGTAGTATAGTTCGAAGTCTGGTAGTGTGATGCCTCCCACTGTGTTCTTTTTGCGTAGAATTGACTTGGCTATGCGGGCTCTCTTTTGGTTCCATATGAAGTTCATGGTGGCTTTTTCCAGTTCTGTGAAGAAATTCAATGGTAGTTTGATGGGGATAGCATTGATTGTGTAAATTACTTTGGGCAGTATAGCCATTTTCACGATATTGATTCTTCCTAACTATGAACATGGAATGTTTCTCCATCTGTTTGTGTCCTCTCTTATTTCATTGAGCAGTGGTTTGTAGTTTTCCTTGAAGAGGACCCTTACATTCCTTGTAAGTTGTATTCCTAGGTATTTTATTCTCTTTGTAGCAATTGTGAATGGCAGTTCATTCTTGATTGGGTTCTCTTTAAGTCTGTTATTGGTGTATAGGAATGCTTGTAATTTTTGCACATTGATTTTATATCCTGAGACTTTGCTGAAGTTGCTTATCAGTTCCAGGAGTTTTTGGGCTGAGGTGATGGGGTCTTATAGGTATACTATCATGTCATCTGCAAATAGAGACAATTTGACTTCCACCTTTCCTATTCGAATACCCTTTATTTCTTTTTCTTGCCTGATTGCTCTGGCTAGAACTTCCATTACTATGTTGAATAGGAGTGGTGAAAGAAGGCATCCTTGTCTAGTGCCGGATTTCAAAGGGAATGCTTCCAGTTATTGCCAATTAAGTATGATATTGGCTGTTGGTTTGTCATAAATAGCTTTTATTACTTTGAGATATTTTCCATGAATACCAAGTTTATTGAGGGTTTTTAGCATAAAGAGCTGTTGAATTTTGTCAAATGCCTTCTCTGGGTCAATTGAGATAATCATGTGGTTTTTGTTTTTGGTTCTGTTTATGTGGTGAATTATGTTTATAGACTTGTGTATGTTGAACCAGCCTTGCATGCCCGGGATGAATCCTACTTGATCATGATGGATAAGATTTTTAATGTACTGTTGAAATCGGTTTGCCAGTATTTTATTGAAGACTTTTGCATCTATGTTCATCATTGATATTGGCCTGAAGTTTTCTTTTCTTGTTGAGTCTCTGCCGGGTTTTGCTATCAGGATGATGTTGGTCTCATAAAATGATTTGGGAAGGGTTCCCTCTTTTTGTATTGTTTAGAATAGTTTCAGAAGGAATGGTACCAGCTCCTCTTTGTGTGTCTTGTAGAATTCGGCTGTGAACCCATCTGGACCTGGGCTTTTTTTGTGTGGTAGGCTCTTAATTGCTGCCTCAACTTCAGACCTTGTTATTGGTCTATTCATAGTTTCATCTTCCTCCTGGTTTAGGCTTGGGAGGACACAGGTGTCCAGAAATTTATCCATTTCTTCCTGGTTTACTAGTTTATGTGCATAGAGTTGTTTGTAGTATTCTCTGATGATGGTTTGAATTTTTGTGGAATCTGTGGTGATTTCCCCTTTATCTTTTTTATTGCATCTATTTGGTTGTTCTCTCTTTTCTTTTTTATCAGTCTGGCTAGTGGTCTGTCTATTTGGTTCATCTTTTCAAAAAAACAGCTCTTGTATTTATTGATTTTTTGAAGGGTTTTTTGTGTCTCTATCTCCTTCAGTTCTGCTCTGATCTTAGTTATTTCTTGTCTTCTGCTAGGTTTTGAGTTTTTTTTTTTGTTCTTGCTCCTCTAGCTCTTTCAATTTTGACGATAGGGTGTCAATTTTGGATCTCTCCACTCTTCTCATGTGGGCACTTATTGCTATATATTTTCCTCTACAGACTGCTTTAAATGTGTCCCAGAGATTCTGGTATGTTGTGTCTTCATTCTCGTTGGTTTCGAAGAACTTCTTTATTTCTGCCTTCATTTCATTGTTTATCCAATCGACATTCAACAGCCGGTTGTTCAGTTTCCATGAAGCTGTGTGGTTCTGAGTTAGTTTCTGAATTCTGAGTTCTAACTTGATTGCACTATGGTCTGAGAGACTGTTATGATTTCCGTTGTTTTGCATTTGCTGAGGAGTGCTTTACTTCCAATTATGTGGTCAATTTTGGAGTAGGTGTGATGTGGTGCTGAGAAGAATGTATATTGTGTGGATTTGGGGTGGAGAGTTCTGTAAATGTCTATCAGGTTTGCTTGTTCCAGGTCTGAGTTCAAGTCCTGGATATTCTTGTTAATTTTCTGTCTGTTTGATCTGTCTGATATTGACAGTGGAGTGTTAAAGTCTCTCACTATTATTGTGTGGGAGTCTAAGTCCCTTTGTACATTGTTAAGAACTTGCCTTATATATCTGGGTGCTCCTGCATTGGGTCCATATATATTTAGGATCGTTAGCTCTTTTTGTTGTATCAATCCTTTTACCATTATGCAATGACCTTCTTTGTCCCTTTTGATCTTTGTTGCTTTAAAGTTTATTTTATCAGAGATGAGAATTGCAACTCCTGCTTTTTTTTTTTTTGCTCTCCATTTGCTTGGTAAATCTTCCTCCATCCCTTGATTTTGAGCCTTTGTGTATCCTTGCATGTGAGGTGGGTTTCCTGGATACAGCACACCAATGGGTTTTGGTTTTTTATCCAATTTGCCAGTCTGTGTCTTTTGATTGGTGCATTTAGCTCATTTACATTTAGGGTTAATATTGTTATGTGTGAATTTGATACTGCCATTTTGATGCTAGCTGGCTGTTCTGCCCATTAGTTGATGCAGATTCTTCATTTTGTTGATGCTCTTTGGCATTTGGTATGTTTTTAGAATGACTGGTACTGGTTGTTCCTTTCTATGTGTAGTGCCTCTTTCAGGAACTCTTGTAACGCAGGCCTCGTGGTGACAAAACCTCTGAGTACTTGCTTGTTGGCAAAAGATTTTATTCTTCCTTCACTTATGAAGCTCAGTTTGGCTGGATATGAAATTCTGGGTTGAAAGTTCTTTTCTTTAAGGATGTTGATTATTGGCCCCCACTCTCTTCTGGCTTGTAGAGTCTCTGCCGAGAGATCTGATGTGAGTCTGATGGGCTTCCCTTTGTGGGTGACCCGACCCTTCTCTCTGGCTGACCTTAGTATTTTCTCCTTCATTTCAACCCTGTTGAATCTGATGACTATGTGCCTTGGGGTTGCTCTTCTTGCGGAATATCTTTATGGTGTTCTCTGTATTTCCTGGACTTGAGTATTGGCCTGCCTTGCTATGTTGGGGAAATTTTTCTTGATAATATCCTGAAGAGTATTTTCCAGCTTGGATTCATTCTCTATGTCACATTCTGGTACACCTATCACACGTAGGTTAGGTCTCTTCACATAGTCCCACATTTCTTGGAGATTTTATTCATTCCTTTTTGAGCTTTTTTCTCTAATCTTGGTTTCTCATTTTATTTCATTTAGTTGATCTTTGACTTCTGATATTCTTTCTTCTGCTTGGCCAATTTGGCTGTTGAAACTTGTGCATGCTTCATGAAGTTCTTGTGTTGTGTTTTTCAGCTCCTTCAATTCATTCATATTCCTCTCTAAGTTGTCCATTCTTGTTATCATTTCTTCAAATCTTTTTCAAATCTTTTTTCAAGGTTCTTAGTTTCTTTGCATTGATTTAGAACATGTTCTTTTAGCTCACTGAAGTTTCTCATTACCCACCTTCTGATTTCTGATTCCATCATTTTGTCACACTCATTCTCCATCCAGCTTTGTTCCCTTGCTGGTGAGGAGTTTTGGTCCTTTGTAGGAGGTGAGGTGTTTTGGTTTCAGGTGTTTTCCTTCTTTTTGCACTGGTTTCTTCCCATCTTTGTTGATTTATCCACCTGTCATCTTAGTAGTTGCTGACTTTTCGATTGGGTCTCTGAGTGGATGCCCAGATTGCTGATGATGAAGTATTTCTGTTACTTAGTTTTCCTTCTAATGGTCTAGCCCCTCTGCTGTACGACTGCTGAGGTCCACTCCAGGCCCTGCTTCTCTGTGGTACACCTGTAGCAGCTGTGGATCAGTGAGGGATGCTACCAGTTTCTTCTTCTGCTATCTTTGTCCCAGAATGATGCCTGCCAAATGTCAGTCCAATTAGTCCTTTTTTGAGGTGACTCTTTGGATATACAGGGGTCAGGGAGCTGCTTGAGGAGACAGTCTGTACTTTATAGGAGCTCAAGTGCTGAGCTGTGAGCTCCGTTGTTCATTCAGGTTTGTTGGGCGGGTGTGTTTAGGTCTGCTGTGCAGAACTTATAAAACCCCCTTTTTTTCCCTCAGATGCTCTGTGTCAGGGAGTTGGGGCTTTCTTTATGAGTATCCATTGCACTGTCCTGCCCAGCTAGGAGGCAGTCTAGTCACTATTTGCCTGCTGAGGCTTCGCCCTCCTACTGCGGGGTCTGCCCTGCTGTTGCGGGGCCCCGCCCTACTGTGGTGAGCTCCGCCCTGTTGGCTGAGTCTCTCTGTTATGGTGGGTTGCCTTGGCAACAGTAGGCTGCTTCAGCAATGAGCGTGGACCTCAGTAGGGGCAGAATGCGTCCGTCGTGGCGGACACCCCTCCCCCACCGAGCTGCACCATCCTGGATTCACCTGAGCCAGCAGTAAAACTCTCAACTCCAAGAGTTTCGAATTGCCATTTTGTTTGTCCCTGTGGGGGTGGGACCTGCTGAGCCTGATCACCTGGCTCCCTGCCTCAGAGTTCTTTCTCTCTCTCTCTCTCTTTTTTTTTTAAGTTGAATTGTTGACTCTCTCACAGGTGTTTCAGTCGTCTGCTGATAGGGCACTGGGATCTGTGTGATTTCCTGTGCCACGACCCACTGCACCAGCTCAAATCATGCTTCCCAGGAATCTCCTGGTCTGGCTCACTGTCCAAGTCCTGTTTAATCAGATGGATATGTTAATCTGCCCTCCCAAATCTCAGATTGCCAGTTTAACAGGGCACCCAGACCAGTGAGTTTTGTGTCGGGTGCCGCTGAGCCATGGTGCCAGCCGAAATGGCTGCACAAGCTGAAAGGGCTGCGCTGGTGTCCCATGTCTCTCTACACCTGGGAATTTTCCCATTCTGTGGGCAACAAAGGTCCATCTGAAAATGCGGCTAGGACTCACCCTCTGCGCCTTCACTGAGAGCTGCAATCCCGAGTTGTTCCTACCACTCCATCTTGGAAATCCCCCCTCAAGTATACTTTTCAAGTTAGAGGAAGTGCTATGAAGTAAAGGAATAGGGATTCAAGATCACATATGGTTAAGGAATCTGGTCTTTGAGTTGTTGCAAATTAGGAGACAATTCCTCTGAAAGTGACACTTAAAAAATGAAGAATGTTAACTAATACTGGTTAACTAGGCATTGAAGGGGTGTTAACTCTGCATAGCAAGGGAGAGGAGAATATTCCCAGGAAAAAGAAGAGCATGTACAAAAAGAAGACAGCCTGGTGATTTTGAGGGTCTCAAAGGAAATCACTGTGGTTGAAGTGCTAAGAGTAAGAGATAGTCTGGAGAGAGAGGCAGGAGTCAGACCCTACTGGGTATTATTGTGCATCTTAAAATCTTTAGTCTTTACCAAATGACCATCAGAAGCTATTGAAGGGTTATAAAGAGGGGCAACAAAAATGAGTGGTAAATTCTTTAGTGTTTTGAAAATATCAATCTGGCTATATCATGGAGAATAACTTATCAGTTAGACAGTCTTACATATTTATATAGTTAAGAATTTGTTTCATTAATTCAAGTGAGAGACAATGGTAGTTAGGTATAGAATGGTTCTGTTGGTGATGACTGTGATGCTACTGGGGGTGGGAGATATTAATGGATTTGATAATTATATTTAAGACATAACTGGACATTTGATTATAGCATGGAAATGACTCTAGAGAAAGGAACTAGAAGGTTGGCCCCAAATTCCTTGCTTGCTACCTGGATTGGTCATGATTCTATTCTCTCAGATTAGGAACAAAGGAAAAGCCCAGAGTTGGAGGAGAATATTGCAGTTTTATTCTTAGACTCACTGATATGTTTTGATGGGCTTCTGCATAAGAAAAATGGTAGCACAATGGCAAAATGTAATGGGAAGATTTCAGTCACACCCACTAATCTGTTTTTCATTATTGACAATGTTTTTATTTCTCTTCTTTGTTGCCACTTAACTCTCTGATGTCCTTAACTGACCATGGATTCCTTGCTGACATAGAAGATCTCAGGATAAATTGCCTGTGTATTGCCTCTTAATGTTCTAAGACCTTCTTCTTTGGAAGATGTTACTGCCTGCCTGTTCTGGTTCTTTTTTTTCTGCTGAGAGTACACAGTGACTCTGACCTGAAACATGGGAATCATTCAAATCAAAATAGTAAAGTGTCTTTCCCTCAATAGTTCTGCTAGGGATAAACCTTGTCTTTTTATAAAATAGACTTTCATTTTTAGAAGTTTTAGATTTTCAAAAATATTGAGGAAACAGTGACTTACAATATATGGCAGCAGACAATTTGTCCTATTATTAACATCTTATCTTATCTACCACTACAATATCATACAGAATATTTCCTAGAATCCTTTCAAACAAGGGTGGTATTATTTACTTAAAGGGGGTAAAAGCTACTACTAAGAGGCAGGAAAGAATGAACCCTCACCCAATTCACTGCTCTGAAACTCCAAAAATGAGCACAAATAACTAAAAATCGAAAAAGAAGACTCCATGGATGATAAAATAGCTACCACAAACCCTTATTAAAACTGCAGAGTCTTTGTGAGCTACAGTAAAATTTGATTCAAATTCAAAGAGGAATCTCAGGTTGATAGCATCTGCCCTATTTTTGAGGAAACAGCAATTTTCAGGAATGGTCTCTGAAAGGCCATATAAATGCTGCACTCGAGATGACTATTGATGTAGGTGAACTGGAAAGATGCCTTCCCCTTGAGGTTCATTTCCTCACTACAAAGCTTTCAAAGAAGTGCAATAAAAAGATCACATGTCCATGCCATTTTTATTTTTTCCAACTCAGCTTTCTAAATTGGAGTGGCAGCCCGAAGGCCAATCTTAGCCATAGACACAGATCTAGCTTTGCCACTACTGGGCAATATTAGCCGAGCAGAAATAAACAACCAGTGACCTTCTGAGCAGAAGTTTCTTAGATGTAGAACTTTGTGCTCTTAACCCGTATCTACCCAGAGAGATCTCCATTTATGAAGGAGAAGAAGGAAAACTTCTCTCTTCACAGGACCAGATATTTTCCCTTTGATACACACAAAGAAGCTTTAACACTATAAAATCAGATGAAAGAGAAACACTGATTGCATACATTTCGAAGAATGTGGATATATTTCTTTATCCAGATCAAGCAGTATTTAAGACCGTAGTCTAGGATGCTCATAGTTAATTTAGTTTCTTTTAATTTCATCTCTATTAGGCTTTAAGTGATGGTCTTCCCTTCTGGCATGTAAGATAAACAGAGTTCACACATAGGAAGTTCAAGTCCAGAGGAATTATCAACACTTTGAGACTAAAATCAGCTTCTTTCTCCATTGACAGACTAAAACGTATCACCTGTCCAGAACTGAGAGTAGAGTGTTCTCTTGAAAAGGGCCAGATGGTTTTGTCAATAATTTACTCTGACAGTGTAGAAATAGGCTCTAGGAAAAGAGATCCAGGTTTCTGATGCTCATTTTGCAATTATAGCCCTTCTAAATCTTATTCTTAGCTGCTATTAGTTTTAAAGCCCCTGAAATGGAATGGGCCTGTTAGACTATCTTTAGTCAATAATTCCTTTTCCATTATAAAACAATTTAGTGCATTATCTTGGGCCAAGCATAGGAGGCGGGATAGTATTTTCCTTAAATGACGTTGCTAATGCAATGGGCAATGTTAGTGAACCTGCTCCTCAAACTGTCTCTTGAGAAGAAGCTATCAGTGGTTCAATCTTACACATCTTAGCAACCAAATAGATATGAGATTAAGATCGCCAAATGCTGACTGTTTGCAATTCAAATGTGAGCTTTACTTCCTCTGAGTCTTTCTTGGAGTCCTGAGTTTTTACCTTTAGAGGAATTATTAATGTTAACACTTTAAAATTAGAATGTTAGTGCTGGGGGTGTTTTAAGAATATGTAACTCAATCCCTTTGCTTCACAGATGAATACACAGAATTTCAGAGGCTGAGTAATTTGCTCTCAGTCCCAGACTGGTAAAAAGCAGAAAGGTGACAAGAGTGAGAACTCTTACAGAAAATGGTCTTTAACTTTCTCTGTTTTGTCACTGTTTACATAAGTCCAGGACTAGCAGACTCCTAGCTATTCTGCAGTTTGCCATAATGCTCATTTGTAGCTGGGACTCAGTTTATATATCTGAAAGTTGGGATAAAAATGTCTGCAAGTGAGAAGTGTGTAAAATGGCTAAATATGTATGCATGTGTGGAGGGTGGGTGGGGGTAGGTAGTTGGTGGTGGTTATAGCAGTTTCGCAGCTGCATCAATCTTGAAGCAATTTCTTTAGATTTCACAAGTCAAACACTCTAATAGCCCAGCATTCAGCAATTATTTTCAGATTATGTTAATGTGTTTTTTTTCCCTCAAAGCACTTCACTTGTAGATATTACAGTCTGTTTTCATGTGATACTGAAATGAAAAGGTTATTATTAGCTTGGAAGTAGGCAATGCCAGCTATAGAGTGTTTTATTTTACTTGGATATTGTAAGCTAAGATGATGAGAAAGGCTTGCTGTGAGAGCACGAAATTTTCCATCTTTCTGCCATCCTGACTTTATTCTCAGCTCGTTCATTCTTCTTGCAGTATTTCTAGAGAGGGAGGAAGGTTTTGAGTTTGTGGGCTTCAAGGGTTTCATTCCACTTACAGGTCAATTTGCAGTCTCTTGTGCCAAGGCATCAGGTGCCTCAAAAAATGAGTCTGTGGTCATGAATCACTAAACTAGAAAACGGAAAGATAAGTGCAGTCTTCACTTCCTTGAGCTTGAAGACAGGAGCTGTCCATTTCCCCTTTATATCTCCAGGGCTTACTGAGAATAGAATAAGTACTTTTTGAAGTAAAAAGACTGATATTTCTTTGCTTATACCTGAAAGTGAAATTAATTCCAGATAAGTAAAAATTTCAGTCTCAAAACAGAACAGAAAGTGCTGAAGTAAAATATTGGTGAGTATTTATTTAAGTTTAAAGTAACATCATAGGCAGAAACCACATATAAAGTTTTAATAGCTTTTATCAGGTAGAAATGAACAATCCCGTATCAAAAATTCAATATAAAAAATTAAAGGAGACTTAAATTGAGAATGAGATTTGGAATTGCACAGAACAGGTAAATCCTCATTATGGAGAATTCTTAAAAATCAGTAAAAGGTAATGATTATTCATCCCAGTGAGAAAAAACAAATAAGGACAAACAGGCAATTCACTAAAGAAGAAATATGTGCTTAATAAGTATGAAAACATATTAAATACAATCAGTAAGAAAACTTGCATATTGGAGAACTGCAAGGAAGTACTATTTGTAACGATTTAACTGGCATAGACTTTGAGAACATAGTAATACTCAACTTGGCAGGTGTGTCACTCTCATGCACTACAAGTAGGACTGTGCATGAATAAAACCATTTTACATTATGTATACAGTGTCTTAAAAATCAGATCTGTTTTTTGATCCAGCAATTACACTTCTAAGAAATATACAGAAGAGTATGCAAAATTATAAAAATGTTTACTAAAGCATGGTTTGTAGTATAAGAAAAGTTAGAAACAGCCTGAAGGTTCCAAACCAGGAGACTTGTTCAATAACTTATGATATATAATAATAATATATTAGAATCTTACAATTATGATACCTTAAAATATATCATATGGTTTTTGGCCTTCATTCTGTTGATATGATGTATCACATTTATCAATTTGCATATGTTAACCATCCTTGCATTCCTGGTATGAACCTACTTGATCAGGGTGTGTTATCTTTCTGTTATCTGTTGGATTCAGGTTGCTATTATTTTGTTGAGGATTTTTGGATCTATGTTCATCAGGGATATTGGCCTGTAATTTGCTGCTGCTGTTGTGTCCTTGTCTTGTTTTGGTGTAAGGGTTATGCTGGCCTTGTAGAATGAGTGAAGGAGAATACTCTCCCCTTAAATGTTTTGGAATAGTTTCAGGAGATTTGGTATTGTATGTTTGGTGGAATTCAGCTGTGAGTCCCTCTGGTCCCAGGCTTTTCCTTTTTGAGAAATTTCTTATTACTGATTCAGTCCTGCTACTCATTTTGTCTATTGAGGTTTTCTGTTTCTACCTGATTCAATCTTGGTATGTTTATCCATTCTCCCTAGGCTTTCAGTTTGTTAGCATATAGCTGTTCATAATAGTCTCTGATTTTTCTTTCTATTTCTGTGGTATCAGTTGTAATGCTTCCTTTTTCATTTCTGATTTTGCTTATTTGGGTATTCTCTCTTTTTTCATGGTTCATCTACATAGTGGTGTATCAATTTTGTTTTAAGAACTAAGTTTTTATTTTACTTATCCTTTGTATTTTTTTTTTGGTCTTTATTTCATTTAGTTCTGCTCTTATATTTATTATTTCTTTTTGATTGAGATTGCTAGAGAATTATTGTGTTTCTCTGGCATTTTTTTCGTTTTGTTTTTTGCCTTGTTTTCTGTGTCCTTATATTGATATTTGAAAATCTGGTATAACAGTCACTTCTTCCAATTTTTGGATTTCTTTTCATAGTGGAGTACTTTTCCTTGAATATATATATATATATATATATATATATATATATAGTTGGTTAGGTAGGGTGCTTTGGTTTTGATTTGGGGTGCCTGCATAGTGTGATCTCCGTATGATTTCTTCAGCTGTCAGTGCTATCTGTGACCTCCTTGCTGATTAAGGTGTAGTTATTAGTCGAGGCTGTGATAAAATTTTGCTGAGGACTGGGATGCTGGCAGGCCAGTCTTTGGGCCCTAGTGGTGGCTGTGTTGGACACAGCATGCCTGTTCTTGGGCCTCAGGGCAGCTTACACTGGCACCCATGTTAGTGGATCCAGGAAGGAGATACAGACACACACACACACACACACACACACACACAAATTTTTAAGGCGGGGTCTCACTCTGTCACCCAATGACATGATGGAAACTCACTGTATCATCCATGACCCAGGCTCAAGTGATCCTCCTACTTCTGCCTCTTGGGTAGCTGGAACATAGACACATAACACCACACCCAAGTGATTTTTGTGTTCTTTGTAGGCATGGGGTTTCACCATGTTGTCCAGACTGATTTTGAACTCCTGGGCTTAAGTATTCTGCCCACCACAGCCTCCCAATGTGCTGGGATTACAGCATGAGCCACCATGCCCAGCCTGAAAGCCTGATTCTTAGGCCTTCAGGTGGTTTGCATAGGTGCCGGTCATGGCAGTGTTGGGCTGGGCATGCGGACATGCTCTTGAGCCACGGGGCAGCTTGTGCGAAGTGGGTGATGGCAGTGGTAGTGTTGGAGCAACCCACTGGAACCCACCACCGCATGTTGGTGGTGACTGTGACAGGTTGAGCAGACTGGTGCTTATGGGTTATAGCCGTGGTGATATTGGCACGTTGGGTCAGCCAGACCTCAGACCACAGCAGGAAGGATCAGGTGCCAATGGTGGTGGAATTAACAGGATAATTTTTAGGCTTATAGGTTGGATGTTTGAGTATTTGGGGGATGGAACCAGGCTGATAAACTGGTCCTCAAGCCCCCTAGTAGTGCATTCAGGTGATAGCTGTGGTAGAAAGAGGTGGAGTGGTCTCAAAGTCACTGGTGGAATGCTCAGGTGTGAGCTCCTCTCAGCTAGATCAACATAGGCAGGTAGTTGTGGGGACTGCAGTTTCCTAACACTTTTGTCTCAGAGCAGTACACAGTAGCAGCAGTAAGATTTGTCCTTGTGTGTATGGGAGTGTCAAGCTTTCTCTCTTCCTTTTTGGCCCTCTGGCAGCAGCAACACTGTCAGCCATGCCTCAGGGCAGGATACAGACCTTTGGAGGCTAGGCTCTCAAAATGGTGCCAGTTGAGGGCTTACCTTTGGGTCGGATGAAGTCCCTCTCAGCTGGAGCAGCATGAGCAGATAGTTGTGGGAAGTATAATTTTCTTGTGCCTTGGTCCCATAGCAGCATACATAGGCAGCAGTGGGATTTTTTTCTCAGAGGGCATGGGAATGTCCAGCTTCTCATTTTCCTTCTTGGCCCTACGGCAACAGTGTCATCCAAGGCCCAGGGAAGGACACAGATATTTGTAGGCTAGGCTGTTAGAATGGCACTAACATGCAGCTACTCTGGGCTCAGATACCTATAGGGCTGTGTGTTAGTTCCATATCTGGAGCAATGTCTCTGGGCAACCTCTAGGCAGCTTCATGTCTTGAGGCTTGTCTGGGTCAAGGGGTTCTCTCATAATTAAGATTGTAAAAGATCATGGTGGGAGTATGAATCCCTGGAGATTCCTCTCTTACTCTTTTCTCATGTCTGGGAGATTTTCCAAGCCCCCAGCCATTCCTAGCTGAGTAAGCTGCCTCATTTCTCTTTCTTTACTTGCTTTCAGTGTTGTGTGTCACTTCTCTGTTGAATCCCACTGTTCTCTCTTAGAAAATTTACTCATAGTGTGATGATTTACTCACTTGCTACTTTGATTTGACTCTATGGAGGAAGCATGCACTGGCTGCATCTAGTCAGCCATCTTGCCTCCAGTCTGCTAGTAAATGCTTAAGTGCCATAGTTTACTTTAAAATGCCTCTTTTACGCTATCCACATTTTAGGGGATAATGAGGCAGCTATAGTCTACCCTGTTTAAAGCCTTATAAAAATTGAGCTATTTTAATAATATAAGCCACTCACTTGAATTATGCAGATAATTGTTACTAAAACTAGTATGTACTTAAATTCCAAGCACTAAGGTCTGATTTAATTAATTATTTATGTCAACACCTTGATTCACATATACTGCCATTAAAAGCGTGAACACACAGGCATAGTGAATAGTACATAGGCATTGGAGCAGTTCAAATCCCATAACCATGGATTAATTGTTGTGTGATGTTGGGCCAGTGTTTAAACTATTACTGATACCAAAACATGGCAAAGACACAACAACAAAAGACAATTTGAGTCTAATATTCCTGATGAACGTTGATGCAAATATCCTCAATAAACTATGACAAACAGAACCCAGCAGCACATCAAAAAGCTTATCCACCACGATAAAGTCAGCTTCATTCCTGAAATTCAAAGCTGGTTCAACATATGCAAGACATAATCCATCACATAAACAGAACCAATGACAACTACCAGATGATTATCTCAGTAGATACAGAAAAAACATTTGATAAAATTAACACCCTTTCATGTTAAAAACTCTCAATAAAGTAAGTATTGATGGAATGTATGTTAAAATAATAAGAGCTATTTATGACAGATCCACAGCCAATATCACACTGAATGGGCAAGAGCTTGAAGCATTCCCTTTGAAAACTGGCACAAGACAAGGTTACTTTCTCTCACCACTTCTGCGCAACATAGTATTGGAAGTTCTGGCCAGGGCAATCAGGCAAGAGAAAAAAACTATAAAGTATATACACATAGAAAGAGAGGAAGTCAGATTGTCTGTTTGCAGATAATATGATTGTATATTTAGAAAATCCCATCATCTCAGACCAAAATCTCCTTACACTGATAAGCAACTTCAGCAAAGTCTCAGGATACAAAATCAATGTGCAACAATCACAAGCATTCCTATACACCAATGATAGACAAACTGAGAGTCAAATCATGAATGAACTTCCATTCACAATTGCTACAGAAAGAATAGAATACCTACGAATACAACTTACAAAGGATGTGAAGGACCTCTTCAAGAACTACAAACCAATGCTCAAGGAAATAAGAGAGGAACAAACAAATGGAGAAACATTCCATGTTTATAGACAGGAGGAATAAATATTGTGGAAATGGTCATACGGCCCAAAGTAATTTATAGATTCAATGCTATCCCCACCAAGTTATGATGGACTTTCTTCACAGAATTAGAAAAACACAACTTTAAATTTCATATGGAATCAAAAAGAGCTCGTATAGCCAACTAAGAAAAGCTGTAGGGACATGGATGAATCTGGAGAACATCATTCTCAGCAAACTGACACAAGAACAGAAAAAGAAATACTGCATATACTCACTCATAGGCGGGTGAGAAAAATGAGAACACATGGACACAAAGAGGCGGTCTACTATACACTGGGGACTGTTGGGGGAAATGGGGGAGGGACAGCGGGGGGGGCTGGGGGGGATAGCCTGGGGATGAATACCAAGTGTGGGTGAGGGGGAGGAAGGCAGCAAAACACACTGCCATGTGTGTACCTATGCAACTATCTTGCACGTTCTGCACATGTACCCCAAAACCTATAATGCAATAAAAATTTAAAAAAAAAAAAAAAAGAAAAAAAAAAGAAAAAGAGCAAAGCTGGAGGCCTCATGCTACCAGACTTCAAACTATACTACAAGGCTACAGTAACTAAAACAGCATGGTTCTGGTACCATAACAGATATTTAGACCAATGGAACAGATCAGAGGCCTCAGAAGTAGTGCCACACATGTACAACCATCTGATCTTTAACATGACGGAAACAAGCAATGGGGAAAGAATTACCTATTTAATAAATGGTGTTGGGAAAACTGGCTAGCCATATGCAGAAAACTGAAACTGGACCCCTTCCCTATACCTTATACAAAAATTAACTCAAAATGGATTAAGGAGCTGAATGTTAAGACCTAAAGCCATAAAAACCCTAGAAGAATTCCTAGGCAATACCATTTAGGACATAGGTATGGGCAAAAAATTTATGACTAAAACACCAAAAGCAATGGCAACGAAAGCCAAAATTGACAAATGGGATCTAATTAAACTAAGGAGCTTCTGCACAGCAAAAGAAACTATCATCAGAGTGAACAGGCGACCTACAAATTGGGATAAAACTTGTGCAATCTATCCATCTGACAAAAGGCTAATATCCAAAATCTACAAGGAACTTAAACAAATTTACAAGAAAAAAACAACTCCATCAAAAACTGGGCAAAAGATATGAATAGACACTTCTCAAAGGAAGGCATTTATGTGGCCAAAAAAATATGTGAAAAAAGCTCATCATCACTGGTCATTGGAGAAATGTAAATTGAAACCACAATGAGGTACCGTCTCATGGCAATAAGAATAGTGATCATTAAAAAGTCAGGAAACAACAGATGCTGGAGAGGATGTGGAGAAGTTGGTGGGAGTGTAAATTAGTTCAATCATTGAAGAGAGTGTGGTGATTCCTCAAGGATCTAGAACCAGAAATATCATTTGACTCAGTAATCCCATTACTGGGCATAAACCAAAAGGATTATAAATAAATCATTGTACTATAAAGACACACGCACATGTATGTATTGCAACACTGTTCACAATAGCAAAGACTTGGAACCAACCCAAATGCCCATCAATGATAGACTGGATAAAGAAGATGTGGCACATATACACCATGGAATACCATGTGACCATAAAAAAGGATGAGTTCATGTCCTTTGCAGGGACATGGATGAAGCTGGAAACCATCATTCTCAGCACACTATAACAGGAACAGAAAAGCAAACACCCATGTTCTCACTCATAAGTGGGAGTTAAACAATGAGAACACAAGAACACAGGTAATAGAACATCACACGCCGGGTCCTGTTGGGGAATGGGGGGTGAGGGGAGGGATAGCATTAGGAGAAATACCTAATGTAGATGATGGGTTGATGGGTGCAGGAAACCACCATGGCATGTGCATACCTACATAACAAACCTGTACATTCTGCACATGTATCCCAGAACTTAAACTATAATAATTATAGGCTGGGTGCGGTGGCTCAAGCCTGTAATCCCAGCATTTTGGGAGGCTGAGGCAGGTGGATCACGAGGTCAACAGATCGAGACCATCCTGGTCAACATGGTGAAACCCCGTCTCTACTAAAAATACAAAAAAATAGCTGGGCATGGTGGTACGTGCCTGTAATCCCAGCTACTCAGGAGGCTGAGGCAGGAGAATTGTCTGAACCTAGGAGGCGGAGGTTGCGGTGAGCCGAGATCGTGCCATTGCACTCCAGCCTGGGTAACAAGAGCAAAACTCCGTCTCAAACAAACAAACAAACAAACAAACAAACAAAAAACAATAATAATAATAATAATAATTTTTAAAAACCTCTACCAGATGCACAAAAGATAAAGACAAAGCATCAAATCATATCACTATAAAAATTGTCAAATCACAAAGGAAGAGAGCAAATGAGAAATAAAGGAAGGAAGGAACTGTAGAATAATCAGAAAACAACTAAGGAAATAGCAATAGTAAATTCTTACCCATCAATAATTACTTTAATTGAAAATTGTTTCAATTCTTCAATCAAAAGACAGAATGACAGAATTAATTTAAAAACAATTTCCAGTAATATACTTCCTACAAGATACTTCCTGTAGCTTTAATGACACACATAGGCTGAATGTGAAGGAATGAAAAAAAGATATTCTATGCAAATAGCAGCCAAAAGGGAGCAAAAGTGGCTTTAACGATATCATATAAAATAGACTTTAAGTCAAAAACTGTCACAAGAGACAAAGAGGTCATTATATAATAATAAAATGGTCAATTCATCAAGGTGATATGACAATTATAAATAAATGTGCATTCTGCATCAAAATATCTTAATGTACAAAGCAAATATTCACATAATTAAAGAGAGAAGTGATCAGCAGTACCATAATAATGGGATAATTCAGTACCTTTCAACAATGAAGTAATACTACAGACAAAAAAATCAGTAAAGAAACCGTGGACCTGAATAATGATATAGACCAAATAGACCTAAAGACATACACAGAATGTTTCTTCCAACAATAGCAGAATAGGACTGTGAGTTTTAGGATTTTAGGCCTTAAGAGGTTTTGAGAATTTAGTATTTTAACATTTGAGATTATGGTGTTTGTGATTGTGTTTTGGAATTACAGCCCAAACTCATATTGCAAATGCTTTCTCCCAGTTCTTGGCTTACCTTTTCAGCTTCTTATTTATGCTTTTAGAAAAACAGCTGCCTTAATTTTTAAGAACTCAAATGTACCAGTTTCTATTTTTTTCTTTTATATTTAGTGCTTTTATATTATATTTTTCTGGTCTTCTCTAATAAATCGTTGCCTGTGGGTCTATGACCCGTTTTGATAGTGTGTAGTAGGAAGTCGAGGTTACTATTTTTTCATATAGATACATAATTGTTTTTTTACCACTTGTTAAAAGCTGATTCTTTCCCTATTAATTAATTTGGATATCACTGTCAAGAATCAATCAACTCTATATGTGTGGGCCTTCTTCTGGACTCATTATTCTATTCCATTAATCTATACTTACTCCAGTTCCACATTGCTTTATTATTATAAAATGTAAAACTACAAGCATGTATAAGATAAAACAATAGCTTTATAGTAATTCTTGAAACAAGGTAGTATATTTATCAAGCTTTGTTCTTTTTCTTCAAAAGTGTCTTGGATACTATAGGTTCTTTGCCTTTTCATGTGAATTCTTGAATCAGTTTGTTTATTTATACAAATAAACCTGATGGGCTTTTGACTGAGATAGTGTTGATCAGTTCTGGGGAAAATTGACACTTTAATAATACTGTGGCCGAGTGCTGGCTTACACCTATAATCTCAGCACTTTGGGAGGCTGAGATGTGAGGGTAACTTGAGATCAGGAATTGGAGACCAGCCTGGGCAACATATCAAGACCCCTTCTTTACTAAAAATTTAAAAATTAGCCATGTATGGTGGCACATGCCTCTACAGGTACTTGCCTGTAAAGGTACTTGCTCTACAGGCGACACATCCTCTACAGACACTCCTAGGTAGTTGGTAGGCTGAGATGGGAGGATCACTTGAGCCCAAAGATTGAGGCTGCAGTGAGCTATGGTCACACCACTGCACTCCAAAGTGGGCAACAGAGCAAGGTCCTGTCTCAAAAAAAAAAAAAAAAAAAAAAAATTGAGTCTTCCAATTATGTGCTGTTGTCCAATGTCTGTAAATATATTTTCATATATTTTTGGAGAGTTCGTGTGGTGTCAGTTTCTCTGTCATGACAGGAGTGGAAGGCTGACAATTCTAATTTTAAACAGAATTCTGAACAGGCCATGGCTAGTAATTTTTCTCTGACTACAAATAACGATTTTCTAATTTTAGTTTTAATACTTCCTTCCTCTATCACTTTGGCAAAGAAAAGTAGGAAAAAACACCAGAAAAAGCTAATTAAGGTAGGTTGCCAAAGTCCATCACCGTAGAGGCAGGCAAGGTAAACGAGAGGGAATAAGGTCGGAAGACCGAAGTTTGAGTTTTGGCTCTTTTCAAACTGTAGTCTTGGGTAAACAATTTAATGTCTTTTAACTTTCTTATTAGAAAAAATAGGTCTAATCCTCCTCTAATTTTTCCACAGGGCTATTTTAAGTCCTTTGTAAAATAGTGCATAGATATGAAAATACTTTGTAAACTCTAAGGCACCGAAAACACAACAAAAAATCAGTTTTATTATTCTTGACTAAAATAAAATTCCATCCTCTTAGACAACTCTCGTTTTTTCTCTATCTCTCCAATTATCTGGATATTTGCCTCAGGATTCTTTCATGCCTCTTTTTTCTCTTATAGTTTGCAGTAAGAGAGGGAGGGCATTGTAGCACTTAGTTGAAAAGAAACATTCTCCAAAGCATTTGCCCTGTAGGGAAAATTTTCTTAGTCTCTGTGGAATTATATCTGAGAAATAATATACTTTGGGCTTTCAGCCAATCAAGAAAGCAACAGCAAGAAAACATGTTTGCTTTCACTTAGAAAAGAAAAAGATGGCTTTGGTTTTACAAGATTTTCTTATTTAAAAATTATTTGTGCTTGTTTTAAAAACAGTTTAAAATTAAACTTTAATTATTGCTTATCAGAAACTTTATGAAAGTGTCATGGCTGAATTTGTTGATTACAGAAATTATTCTGGTTTTGGTATTATCATACTCCATGTGTATTTCTTGTGCTGTTCTTTTAGTGTACATGGTACAAGATTATTTGGCAAGAATTATTCTAATTTTGAAGACCTGTACTGAGTGGACAGGAATCTTCATATTCACAAATAAGTTTTGTTCCAGAATCAAGGAACTCCTGAAACTTACCATGCACAAAGGAACATGTCAGTTGTTTGAGAGAATAGCTAAGTTTAAGTGTTTTACAACTTGAACCCTGGCACCTAAGAGTTAAAAGTCCCTTCATTAGTTTTTGACATTCCATTGGCTTTGTAGGTGGGAAAATAGCAATGCCTCTGCATTTTTGGACCTGTCTTTTACATCACAGGATAGGTTGGGAGTTGTGAAAGGAAAGGGATAGAATTCATTCCCCGCTACAATGCCATCTACAGTGTCCACAGTGATTCCCTGTCACCACATACATACCTTAAATGAGTGTAACTCTCTCTGTTGCAATTGCTTATCTTACTAGCTCTGACTTTCCTGTTAGTATGGGTTCTTTGTGGAGAAAGGGGAATGCATATTCACCACTGGTGGGAATGTAAATTAATTCAGCCATTGTTGAAAGCGTTTGGTGATTTCTCAAAGAACTTAAAATAGAATTATCATTTGACCCAGGATTTCCATTATTGGATATATACCTAAAAGAATAAAAATTATTATACCATGAAGACACATACATGTGTATGTTAATGACAGCACCATTCACAATAGTAAAGACAAAAAATCAACTTAAATGCCCATCAGTGGTAGACTGGACAAAGAAAATGTAGTACATATATACCATGAAATACTATGCAGCCACAAAAAAGAATAAGATTATGTTCTTTGCAGCAACATGGATGGAGCTGGAGGCCATTATCCTAAGCAAACTAATACATGGACAGAAAACAAAATATCGTATATTCTCACTTATAAGACGGAGCTAAACATTGAGTACACATGGACACAGAGAAGGGAACAATGGACGCTGGGGCTTACTTGAACATGGAAGTTGCAAGGAGGGTAATGATTGGAAAACTACCTATTGGATACTATGCTTATTACCTTGGAAATGAAACAGTCTGTACACCAACCCCCCACGACATTCAGTTTACCTATATAATAGACCCATGCATGTACACCTGAACCTAAAATAAAGGTTTTTTTAAAATACATTCTCTATGCAGTGACCAGAGACATTTTTTAAAAAACTCAAGTCTAATTACATATCTTCCCCACTTAAAACTCTTTAATGACTTCTCATTGGACTTACAATCAATGCCATATCCCCATGTTCTACCTTCTTACTTCAGCCCTTGCCAACCTTCCAGTTGTGTTTGAAGCCACTCTCCTACTCATTCTCTGTGCTCCGGTCACTTTTAGCTTTCTTTCCTGTTCCCAGCCATGCCCTTTCTAGCTTTAAAGCTGTTGCACACATTTGTTTTCCTCTGCTGGTGCCTTCTTCCCCATTAGTTTTCCCATATTGGCATTTCCTTGCTTCAGATCCTCACTGAGAACCACTCTGAAGGAGAAGCCCTTTAACTGGTATCTCAGGACCCTGTTGTGTGCTTCTTAGCACATTATTTGTTAATTTTGTATTTATTTATTTATTTTGTTTAATTTATTATTTATTTTTTTTTGTAGAGACGGGGTTTCATCATGTTGGCTAGGCTAGTCTTGAACTCCTGATCTCGTGATCTGCCCACCCCGGCCTCCCAAGGGCTGGAATTACAGAAATGAGCCATAGAGTTGGCACCTCCTTTCTTTCTTTTTTTGGGGGCGGGGGGAGGGAGCTCTGAACTGCTTGAAAGCAAATTGCAGACATCAAGGTTATATAAAAATACTTAAGGGAGTTTTTCTAAAATTAGCACATTGTTTTATATTACTACAATAACAATCACAAGACATTGGCTACTGATAATTAATATTATGTGGTATACAGTCTAAATTTAAATGTCTCCACTTGCTCTCAAATATTCTTTATATTAGTCAGGGATCTTTTATTGGATTTTTTTTTTTGAAAGAAAAAAAGGAGTGAAGGAGAGGAAGAAAGAGGAAGAAAAATAGGGAGAGAAAACGGGAATGTAGCTTTATTCTAAAAATGGGTATTAATAATGGCAGATCAATATTTTGTGTATTTAAGGTGGAGAATGTTTATTTTGTGTATTTAAAATGGAGAGCTCTATAAATATTTATTGAGTTTACTTGTTCCAGATCTGAGTTCAAGTCCCGGATATCCTTATCAATTTTCTGTCTCGTTGAGTCTAAATCTCTTTATGAGTCTTATGTATCTGGGTGTTAGGATCCTTAGCTCTTATTATTGCATTGATCCTTTTACCACTATATCTTTGTTGCTTTGAAATCTATTTAATCAGATGCGAGAATTGCAACTCCTGCTTTTTATTTATTTATTTATTTATTTTTGCTCTCCATTTGGTTGGTAAATCTTTCTCCATCCCTTTGTTTTAAGTCTTTGTATATCTTTGGATGTGAAATGGGTCTGGATGTAACATATCGTTAATTTTGTATTTATTAATGAACTCTTTTTGGTTTGTTTTCTTGCTAGTAGCATGTAAGTTTTATGAGGTAAAGATCATGTGTATCTCTATTATATTCCCAGGGCCAACCAACACTGCTGCTTTCTAGTATATATTGAAATAATTATGTTTCAGTTGAAGTTTTCAAATTTAATTTGCATTTTATTCTATCTTGCTAGGCAGGGAAGCAAGCATTTGGCGGTAACATACACTAACTACTAACACACTAGAAGTGTGTTAGTAGATGTGAGTGGCTAGATTTTGACTAAACCAAATTGAGAAGTCCTCTCAATACTACATGTTCAGATGTAAAGACACTGTATTGAGTGGACTTCTCAATTTTGGTTTAGCCCTGAGGGCTTTACATCTTTCAAGAAGGACTGCATCAAATCAAAAAGAAGTTATAAAGAAACAAGTTAACTAAGTGTTCAGTGTGGAGAGCTGAAGCCCTATTCTCCTGGTCCTAAGAGGTCTTTATATGCATGGAAAAAATAGCCTAGTACGCTGATATAAGAGGGATATTTGAGATAATGTAACATAAACTCTCGTGCCAAGTGCTTTCAAATGGACTAGAAGGGCAAGGAGATGTATTATGGTTAACTTTATTCTCAGATAATTTTTGATCCTATCGATATTTGCTAGCCACTTTTGAATTATTTTAGCATTTCATAGGCAGGAGCCAGGAGCTATTAATATTTATTTGGAGTGAAAAAGAAAAAGAGCATGCCAAGAAATTAGAATAACCATCTTTTCTCAGCAGACCCCAGACCATAAAATGATCTGTATACAAACCAAAATTGATTCAAATATATCTCAAGCTCAGTGTACACGCATCTCCTGTCGAGGGTGCTGAGCTCCAGCACCACATCGTGGTGGTGTCTCCAAACTGGATTGGGCCACCTGCATGTTATATCTTTATTCCACACAGTAATGCTTTCTATATTACATTTCAGTGTTATTACTTGTATGAGAAAGGGAGGGCAGCATGAATCATCTCGTGCCATTGAGAGACTTTCTCAGCACAGAGATAGTTTTGTATTTCTTCAGACAAATCTTGGCAAATTATAACTTCAAAAGGCTTAGTTTTATCAAGGGGACAATTGCTATGGCTTGATGAGTTTAAACCAATATCGAAACGTCAGTGCTTTCCTTTCCTTCTTATGTCCAATAAAACAAAATAGGGTCCTTGGGGCTAAGTGAAGAAGAAACCAAAGCATTTTTTAAAGGGCGTCTGCCAGTGGAGTCGCAAAATGTCTCTTTGTTCTCCACTGCTATTGTTGTGGGCAACAAAAATGATCTGGGCTCAGTATTTACATAGCACAAGCTATGAACTAAAGTTTATTAAGACACATGTCCAGAGTTTTTCAGAAGGTGGAACAGGCATTTGCAATTGGCATCTATAGCATAATCAGCTATCTAGCAAGAAATTTCAAGAAAGGGTGCTACCTGAATTAGTTTCTCTAGAAATGGAATTTATGTTGCCTGTAAAACTGTTTTTTTTCATTAATAGGTAACTTCCTCCTTAGTAACTTTGGAAAAAAAATGTAGGTAATAGAATTTGAATTGTTTTCTTAAATTTTATAATAATCACGAACAGGTTTCTTCCTAGTGAGTGTCAATTGCTAACACAGATGCTTTACTATATTGACTTATTAAAGGGAGATAATAATGATGTGGAACCTGGGGCTTGGAAGCAGAAGGCCTTGTTTTTCATTTCAATTCTTAGATTAAACAGTAGTGAGATCTTGACCAATGTATTTTGAGCCTCGATTTTTGCATATGTAAAATGGGACAAATAATGCTTTTAGAGATGGAGTAAAAATTAACTGTGGAAGTGCATAAAAGTGTTTAGTACTATGCTGAGCATATAGAAAGTGCTCAACAGGCAGTAGTTAATAATTCCAGCAACAATGACAGTGGTTGCCTTAACTGAGTTAACTTTTTAAGTCAAATGCCTGATTGGATTGCACATATAAATATAATCCTTAAACCAAAGACAATAACAATAAACAACAAAAAAAGTCAGCACATATTTTTTTCATTTTTAAGTTTTTTCTGCTTATGGTACACATATTCTAAATTACCAAAATCTCTTTGTTTTCTATTAACAGTGACCCAAAAAGACATATTGTCCCCAGCATTATTCTTTCAGCATTAGAGCAATACAGGCAAAATAATGTACAGAATACCATTGTGATGAGTGTTGGGAAATGTGTATCTTCTGGTGACTTATCCAGAGGGCCACGTTGTGGTAACCTAACTCCTGGTCATTGTTCAACCTTTAGCTTCAAAAGCTATTGAGTGCTGATGGGTTTTCATATGTGGCAACTGCAAGCAGAAAGTGCCAAGTGCAAGTAGTTTAAGGAGCACTCAGGAAAACTATTTCCTGACTAAAAATACAATGAGACATTGCATCTTCAATCCAATACAGCGTGTATCCAGAGTAAATGGAACGGAAGAATAAAATGTATTCCATTCATAATGAACTGAGACTGCACATAAAAGAATCGTTTAAGTATCCAAATGGTTAAAAATGGATTATATTTCCCTGTGGGAAAGGAAGTAGTCAAAGGGATAGGTCTGATGTACTGAGCTTATTAAATTGGCTCTTGGTGGTGATGAAAATGGTATTGACAAAAGGCAGTGGTATATATTTCACATGCATTTGCAGGAGTAATAAACATAAAGTACTGCTCTGGTGAAAAGGTGAGCTGCTTTATATTCTGACACCTGGACTCTGGTGGCACTCTTATCATCTAGAGTTGTGCTCAGCTCCAAGAAACTAAGGTGATTTTATGAATAAGCACCTTTAATCATTGTGGGATTCCTTTTTAACTTCACACAATTATGCATTATTTGAGACAAGAATCGGGAATGGGAGGGGTAGACACCACTTGCTTCAGTTGACATTATCAGGCAAATTCCTGTCCTTTTAGTGATATGGACAGGAGGCAGGGAGATACTGGGTAGAAGAGGGTGGTTCCCTGGCAAAGGCTCCACCCTCAAGCCTGGAGACCCATGGCCCTAAATGGGAACAGGCATTTCTGTTTTCACACCCAAATGTTGCCTTTTGACCCACAATATTGCTTTATCCCATACCCATTTATCCCCCAAACCCCAGGCTCCATGAGCAGAACAGCATAGGAACAGAAGAGCAGAGGAGTGTCTGAATGTTGAGCAGCAGAGAAGAGGAGTGTCTCAATGTTGAGGAGTTTGGCTGGGGATGGTCAGAGAGGAGATTGGGTATGGGGCCGCTGATCTCTGGGTGGAAGATCTTTCCACTCCATCCCCTTTCAAGCTCTCTATCCATCCTGCTGAGAGCCACCTCCATCCAAAAATAAATTCCTCTGCATTCACCATACTTCAATTTGTCCATGTGACCTGATTCTTCCTGGATGCCAGACAGGAACCTGGGTACCAAGAAGGCACTGAGCTGGTTAACACTTAAGCCCTCTGTGGATTGCAGAGCTGAAAGAGCACTGTAACATACCTACTCAGCCTTTGGGTGTCATAGATGCTACCATGGGGCTGGAGCCCAGTTCCTGACCTGCCCATCTGCATGATCCTCCTCCTCCTGTAAGGGGTTTGAGTGCAAGGCAGCCAAACAGACAAGCCACACCCCTGTTTTACATCCTGGGAGCGGGGACAGGGAACTATCCAATTTTATTACTACAATACCAAAGAATCTATGAGTACTGTGACTGCATATGAAGGCATGTTACTAACCTTGCTCTGGGAAACCTGCCTTTTCTAGTCTAGATTGTGAGTGATTGTATGAGTCTTTATGTATCCTAATTGATGTAGAAGTAATACATTTCATATTTCTGCCTTCATTAACAAAATAAAATTCAGGTCCTGAAAGTTTTAGTAAAGGAAGGCAATTCTGTGTGTGGAAAGGGGTGGCTGACACGGACAACTATGGCTTGGCCTCCAAGATTTGAATGCCTTTGATTTATCTTCTTCAATACAGAAGGCACCACTATATTGGTCTTTTGAGAACATGGATGTTTATATAATGCTTTGTAGAAAGAGTGACAAACAACCCTTCCCCTGCTTTCCAGTAGCCCAGTTGAGACTTGACTGGAACTCTAAATAAAATTTACTATAAATTTGAGGATAATATAAATATACAGTGCCACAGTCTCTTCATCTGTAAAGTGGAATAACAATAATGCCTACCCTGACAATCTCTAATCTTCAGAATAGTAGCTGGAACCTAATGGAGTTTCAGCATATGTTAGCTGCTATTATTGTTACAGTGAGATCTATGGATCTCAAATTTTGATGATCTCTGTATTAGGATCTAAATAGGAACACAGAAATCTCATCAAATAGTTCACAGTGAGGTTACCTAGAGATGAGCACTGGGAAGAAAGTAATACCATTCCTAGGCTGGAGTTCCTGGAACCCAGGGACAAGGTCACCTGATAGAAGTGTGAACCTCAGAAGAGCTTTCTGGAGTGAGCTGGAGTCATGGAAGAGATTTAGACATGCTGGGGAAGATATCCATGGCACAGAGAGGAGAGAAATGCCCTGGATTCTCCTTTTTTCCACACCCCAGTCTTGTACTAGTTCCTCTGTTGTTCAAATCCAGTAAGAAGCCTAATGACCTGGCAGCCTAGTAAACAAAGATTTCAAGACTCAGCCTTCCCTCACCCTTTGTTACAGAGTATGTCAAACAAAGGGTAATAGAAGGATCTGAGGGCCAACAGGCCCAGGAACATCAGAAGGTGGTCTAAAGATCGGGCTTGGTCTCTGGGGCCACAGGCTGTTCTTACTCAACAGCTTTCTAGCTGTCAGATTTCCTCCATTTGCAGAGCCCTTTAAAAATGCACTGCTTGGGAGCACCCTTTTCTGTATTATGGCAATGTCTTCTCCAATTTTGTGTGTTTCACTTATATAGTAACCCCTGGTTCAGTGGTTCTTAATAAATGTTGCTGAACTGACATTCTTAAAGGACCATTGGAGGACCCAATGTGGTGATGTGCATGAAGGCACCTATTAAACTGGACAAACACAAGGAATTTCTCTGAGTCCACACCAGCCTTCCAGCTGTCTGGTAAAGAACTCTGGCATCATGTCTCCTACAATCTGACAATTAGAGCACTTGTCTTCCAACTAGAAATCATTTTCTTCTATCGCTCTTGACTCAGGTGGATTATAGAAGTACAGGAAATATCCTGGTGGAATCTGATTTCTTCTTGGATTAATGTTTTCTTCACTTTGTTAAGTTGAAACAATAAAAACCCAAAAGACCAAGAAACCACAAACAATGTACAGACCCTTATTTATAGTGTTTGCTGGTTCCTTTGGTGTAAATATTCTTACCACGGCCAATTTCAAACAACATATCTGACATTACTGAATGTGGAGATGGAAAGAGAAACACAGTAGTCCACTGTTATATAGTATTTCCATCATATAGATACAAGAGAAGTAAATAACTCAAGAGTTTAGATAGTAGTAAATCTAGTAAAATAATTAAGAAATTATGAGTTTTGAGTACATTTTAACAACTTTATTGAAGTATAATATATAAAATTGTATATAAGATGTATAACTTAATGTTTTGATATACATATACATTGTAAAATTATCACCACAGTCAAGCTCATTAACATACCTATTACCTCCACATAGTTACCATTTTCAATGCCCTGCATTCCATGTGTAGATTCACCCCACATTCCATTGTATGGATGTGCCATACTTTACTATTTTTCATTAGTATCTTCATTGTTTCCAATATTTCTCTCTTGTCAGCTACATTTAAAAATGTACTTGGTGGATATGTGTGAGGTTGGTCTGTTTCCAATACAAATATCCAACTGGCATGATTGATACACATACATGCACACACACAGACACACACACACACACCCTGAAAGAGCAAGAAAACTAGGACACCCAGGTAAACTAGTCATGAATAAGAAAAATCTGAAGAGAATTAAACTAAAATGTTCATAATTCTTCATTTTATATGAAAGGGAACTGGAAGTTATTCTTTCCAATTAGATATGTCCATGTGCATAAGTATAAATTTATAAATTACTATATAGTATAATTAGCTAACAATTTAATATGCAGTTACAACCTTCCCAATTGACTTATCTTTTAAGATCAAAAAGCAAAAGAAATCATAAACCATCCAATAAAAATTAGAATTAAACAACAACAATAGGTAAATATAAAATTCAGACCCAAATAGTATGGTGACAGATAATAAAAGACAGCTGAAAAGCAATATGAGTAAATTATATAATTTTTATCCTATTAAAAGTCAGAATATCAGATATGAATAAAAAAAGCAATGTCAAATGTTAATTATTTTAGGTGTCATAGCAATTTTAATAGAAAAGTTGACCTTGATTTATAGGGCCCAGGGATGACCTGGCAACTTACTTTGAAATGATACAGAAAAATAATTAAAACTGCTATGGCAAAATCTTAATAATTATTGAATATATACGGTACATGTAGGAATACTGTATTATTCTTTATAGTGTTCTGTATTTTAAATCTTAGTAATAAAAAAAGTAGTAATAAAGTTAGTCATAAAAAAGTGAAAAAAATAAAATTTCTTCAAAACCCCATGTAAATCAGTTACTTTTTAAAAAATTTTCACAGTTATTAATTTTATAATTTACAGCACTGCATTCGTAAAGTGAATAAATAACTATAAGATATTTCTAGCACAATCGAAACAGATTTTGCTCTTTCTGTTTTCCCCTCATGTAAAATAGAAAAATATAATACAATGGCTCATTTAAACATATTAAACTAAACAAGACAGATTTAACAATACTACTTGTATAACGCATGCATAAAGTGACAGATAGAGTGAGATTGAGAATGAAAGGCTAGATATGCACTTTAATCCTTAATGAACATTGGGATTAGGAATCATACCGGGGCTTTAGTTCCAGAACCATTGCTTTGTGGAGCTGTGCTCACAGCTAAGTAACTATCTTGGCATCTCTATTTCTTTATCCATGACAAAGGTCTCATGGTTCCTGCCTTCTTCAAATATTTCCTGGACTATAAAGTGATATGACATAATTTAAAATGCTTTGGTAAGCTGTACAGTGTCATATAGCATAACATAAGTACACATGGCCAGGGTATTAAAATTTTCAGTTGGAAAACAGGCACTTTGAAATGGCCATCAGAACAAGAGTCTAGGTACTATTAGCTTTTTATGTTCATAGATTCTTCTCTCTGCTTAAAAATAGGGTCTTCCCAGGAGAATTTTTTGAATTCTTTCCATTTAATTTCCTTATGCTATTATGCTGCAGCCTGCTATCGAGACAAATTATTTGACTTTTCTCAGTTTGTAAACCATGAAACTAGTTAAGTAATGTAACACTGCAACTTTTTGGGAGGTGAGAGATGGGAGAGAAAGAAGAGAAACATTCCTCAGGATACCCTGGCTGTAGCCCAGCCTCAGAATTGTGCCACCTCCTATGAATGTGATATCTATCCTCTCTCTTGCAATTCCAGATGAGCACACCTTCTAATTCCTCTGCTGCCAATGCCATCTACAGGGATCCCACAGTAGCCATTTTCCTTGGGCTAAACAGAACAAAGAGGCTATTGTCAGAGAGCAGATGCAAGACAAGATTTTGCCAAATGGCATATTCCAAGGTGAGCAGGTTTTCACAAACAGAATGTTAATCACAGTCCTCTGACACTACCAATTATGGAAGCAGACCAAGAATAAACTTGCAAATGAGAAGAACCCTTTCCTCCCTTCTCAAATTAAGAATGCAAACATATTGGAAATGCAAAAGGAAAACAGATTTGCTGAAAGATAGACATTTTAAACAGAAAAAGCCTCACTTTTAAAAAAATAATCAGAATAAACATTTTATTTTACTGGATGAATTGGCAGCAGAAATGCCTTTGAAGGTGTAATTGCATTAATTTGTTGTTGTCTTACATATGTTTATTTTATGGCATTATTTAGCACCTTGCTACCTAAAGTCTAGTTCTATGAACTAGTAACATCAGAATTACTTGAGAGCTTACTAAAAATGCAAAAAATTGCTAAACATTCCCTTGGCTATTTGGGTTTCTTGGGGCTACATTTGAATTTTAGGATATTTTCTATTTCTGTTAAAACATTATTTAAATTTTGATAGAGATTGCATTGAATTTATAGGTTACTTTAGCTAGACTGAACATTTTAATAATATTTAGTCTTAATAAAATAGAACTATCATATGATCCAGCAATTCTACTTCTGTGTATATATCTAAAGGAAACAGAATCAACATGCTGAAGAAGTATCTGTACTCATATGTTCATTGCAGCATTATTCATAATAACCAAAATATGGAATTAAACCAAATGTTCATCAATAGATGAATGGCTAAAGAAAAATGTGGTCCATATACACAATGGAATGCTATTCAGCCTTAAAAAGGTAATCTGTGGCACATAGATGAGCCTGGAGAGCATTATGTTAAGTGAAATAAGCCAGGCACAGAAAGATAAATATTGTATGATCTCACTTTTATGTGGAATCTTAAAAGTCAATCTCATAGAAGTAGAGAGTAGACTGATGGCTACCACGGGGTGAATGTGAAGTAAAGAAAGGAGAGAATTGGGAGATGTTGGCTGAAGGCATCAAAGTTTCCGTTCAATAGGAGAAATAAGTTCTGGGAATTGATTGTGCAGCATGGTGACTACAGTTAACACTAATGTATTATATACTTGAAAATTGCTAAGAGTAGATTTTTGTTTTGTTTCTTTTTTTGAGACAAGGTCTCACTCTGTCACCCATGCTAGAGTGTGGTGGCATGATCTTGGCTTACTGCAGCCTTGACCTACTGGGCTCAAGTGATCCCACCTCAATCTCCCTAGTAGCTAGAACTAGGTGCATGCCACCATGCCCAGCTAATTTTTTGTATTTTTAGTAGAGACAGACTTTCATCATGTTGTCCAGGCTGGTCTTGAATTCCTGGGATCAAGGAATCCATTCACCTTGGCCTCCCAAAGTGCTGGGATTACAGACATCAGTCAATGCAGCTGGTACTAAGAGTAAATTTTAAATCTTCTCATCACAAAAAATGATAAGTATGTGAGGTGATGGGTATATTAACCAGCTTGGTTAACCATTTCACAATGTAAACATTTATACCAAAATATGTTGTATACCATGAATATACAATTTTTCATTTCAATTAAAAATAATAAAAGTGAAGAACCACAGTCCCCTTCTCATATCTGTTATCAGAATCTGCATTTTACTCAGAAGATTTATATTAAAGTGTGAAATGCACTACTCTAGAATATAAGTTTCTAGAGGACAGGCATGTCACATCTTTCTGTGTTTATCCATATATTATAGCACCTGCTGGGCTAATGGGAATCACTCAACATGCTGGGTGCATGAAGAGTGTTTGTTTGCCATGCTATTAAACTTTCAGCATAGTACTTTTGCATGGAACTGGTGTTACTGCTTAGGGAATTTCATGTGGAAGAAAATACACTATGTGTTCACTAGAAAATAGTGCATAAAAAACTAAATTTCTTAGCTACACTTGCAAAAATCAATGTCATGCCCTGCGTACTAACCAGCCAACAAGGTCTGGATAGAATTCACGGTCACAGGAGTTCCCGTGCCATCCTTAGGATGGATTACACAACTCGTGAGACCGAGTGTAAAATAAAATGTGAGGCTTCTTTATCCAAAATTAACAACTTCAGGATGGTGACAGCAGAGCAACAAATCAAAAAAGGCTCTTCTCAGCAAGAAAAGGGTGGGTGGGGGCCGTGCTGCAGTGTTCTGGTGTCATGCTTATCAGCCAGTGCCAGCTGCACTCTAGCGCCTCTCTTCCATGGCCCTGGCAACTCCTGAAACCATATGTAAGATGGTAACATTAAAAAATGCTAGGGTCTTGGTCAGACTATGTCCCTGAGTGACCATGGGGAGCAGAGCCCCTGCTAACATTCTTTGGATATATAGTGAATGAGAAATGCTTTAGTTTCTGCAAACCACTGAGATTTCAGAGTTCATTTGTCACCTTATTGTCATCTGGCCTGATTTTACTTATACATCAGAGTTTTTGCCCATCACACATGAATCAAATTGAGAGAAAGAGAGTGAAACAAACTGAGAGACTGAGGGAGCAAATATGAAGAGTTAGCATGGAGAACAGAACTGAAATATCCTGGCTTGTAACAGAAAAATATTCAAGGGAAGATCAGAATTTTTATTTAGAGAGAGGTTGAAAGAAAAAAAAAAGAAGATGAAAGAAACTTCCACCTGATGACTGCCTTTTTTTCTTAGTGTAAAAAAACCAAAACACTGATGATCATGAAAAGTGAGCTTAAGGGTTTGTGAAGATGCATTTTGAAATGACTATTGTGAAAAACCTTCTGAGACCACCAGGAGATGAATAAAAGGACATGAGCAGAAAAGATCAAGATGAATTAACCTTTGGGTGAAGTTGAATAACCCAACTGATGGATCCAGAGGGGATGGAAGGAAGATTGGTCCAATATCATGAACTAAAAAGGTAGTTTGAGTTTAATTTTAGAGTATCCATCATTTTGTAATTAAGAACTGATTTTTCTATTAATGTAAACCATGACAATTTTGACAGTGTCAAGTAGGTTAAAAAAAAATCACATATGGTGATTGTCACTTGGGAAAGGGCATCTGGCCACTTAGAAAGGTCTCCAAAAATGGCATTTTCTTTGGTAAAATTACCACAGTGCAAATAATGATTGCTATCCCTGAAAACTCAAAAGTCTGATATTGTAAGAAGAGATCAAAATGTCAAGCCAGACTAGGATAGACTCTTCACATTCTCTCCCTCTATCTAAACTACATGGGAAGCTAATTGAACATATTTCCCCCAAAGAAATGAAGATAATTGCAGACTCATATTAAGTGTTCACTATGCACCAAGTACCCGTCTAAATGCTTTATATGTATTTCTTTAAATCTCACAACAACCATGAAAGCAGGATTCTTGTTATCTTCATTTTCTCAGATAAGTATAGTTAGAGAGAGATTAACTTGTTCAAGGTTGCATAAGTAATAAATAATCTAGTTATGATTTTAAATGTTTGTCCTTTCTGTGGCATTGGGGTTAAAAGAAGTCATCTAATATCATACCATTAGCAATAAAAGACAACTCTAGTTGGTCCGGTAAGCTTAGCCTATCACTTAGGTAAGCTACAAGAGAAGCCACTTTCTTATAAGACTTCTTGGAGATGCAGAATAGCTTCATGGTTAAGGTATGGGTGTTGGAGTCATACTTCTCAGGATCACACTTTTGCTCCACAAATTTCATCTTCCATAATTTGTGCAAATTACTGAACCTTTTGTTTGTTCCCTAAACCTTAAAACATGGAGCTCAGAGTAGTTGTAGAGATTAAATGAGACAGGAAGACTGACATAGCACTTGGCATATTAAGAACTCAATAAATGATAGCTATTGTTGTTAGTGGGAATAGAATCAAATAAAAGGCAATATTATTTTATTAAGCCCATCTTATAGTATTTTCAACAAATACTTTCTTAAAATATTTGGTACCACTGGCACCCAAAATTACAAGGAATTCTTTCTGTCTGTCAGCAAGGTAAAGTTCTATCTCTTTAGCTTAGCTGTTCTGCAATCCTGCATCACTTTTCTTTCTCTCCCTATCTTTCACTCCTATCCAACAAGAACACTTCAATCCAGCCCCTTAAACAAACCCCAGTGCCTTTGCTCATGTCATTTCTCTCTTTCATTCTTTAGATCCAGCCCAGATCTCACCTTCTTATCAACTCTCCTGTGAACACTATGTTCTCCAGTAATGTCCTTCTCTTCTGAGCATCTAGAACACCCATGGCTGCTAATATTTCTTGTCTTACTTACGTCCTGTAGTATTTTCTCAATGTTTGCTTACAAATACGGAGGAGAGATAAGGGCCCAGGCATCAAACACCACACTCCAAATTAGCTGATTAAGCTCTATTAGCTGACTTGACCACTTTGAGGAAAAGCGATTTTAATGTGTCAAAATGTCATGGATTTTAAACAACTTGCATTATTGCTATTATAAATAAATTTGGTCTTTTGATAAATAAATTTTATTTTGACAAATAAAAAAAAAAAAAAAAAAAATGTCAGAACAATTTTTAATGATCCAGTTTTACTTACAAAAGAGACTTCAGACTCTTACTTCATCCCTGCTGTCCAATATGCTCTTGAATTGAATATTCTGAGTGGAGTCGGGGATGGAGTGGGGCCAAGGAATATAGTAAATGTCTGCTCCACCCATTAATTTACAACAAATAAAAAAATATTGATGGCATCAAGGTCCCTGCATTCAACATGGTTTTGCAAAAGCAGGTTTGTCGAAATGACAAGTGCCTTTCAGGAAGCATTCACATCCTATTTGAATTCTTTGTTGGCATTAATTATTTTTGCTGTTTCTAAAAATATATATTTCATTACCTACTATGTGTTAAGATTCAACTAGAGTTCCTCAAACTATTAAATGCTTAATAAATATTTTCTGAAAGAAACATGCATTGTATTAGACAAAAAATACATTCTAACCTCTAAATTAAAAATACCTGCACCTACATGTCCATAGACAGACAGACAGACAGACAGACAGACAGACAGACAGACAGACAGACAGACAGATAGATAGATAGATAGATAGATAGATAGATCGATCTATATGGGTGACAGTAATTAAATTCACATTAATTTCTTAGAATAGACTCTTGAATCGATGCACCTACAGTACTCTGCAGTATAGTCAGAAGAAATTCAACTAGGGATTATAATGTGTAAAAACTGAAAAGTAAGCATAGGCAATAAAAAATGTGTTTTAAAATATCACATTACAGAAAAGGAAGGCAAAGTAATCATTACAGCAGAGAAGATTGATGCTTCCTTCCACAGCTTAAATCTTTGTCGATTAGTACATCTATTTTTCTCCTAGAGATATGTTTGTTAGCATTAAATCACGGACCCATCCATATGGACAGGATATATGTGTACATATCCCGGGACTGCAGGGCATTTGGGTTCTACGCTTGTCTCAGAGAATAATGGCTAAGATAGGTAGGGGACCATCAGTCACCTTGAGGCACCTGGTGCCCTCTCAGTCTGATAATGGCTCATACCTTCTTACTAGAGTAGTTAGTTGTGGCTTTTAAGAGACTACTTCTTCTTCCCTTCAAATGATTCCTTCTTTCACTGTGCTGCTCTCTCACTTTAGTTAGACTGACCACACAGAGAGTGCTAGAGCAATGAAGTGTTCAGGGAAACTGTATGTCAAACAGACAGACCCAAGAATGTGGGACTTGAAACCTCTCTTCCAGGTGGCCTGGTAAATGACCATACCTAGATGTCCAGGTCAAGGTTCTTCCTTATAGTTTTGAAAATAAATGAGAAAAGCGAATGAGCTCTGAGCAAATCTTTTCTTTGATGCATTGAATTTAAAAAAATTAAATTAAAAAAATCTTCCAAACAATCTTTCTCTCTATAGCAGAATCTTAATTTCTACTTGCCTAGGTACCTGATACCACTGATTTCTGAGTCCCTGTTGGGTTCCACATTGAATATTGGTTTGATTTTTCATTTTTTTCGCTACCGGCTTACAATTTTACAGTCATATCTACTAACTCAGTTACTACTCGTCCTTTTGCTTTCCAACTTTCAAAAACTTGCTCCTGTCATCTCCTATCCTATTGTCTCTCTCCTTTATGCTTATGTTTATGCTTTAAAATTCCCATCACTGGAATTTTCAGTGAAGTTTCAGGAGATAGTGGAAATAGTTGTATGCATTCAATCTGCCATCATTCACAGGCAGTGTGGTTTACCATAGATCTAAATTTAAAAAATTCTACATATCCACAATAGGAGATGGATTAATTATTGGTACTTGCATAGTCATTTATTCATTCAATAAATATTTTCCAAATCTCTACTATGTTCCTACTATATCAGGTGCTGTACTGTGTGTGTGTGTGTGTGTGTGTGTGTGTGTGTGTGTGTGTGTGTGTGTGTATAACTTAAATGCATTGTAACTTTGTTTACAAAATTTTGATGTCTTTTCTATACTATGTAGGGAGAATTGTGTCCAACAGCATATGAATCTGTTGGATGATTCAATGAACAGAACATAGTCTTGGTGTCTGGAAGTCTACGGCCTAAATCTCCGCCTGATACAATTTTTAATATTGTTGAAAAAGTGGGACAGCAATATATATTGGATAGGTTATATTCTTTGGAGTCAGAAGTACTTGGATTGTACTCTAGGCTCTCACATTTACTAGTTTTATGACATTGAACAAATTAATCTCCATGAATTATTTCAGTTTCCTTTTCTCTATAATAGGAATGATTAAACTCATCTCAAAATTTTCCTGCTCTGATGGTCTTGCTCTTATGGCCCAGGTGCTTAGCCTGTCTGCTAAGGAGATGTGGGCTGCTATTGGGTACAGGTCTCAGCTCATCTCTCTCCTGTCCACAGCCAAACTGGAGGGCTCTATGCTGAACTGAAATGACCTGAGTACTCACCCTCAAATGACTAAATGCCACACGGAGCTATGTACACTTTTGTTGGGTGTGAGTGGGGATAGTTGAGTAGGCATGTGGCATACAGAGGATTGGGAGGCAGCTATTAGACTCTATTTCCCAGGGCCTCTGGATTCCATAGGAATGGGTCAGGATTGACATGTTGAGGGTGATGTGGTATTTTTTTATTTTGCATTAAGTAACAGAAGGTTGTTAACAAGTATAATCAGACCCAGTTTATGTGTCTTCCTGGATTCACTTGGCTCTGTCCAACTATATACCTTAGCTGCTTGTGCCATATAGAGATTCTGGCCACCTGCTGTGTGAGCCTCCCTGAAGGTGAGGACTGGGCTTTGGATGGCTTCAGTGGTACGTGCTGCAGAGGGAGCTCTGGAGACTCCAACATCTAGGACTGCCCAAACTATACCTATTAAGCTATGGCTCTTCACACTGCTTCCTACTGAAATGAAATAGCATGTCTTAGGTAACGAGGTCAGACTTCCTCTGCAGCTTCCTGGAAGGACTTAGCAGCAGAATCCAGGAAGAGAATAAAATTAATGCCCTATGTGTCAATTTTTGACCAGGTCTGCTGTGAAAATTATAGAGTCTGAGAAGACTATAAAGCCATATATCAAAATATTTAAAAGTTATGCCAAATTAACCAACTATAATATTAAAAATAGTTGTGTCTCCAATTTTGACAAGTGTATATTCAAAATGACAAGATGCAAAGAGATGAATCAAGTTATATTATTTATATGAATAAACATTGGTAGATACTAAAGATGGCTACATTTAATAACTTATGAAGCATATGTAGATATTCTGATGGACTGGTGATGTTTCCATAAGTATTAAAAATGAACATATGTATGTAATTCATAACCTAGTATAACCCTTATTTTTGCCTGCTTCAGGAAAAAATCACTAGTTATATCAGTATAATCAAGATTTTAATATAATTTAGGTTGAACTGATAATAGTGCTCTAAAAGATTGAAATATGACATATGATATACTCAACTGTACAAGAATCCAGTGAATTTTCATCAAAGAAGTAATTTAAAATAAATTTAACAAAATAAAAAGTAAAATTGTTTTTACTGATGTTTTCAAAAATGTTTTCTTTTAAATGAGTAATATAAAATTAGTTTTATGATTTTCTATTAAACTGAAAAAACAAATATGAATTAATGCCATTGTAATTAATGGCTTTATTAAATCAAATTGACAAGTAAATCTTAAAACATTTATTTTTTTAAAAATATAATTAACACATTAAACATTATTAAAAAAACTATTGTCAAGCAAGTGTTCCAACTTCATCTAGTTGCCAGTGTAAACAATTGACAACACACTTCACATGTTATATGCAGACTGACATAATATTTGTACAAATCCAAAGTAATATGTTTATTGCTTAATACTGTAAAATGTCCTTCAAACTCCATAAGTCATTGAAAATACTGCATTAACTAGTGTTCCATTACTGGCACTCTAAGCATGTAAGCACTTTCAAAATATAGAAGAGGTACCCAAAGGAAAAGGACACTCAATACTTCATGAAAGAATAGTTTGTCATGCAAGAGTCTGCCGCACTTCTGCTGAGAAGAAAGTTTTAACAAGTTCACTATATTTTTTCTCTGACTTAAGTATTCCCACTGGTGGAATCATGTCATGTCCTACAGCATGTTCATCTTTGCATTAGCAGTGGCCCACCATGGGCATCCACACAAAAATGATGCACAGGGTAAGAGATGTGGGGAAGCATTTCCCTGGGGCCTGTGTAGTATTTGTGGTGAGAGTAACTGTTTGGGGTTAACAGTTGCTTTGTGCCAGGATGTGCCAGATCCTGAGTGACAGAGGTGCCCCTGTGCTTGTGCTCTCTCTCTCTCTTTTTCTCTCTCTCTCCTTCTCTCTCTCTCTCTCTCTCTCTCTCTCTCTCTCTCTCTCTCTGTGTGTGTGTGTGTGTGTGTGTGTGTGTGTGTGTGCAAGTTCTGCAGGACCTTTAAAAAAACAGGACCAGGTCAGGGACCTCTCTTGCCCTGACCAGTGAAAGGCTGGATAAGAATGAGGCCACAGACAAATTCCTTTCCTCCTTCCCACTGATAGACTATGCTGGTGAGTAGTTGTTACCCATGGCCTGCCCTCAAGTGACCAGTTGTGTATTCATTATAGCACATCATAATGTGCCTGGCATCCTCTAGTCTCAAGACAGTCTCTTTTTCCTTCTGTGGAAAATTGACCTACAATCTTCTCCTTAGGATAGGAAGGGCAATCATGTGGAAATATAGAGCTGGTTCTTTCAAACAATCTTTCTCTCTATAGCAGAATCTTAATTTCTACTTGCCCAGGTACCTGATACCACTGATTTCTGAGTCCCTGTTGGGTTCCACATTGAATATTGGTTTGATATTCCATTTTTTTCACTACCGGCTTACAATTTTACAGTCATATCTACTAACTCAGTTACTACTCGTCCTTTTGCTTTCCAACTTTCAAAAACTTGCTCCTGTCATCTCCTATCCTATTGTCTCTCTCCTTTATGCTTATGTTTATGCTTTAAAATTCCCATCACTGGAATTTTCAGTGAAGTTTCAGGAGATAGTGGAAATAGTTGTATGCATTCAATCTGCCATCATTCACAGGCAGTGTGATTTACCATAGATCTAAATTTAAAAAATTCTACATATCCACAATAGGAGATGGATTAATTATTGGTACTTGCATAGTCATTTATTCATTCAATAAATATTTTCCAAATCTCTACTATGTTCCTACTATATCAGGTGCTGTACTGTGTGTGTGTGTGTGTGTGTGTGTGTGTGTGTGTGTGTGTGTGTGTAACTTAAATGCATTGTAACTTTGTTTCCAAAACTTTGATGTCTTTTCTATACTATGTAGGGAGAATTGTGTCCAACAGCATATGAATCTGTTGGATGATTCAATGAACAGAGAATATAGTCTTGGTGTCTGGAAGTCTACAGCCTAAATCTCCGCCTGATACAATTTTTAATATTGTTGGAAAAGTGGGACAGCAATTTATATTGGATAGGTTATGTTCTTTGGAGTCAGAAGTACTTGGATTGTACTCTAGGCTCTCACATTTACTAGTTTTATGACATTGAACAAATTAATCTCCATGAATTATTTCAGTTTCCTTTTCTCTATAATAGGAATGATTAAACTCATCTCAAAATTTTGTCATAAAGATAAACAGAAATGAAGTGTTTAACTTGCTTAGCACAGTCATGATACTGTGTATGAGTGGAGAAAATATGTATGAGTGGAGAAAAAAACTATTAAAATGTTAAAAGTGCATGTCTCTCAAAGGTGAGATTATAAATTTTATTTTTACCTGTGTGACTTTGGAAAAGTTATTTCACCTTTCAGAACCTCAATTTCCTTTACTATACAAATGAATCACAACAACATTAATACTCATAATAATGCTCTCATAGAATTGCTGTGAACGTTTGATTTATAAGATTTTGAAAATAAGGCATTAGGACATTGCTTAGGACATACTATGTATTTAACATATGCCATCTATTATGTTTTATTTATTTTGCTGTATTTTGCCAATTTTCTATCAATGGCCTGTTTTGTTTTCTTGATCATAAAAAATAAATAATAAACTTTATTATTTTTAGAAGAAAGTGCCCCTTCACCTGCATGTTTCCAAGTAGGAGATCAATAGGAAGGTGAAAATAAAGCTGCATATTATTTGCACCAAGTCTATCACACTCTGATAATAGTCACTGAGCATAATTACAAAGCTTCAACAGAGGCATCATAAATGCTAGTGAATGAATGAAAGGCCATGCCACAAAGATGGTCACTTCCAACAGACTCACTTGTCCCTGAGTATATCCCTGGGGTTGTAGAGGACTAGCCCATCATGAAATGGAGTATTTATAATTGCAACAATAAAGTAGTCCCTTCAACTTGGTGCTGTTAAACTTTTTGTAATCAGTAGAAATTCAATTAATCCAGTTAATTAAATATTGGTGAACCCACAGTGAATTCTATTAATTAATGTTTCTGTATAAAGACATACCAGACCACACAGTGCTTTCCATCAAAGCTCACAGATGGCTGCCCAATCAGAGCTGTCACATTTCCATGTTGCTGTTGCTGGAGAGAGACAGTTAAGACATAGCAAACCTGTGATTCCCAGGCTGGAGCCTACAGATGTGATCTCATGGGACCATAGGTTCCTTCTAAGAGTTTAAAAATGATGAGTTTCTGGCCGGGCGCGGTGGCTCAAGCCTGTAATCCCAGCACTTTGGGAGGCCGAGGCGGGTGGATCACGAGGTCAAGATATCGAGACCATCCTGGTCAACATGGTGAAACCCCGTCTCTACTAAAGATACAAAAAATTATCTGGGCATGGTGGCGCATGCCTGTAATCCCAGCTACTCAGGAGGCTGAGGCAGGAGAATTACCTGAACCCAGGTGGCAGAGGTTGTGGTGAGCCGAGATCGCGCCATTGCACTCCAGCCTGGGTAACAAGAGCGAAACTCTGTTTCAAAAAAAAAAAAAAAAATGATGAGTTTCTATTTAGCTGGTAATATAAAAGTAACACAAGCTTCTAACTATTCTGGGTGACAGTCTGAGATCACACACGTATAGTGTTCCATGTTTTTTTTTGGGGGGGGGCGCTTACAATCATATTCGGTAATATGATGAACTTAAGGTAGCAGTACTGACTTCACTGTTTTCTTTATTCAGTGGTAAGAAAGCAAGTATCAGAAACAGCCTTCCAGCACTACCTCTGAACCAACGTGTACCTAACATTTTATCGCTCTCTTACTTTCTAGGGTGGTTTACAGATGTTATTTAATTCTTACATTGTAAGTATTTATAATATTGTTTTCAGGTTCTGAAGTTCAGAGAAGTAAAGTAACTCTTCTAGTTCACACAGCTAGTCAGTGGTAGAGCTGAGATTTGAACCTATAACTGATTGACTTCAAGGTTGAGCTATTTCTAATATTACCTGTGATTATAGAGCGTAAAAGATTAGGTAGAGGAGATATGTGTTGTGCTCCCCAAATCCCATGCTCCTAATACTGTTGACGCCTGCTTCCATCAATAGCTTTACAAACAAACAAACTAGTGATCAGCTTGAAGAACTAACTGCTTGATTAGCTGACCTTATTATTAGAACCTCTATTACTATTACTACTGGGAAAAAAATGCAATTGTGCCTTAAATGAAATGGAGCACATAATTACAAGCTAATTATATTGAAGAATTGTATCTATTTATACACTATTTTAAAAAGAGGAAATAGAGACCAAATACATTAATACTAATTACATTTAATTATTCTTAATATATTAATCTCTATTTTTAATATATTAGTAAATGTGAATGAGCATAACTCATCTACTAAAATAAAAAATCATATTGGTTGACAATACAAAATTCAACACTATCTTCATATTGAAAGACACACTTAAAAAGAGATTCAGAAAGGTAAAAAAAATAAATAAATATTAGACAAATACAAATGAAAGAAAAGCAAGTGTAAAACTCTTGACATCAAGAAAGATAAAATTTGGCCAGTTGTGATTGCTCATGACTGTAATCCCAGCACTTTGGGAGACCGAGGTGGGCAGATGACTTGAGGTCAGGAGTTTGAGGGCAACATGGCAAAACCCTGTCTCCACTAAATATGCAAAAATTAGTTGGGCATGATGGCTGATGCCTGTAATGCCAGCACTTTCAGAGGCTGAGGTGGGTGGATCACCTGAGGTCAGGAGTTTGAGACCAGCTGACCAAGATGGAGAAACTCGGTCTCTACTAAAAATACAAAAATTAGTTGTGCGTGGTGGTGGGTGCCTGTAATCCCAGCTACTCAGAAGACTGAGGCAGGAGAATCACTTGAACCCAGGAGGTGGAGATTGCTGTGAGCTGAGATTGCGCCACTGTACTCCAGCCTGGTCAACAAGAGAGAAACTCCATCTCAAATAATTATAATAATAATAATGATAATAAAAAATTAAAGAAAGATCTACATAAATGAGAAAATATATGGAATATTGGAAAATTCAGTATTTTAAAGATATTCATTTTCTCCAAATTTGTTTAGTGAATCAATGCAATCCTAATGAACATCTCAGCTATCCTTTGTGTGTGTGTGTGTGTGTGTGTGTGTGTGTAGTAACTAACAATCTGAGTCTAAAATTATTTGAAAATGCAAATTACCTAGGTTAGCAAAAAAAAAAAAAGTTGGTTTACTTGGGTAACCTGCTTTCAAGAATTAATAAAAAGCTACAATAACCAAGACTGTATGATTTTGGTTTAAGGAAATTCAACTTAATAGGCTAGAATTGAGAGACTAGAAATACATTTTATGATATACAATGCATTAATTTGGACACAGATGCCAATGAAATTTAATGAGGAAAGGAAAAGTACTTTCAACAAATATAATCAAATAATCTTAACTCCTACCTCATACCATATACAAAAATTAATTTGAGATGGGTCATAGATATAAACATAATAGCTAAGAGTACAAAGCTTCTAGAATGCAACCCAGGAGAATACCTCTGTAAACTTGAAGTAGGCAAAGATCTTTTAGCAAGGAGCTGAAAGCACAGACCATAAAAGAAAAACTTAGAGATTTCCTTTCAGCACAATTTGAAATATCAACTCTTCGAAAGACACCAGTAAGAAAATGAATAGGCAAGTCAAAAACGTGCAGAAAATATCCATATTATACATCTCGATTCAATGATAATTAAGGAATTATTATAAATCTGTAATAAGAGGACAAACCTATAAAAATGGGTGTCTTGAACAGAACCTTCACAAAGATAAAAATACATTAATGTATTTCATTCATAAAAGGAAGTATATGAATGGTCAAAAAGTACATCAAAATGTGTTCAACCTTATTAGGTTTCAGGAAAATAAAAATTAAAACCAAGAGGCTTAGGGGCCCGAACTTGTCCCTTTATAATGGCAGTTATACAATATTATAGTCATCAGGTATAAATGTTATGCAATTTTAGGTATAAATGTTATACAGTTTTATAGTTATTAGGATAAATACAATTAAAAAATTAGACAACACTAAAATATGTGCTAAGATGTGGGTCAACAGAACCTCGAAGATGTTGCCAGTGGGGATGTAAAATAACAGTCACATTGGGATAACTCTTTTGGATATATTGTTATGCAAAACAGACAAGGGGAAAAAGTATGTACAATATGCTCCATTTGTTTTTAAAAAGGTGATCGAGTAATAAAAATCTATTTTACAGACTAGGGTAGATGGGACATGAGAAGCTACACTTCTCTGAATATGCTTTGTTCTGTAGGTTTGGCTTAAAATTCATGTAAATCATTTGCCTAATTATAAAACAAAATCAAATAGAAGACTTCCTTAACAATAAATACACCAACTTTGTTTCTAGATGGTGGCAATAAAACAGAAGGAAAGAAACTGTTTCAAGAAAATACAATACATTAAATATTCTTAGTAGGATATACTCTAAGGACAAGCTGAATTGCAAAAAAAAAAAAATCTTAAAGTGCTTTTATGTTTATAATATTGGTTGTAGTCTTGGTAGTCTTGTTCTAATGGTTGTGCTTATATTGTGGGATAAAACAAATGTATGGTTATGTAATATTTTAATTCCATCATTCCCTGTGTTTTGAGCACTGGGATTCTTGACTTTAACGAAAGGAGATTCAGATTTAATATAATTGGGCTTAAATAAAAACCTGTATTTTAAAATTTGAATTTGCAGTTATCAGTATGAATTCATGATTGTACTTTATTTAAAACATTCTTAAACTTTTTATACTAAAAAGGTTTAGTTATTGTTTAGAAACAATAACTAATGCAGTAGCAATGAGTCCCTAGGAAATTCATTCTGTGGCCTTAAAATTCATTACTTTCTATTAGAAACTAGTGGTAGTTGGAGAAATGACTATTTTCAGGTGATATTCTGTATTAACAGATAAGAAGTTACTATTAGATATCAAGCATCACCAGTTTATTTAAAAGGGCAGGTGCAAATTTGAAGTGGTTAGAAATGGTCAAAGAAGGCATTATTTTTAATAGAAGAAAAATTTACATACAGTTAGTGATATACACAGATAAGTGAAGATGGGACAGTGTAATAGCCAATAAAGATAATATTTGGAATATATTACTTTATACCAAATATATTTAAATATTGAGTTCATAATGAAATAAAAAAGACATACAAATTTGTTACTGTTGAGAAATACTAGAAAAACAACTCCTTTAGTTAAAACCGCTAAAGATAAAGAATCATGTATCTATCTTGTCTTTCCTATACAAACTGTATTTTGGGGTGGCTAAACTATAGATGAGAGCAGGTTTCTCTTTACAGAAGGATTCCATTTAGTTGATGAAGAAGAAGTGGTAGAAATAAAGTATCACCATTTGGCTTTCCCCAGTGAAATTATAGATCTATTTATTAATAATCAATAGCTGCTAATATCACATAATCAGCATCTTATAAAATCTTGTTTTATGAATGTATAACATATATAGTAGTCTCAGCAGGGAAAAAAATGGAACCTGTTTCTAATCCAGTCTCAGAATGCAACTATCAGGTGTCAGGACATACAGAGTGCAGAGAAACATGTTAAACAATACAGTAATACAATAAGCATGCAATCAGGAAAATCCAAACTGAGGGTAATTCTACAATCCTGTTTATTCAACAAATACATTGCCAAAAAAAAAAAAAAAAAACCCTGAAAATAATGAAAGAAAGCCTATAGATTAAACATGACAATTAGAGTAATAGCAATTGATCTCAATATGTGGATCTTTTTATTCTAGCTCAACCGAACAAACTGTCAAAATAACAATAATAATGATATTTATGAGACAAAAATCTGGATACTAACTGAATGTCTGATAATACCAAGAATATATTATGAAGAGGAATGGGAATGATATTGTTATGTTAACAAAAAGGGAACATATACAAGGTTTGGGATCAGTTTGAAAATGAAATGAAAGAGAAAGGCAAAATACAGGTACAACAAAATGGGGTTTGAGTTGATAATTATTGAAGCTAGGCAATGAGTACTTGGAAGTTAATTATTCTGTTTGTGTCTTAAAATTTTCTATAGTAGAAAATTAGAAATATATAAATATTGCAAAATGCAATTTTGCAATTGGTTTCATTTTTTATGTTGTTTTATATAATCTGTTTTATACATGTAACATTTGAAAATAATTAAAATGCTGTCTTACATATTTTATGATGTAAATGTATGAAAGCAATAACAAATAGGTAACCTATTAAAATATGTTACATGGTATAGTATATAACATTAAAGTGTGTACTATACTATGTATATTGTCTTAGTTTATTTTGTGTTGCCATAACAGCATGCCACAGATTGATTAATTTAAAATGAACATACATTTATTGGCTCACAGTTACGGAGGCTGGGAAGTTTAACCTGGCATCTGTCTTGACAGGTGCTGGCATCTGTCAAGAGCCTTTTTGCTGCCTCATCACATGGCAGGAAATGGAAGGCCCAAGAGACATAAGAGGTCCAAACTTGTCCCTTTGTAATGGCAGTAATCCCACCTAAGAGAGCAAAGCCTTCATCCCCCAATTGCCTCTTAAAAATCCCACCTCTTAACACTGCTATAATGGCAACTAAATTTCAACATGAATTTTGGAGGGAACAAAGAGTCAAGCCAGAGCATATAAGTTGTAAAAGAACAATTTCTTCTGTTGTCACTGAAATTTTGGCCTCATAATAATAATCAGTTAATCTCATTTCCCTGTATTTTGTCTGAAAATCTTAGCAGCTTTGTACCAAGACATACTTAGCGGGTTTTTTTTCCAAGTGTAAAGGAAAAGTCCTAAGTCCTAATTCATTTTTCTCAAATTCTCACAAATGATCCCTTTGATGCTTCTTTTCTTGGCAAAATATGGTTTTAAAATTACATTGTCTACTCACTTTGTTTATTAATATATTTGATTAATAAGTGTGGATAAGATAAACAAGGTCTCTGTCCTCATGTCTGGCTCTTTCATCAATTTGCTACATGAACATAGGCAAATCTTTGTTTTCATTTAGAACCTCTGTTTTCAAATCTGAAAAATGATGCATATGGGTCTTAAGATCTCTAAAGAACTCTTCTAGGTTTTAAAGTCTACAAAACAATAAATCAATCATTTATTTCTATCTGGCATGCAGTACTTCTATCCATATCATGGAGATGCTTGCTGTTCTGTACTATATCAACACTTGGATCATCATGAAATCAACAATTAGTTTCTTTTACTTTTTTGTTTATTGCAGCAAAATAGGCTTTACTTCAACCACTTTCCAATGAGTCAGTGTAAAGGGTGTCACAATTAATTGTGTTTGAGTAATACTAGAAAGTATGTAACACTGACTTAAACCACCCACCTAGTTAGAAAGTAAATTACATTACCATGATTCTCCTTTTTTTTTTTTTTTTTTTTGGCCTGATCACTAAGTTTTATAATTGAGTCTTTATAACAAAATAGTTCGAAAATAAATTTTTCTTCAGAGGTAACCTTGAAGGCTTTTTTATTTTTTTGGCAGGGCTATGCATGCAGAAATTTTAACTCAATGGTAATCCTTGTGTTTGTATAATCTGAAATTTGCTATACTGTTTTCTGGTGCATCATAAATGTTTCCACATTAGTATGACACATTGGGAAATAAATAATCAAAAGCAAGCAACCCAGGACAGGCAGCCAGCTCAGAGCTGGTGAGCAGCCCTGGGGTTGAGGAAATCAGTGTCTAGGTTCCCTAGCATCTCATTCACAGCAACATGGCTGCAAAGCTCTGATGTATTTTTCGCTCTCACAGAATAAAAAACATGTTTGTTGTTTGGACAGCAGACTTCTCAACAAATCTTTCAAAAAGAAATTCATTCATCCAGAAATTCTCATTTTGAGGCCAGTATAGTTTAGTGTTATCCCCAAGCAGAGATTCACTTATAAGTTATGAGAACTTCAGGGAAATATGGCATTAAGTGCAGAAATAGAACATCACTGTAGAGATTCATGGTTCTATCACCTAAACTACATGAATCAGGATAAGTTCATTCCAAGTAAACAAGTTACTTATACAAGTTACAAATATATGGCTAATCACAAAATAATTTTAATATATTTTGCAGTATTTATAAACAATGACAAATTCTAGCAGGCATACAATAAAAGTTGAGTTAATAATCTTGATATGGGAAACACAGGCCGTATTGTTGTGAAGTTGTCAAAGTGATATAATATTGTTCATACAGGGTTAGCAATGGAATTGTAGAACTGTTTATACAGCTGTGTACAGTGCGGATACAGAACTTTTAGTTTTGAAACATTTAAAAACTCAAAGTTATTTGATCTTATTCTCTATAGTCAACTCAATGAACTAACACATGCTGGTCTATGGGCTCTGATTCAATAACTAAGATGATTTAAGTGAGCAAATTTGACTACTTTCAGAACACATTCATTAGCATCTTAGAAATTCTGATTATTCTATAGATATTTGTTGTTGTTGCTAAATAAATAAAATGTGTTTCTGGAGGCACGTTCCTTCAGCTGGCCTGCATGATGGCATTGTTACATGGAAGAAAACTCACAAACTGCCCAAAAAACAAACTCAGATTTGAAATGTAATGTGCATAATTTTTCAAAAAGGTGTGCTCTTGGGACAAAACCTTTAACAGAGAAGCATGCATAATTGAGTAGAGAGAGAGGTTTAATTGTGATACTGGCCCTCAGATTCCTCAGTTGACACAACATGGAGCTCTGGAGCTAGAATAGTACTTCAGCATAGTCAAGCATCGGGCATAGGTGGCCAGGTCTTTATACTTACACATCAGTAGTCATTGGATATATGCCATTGGCTAGGTGAATTTATAATCTTGATATAGGAAGCACGGCCCTTATTGTTGTGAAGTTGTCAAAGTGATATAATATTGCTCATACATGGTTAGCAATGGAATTGTAGAACTGTTTATATAGCTGTGTATAAACAGTTTCTATAAATATAAAAGAACCAATTGTTGGAGTTGAGAGTAAAGAGTGAGAGTTTTAGAAAGAGGTGAGGTCAACTGCGGAACGTGCTCATCACATATCATCAAGGCTGCCCCAATCACACCCATCCCCCTTATGACACATAATATCACCTGAGGTTAGGAGTTCAAGACCAGCCTGGCCAACATGGTAAAATCCTGTCTCTACTAATAATACAAAAATTAGCCTGGTGTGGTGGTGGGCAACTGTAATCCCAGCTACTCAGGAGGCAGAAGCAGGAGAACTGCTTGAACCCAGGATTTTTCTGCAGTTGAGCTAATTCCTGATAGGGCTATGTCTGATGTCTGCTAACATCAATCCCAGCAGGTGGTTACTCTTTGTAACCATAGCCTTGTTCTCTTGATCTAACTTTTCTATCATATTTATAGGACTTAACATGTTAATCTCAACCCTCTATTCTCTATATATGTTAATTATAACATAAGGAGGGACATTTACTTATCATATTAATAACATTATATCATTCTTTACATGAGAAAATACCTTAATATCTCTGCATATTCTACCCCTTCTCCTCTTAATATCAGCAATGAATGTCTCCTGTTTAGAAAATGACAAAGTTGTTAAAATAATTAGGAGTTTAAACCTAAGCTTTTATATCTATTCAGCCTTATGGCATGTGTTACGTCATTGACTTGACTATAGGAAATAAGATCAAATAACTTGGCTATATTGTGAGCAAGATGGTTACCTTTCACCTATAAATAGAAACAGCATATGCAGCTACTATCTAGGATTATCATAAATAATAAAACATACATTTATGCCAAGTACTTAGCATTAGGCCTGGCATAGCTCTAATTCTGAACAAATTAGACATTTTCTTATTATTAAAATTATTGTTATGAGGTAAGTTGTTTGTTCTTCTAATCCCCAGAAATCTGTCTAAATACGGACACACCCGAGTCTATATAACAAGGGTTGCAGACTCAAATGTGTATATGGGGACAAGAAGATGAAGACAATGAGTAAAGCTGGTCATGTGTTTGACAAGTATGAGTGGTAGTGATTGCGGCGGATGGTAGAGCACCTGTCCTCTCTAAAAATGCACAATTACTCAGTTACAGTCAATGTAAATAAAAGCTCTGTGTTGCTGGATTCTCTGAGTTCTTTTGAACTCAGACAAATATCTGGATTTTCATGAGCATTTTTCCCATTTAAAATTATTGGAGAATGGTTATGGTGGTTCACACCTGTAATCCCAGCACTTTGAGAGGCTAAGGCAGAAGGATCACTTGAAGCCAAAAGTTTGAGACCAGCCTAGGCAACAAAACGAGAACCCATCTCTAAAGAAATAATAATATAAAATAAAAAGATTAGCATGATGCCATGGCATCTGTCTATAGTCCCAGCTACCTCAAAGACTGAGGTGAGAGAATCACATGAGCCCAGGATATTGAGATGGCATCAATGTACAGTACATCGATGTACTGTAGCCTGGATGATGGAGAGATACCCTGTCTTTTAAACATAAAAGTGTGGGAAATTAGTACAGATTTTTAAGAAACACTGTTTTTATCTTCTTAAGTGTGAGAAATGTAAAACACATCTGTGACCCAGATTTAGCCTCTGGTCCACCCTTACATTATTCACTGAATTTAGTTTATCCAAGCTTATGCCATCATCTTTCATTTACCAAATATTTGCTGAGCTGTGACTGTGTGAGATACCCTGTGCTTGGAGTGGGTGAAATCCTCATCCTCTTAGAGCTTGCTTTATAATGTGTGTTTCTCGTAGTTTGTGTGCATGGTCAGCAGTACAGAGTCACAACCCCTGCCCGTGCACACACACTACCATGCATTTTCGTGAAGTCATAAAACAAGTCAGCTGTAGAGCAGAAACTCATATTTTATAGTAATTCCCTCTCTTGTCTTGTTTAGTCTGAGTGCAAAATTCTTCCACAGCTGATATAGAAAGCATACCTCTTAACTTTTAAAATTCATGATATATATTTTTCTAAATCTGTGACTCCAAAGGGGAGTTTATCTTCCTCAAAGCCTAGGGGTAAAAATGAGAAAATGATTATGAATCATTTGTAGTTGATGTAAGAAATTTATATCACCTTTTTCTTGTAGAGCCTACAGAAATTGAAGGTTTTTTTTTTTTTTTTTTTTTTGATGAATGATCTAGAGGAAAGGAAGAGTAATAAAATCTGCTGTTGCAAACATAAAAAAATTATGAAAGAACTTTAATGGATTATATCATATATGGAAAAATAACCAAGTATTAAAAAGTGTAGCTCAGACCCACACAAATATAGTCAATTGACTTTTAACAAAGGCACAAAGGCAATTCAGTCAACAAAGTAAAGTAATTTCGGCAAATGATGTTGGAACAACTGGATGCCCACGTGCTTACACTGTTCCAAGACACAGACTTTACACTTTATATAAAAAAATTAACACAAAATGGATCATAGATCTAAGTGTGAAATAAAAATCTATACAATTTCTCGGGAAAAATAGGAGAAAATCTAAGTAACCTTGGGTTTGGTGGTGAGTTTTTATAAACAACAAAAAAACATAATCCTTTAAAGAAAATTAAAATAAATAAAACAATGGTAAATTGAACTGTATTTGTTTCCTAGGGCTGCCACAACAAAGTACCACAAACCATGTGGCTTAAATAATAGCAATCTATTATCTCATAGTTTTAGAGGCTAGAAGTCCAAAATCAAGATGTTGGCAGGCCTATCCTCCTTCTGAAGCTGCTAGGAGGCACCCTTCCTTGCCTCTATCTAGCTCCTGGTGGCTCCTGGGTACCCTCTGGTATTTTTGGCTCATAGATACATCACTCCAGTCTCTGCCTCCAGGGTTATGTGGACTTCTTCCCTGTCTGTCTGTATCCAAATCCCCTATTCATTTTTTTTTTAAGTAATGATGCCAATCATTGGAATTAATCCACTGTGACCTTATCTCAATCCCCTAATCCATTGTGACCTTATCTCAGCTTGACTACCTCTGTAAAGACCCTATGTCTAAGTAAGATCACACTCATAGATACTGGGTATTCGGAAAACCCACAACATGGATTATATTAAAATTTTAAAATTCTGCTCTGTGAAAGTACTTCACCAAAAAAGATATATAAATGCCAAATAAGCAATGTCATTTATCATTAGATAAATGCAAATTAAAACAATGATGAGATGCCACTATACATGTATGGGAAGGGCTAAAATTAACAAGATAAAACTGACAGTACCATTTTCTGGTGAAGACACGGAGCAATAAGAATTCTCATTCATTACTGGTGCAGATGCAAAATGACACCACTACTTTAGGAAACAATTTGGCAGTTCTTACAAAACTAAATACAGTCTTAACATATGATCTAGGAATAATGCTCCAGGTATTTACACAACTAACTTGAAAATTAATGTCCACACAGATGTCTATATGCAAATATTTGTAGTAGCTTCAATAAAAATCACCAAAAACTGGAAGCAACCAAGATGTCCTTAAACACACTGATGTACAAACTGTGGTATACCCATACACCAGAATATTATTTAGCAATGAAAAGGAAATGAATTACCAAGTTATGCAAAGATGTGAGTGAATCTTAAATCCATATTGCTAAGTTCCAGAAGCCAGTCTAGAAGGCTACCTCCTGTATTATTCCATTTATATGATATTCTAGAAAGGGAAAAACTGTAAGGATAACAGAAGGATTAGAGTACAGAAGACTTTTTCAGGCAGAGAAACTATTCTGTATAGTTCTGTAGTAGCAGACACACGATGCTATACAATTGCTAAAACCCGTAGGACTTTACAGCAGTAAAAGAGTGAGTCCTAATGTATGCACATTAAAAAAATTACAAGGTCAAGAGATCGAGACCATCCTGGCCAACATGATGAAACTCTGTCTCTACTAAAAATACAAAAATTAGCGGGGCATGGTGGTGTACCCCTGTAGTCCCAGCTACTCGGGAGACTGAGGCAGGAGAATTCCTTGAATCCAGGAGGCGTAGGTTGCAGTGAGCCGGGATCGCGCCACTGCACTCCAGCCTGGCACCTGGCAATGGAGTGAGACTCTGTCTCAAAAACAAAAAAACAACAAAAAAAACCAATCATTTAGGAGATTATGGGAAGCCAGGGTAGAGTGCAAACTGTGACAAAAGAATCTAACTGTATTACAAACATATGAAACAACTTTATTGAAGGAAGTAATAGGGAACAGTGCCAACCAAAGTAACTTTGCAAATGGGAGAAATCTTAAGACTAATGGCAAAAATACCTGCACAAAAGCACTGTGATTTAGTTGAAAAAGTTGTGGTCCATGGGCTGTTAACAATATGATATTGCCATACATGTATCCTGATAGAACAATTAAACAAATGAATGGCAAATGGTGTAAGCCAGGTGTCTCATTGCTAGAGTAAGAAGCAACAGACAAACAAGGAGAGAAGTCTAGAATGATCCAACTCTAACAGATTAGAATTGGATACCTCAGTATAAACTCATCTTTGGATTAATATAGTACATGTGGATATTTTATACTTACAGATATGTGTATATACATATGTTAATAAATACACATATATACACATGCACTTATTTTCTTGCTCTGTTGGCTAAGAAAGCCTAGAAGTGACAATACCCAGTGGCAAACAGCACATCTAACATACAGATGCTGGCTTTTAATACCATTTTCTAATAAAATGGCTTAGAGCTCTTTGCAGACATGATTTATCCTAAGGTTCTGGCAGAAAATATACAAAATGAAGCTGGAGCACCTTATATTGTCAAAATTTAAGGAACTGCTTGGAAACAAAAGTAAAATACAGTGATGGGGGTATGTCAAAAGGACACAACAGCCATCTGAAGGAGCGCTCAATGATCAAAGCTGGAAAGATGTGATCCATGAAAGAATATATAAAATAAATATATGTGAATCTAAATTGATATAAATAAATTATTGAGTAAATAGTTAAATCTCTATTGGGGGTGCATACAGAAATCTATTCTACATAACTTTCTACCTCTTAAAGTGTATGCTTCTTACAGTAACTTCTTCCAAAGACTAAATGTGAAGAGGAGGGCAAAAGAGTAAATTTACAGTGTAGGAACCTAATACTAGCTTAGCCAGAGATCAAGATTAACATTCATGTAGATAAGTCATGTAATAGCATCTACTCTAGATATTATATGATGAAAAAGGCACTTTGTATCTCTGGTCTTTTTTCCTTAACATATAACCTCTAATTATGACATAAACTCAAAGAAATCTCAGTTGAGGAACAGTCTACAAAACACATGACTACTCCTCTAAACAGTCAAGGTCATCAAAAACAAGGTAAGTCTGAGAAATAGGTAGAGCTAAGAAAAGTTGCAGCTAAGGATACATTATGACTAAATGTAATGTGGTATCCTGGATGGGATCTTAGAACAGAAAAAGAATATTAGGTACAACTTAAGGGAATCTGGATAAAGTATAAAATTCAGTTAATAGTATCAGTATTGATTCATTAAATTATATCAGAAGTCCCATACTGATGTAAGGTATTAATAATAAGGAAAATTTGGTATAGGATATATAAAAACTCTGTAATTTTTGTGTAAATCTAAATCTATATCAGTCCTCCCTTATCCATGGTATTACTTTCTGTGGTTTCAGTTACACATGGTCAACCATGGTCCAAACATTTTATTTTATTTTATTTTATTTATTTATTTATTTATTTATTTATTTTTGAGACAGAGTTTCGCTCTTGTTTACCCAGGCTGGAGTGCAATGGTGCGATCTCGGCTCACTGCAACCTCCGCCTTCTGGGTTCAAGTAATTCTCCTGCCTCAGCCTCCTGAGTAGCTGGGATTACAGGCACGTGCCACTATGCCCAGCTAATTTTTTTGTATTTTTAGTAGAGACGGTGTTTCACCATGTTGACCAGGATGGTCCGATCTCTTGACTTCGTGATCCACCTGCCTCGGCCTCCCAAAGTGCTGGGATTACAGGCGTGAGCCACCGTGCCCGGCGGTCCAAACATTTTAAATGGAAAATCAAGAAATGGGCAATTATAAGTTTTAAATTGTATATTATTCTGAGTAGTATGATAAGATCTCACTCCATCCCTTTGTCCAGCTACTTTTTAGTTATTTAGTAGCACCTTGTTATCAGATCAACCGATAACAAGATGAAGGGTGAGAACAGTACAATAAGACGTTTTGAGAGAGTTCACATTTACATAACTTTCATTACAATATATTGTTATAATTGTCCTAATCTATTATATTTTTAATTATTGTTAATCTCTTGCTGTGCCTAATTTATAAATTAAACTTTATTGTAGGTATGTATGCATAGGAAAAAAACATAGTATATATTGAATTTGGTACTATGTAAGCTGCATAGAAATGAATGCAGTTCCAGGCATGAACTGAAGGTCTTGGAATGTATACCCAGTGGATAAGCGGGGACAACTGTAATTTAAAGTAAAAAGTGTTTAAATTTTTTAAAAAATATATTAAGAGTTCAAACATATTTACAGGAGAATACAGTTTAAGTGTAACAATAAGAAGTTCTGGCCAGGCACAGTGGCTCACGCCTGTAATCCCAGCCCTTTGGGAAGCCAAAGCGGGTGGATCACCTGAGGTCAGGAGTTCAAGACAAGCCTGGGCAACATGGTGAAATCCCATCTCTACTAAAAATACAAAATATTAGCTGGGTGCAGTGGTGTGTGCCTGTAATCCCAGCTACTCAGGAGGCTGAGGCAGAAGAATTATTTGAACCTGGGAGACAGAGGTTGCTGTGAGCCAAGATCATGCCACTTCATTCTAGCCTGGGCTACAGAGTAAGACTTCGTCTCAAAAAATAAAAAGTTTTATGTTGGCAATCAAATCTCACTTTCCTTGATTCTGTTCAGCTAGGAATAAGTTCCTAGTGGCTTAGAGCACTTAAAGATTTACTGATGAAAAGAGTGCTTCTTGAGAGGTATTTTGAGAGGGGTTAGGCATATTGGCTGTGTGAGATGATCCAAGTTTGAATTTCATTCTGACTCAATATGACTGGGAAAAATTACACATCATCTCTGAGCCTCAGTCTTGTTATCTATAAATTGGGGCCGATAATAGCATCTACCTTATGGAACTGTCACATCGCTCTAATGAAATAACTTGTAAAATTCTCAGCATAATTCACATTGGCACACAGTAAATCCTGAAAAAATAGAGACTGCTATGAATATGGCAAAGGACAGTATAGCCAGCATAGTGGTAAGTAGTGTGGGCTTTGCAGGCATTCTAGTTTTGAATCCCAGTTCTTCCCTTTCCCAGCATTTTAACCTTGGGCATGTTTCTAATCTTTCTGTCCTTCCGTTTCCTTCTTTAAGACAGTGCTAATAATAGTACCTTCCTCACTGGGTTTTGGTGAAGATGAATTAGCAAATGTAAGTCACTTTGAAAAGTGAATGGCACATGGGAGCAGGTGCATCTATATTAATTATGATTATTATAGAGGTACCGGTGTGAAAAGAACTCAAGCCAAATGGCTAACTGGCTTTGCTGGGACTGAGAAAGTCAAGTCAAATTTATTTTTAAATCTGTATGCTCAGAGCTGAAAATACAGCTATCAGTAAGATACGTGAGGTCCTTAGCCTCTTGCACCTTGGCAATCATCTAGAGATCTGTAGAGTGAAGCTATTTTCAGATGTTTTTTGGCATTTACTTAACATTGTCATAGACTGTCCCTTTAAACCTTTACTGGAAGAATGTAAGATCTCCACCACATGAAGGGTGACCTGACATTCTACCTCTTTATTGGCTGTAACCTTGGAACCTGATAAGGTCTTCAGAGGGAAATCTGAGTGCTAGAGGCCATCTCTACCTCCTCCTAACCTAATTGTGCAGAGATTAATGCTGGAAGGTTTTGTTGTTGTTGTTGTTGTTTTCATGCTGGAGCTCTAGGCAATACCACTGAAAATGATTTTGTTTTTACTAATTACATCATGTTTGAATATACTTCATTCACAATAAGTGATTGTTTAAAATGTACCATGGATCAGAGCTCATTTAAAATAAGCTTTCTGGAATCTACTGATTGCCAGTTTTGACCCAGGCAATGCAAAAGTCAAGCTTACTTCTGCTGTTTGAGGAGATTCAAGGGAAACTGGAGGAAACTTCAGGGATGGAGAACTCTGGAGTCAGTGCCTCTAATCTTAGTGCTTTCTTTATGATAACCTCAAAAATAAGCAACTGGCATAGCCCTATTCCTAAATCTCAACTCCCAACATTCTAGTCCCAATCTACCAATTGCATGACCCTTGGCAAGCATTCTAAACCTCAGTTTTGTTAAAACCTACCTCACAGAGTTGTTGTAATGGTGAAACAGGACCAGTACAAGTGAAATGCATCTCTCAGTGCCTGGCATATAGTACATTTCAATTCAAATTAGTTTTCATTATTAAAATATTAATAATAAGCATATTGAATATATTCTTTACTTCCTGAATTAAATTCTTCTAAGGACTCATTCTCAAATATCTTTTAAAATTTGAAGCGTTTAGATAAAACCTCTACCCTTAGTTCAGAAAACTCTTTGATATAGAATGTAATATTAGCAGAATCCAAACCAACCACTTTCACATCGACTTGGTAGGGACCAGGAGGGTAGGAGAAAGAAGAGAAAGTTGGGATTTAAAAAGTTGAATTTTAGGATAAACTCTACCTTCATTGTTAGTTTGGGCAAGTCACTTAACTTGTTGGATCTGTTTCCTAAACTTGGATTCCTTTCTTCCACTTCCAGAATATAATTTCATTAGGTTTCAATATACAGAGGACCTTCCTTTAAATAAAATAGTAGAAAACAAAACACAAAGTCTTGAATTTGCCATCATCTTTTGACTCCTTATACCTATTATTTAGCATTTCTTGCCCAGCTGTGATTGATGAAATTTAACATACAGAACAGAGTCACAGCAAAAATTATTTCCCAGTCTGTCATTAGGTTGGCTTATTATGTCCTTATGTAGCTAAAATGATTTAAAATGATTTAGCTAATATTTTCTCTGCTGAACCTAGAAAGAATGTTAGAAACAAACCAAATCACAGAAATACTCCCCATGCACGTTGCAGAACTTTGTATTCATGAGGATGCAGTGATAATTTTATAGCATTAGCGTTTATTGAATACATATTATGTGTCAGACAATGTGCTAAGCAGTTCATCTGCATTAATCCTCAGAATAAACACATGAGGAAGATATTCTTATTCTCCCTATTTTATAGATGAGCAATATGCTTGGAAAGATTAATAACTTAAAATTCAAACACCTAGAAAACAGTAAGCTGAATTTTAAAACAAGATCTCTTTGACCGTGGCACTTTGACTTCTAACTATGTGGTTTCTGGAGATTCTAGAAATTAGTAAAGAAGGTGAAATAAAAATAAATAAATAAATAAAACACCTTCTCCCCAAAATTAAAAAAAAAAAATTAAAAATCTAAAGAGGTCTTATGTAAGAGCTGGTAAGCTCTTATATAAGTGATGGTTTTTAGCTGAACATACATAATTAATTTCCTCTCAAATCAATTTAACATCTAAATAATACAACACCAGCTAATGGACTCTCAGCTGGCCAAACATTAAGAGATATATTGCCCCATATACTCATCATAAAGAATGAAGATGAACAACTTGCCTGGTTATATAACACTGTTGTACAACATAAATAAAAGATTCTCTTGCTTTGGCAATTGTTCTGTACTGTTCTAAGTTTTGCTAAATCAGACTTCCTTCTAATCTAACAGATGCCAGCAGTTTAAAAGCAGTTCAAAAATCCTTATTTATATCTGGTGTTCAGCTTTGAATAAAATGGGCCAGCAAATGTAGAAGGAGAGGGGAGAAAAAAAAGCATAACTTAAAAATGGAATTTATTTCCAGCCTTCTAAACACAGATTTCCAATAAACATCCACTTAGAGAACCATTTCATTAAGCTAACTGCAGCCGAAAACAAGTTCCCTGATGTTTCTTTGAGCATTTTATTTTCTAAAATGAATCATTACTTTCTATGTTTTGGCTTGACAATTTCCACCCCACCCCCAATTGTGTAATTTTACATTTGTCACTCAAATTGCTTATATTTCCGGAGAATTGTTCCAAGACATTTACACTTTGGAATGAGACTGTTAATATGGTGGCATGAGTTTGGAGATGCTCCCAAACCACTAAGGTGCATTGCTTTGTCTTTTAAAAAACTGTAGAGGGTCTTGACTTCCTCATTCCAATTAAAGTTTAGCAGCCCCTTAAGGCTGATTCTAGAGGTGGCTGAAATGAACTTGTAATGGAGAAGATGAAGAGCTGTGGCCTTAATAGGAGACAAGAGAAATGCAAGCCAGAGCTTTTTAAAACTCTTCAATCTGTGGTTTGGTAAACAATCTAGATATTTGCGAACACATTCTTAACCATTCCACTCCTAAATGTAAAGATGAACCTTCACTAATGAAGAACCAATGGAAAGTGAAGAAAACTGAATCAAAGTATTGAAGGGAATATTTTCAATATACAAACTCTACATGTGCAAATGACACTTAATAACTGTCTTGACTGGGTGCAGTGGCTCATGCCTGTAATCCCAGCACTTTGGGAGGTTGAGGCATGTGGTTCACAAGGTCAGGTGATTGAGACCATCCTAGCCAACATGGTGAAACCCCATCTCTACTAAAAATACAAAAATTAGCCAGGTGTGGTGGTGGGCAACTGTAGTCCCAGTTACTCAGGAGGCTGAGGCAGGAGAATTGCTTGAATCCAGGAGGTGGAGATTGCAGTGAGCCCAGATCATGCCGCTGCTCTCCAGCCTGGGCAACAGAGTGAAACTCGATCTCAAAAAAAAAAAAAAAAATGTAGTTATATTTCACACTTGATAATAAGCACAGGAGGTTATTGTATCAAGACATTCTTCTTATAGTAGCTATATATAATAGCTACATATTCATTCATTCTACTATTCAAATGATTAGACACAATGATAATTACAATGAACAAACCCTAGAGTCGTTTTGAACATTTACTCTATACCTGGTATGATGCTAAGATAATAAAAGTAAATTCAATCATTTCAACTTCAACGTAGCCATAAAAATTAGTATTATTATTAACAACACCATTAGTTAACATTTGCGGACTTCTTACCTTAGAGCAGACAATATACTAAACACACTGCGTGATTACATCACTTGATCTTCAAAAATAGCTTTCTGAATCAGTATTAAAAGGCTATTCTTATTCCTAATGATAATGGCTATTATTTGTTTCATGTCTACATGACTGTTCCACTTAATTTCTGCTATGTCTAATCTTTGTTACAAATCTGCAAGGTAGATATCATTATTTTCTATTTTAGGCATGAGAAAATTTAGTTTTAGAAAGGTTAAACAACTATTCTAATATGACATAGCTAATGGACTTAAAAAATTAATAGCTATTATTTATTGAGGATCTAAGACAGTATTTTAACACAAGTCTATACAATTCTAATTTGGATACTTATTCTGCTATATTGATCCTGCCGTTTCTCCTTTGGAGTTAAAAAGCTGTAATTGTTAAGTGACTAAATTTTCACTGGATGAACATATAAAGGCTTTCCACTTGTGAGGGCAGACATGTGATCTCTGCTCATTCCATGTGGGAACTCTGTGAAACATTCATGGATCCACATAATCCATTTTCTTTGAAGGTATTTTCATTACTGTCTTATTTCATGGTAGATACAGCAAGATAAGCTGCCAGTTTTAACTCAGGCAGATAACATGCTTTATCTTAGTGCTACAGGGTCCATTATTGAAAGCGTAGGAGTTCTAGCATGCACTGCCTAAATTGGTTGTGCACAGAAAAAAAATATAACAATCACTAAAGGGTAGCGGCTATGTCTGACCACCCACTGTACCTCTGCAGAAACGTTCCTCGCTAAGAGACATACTTCTCCATTTATACTTTACATGGGTTTTGATGTGGGAGACTGGACCTCACTTCCAGGTCTGAGAGATAAGCAGTTGATCTAGTTCTAATAAATAAGTTTACCACATTTCCATGCCTAGTGCTTTATTCTGGGTTGGACATTTGGACCTAGCTGGAACCCACTAACCATTGGATTGCTGAGAAAAAAGTTACACTTTTCTAGCCGATGTTGTAAAGGTGAATACGATATAATCCTGATTTGTTGGTTACCAGTTTTGCTACTTCTTGGAGAAAGCCTGAGATGGAACCAACAAAGAAGAATGCAGAATGGTGAGATAGGGTGAGAATTCTAATTTCATCATTTGAGCGTCTGGATACTACTGTTCCTGAAGGTAAACACCACAGGATTCCATTATGTAAAAAAAATGCATTTCTCCTACCCCACCCTATCCCCCATATCACAAGCCAGTTTTCGGTTGCTGTCATTTGCAACTAAAATTATCCTGAGTAATCCAGCAATTTGCAAGATATACCGAAAAATGTAGCAGTCTATTTTTTTCCCCATGAATCAAGCTAAACCACATTACTAAGTGGTTCTACAAAAAAGCCAAGGTCTAAAAAACACATCTCTGTTCTTTCTTTTCCCATCCAGACAGAAATAGTAAATTAAAATACAAACATTTCATGACTGCCAATACATATACACTCCATGCATATATATGTAAATAAACTGTCATACAGAGTTGCATGATTTTTTAGTTAATGCATGCCACACACACTACTCTCTTTAAATTTACTATTGAGGAGAGAGTATTTCTTTTTAACAATATGAGCAAAGAAATTATTTCCAGTTGCATTTTTACAAATTGCTCTCAATTGTGACATTTATCTTCTAGCCCAATCAAGTGTAATTTAGCAGAAAAACTGCAGAATGTTTCTGTATTTAAAATGTGTGAGGTTTTTTATAACAATTCTTACCCCCTCAAACTTTCCCCAAGACATAGGGAGGGGGCCGGCATGTTTCAAGCAAACTCATCAAGGTATAATGGCTCCCCTGAACCCTATCTGTCACCAAAATAAGATAGCCAATTGCTAAGAAGTCATTGGTTTGGTTCACAGTAAATCAATCCAAATGGCTTGAAAGTTTGAGGTCCTGTCTGATTTCAGATATCTTAATGAAAAACGTGTGTTGATGTAAGATAAGCCAATCATTCAGTTAGTGATTGAGATACAAGAGGGCAGTAACTATTACTCTGGTCTGATGGGACCTTGGGTTTCTAATCCAGCCATTGCCAAACCCTGGGCTATGAATCGTTGAAAATCCATGATGAAGTTTTCACCATGAGGTTGCAAAATAAGAAAAAGCAATGTTGAATAGTGAAGTGTTTCTTTTTCTTCAAAAACTAAATTCATTCCATTAAAAAAAATTCTCTTTAATTCAAGAAATGTCCTTTGAATTTTTTGGTTTAGTGTGTTTCATTTCTTTGATAAAATAGCAGTGACATTAAATAATAGTTTTTGAAAATGAATTTAATTGAAAACCTGTGTTTTTACATTACTATTGGCCGGGCAACTAATTACTGTTCTTGGCAATAATTATAATGTTAATTTTAGGCACTAGAATTTGTGAAATGCTAGCCATATGGCAAGCAAGCATTATGCTAAATGGTTTGTGTATTTAAACCTGACCTTAACATTACCACAGAGGCTCTTATTATTGCCGTTTTACAGGTGAGGAAACTGAAACCTATGGAAGTTCAGAAGCCAGCCTAAGATCATACCATCACCAAGTGAAAGAACTTGAATTTATATAAACAAAAGCTCTTTTTCGTCAGAACTTTATCATGCCTGTCACTCAGAATGTGAATCTGCTAGATCAGGGATAATAGTGGTGACATCTTTTTGAGCCAGCTTGGGAAAAGAAACCTGGCAATGATGTCTGGTAGAAACTGAAATGAGAATGGAGGAAAGAATTTATTAGGTTGATGCAAATGTTCTTGTAGTTTTCACCATTGAAAGTAATGCCAATTGAAAATAATATCAACCTCCTATTCTGGAAGCCTTTCAGATACGACAATGCATAGACTGACAGTATCTGAAAGGGTTGCAGAAGCCTAGAGCTCCTTGTTTATATTATGGATTTAAAAAATGGTGAGGAAATAAGTGTTCTGGATAATTTGAATAGCAGGCTCCCGTTACTGTCCACTGCCTACTGAGTAACACTGCTGCAGTGTTTTTGTTCTGGGTCAAAAAGAGCAGGGCCACCCATGCTCATATTTTCTCTTACTCCTCAGAATAATTACTCTTAGGTCTATTTCCTCAACTCTAGAGGATCTTTAAATATCTTTCTTTGCTTACCACTCCAGGCTTTTTCTATTGATAAGAGTAAGACAATCACTCTGTGTAGGACAAAATTAACCAGAATATAGTCCAAGGGTAGTAAAAAAATTCTAAGATGACCTCTATGACCCTTACCTCCTAATGTTCCTTGGCTGGACCCCTCCTCTTGATTGTAGGCAGCACCTATGACTTATATCTGGCCAGTTGAATATGGCAAGGATAACTGCATGTCACCTCCATGATTATGTTATGTGGGATTCTAACACTAGTCTTGTTTGAACTGTCTCTCTCTCCCATGCTGGCTTTTAAGACTCAATCTCTCATGTTGTGAGCTGCCTATGGAGAGAACCACAGAGTGAGTAACAGAGTGATGACTGCTTAACATCCAGCCAAAATCTGAGGTCCTCATCCTGCAGACTGCAAGGAATTGGATCCTGCAATGACTTCATGAACTTGGAAGCAGATACTTTGATCACGATAAGACTTCAGTCCTGGCTAACATCTTGATTGCAGCTCTGCAGAAGACCTAGCTGTGGGTGGACTACTGATCTACAGAAATTGTCAGAAATAATATTACCACCAACTCAAAATTGCTTTAAGCTGCTTTAAGTTGGTGGTGATATTATTACACAGCAATAGATAACTAATGCACCAGGTTTGTGTCTTGGGAGGCTGAGATGATGCTAGTGATATTCCCTGAGAAGGGGAACTCAAGAGGGGACCAAAGTCTGAGGATTCAAAAACCAAGATGAGTTCAGTTTGAGCATGTTGGGTTTCAGATTGTCAAGGATGCCCAAATGGAAGATATCCAATAGACAGAGAGAGAGAGATGGTTCTGGAGCTTCTCAAAGAAGAGAGCCGGAAATAGAAACTTGAGAGTCATTGGTTCTTGCAGGCTGGGTTTCCTGGAAGCAGACTCTGATGGAAATTTACATGCAGGAGGTGTATAAGGAATGTTCTGAAATTAACACTAGTGTGAGAAGAGAAGGCCACAGGTGGCTTGGAGGGAAGGCATGTGTATAACGCAGACTTAGCATCAGCTGCTGTTGACCCCAAGGGAAACTCAAGCTAGGATGGGTCAGTTTGGAGAGTCAGCCTTTACACCCTCTGTTGCCAATTATTGGATGCTGACTGCCCCTGGGAAGGTGTGGCCTTGGGTAAAATAGCTCTCTTCAGTTAAGGGCAATTCCTGGAGAGGGCTGAGAGCTGAGGTTTATTATCTGTCAGCATTCCCAGAAGCTGGAGGAATAAATCCAAAGGAAAGCTGGGAATCCATGACAGTGTCACTAAATTGGCAGCCACAGTTATGGGTGTGGCTATGAGTCCCCTCAAGGAGTTGGAAGCTGAGAGGTAAAGAGAGACAAGGACAGGGATGGAACCAATGGAAACACTAAGGTCACCCTGAAGTGAAGAATGGGAAGATATCATTGAAGAGTTAACTGAATAGGAGTCTTATGAATGAGAACAACACTCAGCTGGGCATGGTGGTTCACACCTATAATCCCAGCACTTTGGGAGACTAAGGTGGGTAGATTATGAGGTCAAGAGGTTGAGACCATCTTGGCTAACATAGTGAAACCCCATCGCTACTAAAAATATAGAAAATTAGCCAGGTGTGGTGGCACATGCCTGTAGTTCCAGCTACTGAGGAGTCTGAGGCAGGAGAATTGCTTAAACCCAAGAGGTGGAGGTTGCAGTGAGCCGAGATCGTGCCACTGCACTCCAGCCTAGGCAACGGACTGAGACTACATCTCAAAAAAAAAAAAAAAAAAAAAGAACAGCACTCTAAAGTTTTGAAGATGGAATGCTAAGCATCAAATATGAGGTGCATATTCTATATCACAAAACATATTTCTATATTTTTATGAGATCTAATAGATTAGATATGCAGACTTTAAAAGATATATGAAGTCAAAATTATTTTTGCCTTTACATTATATTTGCAATCTTATTATTTTTTTGAAAACTCTGATACCATTTAGTAAATGCCAGTGACTATGTTAGTGCTGGGGTACAGGAGTAATCCATGCAGTCTGGTGAGGCTTATGGCAGGAAATAGATATCTACATGTCCTGTAGCAAGTCCCAGGCTTGGTGTAGCACAAAGAAGGTACCCTCAAACCAGAGTGATCAGGACTTTTTTTAGTCTGTGGCATCATTCACACAAATCAGAACAGGCATGGTGTGGCTTTTGAATCTAGGAGACCTGGACTTCATTTCTCCTGTCATTCACCACTATGCTGCCTTGAATAGGTTATTTAACATCCATCAACCTCAGCTCTCACATTTGTAAAATGGGGAAATAACCATCATCCTGCGGAATTGCTCTGAGGACTATTTCTGATTCACTAATTCAACAAATATGTATTGAGTGTCCAACCCCATATGGACTTTTTTTTTCACAGTTGTATCATTGCATTTTCAACATGAAAGCAATGATGGAACTTTCAAAATGCAACCATACTGTCAGATAGGAACGTGTACTATAGCAGAAAGCAATTCATGACAGCATCCCAACTATTAATGAGCCAACTAGATGAGTCAAGTAGTTCTTTATAAACAAGAAGAATAAGATTAAGTGACTTTTTTTTTAAAAGTTGGGATTTTGATAACTTATATTCTGGCAGAGGGGGAGGAGGTTACACTATTAACCTTAGGAATAGTGTTTTACACAGTGAATCTTGTTGGCTCTAGTGATTTTAGAGAGTACCAATATTTGAATGAGTTTCCTCTAGACCCGTTCCTTCATTTGGAGGCAATTGCTTTATATCATAGTCTTTCCTTTGTCAAATATGTGCACCGTGACCGTGTGAAACAGCAGGCTAGGTAGAAAAGAGAAATTTTAAACTGCTAAAAAGAGAGAAAGCCAACTTAGATTAAATATCTTATTGGAAAAGTGGTGTAGGTGGAAGATATTTAATCTCCAAGACCACAGCAGCACTTAGAACCAATGCACATTTGTCATTAATGTGCTTCCATCAATTTCTTAAAAGGTCTTTTAAAGGAAAATTTCATCATAATCAGATATGTTATTGGAGAGTGAAAGATGAATTAATCAATGAATGCTTGCTGAAATGATCATTAAGACACAGTTCTGCTTTCTACCTTTATCTTACCTTTAAGCAACTTCATATGCTATGCAGATTTTATCTTCTGTTAATGATAAAGATTGTTATATCCTGAATGCTGCTTTCTGTTATGTACATCCACATGTGTACTTCATGTACATCCACTCATTTAACTCCACTTATGAGGTATATACTGTGATTAGGCGGAGCTGAGGATGATAATACACAGGGAGATTAAGTAACTCACAAAAAGTCACAGTACTGGTAAGTGGTAGAGCCAGGATTAACTAACCATAAAGTCTGGGCCAGAGGTCTAGTTCTTCACCATTTGACTAAATAGCCTCCAAATTATTAGACAACTGTCTTCTCACTTACCTCCCAATGCACCCATAAAGAGGACTCACATTAGTTCATGCCACTCTGCACATGCTACACTTAACCCCAGCAATCAAACTTCAGTTTTCTCCAAATGGTCCGACATCTGCTTATGGCTCCAGACTCATTGCACAAATCTATTTTCTTCTCTTAGTCCTGCTGGCTTCACTAAACCCTGCCAACACACAGCAGTCTCTTCTGCTTGCCCCCAAGCAGACATGCTATTTTCTTATTCTTGAGTCACCTGTCTTCTTCCTCCAGCTCATGGCTACACCTTCTGGTTGTGGCTTAAAGCTTCCTTCTTCCAGGCATGCCTCCAGGACCCTCCCCTATTCCACACACTTCTTTGCAGCATGTCACACAGGTGTGATTAATTATTAAATAATGTATTTGTATACGATCCCCTATTGGATGCCTGTCTTCCCCCCATCTCCTGTGGTCCATGAGGACAGGGCCATGTCTTCCTTTATCTGCAGTGCCTTGCACAATGTTCTGAACAAAGTAAGTGCTCAATTAATATTTGTTGAGTGTTTTGGTTGTGTCCCCCAAAATTCATATTTTGAAATCCTAAGCCTCAGTGCCTCAGAAAATGACTATTTGGAGATAGGGCTTTTAAAGAGGAGATTAAGGTAAAATGAGGTTATGTGGTTTGCCCTAATCCAATATCACTGGTGTCCTTGTAAGAAGTTTAGGACATAGATGAAACATAGACAGAGTGAGGACATAGTGAAAAGCTGGCCATCTGCAAGCCAAAGTGAGAGGCCTCAGAAGAAATCCATCCTGCTGACACCTTGATCTCAGACTTCTGGCTTCCAGAACTGTGAGAAAATAAATTTCTGTTGTTTAAGCCACCCAGTCTGTGGTAGTTTGTTATGTCAGCTCTAGCAAACTAGTGTATTGGATAATTGACTGGCATTCTCTACGTTGAACTGGCCTTTCTTGGACTCTGATTTCCATTGCTTTCCATGTGTCAAACTATGGCTTCCTCCTTACTGCATTCCATCCACCAGCTTCTATCTGTTTTTTGTCTCTTCCTGACTTAAAATAATGGAGAGACTAGAATATATATGCAAATATCTTTTATTCTCTTTACCAGTGTTATTTATTACTTCCAACAGGCTGATTACAATGATGTAAGCCTCCCTGCCAAGGTGCCCACTTTTTAACCTCTAAGTCTGTGCCTATCCCAAATATCTATATAATCCTTTCGAATATTTGGTGTGGAAGCTGTTGATGAGCAAATGAGAAAACTTCTCCCAGCTGCCACGGGGTCCATAAATTCAAGTGAGCTCATTATTTTCTTTTCTGATGCATAATGTCGCTCTAGAAAATTATCATTTAATCAGCAGTAATGACTCTCATATTTCTGCTGCACTGCTTGTTAATCTCCCTACCTAGTATAAAGTCTTTAGCAATGCAAATACAATGTCAGCTTAGAAACAGAGCTATGGAAAAGAAGGGATCATATACCATTCTATTGTCATAACTATGGCCCTTAATAGTCAGAGTAGCAAAACAATAATTGTACTTTATCTGAGGTACTAAGTATAATTTTCCATGGAAGGTGGTCAAATACAGGAAATGATTTATTTGAATTTGATTATCTTATAAAATACCCAAATGCTTGCACTTCTTGGATCATTTAAAGTGTTACACATTTATTGAAAGCCTTTAGCTCCAATCCTGCCAAGCCTGAACTCATCACGCACCTCTGTCCCTCTTGCTCACTATGCTCCAGTCACTGCGATTTTCTTCTAACTCCTTGAAATCATCAAACTCCTTCCCACCTCAGTGCCTTTGTCCATGCCATTGCCTAGCCCGTGGCCACTTACCCCGTGTTCTTTGCCTGATTACTTCAGATCACAGGGCTTGTTTCACTGCCACCTTCTGGAGGAAGCTTTCCCTGAATTTTCCAGGACACAGTAGGTACCACAATGGGTCCCATATTCGTTCCCAAAGTAAGAATGGTATTTTTCTTCAGAGTACTGGTGACAATGACATTAAATCTTGATGTTCATAATCAATAACTTGTTAGCTCCCTAATATTTGTAAGGACAAAAACATAGGCTTTTTCAGACTGTCAGTCACAGTAACACACATGTATCCAGAGGATGCTGAAAAGCATTTCTGTCTCTTTTTCTTCTTTGAGTGATTTATGGGTCATACACAAACCTCCTCTCTGGGTCCTTCATTTTTTTTCCTTCCTCCCTGGGGTGTCTTGACCCTGCATTCTCATAATCATCATCTATGGGGCTTCCTTTCTTCCTTTCAAACTCTGGCTCTGAATCCATCATTTGGTTACATTGGATTTTCCTTAAGTATTTGAGGGCATGGGGTGGAGGGTGAAGAACTGGAGGGTTGGGAGTGCTTAAGACCTGAAGAGCAGGATACAGAAAAGCATTTGCTTCTAGTCCAGCCAGAGAGGAACATCTGAAAGACCAAGATCTCTCTCTTGGTAATATTGGCCACTTATTTTAGTGGAACCCCCAGGAAAATAATTCCAGAGAGTCCTTGCTAATGCTTTTTCAGTCCATTCCCTACCACGGTGACTTTCTCTAAAATAAAATTATGAGCCCAAACTCTGCTTTAAATCTTTCAGTGGTTTCCCTTGCCCTTATGTAGGATAATGTCCACATTTTCCAGCATGGCAAACAAGATCCTCTGTTATCTGATGAGCTAATTTTGGTTTGCCTCTCTGGCCCCACCTGCTGCTACTCTGTATTTGTCCCATGTACTCTGTACCCATGCAACGTGGGCCTGTTCAAACTCTCCAGAAGGTGTTGGTTCCCCCAGGCTCAGATCCCTAGTGAGAGGCTTTTTGTTTGTGAGATCTTCACAGATTTTTAGCCCATAAAGAGTAAGGGAAAAATTCATGGAATATTAAAATATATGTCTATATTATGATGAAATATAAGATTTTATTAGAAAAATTTCTACCTATGATCTAAAATTATAGATTACTAACATTATTAATGTATGGTAAGAACATTTAAACTAGTAACTAATATATATATATATATACACATATATATATATAAATATATATATACACATATATATATTTAATTATATATGTTTATATATATATAATTATATATATTTATATATATAAATATATATAATTAAATCTAATTTTCTCAATAACCCTTTTGATAGATGGGAAACTAAGGCTTCCAAACTGAAGTTACATATCCAAGGCCCCACTGTTTTATAGAGTATAATGGGAATTTGAATCTCACCAATCTGTCTAGAACCCATGATATTTACCACCACCCAATTTACTTCTGTAGTTCTGTATGTTGGACAAACATCTATGTTAATAAGTGTTGGTATGCATCACACCATTTTACGATATTTTATTTGTGTTCCTTACAAGATTTCTTTTTTTTTTTTTTTTTCCTGAGACGATGTTTCGCTCTTGTTACCCAGGCTGGAGTGCAATGGGGCGATCTCAGCTCACCACAACCTCCACCTACTGGGTTCAAGCAATTCTCCTGCCTCCGCCTCCCGAGTAGCTGGGATTACAGGTGCGTGCCACCATGCCCAGCTAATTTTTCTATTTTTTAGTAGAGACGGGGTTTCACCATGTTGACCAGGATGGTCTCAATCTCTTGACCTTGTGATCCACCTGCCTCGGCCTCCCAAAGTGCTGGGATTATAGGCGTGGGCCACCATGCCAGGCCTCCTTACAAGATTGAGTGCTCCAAGACCAAGATGATTCTGCTTAATTTTTGCAGCCTGATGCATTACCACAGTCCTTTCCATATAGTAATATTTGCTGGATTTACCTTCAGTTTAATTTATACCAATCTTGGAGGCTGGCTTCCTTGCCTGATCAAGTCCCATGACTTCCATCTTATCTTTCAGTTAAGTATTAAAATGTTAATCTTCTCAGTATATTCAGATTTAATTATCGCAGTTTTGTTTCTGTGACCAGAGGTGAAGAGTGTGTGTTCTCAATAAGTCAAACTAGTAAATGAATGTAGTACGGTTCTAAGGTAGATTGTTTGCTGCTCCAGAAATAAAAAAAAAGTCTCCATCCCATACTACCAGACTTTTGTTGTTGTACTTTTTAAATTACCTTTTCTATCTTGCTGCTTGTTGTTGGTCTGTTCAGAGTCTATCTTTCTTCCAGGCTTAATCTAGGTGGGTTGTATATTTCCAGGAATTGATCTATCTGCTCTAGGTTTTCTAGTTTATGCATATAAAGGTGCTCATAGTAGCCTTGAATCTTGAATACTCTTTTGTATCTCTGTGGTCTTGATGGTAACATCTCTCATTATGTTTCTAATTGAGTTTATTTGGTTCCTCTTTCTTCTTTTCTTGGTTAATTTTGCTAACCGTCTACAAATTTTGTTTATCTTTTCAAATAACCAGCTTTTTGTTTCATTTATCTTTTGTGTTTTTTTGGTTTCAATTTAATCTAGCTATGCTCTGAAATTTTTTGTTTTAATTTTGTTTAGTTTTCCTCTGGTCTTTGTTATTTTTTTTTCTTTTGCAGGGTTTGGGTTTGGTGTGTTCTTGTTTTTCTAGTTCCTTGAGGTGTGACCTTAGATTGTCTATTTGTGCTTGTTCAGACTTTCTGATGTAGGCATTTAATGCTATGAAATTTCCTCTTCACATCACTTTTGCTGTATCCAAGAGGTTTTGATGGATTGTGTCATTATTATTCAGTTCCAAGAATTGTTAAATTTCCATCTTGATTTCATTGTTGACCCAGTGGTTATTCAGGAGCAGATTGTTTAATTTCCACGCATTTGCATGGTTTTGAAGGTTCCTTTTAGAGTTGATTTCCAATTTTATTTCATTGTGGTCGAGAGAGTATTTGATATACTTTCAGTTTTCTTAAATTTGTTGAGACTTGTTTCATGACTTATCATATGGTCTATCTTGGAGCCTGTACCATGTGCTGATGAAAATAATGTATATTTCACAATTGTTGGGTAGAATGTTCTGTAAATATCTGTTAAGTCCATTTGTTCTAGTGTATGTTATTAAATTTCTCTTATGCCATGTGACTTTCTGTCTTGATGCTCTAGCTAGTTCTGCTGGTGGAGTATTAAAGTCCCCCACTGTTAATTGTGTTGCTATATATCTCATTTCTTAGGTCTGGTAATAATTGTTTTAAAAATTTGGGAGATTCAGTGTTATATGTATATATATTTAGAATTGTGATATTTTCCTGTTGTATGATTCTTTTTATTACATAATGTCCCTCTTTGTCTTTTTAAACTGCTATTGCTTTAAAGTTATTTTTTTTTCTGATATAAAAGTAGCTATTCCTGCTCTGTGTTAGTCTCTAATCTCATGTGATATCTTTTTCCACCCCTTACCCTTTAGTTTATGTGAGTCCCTATATGTCAGGTGAGTCTCTTGAAGACAGCAGATACCCAGTTGGGGGTTTTTATCCATTATGCCATTCTTTATCTTTAAGTGAGGATTCATGCCATTTATATTCAATGTTAGTATTGAGATGTGAGATACTATTCTATTTATTATTTGTTGCCTGAATACTTAGTTTTCTCTTCTTTTCATTGTGTTATTGTTTCATAGGTCCTATGAGATATATGCTTTAAAGAGATTTTATTTTGGTATAATTTGGGATTTGTTTCAAGATTTAAGCTTCTTTTAGCAGTTCTTGTAATGTTGGCATCGTGGTTGTAAATTCTCTCAGCATTTGTCTGTCTGGAAAAGGCTGTATCTTTTCTTCATTTATAAAGCTTAGTTTCAGTGAACACTAAATTCTTGGCTAATAGTTGTTTCGTTTAAGGAGGCAAAAGATAGAACCCCAATCCCTTCTAGCTTGTAGGGTTTCTGCTGAGAAATCTACTATTTAGCTGATAGGTTTTCTTTTATAGGTTACCTGATGTTTTTGCCTCACAGCTCTTAAAGACTTTTTTCTTCATCTTGTCTTTAGATAACCTCATGACTACGTGCTGAGGTGATGATCTTTTTGTGATGAATTTCCCAACTGTTCTTTGAGCTTCTTCTATTTGAATGTCTAGTTCTCTAGAAAGTCTGGGGAAGGTTTCCTCAATTATTCCCTCAAATATGTTTTCCGAACTTATATTTCTCTTCTTTTTTTTGGAACACCAGTTATTCTTAGGTTTGTTAATTTATCATAATCCCAAATTTCTTAGAGGCTTATTCATTTTCTTAAATTCTTTTTATTTATCTGTCTTCATTGGATTGAATTAATTTCAAAGCCTTGTCTTTGACCTCTGAAGTTCTTTCTTCGACTTGTTTGATTCTATTGCTGAGACTTTCCAGTGCATTTTGCATTTCTCTAAGTGTATCCTTCATTCAGGATGTCATAATTGTTTTCTTATCTATGCTATCTAATTCATTGGAGATTTTTCCATTCATATTCTGTATCATATTTTAAAAATTTATTTTAAAAAATAAATTTGTTTATTTTTTACAAAAAAAATATAAAAAAAGTCTATAAGGCTTCCTTCATTAGCTTAATAATCAACCTTCTGAATTCTTTTTCTGGCAATTCAGAGATTTCATTTTGGTTTGGATCCATTGCTGGTGAGTTAGTGTGATCTTTGGGGGATGTTAAAAACCCTTATCATAGTACCAGAATTGTTTGGTCTGGTTCCTTCTCATTTGGGTAGACTATGTCACAGGGAAGATCTAGGGTCCAAGGGCTTCTGTTCAAATTCTTTTGTCCCACAGGGTACTCCCTTAATTTGGTTCTCTTCTGCTTCCCCTAAGGATGGGGCTTCCTGAGAGCTGAACTTCAGTCACTGTTATTTTTCCTCTGGATGCAGCTACCCAGCAGAGCTACTAGGCTCTGGGCTCATACTGGGGAGTGAGAGTCCTGTGATGTGATCTGTCTTCAGGTCTCTAAGCCATGGATACCAGCACTTCCTTCAATGGAAGTAGCGGGAGAATGAAGTGGACTCTGTGAGGGTCCTTGGTTGTATTTTTGTTGTGCACTGGTTTGTGTTGGTTGGCTTCCAGCCAGAAGGCATCTGTTTCAAGAGCACATTAGCTGCAGTAGTATAGGGAGGATACAAGCTTGCCCTCGGGTCAGGCTGTGGGTAGGACATAGAACTCCCAAGAGATTATGTCTTTTGTCTTTGGCTACCAGGGTGGGTATAGAAAGACTATCTGGTAGGGGCAAGATTAGGTGTGTCTGAGCCTAATCCTGCCCCTACCTGATGGTCTTTCTCTACCGGCAGCAGCTGCTGTAGGGGATGGGAGTGTGGTTCCCAGGGCAATTATGTTATGTTCCCAGGGGGATTATGGCTGCCTCTGCTGCTTCATACAGGTCACCAGGGAAGCAGGAGAAAGCTGGCAGCCACAGGCCTCACCCAGGTCCTATGCAGCCCACAGCCCGAAAAACTACTCTCACTCCGACCATGCCCCCCACAACAGCAGGGAATTTATTTCCAAGCAGTGGAGTAAGTCTGACAACTTGCCCCAGGCTATAAGTCACCCAACTGAGAAAGCAAGCAGACTCACAGTTCCTCAGCAGTCCCATGGAGCCTGCAGCAGCAACCCACCTCCTTCAGAGTCCTTAGATTCTCTTGGCTTTCCTGGTATGTTCCCGCAGTAGTTTGAGCAAAAGTCCATGATGTGAGTTCCACACCCTGCTTTGTCCATCCAAGTGGAACTGCAAATTAGTCCTGCCTTCTGTCCACCATTTTTTCTTTCCCAACTCTCTGATGTGATTATTACACATTGCATTCCTGTATAAAAACATCTCGTGTGGCTAATACATACACACACCTACTATGTATCCACAAACATTAAAGATAAAAATTTTATTAGAGAATACTCAAAACAAAAAAAAATGTTCCACATGTATCTGAAAATTCCTATTTGGCTGTTATTGTTTCTTATTATATAAATTTTAATTATATAAGCTGAATGACAGTGCTGTTTAAGTTTTCTGATGTATTCACTCATTTTCCTGTTTATTATGTCCCTGTGAAAGGAGCTGAAGTCTTCAACTTTGTAGATTTTTTTTTCTCTGTCTCTTTAGTTTTCTTGATTTCTGCTTCATGTGTTTGGAAGCCTTTTTTTTTCTTTATTTTGCTTTAGATTTTGGGGTATGTGTGCATATCATGCAAGATTGTTGCATAGGTGGTTTATTGCCACCATTCCCCCCATTACCTATACCTGACATTTCTCCCCATGTTATCCCTTCCCCACCCTCCCTCCCACTATCCCACTGTAGCAACCCCCACAACAGACTCCAGTGTGTGATGTTCCCCTCTCTGTATCCACGTGTTCTCATTGTTCAACATCCAACTATGAGTGAGAACATGTGGTGTTTGATTTTCTGTTCTTGTGTCAGTTTGCTGAGAATGATGGTTTCCAGGTTCATCTATTTCCCTACAATGGACACAAACTCATCATTTTTTATGGCTGCATAGTATTCCATGGTGTGTATGTGCCTTTTTTACTGGGTGAATATGCTGTATTGATCCTTTCTCACATTGCTTTAAAGAAATCCCTGAGACTGGGTTGTTTATAAAGAAAAGAGCTTTAATTGGCTCATGCTTCTCCAAGCTGTACAAAAAGTGAAACAGCATCTGCTTCTGGGAAGGTGTCAGGAAACTTCTAATCATGGTGGAAGACAAAGGAGTAGCAAGCATCTTACATGGTAAGAGCAGAAGCAGGAATAGGAGCAAGAAGGAGAGTGAGAGGGGAGGTGTTACACAATTTTAACAACCAGATTGCAACAAGAATTCACTATCATAAGAACAGTCCTAAGGGCATAGTGCTAAACCCTATCATGAGAAATCCCTCCCATGATTCAATTATTTCCCACCAGACCTCACATCCAACATTGGGAATTAAAATTCAATATGAGATTTGGGTAGTGACACACATCCAAACCATATCATTCTACTCTTTGCCCCTTTCAAATCTCATGTTTTTCTCACTTACAAAATGCATTCATGCCTTCCCCATAATCTTCCAAATTCCTAACTAATTCCAGTATTAACTCAAAAGTCCAAAATCCAGAGTCTCATCTGAGACAAGGCTAGTCCCTTCTGCCTGTAAAACTGTGAAAGCAAAATCAAGTTAGTTACTCCCAAGATACCATGGAGGAACAGGCACTGGGTAAATACTCGCATTACAAAAGTGAAAAAATTGGCCAAAAGAAAGGGGCTACAGGCTCAATGCAAGTCGAAAGCTGACTTAGACTTAACTGAATGCAGGGCAGTCATTAAATCTGAGGGCCAAAATAATCTCCTTTGATACCATGTCCCACATCCGGGGAATGCTGGTACAAGGGGTGGGTTCCCAAAGCCTTGTACAGCTCCACCCCTGTGTATTTGTAGGATTCAGCCCCCATAGTGAATTTTAAGGGCTAATCTAAAGTGTCTGTGGCTTTGCCAGGCACAAGGGTGCAAACTGTCAGTGAATCTACCATTTTGTGGTCTGCAGGACCATGCCCTCTTTTCATAGGTTCACTAGGCAGTGCCCCAGTGGGGACTGTGTGTGGAGGCTCCAACCCCACATTTCTCCTCTTCACAGCCCTAGTAGAGGTTCTCCATGAGGGCTCTGCTTCTGCAGCAGGCTTCTGCCTAGGCACCCAGGATTTTTCATATATACTCTAAAATCTAGGTGGAGGCTCCCAAGCCTCATCTCTTGTATTCCGTGCACCCACAAGCTTAATAACATGGAGAAACTACCAAGGCTTATGTCTTGCACTTTCTGAAACAGTGGTCTGAGAGGCACCTGGACCTCTTTGAGCCTTGACTGGAGCTGGAGTGATTGAGATGCCAGGAGGAATGTCCTGAGACTGCAAAGGGTGGCAGGGCCCTGGGCCTGGTCCAAGAAACCATTCAATCCTCTTAGTGCTCTGGGCCTGTGGTAGGAGGGGCTGCCCAGAAGGTCTCTGAAATGTCTTCAAAGTCTTTTCTCCATTGTCTTGGCTCTTAGCTCTTGCCTCCTTTTTACTTATGCAAATTTCTACAGCCTGCTTGAATTCCTCCCCTGAAAATGACCTTTTCTACCACACAGCCAGGCTGCAAATTTTCCAGTGTTTTATAGTTTCCATCCCTTTTAAATACTAGTTTCAACTTCAGGTATTTTCTTTGCTTTTGCATATGAGCAAAAACTGTTCAAAGCAGCCAGGTGAAATCTTGAATGCTTTACTGCTTAGAAATGTCTTTTACAGTTACCCCAAATTAAGACTTTTGAGGTCAAAGCTCCACTTATCACTTGGGCAGGGGCGCGATACAACCAAGTTCTTCGCTAAGGCATAACAAAAGTGAACTTTGCTCTTGTTCCTAAGTTTCTCATTTCCATGTGAGACCTCCTCTACCTGGACTTAACCATCCATATCACTATCAGCATTTTGGTCACAACCATTTAACCAGTCTCTAAGATGTTCCAAATTTTCCCTCATCTTCCTTTCTTCTTCTGAACCCACTAAAATCTTCAAACCGCTGCCTGTTACCCAATTCCAAAGTTGCTTTCACATTTTCAGGTATCTTTATAGCAATGCCCCACACCCCTGTGCCAATTTTATGTGTTAGTCTGTTCTCACATTGCTATAAAGAAGCACATGAGACTGGGTAATTTACAAAGAAAAACTGTTTAATTGCCTCACAGTTCTGCAGGCTGTACAGAAAGCATGCAAGCATATGTTTCTGAGGAGGCTTCAGGAAGCTTCTAATTGTGGTGGAAGGCAAAGAAGGAAAATGTGCCTTATATGGCAGGAGCAGGAAAAAGAGAAAGAGTAATAGGGGATGTGCTGCATACTTTTAAACAACCAGATCTCACGAGAACTCACTGTCCTGACAACAGTACCAAGAGAATGTTGCTAAACCATGTATGAGAAATCCCCCACTGTGATCCAGTCACCTCCCACCAGACCCCACCTCCAACATTGGGGATTACAATTTGACATGAGAACGTGGGAACGTGGATCAGAACCATATTATAAGCACTTGAGATTGGTTTGTATTCTTGTCTAATTGACCCATTTATCATTATTGAAATGCTCTTTCTTTATCTCTGATAATAAACTTCATCTTGAAGTCTACTTCTAATATTATATCCAAAACATACCAGTTTTCTTATGCTTAACGTTTGTACGGTATACCAGTTATCTTCTTTTACTCTCAACCATTCTGTATTCTTACACATTCTTATGAGCATCATGAGTTGTGCCTTGTGGTTTTATATTGCCTGGCAATCTCTGACTTACAATTTGAGTCTTTATTACTTTCATGACATATTTGTATGTGGATTCTGTAAGTCCTACCTACTTTTTGTTTTTCTGTTTTCTCTTTTATGCCTGCTTTTTGCATAAATTATTTTAAAATATTCATTTTTATCTTTTCCTTTGACTTGTTAATTATACCCTCTTCTGTTAATTGCTTTTAGTAGTAACTCTAAGAATTACAATAAGCATATTTAATTTGTCCTCTTCTACTTTCATAAAATATTCTCCTTCTTTACAATCAATATAATAATGTTAAAATCTATTATCTAATTACTGCCCTGCTGATTCATGTGATCTTTTTGTTAAATAGTTAAATTTTACACACACTCTAAACCACACGCTACACTGTTAAACTATTTCTCCTTAAAGAGTCAATAGCCTTGGCTGGGCACGGTGGCTCAAGCCTATAATCACAGCACTTTGGGAAGCCAAGGCGGGTGGATCACGAGGTCAAGAGACCATCCTGGTTAACATGGTGAAACCTCGTCTCTACTAAAAATACAAAAATTAGCTGGGCATGGTGGCATGTGCCTGTAGTCCCAGCTACTCCGGAGGCTGAGGTAGGAGAATTGCTTGAACTCAGGAGGCGGAGGTCGCAGTGAGCCAAGATTGTGCCATTGCACTACAGCCTGGGTAACAAGAGTGAAACTCTGTCTCAAAAAAAAAAAAAAAAAAAAACAGAGTCAATAGCCTTTTAAATAGGCTTAAAAGTTATATTATGCATTAAGAGTAATTTTTAAAATACATTTATATTTATTGAAATATTCACGCTTTATAGAATTTTTCATTTCTTTCTGCACCACTAGTTTTCTATATGATTATTTTCCTTCAGCAGAAGAAAGGTTTTAAAAAACACTTTATGTAGTGCAAGCGTATTGAAGATATCTTAAGTTGCTTTTTCAAAAAAAAAAAGATTATTTTTTAATGATATTTTTATTGAATATAAAATTCAATTCCAGTTTGACTGTTTTTCTTTCAGCACTTTTTACATTTACATTGTCTTTTAGCCTGTACTGCTTTACTGATTAAAAATATGCTGCCATTCTTCTTTTTTCCATACACGTAAGGTATTTTTCCCCTTCTGCCTGCTTTAAAGAGTTTTTAAAAATTTTAGCATTCCAGTGTTTTTATAATTATCTGCTTAGATATGGTTTTCTTTGTGTTTTTCCTGTTTGAGATTTGCTGAGATTTGTGAATTTATGAACACACATCTGTGTCAGGCAGAATATTGTCCCTTCCCACAAAGAGATCTCTATGCCCTAATTTCTGGGATTTGTATATATGTTAGATTATATGGCAAAGGGCAACTAAGATTGCAGATAAAATTAAGGTCATTAATTAGCAGACTTTAAAATAAGATGATTCTGGATCAACTGGGTGAACTCAGTGTAATCACAACAGAAAATAATCAATAGAAACAGACATAGAAGTGACTCAGATGTGGAATAGACAGAAATTGACTCAGATGACAAAGATGTCAAATGACAAAAATTTTAAAATAATTATAATATGTTAATAAATCTAAATGTTTAATGAAGTAGGAGAAGAGTCAGTGTTATTGTGATAAGATGTGAGAGAGACTCAGTCATTGCTGGTTTAAAGATGGAAGAAGGAAATAAGCTGAAGAATAGGAACATTATCTAGAAACTGACAAGGCAAGAAAATAAATTCTTTTTTATGGCCTGATGAAAATAACACTACCTTGGTGAACACCTTGATTTTAGCCCAGTGAGACCTGTTTTGCCTTGACCTCCATGATTATCAGTTAAGTTGTTATGTTGTTTTAGCCACTGCGTTTGTCATAAATTTTAATAGCAGCAACAAAAAACTATTCCTTTTCCCCATTATCTCTGTTTCCTTTTTCCTCTCTCTTTCTTTATATATTCTGGGATTCCAGTTTTATGTATATTTTACAATTTGATATTTTTCCTCACATCTTGGGTGTTCTATTCTTTAAGTTTTAATTATATTTATGTATATATATTTTTGAGACAGAGTCTTGTTCTGTCACCCCGTTTGGAGTGCAGTGGTGTAATTATGGCTTCAATTTCCCAGGCTCAAGTAATCCTTCCACCTTGACCTCCGAAGTAGCTGGGACTATATGTTCACACCACCGTGCCTTGCCAATTTATTTTTTTTTAAATAGAGATGGGGTATCACTGCATTGCTCAGGCTGGCTCAAACTCCCAGGCTCAAGCAATTCTCTCACCTCTGCCTCCCAAAGCATTGAGATTACAAGTGTGAGCAACTGCACCGAGCCAGTAATTTCTTTTCACCTGTATTCCAGTTCTATAATCTTTTCCCCTCTGGTATCATTTAAAAAATATTTTCAGTATTTCCACTTGGTACTTTTTTACTTTATTTTTTATTTTTTTTTTGGTGAGATTTCTCACCTGTTTATTTTTTCTGTGTATTTTTCCCACTGGATTTGCTAATGTATTTATCATAGTTGTTTGAAAGTCTCGTAATTCTAAAATCTGAGTCATCTTTATGTCTGTCTCTATTAACTATTTCCTCCCTTAATAATAGGTCACATTCTCTTGCATCTTTAAATGTTTCATAATTTTTAATTGAATCTTAAATATTACATATAAAAGAATAGCAGATACTAAAGTAAATAGTATTTACACTCAGAAAATGGCACTGCTCTGCTTTTATCAAACTGTTAGTGTGTGAGGGGTGGCACGGCGTATTGAAGCAATTTAGTTGTAGTCTATAGGTGTGCTGGCTCTGAGATTTGCTGTTGCTTTAGTTAAATTCAGCTTTTTAGAGGCATCAAATTAATTGTGGGTGGGGTCATTCTTTTTTTTTAATTCGTAGTTTGTGTTCTGACTACCTAGGAGGAAAGTCTCATTTCTCATATTTTCCCATCAGAATTCAACAAGACCTATGCACCCGAGAATCAGTGCAAATATTTCTCATTTCTCTTGCTTATCTCTCAGTCATAAATAGTCCTTGATTATATGTAAGGTTCAAAACACCTGTGGGTTTTTAAAAATTCTCCTCTACCCTTATTCCTCAGTAGGCTTTGCAAATCTGTATCACAACATGGTTTTGTTTAGCTCTCCTGAATCTTCCCCAGGTTCATATTGTCACTTCTTCAAACTTAGTGTAAGGCTCCCATGACCTTTAGGGTTTCTCTCAGTTTTCTTGCTTTGCCCTTACAATTAAACAGGTACATGGACTTTAGAGTCACCACTTTCTGTTCATTGCTCTTCTATCTTCTCTCTGACCTTGGTATTATTCTCTCAAATCAGCTTTTTTATGAGGCAGGAGATCTGGCTGCCAGCAGATTGGGGCTCACATACTTGTAGTTTTTTTAACAGAGAGCAAAATAATTACCACTGGCAGCTTTCATTTTTTTTTCTTCTTCTTTTCTTTTCTTTTTTTGGAGACAGAGTTTCACGCTTGTTTCCCAGGTTGGAGTGCAATGATGTGATCTCAGCTCGCTGCAACCTCCACCTCCTGGGTTCAAGTGATTCTCCTGCCTCAGCCTCCCAAGTAGGTAGGATTACAGGTTCCCACACTGAGTCCTGGCTAGTTTTCTATTTTTAGTGGAGACGGGGTTTCCTTCATGTTGGTCAGGCTGGTCTCAAACTCCCGAACTCAGGTGGTTTGCCTGTCTCAGCCTCCCAAAGTGCTGGGATTCAGGCGTGAGCCACTGAGCCTGTCCTGTTTTGCTTTTTTAAATCCCTCACAGAGTGGTATTAATGAATAATGATTCAAAAAACAGAGGTTAACATTTATTGAATATTCAATGTGTGCAAGGCAATTGTTAAGCAATCTGTCTCTATATATTTAACATGGATATCTACATAATAGGCATGTCATAATAGAAATAAAATGAGATCTATATATAAACATAGTCATTCTTTATTATTCATGAATTTTGTATTTGAAACTTTACTGAACTTTTGTGGTCATACATGTGCACACACAACAGAATAGCAAAAGATTTGATTCACCTCATGTACAAGTTCTCAACTGAGGAATAAGGTGACATTGCTTTCTTGTCACTGTGTGTGTGTGTGTGTGTGTGTGTGTGTGTGTGTGTGTGTGTGTGTGAATCCTTACAATAATCTTATGAGATAGCTACTATAATTATCTTTTTTAGGAAATTGAGGCTCAGAGACATAACCCTGTCTAAGATCATACCAACACTAAATAAAAGCGACAAAATTTTCATTCAAATGCAGGTTGAGTTTGTTGTTTTTTTTTTGTTTTTTTTTTAGATCTCACTCTCTTAGAAACTACACTTTGCCACTTCAGGTGGCTTGGCTTTGGTTCATGACTGTCTCTGGAGGAATAGCTGTGTCCAAATGATGGAAGACCAAACTGGCCTAGTTGGGGACATGTGCCTACCTCTCTAAGAGTTTAGCTACCCAGTTTGTTAAATGGCTTCTACAAGGAGATGCAGAAAGGGAGACTTAGAATCTGACAGAGGCACCACAGAGATGGCTGACAGATTACATCCTGAGGCCATGAGTTGCAGGGATTCTTATGAGAGTTTTGTGTTTCCATATCGGGAAGCCCTGATGAATGCAAAGGAGAAAAAATATGGATGTCAGATGGATCTCCTCCCAAAGCCTGACTTTGCTTTTTAAGATTGCTATCTGTATGGCCTCTAGGAATATTACCTAGTCTTTCTCAGATTGTTTCTTCTATAAAATAGGTCTGATACTTACCCTTAAAAAAGGACTATGAAAATCAAGTAAGATAATGTTGTAATGGGTCTTGCCCAGCATAAGTATTCCATGAAAGCTCCTCCCGCTCTGTGGTAGCGCCTCTTAAGTGAATAGTCAACCACAGGTTCCACCTCAATAGAATATCCTGAAGATTTGCTTTTAGCTTATCATCTCTCCAGAAATCCTACAATTCCTTTGCTAGTATTCTAGTCAGAAAATGAGATTTGCCCCTGTATTGCACAGGAAATACTAACTTGGTTGCCAACTTTCTATTTTTCTTCAAATCCAGAAGAAATTTAGTGCAACACGAAGCTTCGACAATACCGATCATTATTCTCTCTTTCTGTTGCATGTAATAATTTCTATCAATCTTAACATGCATTCTTCAATGCATGTCCTAAGAGTTATTCCTTAATAAATGTTTTTTAGAATATAGTAAAATTTACCTAATATAAAATTTACCATTTTAACCATTCTTTTTGGTGCATGTATTTATTTATTTTTATTGAGGTCAAATATACATAAAATGTATCACTTTATCATTTTTAGGTATATTAAGTATGTTCACATAGTTGTACAACCATCATCACTATACACTTTAAGAACTTTTACGTCTTTGTAAACTGAAGCTCTGTACCTTTTAAACAATAGATAACTCCCAAGTCCTCCCTCCCCCTTGGGTTATTTCTTTAATCTAAGGTATTGTCATCAGAAACTGTCACTAAAAGTGCACATATGTTTTCTGTGTATGGAAAAAGGCTAGCACATTAACATATTACAGTTGATAAACATTAATATAATACAAAGACAAACATTTATTAGTGCTTCCTTTGTACTAGGAATTATGTTAAGCACCTTACAGGCATTATCTAATTTATCCTGTCAATAAACCTATGATGAAAAATTTTTAATTTGAAAAATGAGAAAAATCAGAGCACAGAGAAATTAAATAGCTTTGTCCAAGATTGCACAGATGGCTTGAGGCAGAGCTGGCATTTAAGCCTAAATCTAAATCTGATATGGGAAGGCATTACCTGGAATACTTGTTATTTACGCATGTTTTTGTTTAAGACAGGGCCAGAGAATCTACATTTTTAGCAAGCATAATAGACGCTATTTTGTGAACTTTAACATAAGAATCAACAGGAAGGCTTATGGAAACCGATATTCCCATCCATCACCTCTAGAGATGTTGATTCAGGGAGTCTAGAGTGGAACCTGAGAGTCAGCATATGTAACAAGCTCTCCGGTGATGTCAATGTTTCTGGTCAGGTTTTGAGTAACAAGCCTCAAGGCATTTCTGATTCTGGTGGTGTGGATCACTCTGAAAAAACAGAGCAGTATTTCATATTGTCTGCATAGTTAATTGGTTAGCTAAGAGTTATCTACAGAGAAAAGCAAGGTGCTTCAGGGTTTGGGTCAAACACCAGAAAATTTTAGACAAGAGACAAAGTGTAGGAAATTATTCAGACATGAACCCCTGAGAGACGAGCAGGTCAATAGAGATCAGCTGAGAGCTTGGCTAGACTATTCAGGCAGAGGATGGATTCCCAGGCTAAAGGTTGGTTTTCTTAGAGGTTAAAGTGTCACTCGATGAGGCAAGCTGAGGAAGAGGCAAGGTTGTCAATGAAAACTATGGGCATCAAACAAGGTGCAAGGGTCCATAACCAAAACTAGGGCCTAGAGACAGAAAATGCAGAAAAGAGGCCCAGCTATTCTGGCAAAGGTGTCCAGGGCTCAAATAATCTACAAAAGACTATGAGGAGTATTTACTGATCCCACATAGAGATGTTACAGCTGTGCTTGACTACCCATCACCAGTTGAAGTGAATAGCCTACTATCCTGGTTGGGATGATGAAGGCCACCAGGCTAGTCTCCTCTTCTAGAATATTTATAGCTCCTGCAAATTACTTTAGTTATAAATCGTTACAAAACTGAGATCAAGACTCCTGAGAGTTTTTAACCCATGGAGCGCACCTACAGAGGGCAAGAGTCCAGTGGAATATTCGAATAGCAATTTGGGCTCATTGACCACTTAAAAAGTTTGCTTGAGCAGTAGGGTCAGCTATGATGCTATTGTGTATTCTGTAAATGCGAAATAATTGACTTTCTGGCTTAAGGTTACAATTAGGAAAATAATTTACTATGCTCACTGATGGTATTACTCATACAATCCCAGCCTGGAGTATGCCTCCCATTGCTCTCTGCTGCTGATCTGAAGGAGACTTGCCTATAATGTCTTTAAGATAAAAAAAACTACTGGGTGGATCAAGAAAATTTTCTTGATTTCTCCCTTATACTTTATCTTTTATCTAGATGTACATCTGACTGGGGGAAGTTATCTAGCAGCTGTGGATATTATGTCATCTCTTCTTTATCATTCCTTGTAATTATCTCATTTCAAAAGCAAGTATGTTTTAAAATAACTTTCTTTTTGTCTGATTGCAAAGGCATTGTGTGTCATTGTAGAAACTGGATGGAAAATGAAAGTGAGTACCTACTAAGTGTTGTTTTCTGTGCTCTTCCAGACACTGCAGATATAAAGGTGAACTATTATTACTGTACCCTTAACCTAACCTCCCCAAAGTGATCACCATTAACATTTGTTTGTTTGTTTGTCTGTTTTATTTTTGTTTGGATTTATCAAGATCTTGCTCCACATACTATGTTATATCCCACTTTAAAACTTAACAGTGTTTCATGAAAAATATCCCAATGTCATTACCTAATTGCTGCATAGCATTTGTATTCCATCTCAAAAATCTGAACATCTTTATTCCACTTATTAACCATTATCTTTTGCCACTTCTTATCTACACCATCTTTCTAAGTCTCTTGGTACCCTCAGATCAAGCCTACACCCCATGATCTACAACTTCAAGTTCTTTTTCATAAATATTCTTAACTTCCTAATCTTCATATCAGTGATTAGATGCAAGTTGGTCAGTCTGTAGCTTCTTTTTAGCCACGTTTTATACTAACACCAATTCCCTTTGATGCTGTTGGCTTGGTTCAAACACTTCCATTTTGAGCGAAGTTGGAAATTCTGAATTCTGGCAACCATTGGCACAGAGTAAGCTCCTTACAAATATGTTTAATGTGTTGCTGACTATAAAATACTCATCAAGTCATATATATATGAGGTGGAGGTCCTTTGAGCAAAATATTGCATATTGCAAACCTGATTCTTGCACCCACATAGTTCATACTGATGAGGGTTGTTTGTGTGTACTGGAGAATGTCTTTTAACATTGGTCATTGTACTTCTAAAGAGTAGTGATTTATCTCCTGTAACAACATAAAACCTTACCCAATAATATTGCCTTCACAAATTGCATGTTACAATGGCAACATCATTGAAAAATTCTAGATCTATAAAGAAAATTTAGGTTTTGGATTTTTAGTTAAATGTCTTCATCTAAATTGTATGCAGTTTGCAATTGGTTATGAATTGAAAGGAGGGAGGGAGGGAGGGAGGGAGAGAAAGAGAGAGAGAGAAAGAAAGAGAAAGAAAGGCATAGAAACTATACTAACAAAGGAATGGCACCCTCCCACTCCCCTATTGCCCCTCCTTACACCAGGTTCAGTCACCTCACTATTCATTTAGCCAAAGCACAAGGATTTAAAATTACGTCTCTTTTCTGGAAAGAATCAAAATATTCCTTTAGGCGTTACAAAACAGAGAACTGAGCTTAATACCAGAGAATAAAACCAAGAACCTGTCTTCTCTGCTGGCTGAAATATAGTATTTTCTCTTTAAAATAATGTTGAAGGAAGGTGAACCTTTAAACATACAGATTTGCAGCTTAACACTGTAATTTATTTCTCCTGGCAACCATTGCAATATTTCTAGATTTATGTAGAGAAGAAAAAGTATAATTCTATTTGAAATGGACAAAATTCTAGAAAGAAAAAAAATGAGGATTTTGACTTTCATTGTTAAAAGGAAAGAGACTATGGGAATGTGTCAGTCCATTGTCCAATCCTCTGAGGATTTTAGAAGGTAATTATAGAACAGTATTATATATTCAAAATATTCAAAATTGAGTGTAAGGCTCAGACTGCCCAAATACTACCAAATTAATCTTATCAACTAATAGTAATGGATGGAATGAAAAGGTTTAGAATTTGCAGAAGCATAGAAAAAAAATGACAGCAAATAGTTATTGACTAACAAGAACTTCTGTACTGGAAGGGGCATGTTAAACAATGAGCTTCATCTCGTTTGTGCTTGGTGCAAAGGCAAAGACAGGAGAATTCTAAGTTTCTCTATTCTTCAGCAAGTAGCTAATTTGTGGCTTTGTAATTTGTTTAAAAAAGGATCATATTATATTTCATATAAAATGTGATGCTTATTAATGTGCAGGAAATATGCTGACAGCAATAGGAGGAAAAAAGCTTCTGAATCTCAACAAACATCAGAATAGTATTTATTGAGCTTATGTAAGTAAAACATGTGATACCTCAAATAATAGGCTGGCACTGAACATTTTTGCTGTGGTCCCTGAGACATTTCCTTCTGAAATTTAGTTGTTGCCATCTGATTATTGCTTCAGTGGGTTTGGCTCCCTAGGCATTAAGATAAGGAGACAATGCTGGAGCGCAAACTTATATGATTTTACAAAGAATGGCCAAGAATAAACTTAGAGCAGTGATATTTCTGACTCCCAGATCTGCATCTCATATTAACTCAGAGCTGACTTCTCATTCTATGGAAATACATTTTACATTTTTATAATTATGATTTTAAGTTAATATTTTTTAATTACAAAATAAAACCAACCTGTAGTATAAAATTTGAGAAACTACATCTAAGCAAAGAGAACGACATGAGCATCTTTGTCTCTTTATTCTGTTTTACCAAGGGCCTCTTTCCCCAACACATATACAAAGAATAAGAAAGGGGGGGGGGGGAATAGAGGAATGAAAATATAGAAATTTAGCATTTGTACTTACCATTACATCCTGAGCTGTTCTACATTTATGATTTTGTTGAATTATTATTAATAGCTATTTTATATTTTATTACCATCTATCAAACTATTTCCCTAATGTTGGATACATTTAAATATTTCACAAGGTATATTAGTCATGATTTTCTTCAGGATGCCTGTGATTCTAGCTACCTTCTAAATGTTGATATTCCTTGACTACTTATTGAAGAGTTTGGCCCTTTTTTTAGGTAGGTAACAGGGAACCACTAGCAAGTTTTGGCCTCAGATTAGCTGAGGCCAGTATAATGATATGGTAAAAACTTACTGAGTGACTAATCTGAACTAGAATGTAGATGTCTCAGAGACAGGAGGTACATCAGAACACTTGTGTGGTCCATGTCAGATTTTCTTGGCCTTTCTTCTAATTCCAGCTTCTGTTTGGGGGACAGCTTTATGTGTGTGCAAATGGCAGTACCTTGACTGGAAACCATTCTCTATACTTCTTGCTTTGCCCAGGGACTTCTCTACTGCAGACCTGGGTATGCCTGATTGGCATTCAATACTAGCCACTCATGCATGTACAACCCAGGATTTGGGGAAGTTAGCATACACAGAGCAACCTTTGAGCTATGTAGGAAAGAAGACCATACCCACATGCTTTCTCTGTTCTTTCCAAAAATGGTGCAAACGGGAGTTTCATAAGACTTCTCAGCTGGCACCGTGGCCTAAGCAGCCACTTGTCTTGCAATTGCCCAGTGTGTTCACCTTGCCTGCTGCCTAGACTGAGCCAATTTGTCAAGACAGAGAAATTGTAGTGGAGAAAGAATAATTCACGCAGAGCTGGCTATGTGGGAGACTGGAGTTTTAGTATTACTCAAATCAGTCTCCAGCATTTGGGGATTGCGTTTTTAAAGATAATTTGGTGGGTAGGGGCTCGAGAATCGAGGAGTGATGATTGGTCATGTTGGAGATGAAGTGAGAGGGGGTGAAAGTGAAGTTTTCTTGATGTCTTCCATTCCTGGGTTGGATCACAGAACTGATTGAGTCAGATTACCAATCTGGGTGGTGTCAGCTGATTAATCAAGTGAAGGGTCTGCAAAATATCTCAAGCACTGATCTGAAGTTTTACAATAGTGATGTTATCCACAGGAACAATTTGATAGATTCAGACTCTTGCAGCCAGAAGCTGCATAATCCCTAAACCACAATTTCTAATCTTGTAGCTAATTTGTTAGTCCTGCAAAGGCAGATTGGTTCCCAGACAAGAAGGGATTTTTTCAGGAAAAGGGTATTCTCAATTTTGTTTCAGAGTCAAACCATACATTAAATTTCTTCCCTAGGTTAGTTTGGCCTATGCCCAGGAATGAACAAGGACAGATTAAAGGTTAGAAGCAAGATAGAGTTGTTGGGTTTGATCTTTTTCACTGTCATAATTTCCTCAGTTATCATTTTTGCAAAGGCAGTTTCAGTCTCTTGGAGTAGTGGCAAATTTGATAATGTAACCTTGTGCTGACTCTCTTTCTCTTTCCCTGCTCATACCTGCCCTGTCTCTCATACCTGCTCCTAAATAAACTATTTATGCATAAGCTTTTCTCACAAGATTAGCTTTGGGAAAGCCCATGCTAAGGAGGGAGGGAGGGAGAGAGGGAGGGAAGGAAGGAAGGAAGGAAAGGAAAGGAAGGAAAGGAAAGGAAGGGAAGGAGGGAGGGAGGGAGGGAGGGAGGGAAGGAAGGAAGGAAGGAAGGAAGGAAGGAAGGAAGGAAGGAAGGGAGGGAGGGAGGGAGGGAGGAAGGGAGGAAGGGAGGAAGGGAGGAAGGGAGGAAGGAAGGAAGGAAGGAAGGAAGGAAGGAAGGAAGGAAGATAATTGCCTTTCCCCAGAGAGGCTTTCTCAATCTAAACTAGAATACCTATTAATGCACCACACTTTTATCTTAGAGTGATTACAATATCTTTACATTTTTTTATTTGTATGACTATATATTTATCACTCTTTTCTACCATTTAAGAGACTTAAAGCAAAGACCATGTCTTTTTGATTCACTATTATATTCCCAGTACTTAATAAAAATGTATCAGATAAGCAAAATGGTGAATGTGATTTTAAAACTTTCCTCTAAACCCCACACTTCTGAAGTCCAGGCTGTCAGAAGCCATGCTTTATATCATCTTTTTTGGCGGTAGGGGTTATTGTCTCTGATTTTCTCAAAAAAATAAGTGATATTAATTAGGATAAAACAGAATTTCATTAATCCTCCCATTTACCAGATTTATTGCTGTTAATAGAATTTTTTCACCTCAATTTTGTGTATTCTAAGTAAAATCTCCTTTCTCAGTTCAAGTTTCTCATAACTACAGTTGATCTGTTTCATTGTGTCCCAATTTAAGACAATTTGGGAGTTCCCTGACCTCCCCTGTTCTCTTTCCAGAGGATTCTTCAAAGATTAGCTGAAGGCGGTTTGATTGAAAAAACAAAAATGTGTTGTGTGCCATGGTGCTTTTTATATTGACATGCACAGTCCCATGAGAGGAAGAATCATCAGCTGTATTTTACAGCTGGAGAGAATGAGGCTCAGAGAGATTACATGAACTACCTAAGTCCACACGGCTAATACGTGGTCTCATTCCAAAGCCTGTACTGTTAACTATTACATTTAAGAGCTGCTTGAATCTACTGAACTTCGTTTCCTTTGAATCAACAGAAGGATTTTTCCTGCCCTCTGCAGTCATCCTTAGTCCTTCAGGGCAGCTGAGAAGGATCTTAATCAGGGCCCCTGACCTTGTCATTCATTCTTTTTCTCACTCTTCAGTTAACTGCAGGCACCTTAGGGAATGGAATTGTAACTGCTTTGGACTTCAGAGGAGCAGGCCTAGCCAGAAAAACCACATCAAAGTTCTCCCAGCCAAACCCAGGGTAATTTTTTTTATATGAATGTGCCCTCTCTTTCTCTCTCTCTCTCTCTCTTTTCTACCTACCTTTCTCTTTCTGTGTCTGCTTTACTTTGGGTGGAAGTGAGGGTAACAGATAGAAGGAATAGGAGGATATCTTCATTTAATTTTATTTCTTGCTGAAATACAAATGTATTTAAAATTGGTCTCTGAGAATTTATGAGTTTTTACTATTGGACACTATTACATTTAAACTGTAGCTTCCTGGCATTGAATCTAAATCTATGGAAATACATCATATTGGAAAGCTCATTTCTTAATTACAGGACATAGTATCTAGCTTTAAGAATTTTGTAGTGGGTTAAAGAAGCATTTTAGTTAAAAGAAAACTTTCCCTTAATCTTTTTGCTATAGTGACGTCAATGAAGTATCATTACTGTTAGTTTAAATTAAAAATAAGACAAAGAGAAAAATGTGCCAGTACAAAAAGAGATGCTTTGAATACTTTGGAAATGAGTCAGAGAAGAAATATAAATTTTAAAAAGTAACAATTCTATTTTATTTTATGTGGAGTAAATCCTGAGGAAGACTCATAAACTGCAGTGCTGATTTTATTCTGGGTAGAACTGTGCATAGGCAAAATTTATTTTCCATGTAAAAGAAAATTAGAGTGAAATTAACTCTGATCTGAATTGGACTTCAGCAAGTAACAGCAATTCCTGAAGTTAATGGTTAGATATTAAATTTTACATATTGAGTAACATATTTAAATATATTATCTAAATTCATTTAAGACCTTCCCCGCTCTGTAGAAATTTTACTTACTATGAGTTGAGATGAGGGAATAATGTAAATGAAGAGACTCCCTGTAGAAAGCACTTGAGTTCCTGTGTCTGTGTGCTGTGGAACTGTACTGAGTCCTCACCATTATTCCACTCGTGGGAATGTGGTCTCATAACAGCCTTTCCTTCCTGTTCACTGCCCCAAGACTGCATCTTTTTGTACCTTCAATTCAGGCCACCATGTTAAACATTCATCACTTTGTAGATATTCAGGAGCACCTGACACCTGCCAGGCACTGTGCTAAATGCTTGGAATAGAATAGGAGACAGGGAGTAGAAGTGGTCTGTATCCTCAAAAAGCTGTCACTTTTTGGGGAAGTAGAGAATTGGGCAAGTATAATACAAGTGAAATGCATGTTACAAAAAAGTTGGGGCCGGGTGTGGTGGCTCAGACCTGTAATCCCAGCACTTTGGTAGTCCAAGGCAGGTGGATTACTTGAGGTCAGGAGTTCAAGACCAGCCTGGCCAACATAGTGAAACCCCATCTCTACTAAAAATAGAAAAATTAGCCGGGGCTGTGGCCAGCACCTGTAGTCCCAGCTACTTGGGAGGCTGAGGGAGAAAAATTCCTTCAGCCTGGGGAGGCGAATGTTTCAGTGAGCTGAGATTGCGCCACTGTACCCCAGCCTGGGCAACAGAGTGAGATCGACTCCATCTCAAAAATAAGAAGAAGTTGGAAGTAAAAGGTGCTGAGGAAGTAAATGTGACAGAGGGAACTAGCAAAGACCTTCATGATTCTAGAGAAATGTGTGATCTTCTCTTTCATACCCTAGGGAAATAGCGCATTTATAAAATAATAATGCTGATAATAGTAATGATGGTTAACATTTGTTGAATATTTATTTTGGCAAGACATTCAAGCAATTCTATAAACCTTGATTGCATGTTACTAAGTGAAATAAGCAAATTTTAAAATGCTATATATACTACCTGATTTTAACTATGTGATATTCTGAAAAAGGAAAAATAGAGATAGTAAAAAAATATGGTCACCAAGGGTTGAAGAGGGGAAAGGAAAAAGTATGAGTAAGTGGAACATAGAGAATTTTAGGTCAGTGAAAATATTCTGTATGACTGCTTTCTGTAATGGCAGATACATGGCATATATTTGTCCAAATCCATAGACTGTACAAAATAAAGAGTGAACCCTAATGTAAACTATGGACTTTAATTAAGAATAATGTATCAGTATTGGCTCATCAATTATGACAAATGTACCATATTTGTGTAATATGTTAATAATAGAAGAAATTGGCGGTGGAAGTAGGTGGGTAAGAGTGGCTAAGAGAAATGTTTGTAATTTCTGCTTCATTTTTTCTGTAAACCTATAACTGCTCTAAAGAAAAAAAAAATCTATTAAAAAACCAAAACCAAACTCTTTGAAGAAGGCACTAAAATTAGGACAGTTTTTCAGAGTAAGAAATGAAGACTCTTGAGACTTGCCTAATTTCCCACAGCTAGTAAGGGGCTGAATTAAGATTTAAATCCAAGTATGTATGACGAAGCCACGGTTCTTATTCTCAGGAAGATCAGAAATGCTCTGTTTGTTTTTCACTTCCATTTCCAACTTACTTTCTAACATCTTCTCTCTTTTTTTAGCTACTAATGTACTCATTATTTCTCTGGGTATCTGGGATTGGAATCTCAGAAATCCATTTGCCTCCTTGTTTTTACTCTTACCTCTGCAACTGCAATTGTTCATCACAGCCCATGGATCCTCCTTCTAGAGAGTTTCTTGGCCTCACTCTCTCCTTTTGATTTTTCTGGCTATCACTGCCTTGGTGCACTGGGTCATTAATTCTTCTTTATTGCCTCTTAGATCCTTCACCTGCTCTGGACTCATGGTTTCTCTTCTTTCTCCCTCCATTTCCCACTACTAACTTGAGACTGATTTTCTTAACAGTTAAGCCTACGCCAGGCCCTTGGCACTCAATGATTGGGAATTTGTTTTATGAGGATAATGATGAGGAAGATGATGCTGGTGATAACACTGAGAAAGATGATGTAACCAAACATAGCTTTCATAGCCTTCTTTAATCTTACCTGCCAAAACATCAAAACAAGATTGAAAGGCTAATTGTAATAGCTATAATGGACTTAACTGTTTGGGTGTTTGTGCTCTTTTTTTTTTAAATATGAAAAACAAAGATTTACCTAGTTTTACCATTTGCTTTTCATTCTGTTAACCCTGACCATACTTTCATAAATAGCACTTTTATTAAAGTATCTTTATTTGAGTCTTCTGGGGTGAATTCTGTTTTCTACTGGCATGCTTACTAATAAGGAGAATATTCTAAGCACATTTGCCAAACGGATGTAGAAGAGAAAAGCGTTTTTATCTCTTTTGTTGTTTTGTTGTGTTTGTTCAATTGACCATAAAAATTCCACAGTGAAACAGGTTGAAATGTCTTTTAGTTCTTACTTTGAATTCCTACTTTGTATTTTCTTTGGACTGTTCTTAATACATTTTCAAGAAAGTATAATTTTCTGTTAAATGCATGATTATTTACAATTTTGTTATATTTGTGTGATTTTACAAAAAGGTCTCTTAGCCACTCTTCTCTTTCTAAAGAATTATACTTCAAATAGAACAATGAAAATAAATGGGAAATGGTATTTAAATATGTATATAAATATTTGTTATATAGTTATATTGTTTCTCAGGAATACATATGGTTGTTAAATCATACCACTAAATGTTTCAAATCACTTTATTAGTCTAGACATGTGTTTTATTTACTCTTTCTTGAAACAGGTATGCTTTTAGGGCGGGAAATGATAAACACTTTGCATTTCTGGCATTTGCACTGGAATTATATAATAGGATTTAACCTACTGCCCACAGATAATTTAGTTGTTCTTTTTTATGATGCAAGCTGGGATTAGGCCAAATGCATCCTATTGGTTACTTTTTTCTCTCATAGACACATCTATAACTGTTACATTGATTAACTTGATTGTAGCTGTCACTTTGAACATTTTCAGAAAATTCATATGTGAAAACTGAAGTCTGCAGATCACTTAGTGGATGATTACTTGGATCGCCTTGTGGTGCTATCCAGGTAACCTTGGACAGACTCTTTAATCTCTCTGAATTAGTGTCCCCTCCTGTCGGTTTCGACACAGAAAACTCATTGTGGAGCATGATGCAAATGTAAGGGGAGGGTCGTTTAATTCTATATTTAGAAAGACACATTTGATAGTGTTATTTAATGTCTCACGGTCCCTGGAGACTCGAAACACTCTGAAAAATATTCCAGCTAGTTTCAGTTGGAAGTTCTAACCTTAGAAAATAAACCATGTGGAAAGTGTTTCATGGTTTATATTTGAATAAATTTTTGCCTGAAAGCTCATAAAATCACACACACACACACACACACACACACACACACACATTTTTTTTTCACACACACACACATATATATTTTTTCACACACACACACACATATAAATCTTCATTTTTGGTGTCCTTCTTTTCTCTTCCATTGGTAACAAATAACATTTTTTGCAAAATGAACAATGCTTCATATTGAGCATTTTTTCTTTCATGTCTAGGATCCTCAAGGGGAAAACTTGGGAAATACATTCCCGTTTGGTATGACTTTCCTGTAGACATTGCAGAACTGCAGAACCATTATGGGGAACTTTTTTTTTAATGCAGTAGCATTTCTTTTGAGCAGTTCTCTTTTTCCCAAAGAATATTTCCTCCTGGATTTTCTCAGCTGGTACTTTGGTATTTATGACCTAAGTGATTTAGTAATGTAAGGAAAAGATGTTCTGATATTCACAGGTCAGTGTAAGAGGGAATATGAGGAATCTGTGTCTGTAAGTTGAATAAATACATTTAGCTGTATTGAGATTAACGTCTGTAGCCTAGAGCCGGAATGGGGAACATAAAGAAATAAAGATGTGGGATAATATACATTCTCGGTAGACAAATGACCCAGGAACTCATATGTTATCAAGCTGTAGATTATCTACAGTGGATTTCAAGTCCTGAACTTTTTTTTAACCTCTCCATTCTTCATATTTTGAGATAAAATTCTCTTTTTAAAAAACAGATAGTATGTGATAAAGGAATAACAATAGGCAACTCTACTGGTCAAGAAAAGCTCACTGCTATGACAAGAACAACAAAATATCTAAAATGCAATGCAATGTACATTTATTTCTCACTGGTGAATGTGGGTTGCCTGTGGTTGGTGGGGGTGGGGCTCTGTTCCACAGTCATTCATAGATCTGGGCTCCTTCAATCTTATGATTCCACCTGTTCTAGGTCCTTTGGGTGATCTCTTTTCTGCTGGTTGACAAGGAAATGAATGAGAATCAGGTCTTGAAGGTATTTATGAGCCAGGCCAGTAAATGACACAACATCAATTCATCTCACAGTCTAGATTCATAGATGTATCTAATTGCAAGAAAAGCTGAAAAATTAATTTAGTTATGTTCCTAGAAACAAGAGAACATGTAGCATTTACTGAATGCTTACCTGTGCCAGGTACTGTTCTGCATCCCCTTTATGGGTCAAATCACTTAATTCTGAGAACAACACTAAGAGATAGATGCTTTAATTATGTCATATTCCAGATGAGGACACTGAAGCACAAGAAAGCTCTTCAACTTGTTTGAGTCATAGAACTAATGAGTAGCTGAGCCAGCAAAGGAGATCAAGTAATCTGGCTTGAGAAACCTGCTTCTTAACCATTACATATTCTGCTTTTATACACATAAGCAAGGTTTACAAAATCACTATAATGTGCACTCAATGTAGGATATAAATAAATGTGTTAATTTTTTATATGTCATCTAAGCTTATAAAATGATAACGTAGGTTTGGCACAGTGGCTGTATAGAGCAGTTATAGTGTGAAATTCAGGCATAAACACCAGGAGCTTTTAAAATGGGATCTTCCCTTTGGTTCAGCAATTCTACTGATTTTTAAAGAAAACCTCAAATAAATATAAGAAGTTGTATGTAGAAAGACATTTATTACAATGTTGTTTAAAATACTAAAAACGTGGAAACAACCCAGTTGCCTGATAATAAATATAGATTATTTTGTAACTACTAAAGATAAGGATGTACATGCATACTTATGACATAAAATATGTTGATTTGCTATTTATAAACATAACTTACAAAATATTGTATCAGAAAAATATTTTTGTTTAAAAAGTATATTTGCATAGAAAAACCTAGGAGAAGACAGAAACAAAATGTTAATATGCGTTAATGCTAGGTGGTGAAATCTTTGGTTTTTAAAATGTTGCTTATTTTTCATTTTCTTTTCGAGATGGAGTCTTTCTCTGTCACGAGGCTGGAGTGCAGTGGTGCAATCTTGGCTCACTGCACCTCTGCCTCCTGGGTTCAAGCGATTCTCCTGCCTCAGCCTCCCAAGTAGTTGGGAATGTAGGCACGTGCCACCACGCCCAGCTAATTTTTGTGTTTTTAGTAGAGACAGAGTTTCACCACATTGGCCAGGATGGTCTCGATCTCCTGACTTTGTGATTCACTTGCCTCAGCCTCCCAAAGTGCTGGGATTACAGGCGTGAGCCACAGTGCCTGGCCGCTTATGTTTATTTTCTAATATGTCTATAAAAATATGCTTTCCTTGTCTGATGATAAAGAGAAAGCCATAAAGCAGAAAGTGAAAATTAAAAAAAATACATTTGCTCAATGTGTAGAGTGCCGGCGAGATGTACCAATTTATAAATGTCACAAAACTTCAGACCAATCTGAGGAACCATCTAATAAATTCATTTTCATGCATTCAATTACCATATACTCACTCATTCATCCCATTATCAACAAGAAAGACACAACCTTGTTGTCAAAGAACTTATTTAGCAGGAAGAAAAGAGGCAGAAGATATGCCTAGTTCTGAGAAAATAGCATTCAAAGATATGCTTTGCTGGGGGCCATACTTTTATATGAAATGATTTAGCACGAATTGTGGCTGCTATCAATCACATTGAGTTGTTGTTATCAACCTTAAGTTATTCAGTGGCAGAAAACTCATTCTAGTTTTACCAGGTCTTTACCTCAGATGTCTGAGAATATTCTAAAGAAGCTTCTGTAAGGATCGATTAATCAGATGAGAAGGCCACTTGAGTAGGGCACAAGCTTATAGAATTTCTTAAGGACTCTAATGGGTTAAAAATCTTCTGAAATATCCCTATGGATAACTTACTAGGAAGCCTTGAATTGTTTTTTAAATAATGGCATTTCCATTTTTCATGGTTTATATTTCAGCTTCTGGAGAGCAAGTCATCAATTTGATTTACTTCGATTCAACAGACATTTATTGTAATTGCATTATATTTATTATAATTGCATTATAGCATTTACCATTACTTCAGGAGGACTCTCAGTAATTAGAGACCTCAGCAGTCAGTCATTTTTGCCTTTCTTCAAAGTGTAGGATATCTTTGGGCCTCTGCTGACCCAGAATACTGTGCTGTAATTGTCTGTCTATCTCAACAGACAATATCCTTGAGGCCAGAGACTATGTCCTCCCATCTCCCCATGTGATTCCCGGAACATGGTAGGTACTTCATAATTACCTTCTGGGAAAATCCACTCTTCATTCTTTTGCCCCTTTTTAACATTTAATTGCTCATTAGTATTTCTTTCAAAGAAATTGCTGGAGAATAGCTAGAAAAGAGGAGGAATCATTGGTCAGTCATAAACATTTAATGTGATAGTTGAAGAAATTACAGTGGGAATTAGAAGATTATAACACAATTTTAAAATTAGTACTTGCCCTCATAGAGCTCATACTTTTACAGAGACAGTGCACATAGTCCCAGAAAAAAATACTTCAGATGTTTAGCTGTAGGTCACTGAAAAATTAACATTAATGAGTGTGTGTTTAGATAAATAGATAGATAGATATTTAGATAGATAGATGATAGATACCCACACATTAATTAATGTAAATCACCAGTATTAGGAAATCAAGCTCAATAAAACAGATAAATGATGATTCAGATAATTATATGACTTCTTTATTGAAGGAAAGTGGTTTTGTATAGGCTTTCCTTTGCATAGGAAATGTCCTAAATAATTTTAACTTTGAATCATCAATCACTTCATTCTTAGAAATGCATAGATTGTGGTAATATGAGGCTTATTTATAGGATAGTGGGGACATAACAGGAGACCTTTCACAAGGTGGGAATATAGAGTGACAGAGTAGTCAGATGTGGGTGTAACTATTCTGGGTATATGAATTTTGAAAAGGGCTTTAAAGAGTCAAGAAAAAAAACATTTCATTCATTTAGTCATTTACTTATTCAACAGATAATTAGTACATATCTGGCACAGGAGAAAAAGACATGGAAAAGTAGCAATAGGAAATGTCTAGATAAATGCATTTAGGTTTTATGCAGACAAATTTTCTTCACTGAGGTTGACATATTCTATGGGGGAGTCATAGAAGGTCCTGAAATCTAGGAGTGCTGAATGAAATTAAGAGTTGGAAGTGTGAATAATAGAAGAAACATCCACATTGATGTCAGCAAGTCCTGGTTTTGAATCTTGGCTCCATTGGTTGAGCAAGCTACTGTCATCCGTAAAATAGGCTTAATAATTACCTTATACCGATAAATGAAGCATTTACTCTTTTAGAATAGCACCCTAGTACATAGAAATGTACAGCTAAAATTGCTGCTCTTCTGTCTTCCTTATTCTGTCCTCTTTCTCTCTTGTAATGTGGCCCTTTTCATAGCAAGCTAATGGGGAGGCTTGGGAAACCAAATTTGTTCCAGTGAACTCTAGGTGGCACTCTAGCAATGTAAGAGAGGTTGTTGGAGGGTAGGTCTTTGTGAGAAGGAATGAGGCATATGCCAGGTGCCTGATTACCACATGAAATACGCCCCTGATCCACAGTTTTATGTCCCGGCCTAGCCCAGAGCGAGCTAGGAGGATTGCTAGGGTTGGGTTCTGTGAAGATACCCATACTCATTTCAGCCACGTGAGGAGCTGTGTGTGTTTCGTGTAAGACTGGTTAGAGGATCAGTAAAACTGACCACTTCTTTCAGAAGCATGGGAAGGAATGATCAGATGGGGAAGCACATGGAGAGGTCAACCAAAGAGAAAAAAAAATAAGTATTTATACTGATCCTTTATTATCAGTGGTGGAAAAAAAGCCAGCTTCATTTGCCATCACACTCTCCACTGCTGCAACCAGAGGTGTGAGAGTCCTGTGAGAGGGAACAAATCTTTAGAAGGATCTGGGGAAAGATGATGGATACAGGGGAAAACACAATATTTCGTTCTTTGAAAGGCTAGAAGGGTGGGAGAAGTTTGCTCTGGACCAGCAAACACGTCATCTGTGTCACCACCTCTCAATTTCATGCTCATGGCAGACATTAATAATTGATTATGCCAATTTTCCCTGTTGAGGTTGGAAATGATTATACAAACATTCTTGTCGTAGCCCTCCAGACAACCATTACAAAATCATAGGAACTGACACACGGGATGAAAGCTCAGCCGTAGGCATATATAGCTATCCCATGCAAAGGTTTTTGTTTGTTTTGTTTTGCTTGTTTTTCTGTTTGGCTGGCAATGAAATCTAAAGAGCTGTCTTAAAAGATATGTTATGCAGATTTGCTGCAGTAACAACCACACTGTCTTGGCGACTTAGAATAATAGCGTATTTCTCACTTACATTATGTGTTGGGACTGTGAGTCAGCTGCTGTGGCTCTGCTCTGCATTTCCTTATTGCTGCATGGTGGGGCACAGGCTCAAGAAGCAGACCCGATTTGGGACATGCAGTTCTTACGGGAGAGGAAAAAAAGAACACAAACAAGTGATGCCTCCTAATACTTTCGCTCTGATGTGTACGTCAAGTTCACTCACATTCTTCTGGTCAAAGCACATCTCAGGCCAAACCCAACATCAACGCAGTGGGAATTGATAACCAAAATGAGTGACTGAGGCATGTCTCAATTATGGAGGTTTATTAAGCCAGCTTTAGAATGCATCCAAGGAAAACATGTGCCACAGACACAACTGTGGCTATTTTTTCTGACGAGGTTTTTAGGAAGTTTAGTATTTGTACATTTCCTTAAAGGTGAGGAAGGCATGTAGGAAGAGGAACAGTAAGGTGAGTAGTTACATTTCTGTAAGACTTTAGTTAGTGCCCAGTAAATCTGCATTTTCCATAAGAAGATAAAGTAAATTTCTTAAAAAGGGAGTAAAGAAAGAGTAACTTACGCAGATATCTCTGGGTAGGTTGAAGAAATGAGTCTTGACTTTGTTCTGCACCTGGAAAAATAAGCTTGTAATCAACATTATCAATGTGGAGTTTGAGGAGCTAGACTCAGATTGTATACCTAAAGTTACAATTGGCATGTCCTTGTTTATCGGAGGCAAGGCCAGCAATTTACTTACTTGTGAATGATCTGTGGGGGCAGCCCTTTGCAGGTCCCTGAGGCTTTTACCTTTTCATGAGAATCTTGCTGATGCACAGCATTAGTAACAGCTATTTCTTTGGAAGAGTGTGTTGCAATGACTCAGCCTCCTCTGGGTTTAAGCTTCCTTTTGCATAAGACGTTTGGGAGGTCCTGAGATTTAAAATTTTCCTTGACAGGATGTATACTCTTTTCAGGGGAGGGATACTGCAAGAGACGCAGCTGTGGTTGAGAATGTATCATCCTCTTACAGGAGAGACAGGAAATGATAATGCAATCTACCACTGAAGATGCCTTCCTTGTAATCTTATTAGGTCAATGTAAACCATTTATGCACCATAGTTGGTAACTCAGCACCTTTCAGGTTTCTTCCTCAATGCCAATGAAGACAGAACCTATGGAAATCTGAGGTCAAGCATCTTCTAGCAACTCATTCACGTTCTCAGACAGTAAGCTAGCACCTTCTCTTTGGGAAACTTTTCACTGCATTCTAAATGGCATGATCTAATTAGACCAGCTAACTTAATCCAAAATTCTTGCCATGACTCTTGCACTGGCTCCTGTTTAGACCTCTAAACATTTTTGACATTCTTCACCAGGACCTTTATAATCCAGACAAAAATACCACTTGAAATTAGAACATATTATATGTTCTTTGCATATGCTCTTCCCTTTGCCTGGAATATATTTCCTACTAGGAAACATTTACAAAGCTTACCGTATTATCCTGTGTACACACATAAGTGTGGCATTTGTTATTTAGCAAGCTCTAGGATGGCAACTCTGCTACTTTTTTTCCCTTATAATGAGAAAACCTTTGTAAGCGAAGAAATGATTTTGGGTGTCAATTGAAAGAGAAATGAACTAATATTTCAACAAAGGAACACAGATGCACTGTTCTCATTAATCCTAATTTTCCATCCCCACCAGGGCCAATTTGAGTGCCAATTCATGCTGCAAGGAAAGCACCCAATTTTCTATTTCCCTGATGCCTTCAAGCCAGGGCAGTAGCTCACTTCAGCACTCCCTCTGTGCTTGACAACAACTGGAGGAAGAAATGTACTTAATGCATGGGTTGACCAATCAGTGAATTACACTATTTTGAGTGACAGCTATAAAATTCTCCAACAACTATACACCTTACTCAAATAAAAGAACATGTCAAAAAAATCACAGGATTGAGGGGCTCTGTCACCTTACCATAAGAATATCAGCCTGTGACCCTCTTTCTTTACTATACTCAAAAGGGCTGAGTGTTTGACCATCAGTTACTTGTGTATTTATATATGGTTTTATATACATGTTTATGCAGCAGTGACAGGAAAGAGAACGTCTCAGTGAGATGCTGATAGTCTGCTAAGATCACTGAAAGTTGTGCATCTATCTTCACCTCCTGCATCATAATACTCCAGTCCTGTTAACATTTCCTTTTAATACAAAATGTTACATTTCTTCTTACTTAACTGATAGGTGGTTAGAATTATTATTTTAATTTTGCAAAATCCACAAAGAAGTACAGTCTCAATATTTTGGAGGAGAGAAGATGGCATACTGAAGCCATAGCTCATACAAATACACTTTGCCTGGAAAATACCCTCATCATCCTCAGGTCTCAGCTGTGATGACACTTCCACTGGGTCACTCTGAGCCAGGTGTCCACCTATGTGCTTCTATGGGTAGTTTGCACACTGAATGGGTAGACTCTATTTCTTGAGGCAATGTTCCTTCAGTGTTTGGTCTATAGGTTTGGATGCAGACTAGGTCTTCAATAGGTATTCATGGAATAGATGGCATAAATGAATTTTTACTGCAGTTGCTTATTCTTGTCTTGTACACCAAGGAAACTTCTTGGGTTGGACTAGGCCACCAAGAACATAGAAATGGGAGTTGGAACACTTCTTAGGAAATACTCCGACCAAAGCAACCATGCTTTAGAATGTGCCATCTTCACCACTCTGGGCTTCTTCTTTCTTTATAAGGAAGCACTGTAGTGTGGTAGTCAAGGACAGAGACTAATGACTGACATACCTGGTATTAAGTATTTACTCCCCTTTGATTAAGAGTAAAAACGTTTTGAGCCCTCATAACCAGGACAACCCTAAGCAAAACAAACAAACAAACAAACAAACAAACAAACAAAAAACAAAGCTAGTGGCATCACGCTACTTGACTTCACACTACATTACAAGGCTGCTGTGACAAAACAAGATGGTACTGGTGCCAAAACAGAGATACAGACCAATGAAACAGAACAGAGGCCTCAGAAAGAATCCCACACAACTACAGCCATCTGATCTTTGACAAACCTGACAAAAACAAGCAATGGGGAAAGGATTCCCTATTTAATAAATGATATTGGGAAAACTGGCTAGACATATGCAGAAAGCTGAAACTGGATTCCTTCCTTATACAAAAATTAACTCTTGATGGATTAAGGATTTAAACATCAGCCCTAACACTATAAAAACTCTAGAAGAAATTATAGGCAGTACCATTCAGGACATAGGCATGGGCAAAGACTTCATGACTAAAACACCAAAAGCATTGGCAACAAAAGCCAAAATAGACAAATGGGATCTAATTAAACTCCACAGCTTCTGCACAGCAAAAGAAGCTATTAATAAGTGAACCACAACCAATGGAATGGGAAAACATTTTTGCAATCTACCCATCTGACAAGAGGCTAATATCCAGAATCTAGAGAGAACTTAAACAAGTGTACAAGAAAAAAAACAACCTCATCAAAAATTGGGCAGAGGATATGAACAGAAACATCTCAAAAGAAGACATTTATGCAGCCAACAAACATGAAAAAAAGCTCATCATCACTGGTCATTAGAGAAATGCAAGTCAAAATTACATTTAGATACCATCTCATGCCATTTAAAATGGTGATCATTAAAAAGTCAGGAGACAACAGATGCTGGAGAGAATGTGGAGAAATAGGAACACTTACTTTTACACTGTGGTGGGAGTGTAAATTCATTCAACCATTGTGGAAGACAGTGTGGTGATTCCTCAAGGGTCTAGAACTAGAAATACCATTTAACCCAGCAATCCCATTACTGGGTATATCCCAAAAGATCATAAGTCATTCTATTATAAAGATATATACACATGTATATTTATTGCGGTACTGTTCACAATAGCAAAGACTTGGAACCAACCCAAATGCCCATCAATGGTAGACTGGATAAAGAAAATGTGGCATATATACACCATGGAATACTATGGAGCCATAAAAAAGGATGAGTTAATATCCTTTGCAGAGACATGGATGAAACTGGAAACCATCATTCTCAGCAAAATGACACAAGAACAGAAAACCAGACACTGCATGTTCTCATTCATAAGTGGGTGTTGAACAATAAGAACACATGGACACAGGAAGGGGAGCATCACACATCTGGGCCTGGAGCATGGGGGGCTAGGGGAAGAATAGCAGGGGTAGGGGACTGAGGAGGGATAGCATTAGGAGAAACACCTAATGTAGATGACAGGGCGATGGATTCAGCAAACCACCACTATGGCACGTGTATTCCTATGTAACAAACCTGCACGATCTGCACATGTACCCCAGAACTTAAAGTATGATAAATAAATTAAAAAAAAGAGTAAGGGCTTTTTAAGCAAGTGGTTTAAAAGCTCTAAGCCTCAGTTTTCTCAACTGTAAAATATCAAAAAGTAATAATATCTATGTCATGGAGTTGTGACGAGTGAGATTTTGAGTGTCTGGGCCTGAGTAAGCACTCAGTAATTGTTAGTTGTTAGAGTTAATACTGCTAATAATTATCGTAATAAGAAGAGTCAGGAAAATGACTCTATGATTTAATTATCGTAATAAGAAGAGTCAAGAAAATGAAGTAAAGCTACTCAGTATCTATGAGCAGATTTCGGAAGGCCATGTGATTAAAAATTATTGATAACTTATTTTCTCTTGCATACAACCTCCCACTACCCATAACGAATTAAGAATGCTCAATGTAAATATAATCACTATTCAAATGAGGATGTCTATTTTTCACTCATTTTGTAGAAAAGTAGCATAAACATAAATGTAAAGACTCTGAAAACAGTGTGTGGTTGGTAAATATTACACTTCCCCTAGCCCTGTCCTATTCAGATCCCAAGGTTGGTTATATTTTACAAACACACTTGCTTTATTAATCTGATTTAAGAAAAGGGAGGAGTTGATTATTAATTATGTAAGAAACTGACATTGTGGCCTTTGTTAATAGAATTTGTTTCCTTAGTGGTTACTCAGTAGGGGTGATACTAGGTGCCCTTTATTATAGTAAAAAAGATGTTGACTGCCACAGAAGACAAGTAGCTGTGGCGTGAATAAACTTACTCCTTTCCAGGACTGTCGTGAGAAATCATGGGCCAGTAACTACTTTTTTAAGAAGCAAGACTGCTCTACCTTCTCACTGCAAGTAAATGAGGGTAGGTTAACTTCTAGTTTTGATCCTAGATTCCTCACATCAGTGAGGAATTCTAAGGTCCAACAGGATTGTTGTGACTGCTTTCTCCAAGTCCATCTTCTTCAAAATGCCAGCATGGCAATAGCAATAGCCTCATGAAAAAGGTAGAATTTCTCCTCTTAAAACAATGTTTTACCTCAGAATAGCATGTAAGGGCATGCCTATGGAATGAGAGACAAGCAGAATTTCTACCTGGAATATTATGTATGTGTGCTGAAAACATGAACTTCACATTTCGGGAGGAGCAGAGAAATGAGAACCTGGTTTAGATTACATCCTTCATTTTAGCAGAAATAGCACTGGCTTTTGAATCACACAGATTTAAGTTTATATTCTAGCTTTTGCACATTTTAGCAGTGTGATCATAGGTAAATTAGCAGACCTCTCAGAGTCTGAGTCTCACTGTTAAAATTAGTAATATATAAGAATCACCTTCTAAAATACTTGCAAGATATTAAATACATAATAAATGGCAGTTATTTTAAATAGCAGAGGTAGTAGAATAAATATATCAACACACATATATACACACACACACACACACACATATATATATATACACACACACATACATACATACATATATATTTTACTCTGGGAATGCTAGTGGAAACTTATGTACTGTAATAGTATTTATAATAATAAATTACATTGAGTGCCTACTATGTGATAGATTTTTTATATGTATATTGTCTCATTTAGTTTTTTACGCACTGTTTAAGAGGTGGATTTGGTAAATTAAGAAATTCAGAAATAAAGAATAAATTACTGAACAACATGAAGAGGTGATATAATCTTTCAAAACTCCTGAGTCACATGAATTTTTTTCTATTATGGAGGTAATTTATCCAGAATTTTCTATTTACCCAGGAGGGAATAGATAGTCTCATGAGACAGGATTTATTCATCAAGTTGCCAGTCTAGTTGAGACACAAAAGTATACGTCCAAATAATGAGTGATCAAGCCTTGTAATTGGTGGCCATGTTACTGTTTAGAGAGAAAGACTCAACAAGACCTTACTCCTTTTCTCCTTCTTCATCCATTCCATCCTCTACTAAGTAATTATGTGGCTAAGGTCAGTGCTAGGTACTAATGCGGAATCTGGCCTCAGATTTCCTGGGTTGGAAACTCTACTTCCCCCCTTATTTGTGGGCTGACTTCAGGCAAGTCACTGAATTTCAAGGCTCAGTTTCTTAATTTGTCAAGTGGTTATAACAATAATATTATTGACCTCTCAGTGTTGTGAGAAATGAATAAGATAATGTATGTCAAGCCCCTAGTACAACTTCTGGAACATAATATAGACTTTATTATTGCCATCACCATCATTATTACTTCTGAAAAAATACTTTCCTTACTCTGGGAATGTTAGACATCTCACTAAGGTGTCACTCAACATAACCAAGGATATATTATGGACAGCCATTAACCTCTACACAGCACACTAGTGTTCTAAAAGTTTCTATGTTTTTAAAAGATCTGATACATTAGCTGGGGTGGTATATGCATGAGTGAGTGTGTGTGTGAGACAGAGAGAGAGAGTGGGGAACAGTGAAAAAGAGAGACAGAGGTTTCTACGTTACTCCCTGAATACAGAATACTGGGAGTAACATTCAAGCAGAGTAAGCCACAAAAATAGAGGACAGGGAAGAATATTCATTTTGGGACTGATGTCTCCTCCATTGCTCCATAGAATATTTAGCAGAGTTTGACTCAAGTGTCCTGAGTCAAAGGAACAAGAAAACACCTTCTGGCTCTAGTTTTCCCTCCAGGGAACAGTTTAGCAACTCTTGTTTCACTCTCCCACCAAGACATGAATACATTGATTTCAGCATAGCAGAGAGAAGAAATCGGTAAAATGGAACATGTTCGGACAAGTGTGGGGGATTTGGAGGTTGATTGTCCAATGTTAGCATCTGCTCTGAAGCACTTCAGACTTGATTCTAGTGGGCAGTCAAACTGTCCGTGAGAGGTGCAACTGTTTAACTCTATTATTTATTTATACAAACTGTCCTGAAATTGCCAGTGCAGATTTTAGGTCACTTTATAAAGCCTTAAAAGTAACCATAGTGCCATGCATTGTCCCTTGTTTCCTGACTCTCTCCCTCATTGGAGGCCACTGTTAATGGCATGCATGGGATCAGCATTATATTCAGTTTAAAGAGTGGATAATCTCTTGGGTTCAGTGTATACTGCCCAGGTGATGGGTCCACCAAACCCTCACGAATCACCACTAAAGAACTTACTTATTTAACCAAATACCACTTGTTCCTAAAAACCTGTGGAAATGAAAAATAATATAATAACATAATATAATATAATGTCAAAAATCATGACAAAAAATTTAAAAAAGAGTCTATCATGTTTAGGAGCTGCCCTGACTTGTAATGCAGGCCTTGCAGAATATTCCTGGAAATGACCCTGTGGTGGTTTTTAAAATATGTCAACAAAATGTTAATCTTCCCTTTGAAAGATGGGCTCTGATTTCTCTCTTCGTAACTGTGGGTTGTATTTAGTGACCTCTTCTGATGAATTGAATATGGTTGCGGTAAAGCTGTGTAATGACATTAGGGTATATAAGGCTTCCTCCTTGTTCTTCCTCCGGGAAGAAGCGAGCTACCATGTCATGAAGATGCTCAAGCTGACCTGTGGAGAGGTCTATGTGTTAAGAAACTGCAGAGTGCCACCAACAGCCATGTGAGTAAGTCATCTTGGAAATAGATTTTACAGCTCCATTCAAGCCTTTAGATGATGGCAACCTGGGCCGATATGTTGAGCACAGCCTCTTGAAAAATTTCTGAGCCAAAATCAACCACTTAAGCAGCTCCTGAATTTCTGACCCACAAATATGCTGATATAAATGTTTATTATATTAACCCACTATTTTTTTTAATCACACAGTACTAGCCTATTTTGGCAAATCTTTTTCAAGAGACTCTTTATTTTAAATAGTTTTTTTTTGTTTTTATATAGAAAATAAACCACACAAATAAATTGATGAGCATTATATGTCCCCTTCTAGCACCTCCAACTTCTAATTAATTATTCCTGGCTGGCTGTGAGGTCAGGGACAGCATACAGAATCACGCTATGGTACGTATGGAGAAGGGAATACTTAGGAAGCCCAGCTAGTCTTATGAACAGCATGTGAGGACTTATCTTTAGCTGATGGGCATAGTATCCTTGCTCTAACAAGAATCCCTTTGGTTTAATAACGTATGTCTTACTTATGTGGTTGATATATACACATTATTTTTGCTTTTAATATATCCATAAAAGTAAATCTTCATGGTTTTAAGGGTAAGAAATATGTCAACTAATGAGATTGATACCTAATTCTTAGTACTCAGGAAAGATTTAGGAGAGGAGGATGTTTCTGAGTAGAGAAGTCCTTATGGACTCAGAAAGGACATTGTGACTGAAGACTAGTTGGATAGAGAAGTTAGTTCCTGGGTATGTGCAATAGACGTGGCTTCTGTGTTCTTTGGAAATTCCCTACATCATTCTCATTTTCTGGGTAGTATTGTGGACTGAACCTTGATCTTATAGTGAAGAGGCTTGACTTATATTCCTACTCCCCACCAGAGATACATTTAAAATTCTGAACTAGACCAGTCGTGTTGGCCGTGAGCCTGTAATCCCAGCACTTTGGGAGGACAAGGCAGGTAGATTGCTTGAGCCCAGAATTTGGAGATCAGCCTGAGCAACATAGCAAAACCTCACCTCTACTAAAAAAAAAAAAAAAAATTGGTTGGGCTTGGTGGCACACGTCTGCTGAGGCAGGAGGTTCACTTGATCCTGGGCTGTCAGGCTGTAGTTAGCTGAGGTTGTGCCACTGCACTTAAGCCTGGGTGGCAGAGTGAGGCCCTGTCTCAAAAATAGTAATATTAAATAAAATTATGGAATATATTTTTCTCCAAAGACATTTTTCTGTTTGCTTCTTAGTGCAGTTAAGGAATAGAGCTATAATTGAAAAACACATTTTTTTTAAAGAAACTGAATAAAAAATGGATTCGCATCATAACAATTACTTAAATGCATTTTTTAATCTCAAGAATGATGCTTTTATTCCAGGAAGTTATATTACAATCCAATTAATTCATCTTTGCAATGAGACCAATGAATGAAAAGGTCTGTAAAGTGCAAATCATTGTTATTAATTTATAAGATAAAGTGCTTGTTGTTTCAGGAACCAGTCCCAGAGCTCACTGTTTCACATAATCTTATATTGTAGGTAATTATACACAGACATTAACGTGATAAAGATAATTACAAGAATCTATCATTGCTGGGGTTTTGGTTTATTTGATTGTGAACTTTTGGGAACTTCGGATTAGATGATTAACTTACACTGGGTATTTATTTGTTGGCAAGTGCCTGAAATAGTTACTGAAATTAACACAGAGCACGTTTTTACCTTTTCACAATGAATTTGTTTGATTAACAGCATGGTATTTATTCAGTTGGAGATCTTAAATACCAGATGCAAATTTCAAATAATCACTTGAACAATCGAGTTCAAATATTTAACAGATCAGTGCAGAAAAGATTAAGTGGGAAATTTACTTTAAAGGACAAGTGTGTGTGTTAGAGACAGAGATAGAATGAAACACCAGTAAATTTTAACTGTTTCAGACATGATGGTGTGGCAGACACATGGACCATGCAGTGATGATGTTTTTGATTTTTAGAAATTTTCTGTTTTTTACAAGTTGCATGTAACTTTCTCTGATGTTAGGGAATGGCTTCCGTTATAGCCTTGAGATCTTGTTAAAAATGCAGATTCCTACTATGCAGCCATAAAAAAGAATGAAATCATATCCTTTGCAGCAACATGGATACAGCTGGAGGCCATCATCCTAAGTGAATTAAAACAGGAACAGAAAACCAAACACTGCATGTTCTCTTGTAAGTGGGAGCTAAACATTGAGTACATGTGGACATAAAGATGGCAACAATAGACACTACTGGGTACTGTACTTACTACCTGGGTGACTAGATAACTGGTACCCCAAACCTCAGCATCACACAATATACTCAGGTCATAAACTGACACATGTAACCCCTGAATTTAAAATAAAAGTTGAAAAGAAACAGTCACTAGAATGAATCGGCAACCATCAGAATGGGAAAAAAATCTTTGCAGTTTACACATCTGACAAAGGGCTGATATCCAGAATTTACAAAGAACTCAAACAGATTTACAGGAAAAAAAAAAAACAAGCCCATTCAAAAATGGGCAAAGGATATGAACAGACACTTTACAAAAGAAGACATACATGAGGCCAACAAACACATGAAAAAATGCTCATCATCACTGGTCATTAGAGAGATGCAAATCAAAACCACATTGAGATACCATCTCATGCCAGTTAGAATGGCAATCATTAAAAAATCTGGAGACAGCAGATGCTGGAGAGGATGTGGAGAAATAGGAACACTCTTACACTGTTGGTGGGAGTGTAAATTAGTTCAACCATTGTGGAAGACAGTGTGGCAATTCCTCAAGGACCTAGAAATAGAAATTCTATTTGACCCAGCAATCCCATTACTGGGTATATATCCAAAGGACTATAAATCGTTCTACTATAAGGACACATGTACACGAATGTTCATTGCAGCACTGTTTACAATAGCAAAGAACTGGAACCAACCCAAATGCCCATCGATGATAGACTGGACAGGGAAAATGTGGCACATATACACCATGGAATATTATGCAGCAATCAAAAATGATGAGTTTTTGTCCTTTGTAAGGACATGGATGAATCTGGAGAACATCATTCTCAGCAAATTGACACAAGAACAGAAAAAGAAATACCGCATATACTCACTCATAGGTGGGTGAGAAAAATGAGAACACATGGACACAGAGAGGCAGTCTACTATACACTGGGGTCTATTGGGGGGAATGGGGGAGGGACAGCAGCGGGGGACTGGGGAGGGATAGCCTGGGGATGAATGCCAAGTGTGGGTGAAGGGGAGGAAGGCAGCAAAGCACACTGCCATGTGTGTACCTATGCAACTATCTTGCATGTTCTGCACATGTACCCCAAAACCTATAATGCAATAAAAATTAAAAAAAATAATAAAAATAAAAAAATAAAAGTTGAAAAAATAAAATAAAACAAAATAGCCAAAAAAATAAAAAATAAATAAATAACAGATTCCCAGGCCCCTCGGGATTCTGAATTGTAGATCTGGTCTGGTGCATGCACACCTTTACTTTTAATAAGCTCCCCAGGCGATTCTGGTGCACAGCTTGCTTTAAGAAGCATTCAGTTAGGACATTACTGTGGAATTCTGCTCCTAGTTTAAAACATATTATCTTATTAATTTGTTCTTATCATACACAAGAAAGCATAAGGAAAGAAACATTGTTTTCTCTCTTTTCCCGTACCCATCAAGCCTGGTTCCAAACTTTGCATGTCTTTTCTCTTTATTGTCAGAGACACTATCACCTTCGAGCTATGTCTTCCCTGTTTTTTTACCTGCGAAAATAATCATTTACCCATATCTGGCCTAATCCCTGGGATTTAGATTCAACTCATCTGTGAGGCTAACTCTGATGATAACTGGGCCTTTTCTTGCTCCCTGGATTCTGTTGCCTCATTGTACTTCAGTTTATATTACTGGATTTCTGGATTGTTCCTAAATCTTTGTCCTGAAAAATCCATCCAGTAGCTTAGTCCCTCTAGGATTAGAGCCCTGTCTTGGTTTCCCTCTAGGCTCTTCCCAAGAATGTAAATTTACTTCAGAACCTGGTCCAGAGGCCTGAACAGTGACAAGTTATTAGATTTTCCCATGTAGTCTGGTTTGTTTGACTTCCTGAAACCCGTGTCTACTCTGATACCATCTTCCGCACACTCCACTGGCCTAACACTCTGTGTTGGACTTTCCTAATGACTCCCGACCAGGGACAATCCCACCTCAGAGAATAGATCTTGTTCCATGTTCTCATTCTATGTTCTGGTTAGCTTCATTCTATGTTCTGATTACTTGGGTCCAGACATGTGATATCCTGAGACCTGACCTCACAGTGGAGCATCTGTGAACTTCTCTAGATTGTGTAAGCAGATAAATGGAAAAAAATAAAAGCATACTTTTTCTATTTAGATTCTCTTTTCCTTTGTCTTTCTCACTGTGTGTATCATGAGACATAAATGTATGATACTATGGAGTGGGATGTGAGTGAACACAAGATAATATATTTGAAGGCTCAAAAGAGGATGATAGGTCAGCCTGGTACAAGATAACATGATAAATGATGAGTGTCCTGATTATATGTTCACTTGGTATAATTTAGACTTTTGTCTATTCTGAGACAATGGCACTAAGGCCACTTGATCTACCATGCTGGTATCAACTGTATTCTGAAAAGGTAGCACATCTTGTGACCCCCTAGGGAGTTGAGGCTGGTATTCGATAATCCAAGAAATGTGGTTTTGAAACAAATTCTCAAGAGAACTTAGAGGTTTAATTATAGAATAAGTTTTATTGGGCCTTTACTATACGCTAGACACTGGACACCATTGGTAAAATTTCAGGATTATCTGAGAGGCTTAAGGCTTTCTTATGCCATGTGTCTTAACAAGCATGCAGTTTTACCATCTAGATCACAAGCTTTGCTGATGCTTCACTGGACATATTACTCTGGGAACTATCCAGGATCAACAAACCACTCTGGAGTACGATGAAACCTTTGGGTTCCAATACAGATTGACATTCCCCAAACCAACACCAGTGTCTGGGAGGCACCAGTGTCTAAGAAGGAGGTTGAAAGAAGATTCCAAGACTTACCCGTGGCTGTCTTCCTGCATGGGCCAGTTCTCTGGGCTAGATTGCAGCAGAACTTACTTTTCAGTCAAGGTTGATGGCAGAATGCTAGCTATTGATGCCTTATTTTGTTTATTAGATGGGAATTCATACAAGTGAGTATGAATTTAGGGTGCACTGAAGCTGAACAGACTTATGCGTTAACATTCTAGTCAGCATCCCATCAGGGTCAGATGGATAATGGAAGGGTGAGTCCCATCTGTCCTCTTTATTATGCATCTGGAAACTGCCAGCTGGGCTGACCCTCCTCCGTGATCAACCCTGCATCAGTTTTCAGACCATGTCAAGGCTCCAGAGCTCTATTTAAGCAGAGTATTGCTCTAAGTCTCCATTTGTCTGACTCAGTCACCGAACACAGAAAAAAGTAACTGAAATAAAAACCTCATACAAGATTCTATAAGAATATTCACAAAGTCAATTCTAATAAGCATGAATAGTTCTGTAAACTTCAGATCAAATACATCCCCCCACTCCCTTTTTGGCTCAGGAGTAATTATTGTGGCAAGAGGACTGGAAACTGCTTAGATGACTCAGAGATCTGTTAAAGGCATCAAGGGTCCCAGAACTCCGATTTTCCATATTAATGAATGCCTATAGATAGTCGTAGAATCCTTGAAAACATACCTCTATTTCCATCTGTTTCATCAACTGTGCTTTTGGGTTTGTAGGACTTGGTGGTAAAGTGAGAATGGGAAGACAACACCTCTTGGATCACCCCAAGTGAAGGTCAACAGTTAGTCTCATTTCTTCTCAAAGAGTGAATTTAAGAAATACAGGCATTTAGAAGTGTGTTACTACTTGAGGAAATGTGAGGAGAGGCTGTTGGTTCACAGGCCCACTTTTCTTGGTGAGAATTCTGTTAATAACTAGAACTAAAACATATTTCAAACACTGCTACTTGAACATGTATACTTCCGTGGCATTTTTCATAATTGAAAAGAGAAGTGTGAGGCATTGCATTCACAGCATTCAGTACCGTAAATGCTTACTCCTGAACTGTGATTGTACATTGTTTCATGGCTCATGCTGACACATGCTTAATTTCTATCACAGCCAGAATGTTGTGCTCTAGGCTGATTACATTTTTGCCAAACTCTCTATGGAGGTTCTAGGAATGGCCAACATATAATAATGAAGTGTGTGTGTGTGTGTGTTTGTGTGCGTGCGCGTGTGCATACATGTTAACCATGTTTAGAATTCCATTAGATATTTAAGATGACATGCAATGCAACATTTCCCTAATGTTTAAAACCATATTTGCCAGTTTAGACTCAAGTTTGCTAAAATAAGACATTCACCAAGCAAACAGGCTTTTCTCTTTTGACTGAAAACAAACATGTCCAAAGAGTCCTGATTTTGTTGCTAGTGACATAAAAGAGAAAGAACCACAAAAATTGGGATGGAAGAGGGTGAAGATCCAAATCCAGACAGAGATTGGAGGTGTTTCTCTGGATGGCAACATTTAAAAAATAAAACCCCAAAGAAAGAGCAGGCAACATGCAGGTAATTCGAATGTAGATAAATGATAGATACAAAAACGGAAAGTGGGGTGTGTTGGAGAGAACCACAAGGTGTTTGTAGTTCCTACTCTTTTCCCTTTCATTAAGGCTATTAACAGTAAGTAGCACATTTCAAAATAGCAGGGAACTATGATGTGCCCTAGGCAGAGAAATGTCCTAAAAAATCTGAAATCTTTTACTGTGTCTTCTCCATTGTCTTTAACAAAAAGTCCAAACTCTTTCAAGTGGCTATAAAGTCTGATATAATCCAACCCCCACCTACCTGTTCAGCCACATTTGTGTTTTTTTTTATTATTATTATTTCATTCTGCTCCTGTCAAACTGACATTCTTTCAGTTCCTTCATCTGCCATATCCTCTATGGAATCTGAATCTTCACATAACCTGATATTCCTTACTTGATTATTCTTCCTTTCTCCCCACCCAACACTTTCACATGGCTAAAGGCTTCTTGTCTTTCAGGTCTCAACTTGGTTGTCACTTCCTCAAGGAAGCCTTCCCTGATTTCTCCTCTGCCTGGTGAATCTCGGTCTTCCACTCCATATTCCTATGGCATGCTCAACTTCTTTTTCATAGCCCTCATCATTGTCGAATTCACCTGTTTAAAGCTTGCCTTTCCCATCACACTGTGAGCTCCATGTGTTTACGCTATATGCAAGAATTAGCCTGATACCTTACGCTGGGTTTGTGACTAAATTTTCTGATGGTATTAGAAGTAAGATTATTGAGGCTCCCAGGTAAGTGAACACTTGTCTGAAAAATGCGATAAATAATAAACACTCATGGGTTGTTGTGAAATAAGGCGTGTAAAACATCTACTGAAGTTTCTGGTACATAGGATTCATCACTTTGTACCCTATAGGTAGCTTTGTGTGCTTTATTTAGGATTAGAAAGTATAGAAATTGATAAATAATTATATATCTCTTCTTGAATATATCAGTCTTTAAACTCAGCGGATTCAGAATCAAACTTCGGTTCTTTTCGTCCAAATCTTTATTGATCCATTATTCCCAGCCTCAGTGGACAGAAGCACCATGCCAACCTGGATAGCCATGGTCAGCACCTGTAACCTCTATCTTCCTCCCTAACAGCCAATTCTGAGCAAGTCCTGACCACTTTATACTCATTCATCCCATTCAATCCTCTCCATATTCAGTTCTTCTACCCTACCCATAATACCATCATCTAATTCATAGACAATAGGTTGTCTTCATAAATGATCCTCTTTTTACTTGCATGTTTGCCTCCAATCCAATCTTCTCAATTTAGCTGGAGTGACTTCTAAAAAATTTATATCCAACCAGGTCACACACATCCAACTTTATATTATTATCCATAACCACCACCACCACCACCACAAGTAACATGTTAAATGGCATCTTATAGTACTCATTATATGCCAGGTGCTATTTTAAGTGCTTTATGTATACTAATTCATTAAATCTCCACAAGAAGTCAGGCTGTTGTATGCATTTAGTTTATCATGGAGAAACAAACACAGAGAGGTTGAGTGATTAACAGCAACCCGTGCACACTACTCTTCAGTAGTTTTCTAATTTGGAGAGGCCATATGGAGTCCTAATGAAGAGAGTTGACTGTGGAAAGAGATTTCCTGGCTTTAAAACCTGGCTCTACTGTTTCCTAGTTAAAGCCTTATGTCTCTAAACTCTGTTTTCTTATCTGCTAACTGTGAAAAATAATAGTGCCTCCTTTATAAGGTGTTGTATCAAGTGAGTAATACAAGTAAAATGTTTAGAATGGTACCTAGTGCAGAAAAATATTTTAGTAAAAGTTATTGATATTGCCATATATGTATAAAAATATACATTCTCAGCAAACTAACACAAGAACAGAACATCAAACACTGCATGTTCTCACTCATAGGCGGGTGTTGAACAATGAGAACACATTGATACATGGAGGGGAGCATCACACACTGGGTCTGTTTGGGAGGGACTAGGGGAGGAACAGCAGGAGGTAGGGAGGTTGGGGAGGGATAACATGGGGAGAAATGCCAGATATAGGTGACTTGGGGATGGAGGCAGCAAACCACGTTGCCATGTACAACGTGGTTTATATGCAAGAATCCTGAATGATCTGCATATGTACCCCAGAACCTAAAATACAATTGGAAAAAGTATATATATATATGTCTGTCTGTCTGTATGTATATAGGCCCTATCTATCCTTCCAACCTCATCCTTTACAGTTCTATCCCCTTTTCATTCTGGTCTTCTTCTTGTCTCTCGAAGAATCATCGCTCTTACTATAAGAAACAATGTCCCTTAAACTTTTCCAACAATCTCACTCTTCCCTATTTTACTTTTACACATTGTTCAGTTCTCAGCTCAGATGTCACTTATATGTGAAAATCAACCATTACTCACCTGCAGGCTAGTATAGCTCTCACTATTATATATGTTCAGTTTCTCCTTGTAAATTTCCTGTGAAGCATTTATCACAATGGCAATTTTATATTTATTTGTCTAATTTTTTGGTTTTCTGTTTTTTCTCATTAGATTACAAGATCCATGAAAAAAGAAACCAAGTCTTTTTGTGTTCATTATTGTACAGTGAGCCTGACATATATTTGTGTTGATGAGTGAATACACATATTTCTCCATTATCTGGTAGTTATAGTATAAAGGGCATGTTTTTGTTTTAGAAACACAAATTTGACTCAAATTTCTGCAGTGTGGTTGCTGTAGAAGATGGTAAATCAACAGATACAGATATATACCTATATATATATAACAGATATATATATGCATATGTTGATATGATATGTATATAGGCATCTCTCAGTATACTCAGGGGATTGGTTCCAGGACCCCCACATTTACACATACTCAGGTTTTGCAAGTAGGCCCTCAGAAAGTTGGTCCTCCCTCCATATAGGTGGATTTCACAACCTGTGAATGCTATATTTTTAATCTACATTTGATTAAAAAAATCTGCGTATAAGTGGATCCATGTCATTCAAACTGTATAGTTCAAGGGTCAACTGTATATATTGAACCTCTACATAACTGAGACCGGAGACACTATTACTTTGACAGATACAGTTTGAGTTGAAAATCAAAAGCCTACTTTTAAAGTGAACTTAAGTTTGGGGGTGAAGGTACATAGGAATAGCCTGTCTGTCATCAAAGTCTAGGAAAGATACTTCTTTACTTTTTTTTTCTTTCTTTCTTTCTTTTTTTCAGACGGGGCCTGTCTCTTTCACCAGGCTGGAGTCCAGTGGCACTATCTCAGCTCACTGCAATCTCCGCCTCCCAGGTTCAAGCAATTTCCCTGCCTCAGGCTCCCGAGTAGCCACAACTGCAGCCGCCCACCACCAAGCCTGGGTAATTCTTTGTGTTTTAGTAGAGACAGGGTTTCACCATGTTGGCCAGGATGGTCTTGATCTCCTGACCTCGTGATCTGCCCATCTCGGCCTCCCAAAGTGTAGTTAATTCAGTCATAAGCTACCACACCATTTCTTGATCTTGGGCGCTGTCTCCCCCAAAGTCACCCTTGGGAAATTCTTTAGTTAAATTATGAAGCAGAAATCTATCTGTCCCAGTTGAAGTTACCAATGAGGTAATATATAAGAAGAGAAAAAATGTTAATGCAAGCAGAAAAAAAGGGCTTTGCATTTATAAATCACAAAGGGAATGTAAATCATGATGAATCTTCTTCCTTATTTGGGAGAAACTGGCCTGTTAGGCATTCTCTACTTCAGTTCCATGTGGCAGAAGTGATAGCAGGTTTTTAAGCAGCCAACCTGTTGGTTATCCAGGTGTGAGCAAAAGAAACTGTGCACCTGAGCACAGATGAGTTTAAGAAAACAAACCAGTGAAAATCTGAGCTAAAAATGGCCATACCCAGTTGGCATAAGCAAATACACCACAGGAAATGCCATAGAAAGCTAAGTTCTGCTGTTCCTCTTCAGTCTAGGACTCATGTCTTTGCTGCTTTGAAGGAGTATATTGGTTATTCTTGAGGATGTGTACTATTCCATAAGGAAAGATATTTTCATTAAGCTTTTCTATTATTTCCTCTAAATAATAAAACACTTTGTCCTACACAGTTGTAGATGAAGGATAGCATGAGGAATGTTTTCATTTAAAAGATGTCTTTGAATATGGATATATTTGAATATAAGCCTTTGCATTTCCTAGGGCAGCTCATGCCCTTTTCATTGACCCCCATTACTGATTGTGTGCATTATACTATGAGAGAATAGTTATCTACCAGCGTGCCTTATCCGATGCCACTTGAGACTGAGAAGTCTGACTTCTTTTATGTGCATTAAATGTGTCCCTCAGAAGGAGTAGTAGAAGATTTGATACAACATTTACTAATTTATAAAACTTGGCATCAAAACCACTGGAGATAAATGACAGAAAGGAATAAAAGACCATGAAAAGTTAGTCATCACTTAAGAATTTTGATTTATTAATCAGTTCTCTAATGTGAGGAAACCCGATGTGTTTGAGCAAACCAGAGTCATCTGTGATTCAGAAACTATATGAATCCCTCTAAAACTTACACCAGAAATTACAAATCAGATAAACTTATTTTGCCTTCTATGGGGCTTGAACAATTAGTTTGTAACTAGTTACCCACTGCTGGCCACATATCAACATGAATTTCTTTCTACAGTTGTATTGGCATCCAACGCTGTTTTGGTTGGGTTGCTTTCAATCCCATGTTCACAGCAGAATCACCTGTATGCGTATTGCCAACAGTGGAGACTTAAATTCTATTGCCCATATTCTCCATCACCTTCTTGGTAAGCTTCTCTGCCCCATTCCCCTGGAAACAAGTCTTGCAAGTCTTTCTCATGCAGTCACATGCTACCTACACACATGCTCTTAGGGTTCTTCTGTTAATTCATAACATGCCTGTCTTTTCTTTCAATCTTGGGTATAGCTTGCCTTTTATCTTTAAAAAATACCCATTCTTATACAACAAGTCGTAAAATTCAGTTAGTCCTATGTCCCTGTTACAACTTGAGTCCTGGGAAATCATTAGTGCTACTCCTTACCCCTAAACACCACCTAATTTTTATGTATGCCTTTTATAGCTTTTTTCTATTACTGTGGCTTTTCATTTCACCTATAGTAAGTCTAAATTCCTTACCATCAGTTGTAAGTTCCTGAAGAGCCTGGTCTCTATCTACCTCTCCTGATGCATTTCCTGTCTCCCTCCTCCTTCCTTTCCCTCTGTGCTTCAGTGTGCTGGCCTTTTGTTTTAAAAATATAGCAGTCTTTTGTTTTTCCTGCTTCCACACCTTTGCACTTGCCAGTCCCTCTGGAACACCGTTATGCACAGCCTTCACATGTGAGGCACCTGAATAAAATTTAATATTCTCAGGAATGCTTTTTCTGTCTATCCTACCTAAAGTAGGCTTACTCTTTAGAGCACTTAACATGATAACACATAATTAATTTATTTGTTTATTCATTTTTGGGGGTCTGAATCCCCTAATATAATGCAAGCTCCATAAAGCAGGGCCTATAAAAGCTTGACCATTTTTACTTCTCAGCATCTATAATGTCTTGTACTAACAGGTGAACCTGAGAACACTAGGAATAAGTTCTTAGCTAAGATAAAGTGTTCTTTATTACAAGAAAATTCATTTAGCCAAAATCAAATTTACAAAATGATAAATTGCCTAATGAAATCAACTTCTTCATCTAAGAGTACATAACATACATATATGGCATACAGACACAGCCTGGAAACTGCACCATTGCATATTAATTGTATTATACATCACAATTGGAGCATAGGAGGAGGGCAAGTCATCCTGGAAACTGGGAACAAAATGATACCAAAATTGGCCCTTTGCATGAGACACAAGTCCCTCCAGTGAGGTGTGAACTCGCAGCTTGAGAAGCACTAGAAGGTATGACATATAGTCTTAGTGTCTGTCTGTTGAATCCTGAGTCCTTGACATGAGGCTTGGCACATGGTAGCCTCTCAAATATCTGTTGAATGAACAAATGAATCCATGTAGCATGCCACAACCTGGTAATCTTTCTTTATACTGAAGCTATTTTTATTACTCAAGTTAGTCATTTTTTTCTTGCTAAAACAACATATTGCTGATTTTATATCAAAAGTCTGCAGGGAAACATGATTCACTTTATAGCCAATTTTGCTGAAATGTATTGGCCCTGCAAAGCAAGAGACATTTACACTTTGAAATATGCATTGTCATTTACTCTTCAAAAACATAGTTTTCCTTAGCTGTTTCTTGGTTTAATCAGTCCCCAAAGCTGAATAAATGAAAGAAATGGAATGTGTGTGAGCATTAAACTACATTCTGGCAAGGTGACTTATACTTAGTTCATGGTATGGTAATTATTAATGAACAACTGTTTTGTCTCGGTAATTGTTTTCCTCATGTTATTGTTGGTTTATGAAATACAGTAATTCCAGGAAAGAAAAATGTTCTCTGTGTTCCCGGCTCAAAGTCTAATCCCAAACACTAAGTAAATTAAAAAGTGCTATTAAGACATCATTTTCATCTGTTAAATTTCTACAATTAAAAACAAAAAATAATACAAAATAATAGTAAGGCTGCCGGAGGCATGGTGTTCTGAAAAACATTGCTTTGGGAGTTAAAGATTGGTGAAATGATTTTGAAAGCAATTTAGATATATTTACCTATAAAATGTCACCATGTTTGAACTTTGTAATGTGGCTTTTAGAAGTTAATAATACAGAGATAGATAGATTTTTACACAAAGATTTATATGTAAGAATATTCATCACAGCAACAGTAAGAATAGCAGAAACAATGTAATGTCCAAATATTAGGGATGTGGCCATATAAATAATGGCATGTGTCTGTTATATAGTCCTGAATTTCCATAAAAGTTGTTGTTTACAAGTACAAAGACTATTTAATGACATGCAGGGAATGCTCAGCTGACAAAATTAAGAGAAAAAGGCAGGAAAGGAAAGCATAAATGTAGAAATGGTAGATGAGCTCTCTGGTGGAATCTAGTCTGTAGATCAGTTTGCCTCATATGGTGTTAATTATTTAAATTCATTTCCAATATTTTGAAATTAGGATATTTTACTTTTAAACAACTGTATGCTCAGGGAAAATCCTAGATGTTGGCTAGCATTCATGTCACATCATCTGGGAGCAGCGATCACCTGGAGTTGGGAAGCCTGGGCCCCTAGACCTGGCAGGTACCCTCTGGCTGGCCACACTCCTCAGCACTCCTGACCATTACCACTGACCTGTTGCACTCGTGGATGTCACCTTCCCGGCATTTGAATTCTTGGCTGCTAAGCGGCATGATCCTGTGTGGCAAAGTCCACATCCATATGCATGAAATGTTACGAAAACTCCTCAGGGTGATAGGATAATGGGCGATTTTAATTTTCTTCTTAACAGTTTCTGCATTTTCCAAATTGTGTAACAAAAAGATATATTGCTTTTCTGATTGGAAAAGAGTAACTTTTTTTTTTTTTTAATCAAATCATTAAACATCATGGAGTACCATGCTAAAAGATTATAAATGGCAGATGTTAACAGCAATCCTGGGGAAAAATTACATTTCCGAATTCCCTCCACCAAAATAATGGAAGAGGTTATTGATGCCTTTTCATTCACAGTGTTTTTTTCCCCCATTATTTAATAAAAATACATTATTGAAATCTGAATGAGATGGAACAGTCTTACTCAATTGCTTTCTTTGCCTATAAAATATTGTCTTTATCTCAATTCTAAATGAATAACAGACTCAACCTTAAGTAAACCATTTTGCTCACTGTTCAAGTAGTAACTACTTCTGATAATATGAAGCAAATAAAATTATTCTCTTTCAGATTTTTGATTTTGTGGAGAATGAGTTAAACTTAAATTTTAATTAATACTAGTGCATTAGATAAACTAAGGAACATGCTTATCCCTGAATTGATGGCATAGACATATAATTAAAAAGATTTTGTTTTCTGTTTGTAAGTAAGGGATTTATAGGAATGCATTTTTTAAAATAAATTTTTATTTTATGTAAGGAATAGTCAACCATGCATAATATACTTATTTTCACTTTTACCAGAAGAAATGATTATAGAGTCAGAGATTTTTGTTTTGTTTTCCTTTCTAGTTTTAAAAGAAAAAGAGAGCAAAACAAAACAAAACAAAAAAACCTCAAAAAACAGGAAACAAAATAACAAAACTTGTGTGTCTGTAATTTTTCCACCTGGCCAGTTACAACAATGAGATGGTCTTCAACTCCATTCAGGTAACTGCAAGTGCCATTATTTTGTTTCTTGTTATGGCTGAGAAGTATTCCATGGTATATATGTACCACATTTTATTTATCCAGTCATTGGTTGATGGGTCTTTAGGCTGGTTCCATGTTTTTGCAATTGTGAATTGGGCTGCTATAAATGTGTGTGCAACAGTCTTTTTCATGTAATTACTTATTTTCCTCTGGGTAGGTGCCCAGTGGTGAGATTGCTGGATACAATGGTAGTTCTATTTTTAGTTCTTTAAGGAATCTCCGTTTCAAATAATAGTGATTGTCCTAATTTACATTCTCGCCAACACTGTAAAAGTATTCCATTTCGAATACCTGTTTTTAATTTTTTATTTTATTTTATTTGTTAAAATCATGGCCACTCTTGCAGGAGTAAGGTGGTATCTCATTGTGGTTTTGATTTGCATTTCTCTGATAGTTAGTGATTTTGAGTATTTTTTCATGTTTGTTGGCAATGTGTATATCTTCTTTTGAGAATTGTCTTCATGTTCTTTGCCCACTTTTTGATGGGATTATTATTTTTTCTTGCTGATTTGAGTTTCTTGTAGATACTGGATATTAGTCTTTTGTTGGATGCATAATTTCAAATATTTTTCTTCCACTCTGTGGGTTGTACATTTTACTCTGCTGTTTTGCTGTGCAGAAGCTGTTTAGTTTAAGTCCCATCTGTTTATCTTTGTCTTTATTGCATTTGCTTTTGGATTCTCTTTACCTAAGCCACTGTCTAGAAGAGTCTTTCCGATGTTATCTTCTAGAATTTTTATGATTTCAGGTCTTAGATTTAAGTCTTTGATCCATCTTTAGTTGATTTTTGTACAAGGTAAGAGATGAGAATCCAGCTTCATTCTTCTACCTGTGGCTTGCCAATTACTCCAGCACCATTTATTAAACAGTGTCCTTTCCCCACTTTATGTTTTTGTTTGCTTTGTGGAGGATCTATTGGCTGTATTTGCCTTTATTTCTGGGTTCTCAATTCTGAGTTTTCAAATATTTTGCTTTATTTCTTGGTTCCCTATTCTATTTCATTGGTCTATGTGCCTATTTTTATAGAAATACCATGCTGTTCTGTTAACTATAGCCTTATAGTATAAAGTCGGGTAATGTGATGCTTCCAGATTTATTTTTATCATATTGATTCTATCCAACCACAAACATAGAGGGTGTTTTCATTTGTTTGTGTCATCTGTGATTTCTTTCAGAAGTATTTTGCTGTTTTCCTTGTAGATATCTTTTACGTCCTTGGTTGAGTATATTCTTAAGTATTTTATTGTTTTGTTTCAGTTGTTGTTGAAGGGGTCAAGTTCTTAATTTGATTCTCAGCTTGGTAGTTGTTGGTATATATCAGTTCTACTGATTTGTGTGCATTAATTTTGTATCCAGAAACTTTACTGAATTTATTTATCAGAACTGTGGCCTTTTTGGATGAGTCTTTAAGGTTTTCTAGGTATACAATCATATCACAGGTGAACAGTGACAGTTTGAATTTGGATGCTTTTTAAAAAAATTTATCTTGTCTGATTGCTGTGGCTATGACTTCCAGCACTATGTTCATTAGAGGTGGTGAAAGTGGGCATCCTTGACTTGTTCCACTTCTCAGGGGGAACGCTTTCAACTTTTTCCCATTCAGTATAATATTGGCAGTGGGTCTGTCATAGATAGCTTTTATTACCTTGAGGTATGTCTCTTCTATGTGGATTTTGCTGAGAGTTTTAATTATAAAGAGATGCTGGATTCTATCAAATACTTTTTCTGTGTCTATTGAGATAATCTTTGATTTTTGTCTTTAATTCTGTTCATGTGATGTATCATATTTATTGACTTGTGCAAGTTAAACCATCCCTTCATCTCTGGTATGAAACCCACTGGTTCATGATGTATTATCTTTTTGATATACTGTTGGATTCAGTTAGCTAGTATTTTGTTGAGAATTTTTGCATCTATGTTCATCGGGAATATTGGTGTGTAGTTTTCTTTCTTTGTTATGTCCTTTCTTGGTTTTGGTGCTAGGGTGATGCCAACTTCATAGAATGATTTAGGGAGGATTCCCTTTTTCTTTATTTTTCTTTTATTTTTATTTTTATTTTTTGAGACAGAGTTTCACTCTTTTTTTTTTTTTTTTTTTTTTTTTTTTTTGAGGAAGGCAGGAAGGGAGGAAAGATAGTTTCCGTAAGGGTAGTACCAGTTCTTTGAATGCCTGATAGAATTCAGCTGTGAATCCATCTTATCCTGGACTTTTTTGATGTTGTTGGCAATTTTTAAATTACCATTTCAATCTTGCTACATATTATTGGTCTCCTCAGAGTTTCTATTTCTTTCCGATTTAGTCTAGGAGGGTTGTATATTTCAAAGAATTTATCCATCCTCCCTAGATTTTCTAGTTTGTGTCTATAAAGGTGTTCATAATAACCTTAAACGATCTTTTGTATTTCTGTGGTTTTGGTTGTAATAGGTCTCATTTTATTTCTAATTGATCTTATCTGCGTCTTCTCTTGGTTAATCTTGTTAATAGTCTATCAACTTTGTTTATTTTTTCGAAGAACTAGCTTTTTGTTTATCTTTCTGTTTGTTTCAATTTCATTTAGTTCTGTTCTGATCTCTGTTTTTTTTTTTTCTTCTTCTGGGTTTAGATTTGGTTTATTCTTGTTTTCTACTTCCTTGAGGTGTGAACTTAGATTGTCTATTTGTGGTCTTTCAGACTTTGTGATGGAGGCATTTAAAGCTATGAACTTTCCTTTTAGCATCACTTTAGCTGTGTCCCAGAGGTTTTGATAAGTTGTGTTTCTATTATCATTCAGTTCAAATAATTTTTATATTTTCCCCTTGATTTTTATTGTTGACTAAAGATTACTCAGGAGCAGATTATTTAATTCCCATGTATTTGTCTAGTTTTGAGGGTTCTTTTTGAAGTTAATTTCCAATTTTATTCCATGTGGTCTGAGATGGTACTTGATATAATTTTGATTTTCTTAAATTTATTGAGACTTGATTTGTGGCCTATCATATGGTCTATTTTGGAGAATGTTCCAAGATAGACCATATGAGAGGCCACAAATCATCAATGCTGATGAGTAGAATATATATTCTGCAGTTGTTGGGTAAAATGTTCTATAAGTATCTGTTAAGGTCATTTGTTCTAGGGCATAGTTTAAACCCATTGTTTCTTTGTTGACTTTCTGTCTTTATGACCTGTCTAATGCTGTCAGTGGAGTATTGAAGTCCCCCACTATTATTGTGTTGCTGTATATCCAATATCTTAGGTTTAGTAATAATTGCTTTATAAATTCAGGAGCTTCAGTGTTAGGTGCATGTATATTTAGGATTGTGATATTTTCCTTTTGGACTAGTCCTTTTATCATTATATAAGTCCCTTTTTTTCTTTTTTAGCTGTTGTGGGTTTAAAGTCTGTTTTGTCTGATATAAGAATAGCTACTTCTGCTCACTTTTTGGTGTTCATTTGCATGGAATATTTTTTTCCACTTCTTTTGCCTTGAGTTTATGTGAATCCTTATGTGTTAGGTGAGCCTCTTGAAGACAGCAGATACATGGTTGGTGGGTTTTTATCTATTCTGCCATTCTGTGTCTTTTAAGTGGAGCACTTAGGTCATTTACATTCAATGTTAGTTTTGCGATATGAGGTACTGTTTTATTCATTGTGCTAGTTGTTGCCTGAATACCAGGTTTTTTGGTCCTTACGTTATTGTTTTATAGGCCCTGTGAGATTTATACTTTAAGGACATCCTATTTTGGTGTGTTTTGAGAGTTTGTTTCATGATTTTGATCTCCTTTTAGCATTTCTTATAGTGCTGGCTTGGTTGCAGTGAATTCTATCTGTATGTGTTTGTCTGAAAAAGACTTCATCTCTCTTTTATTTATGAAGCTTAGTTTTGCTGGATACAAAATTCAAGGCTGGAAATTATTTTGCTTGAAGAAGCTAAAGATAGAACCCCAATCTCTTCTGGCTAGGAGGGTTTCTGCTGAGAAATCTGCTGTTAAGCTGATAGGTTTTCCTTTACAAGTTACCTGCTGCTTTTGCCTCACAGCTCTTAAGATTCTTTATCTTGACATTAAATAACCTTGTGACTATATGCCTGGGTGATGATCTTTTTGCAATGAATTTCCTGGGCTTTTTGTATTTAGATGTCTAGACCTCTAGCAAGACCAGGGAAGTTTTCCTTGATTATTCTCTCAAATATGTTTTCAAATTCTTAGATTTGTCTTTTTCCTCAGGCATATCAATTATTCTTGCATTTGGCTATTTAACATAGCCTCAAATTTCTTGGAGGCTTTGTTCATTTTTAAAAATTGTTTTATCTTTGTCTGATTAGGTTAATATGAAAGGCTTGTCTTACGTCTGAAAGGCTTTGAAAGCCTTGTCTTTAGCTCTGAGGTTCTTTCTTCTACTTGTTCAATCCTATTGTTGAATTTTCCAGTGCATTTTTCTTTCTTTAAGTGTGTCTTATATTTATAGAAGTTGTGATTTTTTTATGATGTCTATTTCTCTGAAGCATTATTCATTCATATCATATATATTTTCCTAATTTATTTAAATTGTTTTTGCCTTTCTCTGGTATATCCTTGAGTAGCTTAATAATCAACCTTCTGAATTCTTCATCGGACAACTCAGAGATTTCTTCTTGGTTTGGATCCATTGCTAGGGAGCTAGTGTGGTCTTTTCAGGGTGTTACAGAACTTTGTTTTGTCATCATTAGAATTACTTTTCTGATTCCTTCTCATTTGGGTAGATTATTACAGTGAAAAAATCTGGGACTCAAGGACTGCTGTTCAGATTACTTTTTTCCCATGGGGTGGTCCCTTGATGTGATGCACTCCTCCTTTACCTACTCTGGTGGAGATGGCAGGGGAGTAAGGTAGACTGTGGAAGTCCTTGGTTGTAGATATGTTTAGTGTGCTGGCTTTCTCAAATGTTCATTATGCTAGCAGTGAGATTGTCGTGTGGACAGACTTGGGACCACTGGTTAGCCAGGATGTGGAATTAGCTTTTATTTCCTCCTTCCTTAGAGCAGGGTTATTCTGTCATGAGTTGCTGTGATGTCCTGAGTTGACTGGCCTCCAGCCAGGAGGGGGTGTTTTCAAGACAGCAGCAGAGTTTTTCTCCTGTCTTGTAGAATTTGCAGTGCCACTTCTTTCAAAGATCTATTAATTCTTTTGAATGTTCTGGTGTTCTTCTGTGGTGGTTCCTGGAGCAAAAGTCCACAGAGTGTCTCCCCATGCTGTCTGTCTATCCAAATGGGAGCTGAAAGTCAGTCCTATCTGCCATCTTCCCTAGTATTCCCTCACCATTGGATTTTTTTTTTTTCAGATGGTGTCTCAATCTCTTGCTCATGCTTGAGTGCAGTGGTGTGATCTTGGCTCATTGCAACCTCTGCCTACTGGGTTCAAGCAATTCTCCTGCTGCAGCCTTCCAAGTAGCTTGAATTACAGACATGCACTACCATGCCAGGCTAATGTTTGTATTTTTAGTAGAGATGGGGCTTCACCATTTTGGCTTGACTGGTCCAGTGATTCACCCATCTTGGCCTCCCAAAGTGCTAGGATTACAGGTGTAAGCCACTGCACCTGGCTACCATTGGATTTTTATCATACTTTTAAGATGCCTTTTAAGGTTTCTATAAGATTTACAATATGCATCTCTACATTATTATACTACCTCAAAATAATATTCTATATATTGTACTTTTTGGTAATATAAGAACTATGTAAAGATCTTTCAATGATGTATTTCCATTTCTCCTTTTCTATCATTTGTGCTATTGGTGTTGTACATTTTATTTCTAGCAGTAATACAAATGCCACACTCATTAGTAGTTTTGACTTAATTAATTTAAAAATTCATTTAATGAAATATAAAAATGAGGAAAAAGTGCAAGCGCCATTTCTTTGGAATTCTTCAGTCATTTATGTAGATGTAGGTTTCCATCTGTTATCATTTTCACTTGACTTTACACACTTTCTTTACTATGGTAGTACAGGTAAGAATATGAGATATTATTTCAACTTTTATTTCTGAAAACTTAATTTATTTTGCCTTTATTTTTGAAGGACATTATTGATAGATCTAAAATTCTAAGATGACAGAATTTTTTTTCTTTTCATGATTTTACAGTGTTTTTCTATTATCTTTTGACTCGTGTACTTTTTGATAAGAAGCCTGTCATTTTCTTATCTTTATTATTCTTCAGGCACTGTCCCTTTTTGTTCCTCTGGCTGATTTCAAATTTTTTTATTAATCACTTTTTGTTAGGAAAATTGATTATGCAGTGTTCTGGTATAGTTTTACTTGCATGTATCATGCTTGAAATTTGTTGACCTTATTGAGTTTGTAACATTCTCAAGGAGACCCTCACACAGATTTCTCTAGCCCTTTTCTCCATAACTTTGACAACATGTCTACCCACATTGGTTTCTCTGAACTTTCATCTTTTTTTTTTTTTTTTTTGAGACAGAATGTTGCTCTGTCACCCAGACTGGAGTGCAATGGCACAATCTTGGCTCATTGCAAACTCCACCTCCCAGGTTCAAGTGACTCTCCTGCCTCAGCCTCTCCAGTAGCTGAGATTATAGGCATGCACTACCACATGGCTAATTTTGTATTTTTAGTAGAGTCAGGGTTTCTCCATGTTGATCAGGCTGATCTCGAACTCTCGACCTCAGATAATCTGTTCACCTTGACCTCCCAAAGTGCTGGGATTACAGGCATGAGCCATCATGCCTGGCTCCTCTGTCCTCTTTACTTAACAAAACCTGTGAGCTTTGCCTTTAATTCCTCTTTTTATACCAAGGTATGACAAGGGTCTTCAAAGAAGATGCCAAAACGATTAATGGCTCATCTCACGTTTACCTCTCTCAGGGATCTGAGTCCTGTATTGGTTGTTGTCCAGTATCTAAAAATAATTGTTTTATATATATTTTCTATTTTTCTAGTTATTTATGAAAGGAGGACAAGCATAGTCCCAGTTGCTCTATTATTACCTAGAGATAAAATCATAATAAATTTCAGAAGACTAAAATCTTGCAGAGTATGTTTTCATGATATCTCAAAAGCAATCAGGACATAGCATACTTAGACTTTGGTTTCTAAATATACTTCTCCATTAAAATGAAATAAGGATCCTGGAAAAAAGGCTGATTCTAGAGCTGGGGCAGAATAAGTACAAGATAAGCCTCAATATATTGTCTGCTAGCAAGTAAGGACATGGTAAAATTATGATGGACATATACCAAGAAAACACAGAAGCCAACTGAAGGAAGTCCCATTGATTAACTTTGCTTTAATTTGAACATCAAAATAAATAATGGTAGTAATGGAATAGAGCCTACTGAATAAATTAATGCATGTGTGTGTGTGTATTTATATACACACAGACACCTACATACATAAAGGGAAAGAATGAGAGGTTCTCACAGTTAAATGCCAACCAATTAACATAGATGGACAGATGAAGTTAGATGATTATTAATGTACATTAAAACTAGTGGCAGAAATTAGTCAGGGAGCAAGATGTTTACTTAATCCCAAAGTATTTCCCCATAGCACATTCAACAAATCCTACCATAAGGAAATGTTCAAAGTTTATGCCAATGTTAGAAAACCAATATCACATAGCTTTTGATGTGATGCATCAAGAATGACACAACATCACTTTGATGGCATTCCTCATGAAAATAGATAACTTACATCTAATTGTGAGAAAATATCAGACAAACTCAAATTGAGAGTTTGCAAAACAACTTTCGTATTCTCTTCAAAAATACCAAGGCCAAGGAACATCAAAAAAGGTTAAGAAACTCTTCTAGATTAAAAAGACATGACAACTAAATGCAATGTATGATCCCAAATTTGATCCTGGGCCAGCAGAGAAACAGCTTTAAAGGTCACTGTTGGAACAACTTAAAACTATTAGAGTATGGCCTATGAACTAGAAAATGGTATTTCATTACTAGACAATTTCCTGATTTTATAACTGTACTCTGGTTATATAAAAGGATGTCATCATTCTTAGTAAATATAATATAAAGTAAAGATGTAAAGAAAGATCATGTTTCTGACTTAAATGGTTTGGGAAAAATAATAATTTGCAAATAAATATATGCATATATATATATATCTTCCATAGTTTAAATGTGTAGCTTCCACAATTTATGCATTGGAAACTTAATCTCCAATGCAACAGTGTTGGGAGGTAGAGCCTTTTGGGAGGTGTTTAGGTCAGAAGAGACTAAGGGTGATGAAAATTCTATCTTGACAAGTATTTCCACAATTGCACATCAGAGAGAAAGGAACATAGGAAATCATAAACCGGCACTTCAGTCTCCTTGCCAGAAATAACTTTAGTCACTTTTGCTCATTTTTCCTTGGTTAAAGCAAGTCACATGAACACATATATTTTCCCAGGAGGTGGTAAGTGCAATCTGCCTGGAAGGAAACCGTGAACAGCTCGAAGGATGCCCACACACAGAATTTATTACATCACATAAAAGTTATCATGCTTATCAGTTTTCTCCAGGGAATTATGATTGCAGTTTCTATGTTCCATTCATTCTTCCATTCAACTCCTCAAGCCCAATATTTAGTACAAAGAATGCTTGCTCTCCAAATGAATGAACATCCAGAGACTTTTCTGAGATCATAGAGCCTAAGGGATTTGTATTTATGTTTCTGAATTTTTAATCTTCTGCATGTTTCATGGCATCATGCAATAAGAATCTATAGAATTCTTGACATGGTCCCATTCTTATTAAGTTGTTATCTGCTAATAGAAACTATTCCAACTTTACTATATAAGATATTATTTTATAGGCCTCAATCTATATTCAAGTAACCCATTTCAAAATTGGCTTGCAGCCAAAGAATGCCAAGAAAATGCATTGATTAAAATTCCACAAATAAAAACACCCTTCATTTTTTTTCAACCTGCCATGTTGTTTCACTTCTGCATTTGAGAATCTCCTATCATTTCCCTTTGATGGCTGTTCTCATTACAAACTGGACCACTGAGTCTTTTAGAATTGCATGTCTTTAATAACAAAAGCTAAAAAAAAAAAATTTAAATGACTTAAAAACGTATAGAAGATATCAAAGTTTAAACAAGACTTCAAAGCAAATTTCACCAGGATGGCATATATTCTTGGATAACCCATGAAGTTAAAACATCTGATTGTGGTGAAATCTTTTAGATGCTTATTTATCTTTATTAATGTTATTATGGCTCATTTCTCAAGTCCCAATGGAGCAATAAACTATTAATGATCATATTCCTCTCTCTTTGGGAATGAGAAGAGTGGAATTGACTGCTGCAACAGTGGAGAGACATAAGATCCTCTGAGAGAGGGTTTGTCTGTTAGGTATATTGAATCATTATCATTTCAATGAAAGGCAACACACAAAATAGCCAATCTTGTGCAGATCAGCATGGTTTCCAGTGAAATTTCCAGTGCAAATCAGAATTTATTTTTTCTTGAGATGGAGTTTTGCTCTTGTTTCCCAGGCTGGAGTGCAATGGCATGATCTTGGCTCACCGCAACCTCCGCCTCCTGGGTTTAGGCAATTCTCCTGCCTCAGCCTCCTGAGTAGCTGGGATTACAGGCACTCACCACCATGCCCAGCTAATTTTTTGTATTTTTAGTAGAGATGGGGTTTCACCATGTTGACCAGGATGGTCTCGATTTCTTGACCTCGTGATCCACCCGCCTTGGCCTCCCAAAGCGCTGGGATTACAGGCGTGAGCCACCGCATCCGGCCGCAAATCAGAATTTCAATGTGAAGCAGAGAATGAATAGAGATGATAAATTCAGGAGGCGATGTTCAGGAATAATTCAAATGAAAAGCGTCTGTTGTTGCTTGGATCCCAGGAAGCTAAGTTTGTTTCTTATCCTGCTGTATGTCTGCCATACTGAGGAGCCACGTCAGTGCCTGGATAAGTGTTGTGGCTCGTTTTGCTACCAATTACTGAAGTATGACAAACCTGGAATTGCCTTCCTTACTCAGACTTCCAAACGCAAAATAGAACCACTTTCTGTGTCTTAGATTTGGGATGAAGTTTTGATATTTCCCGGCAAGGGTGAGCAATCTTTAAGCAACAGATCATTTTATGAAGCTTCTAAGATGAGCAAGCCTGTTTTGATAACATAAAATTGGCAGGAACTTGCGCTTGAAATTTGAATGGAGACCAAAGTGAAATCTGTACAAGTTTGAAGAGGCACAGATGATTTTATGCAAATTGTTTGTTTATGGAATGCTTCTCCTGGGCACATCTGCTGGATCAGATGGGCTGAAAGTGGAAGAAGAGATAGATGCTCTTAAGTTAAAGGGACTATTGATTTGCTTTTTCTGGTTTGCTTGTTTTTTCCAGTAGTCAGAAATAAATAAAAAAAATAGTAATATCTAACATTCATGGAACAATTCATTGCAGGACTTTTCCTTAGTTCAGCTAAAGATAGGGTCCTTTTTCCACAGTTACAGAAGTTTAGGCTTGCAGATTGTTTGAAGGGGGAGAAGAGCAGGGTTTTACTGGGTGGAAAGGAAAAACAAGGGGGAACAGGGACTCTCCGCAAGGCCAGAATCCCTGATAGAGAGTTTCCCACCTTGCAGTTTGAATCCCAGTTTCCACACAAGAGGAGAAAGGGCCAGGCTCCTCCCAGCTAAAAATGGCACAGACTTCTGTGGCTCTACCCCAGTGCTCATTCACAGTGCACAGGCTGGTTGGAGTTTTGCCAGGGACCCTCTCCCATCTGGCTGTCTCTCTGTTATAGGACCTAGGCTAAGTGCCTTGAAAATACTTAATGGTACTACTATTATCCTCATATTCCTAATGAGGAAAGTGAAACTCAGGTTGGTAAAGGGCTTACTTATCATTGCCTCACAGCGGGAAGTGGCAGAGATAGGTATTGAACCCAGGCAGTCTGTCTCCAGAATAATTTCTAACTTATGCAGTGCTACATGGACCGTCTGAGATAATACAAATTAACTCTAGAGGACTGAGTTATTATTTAACACACAAATATAACAGTTTGTTTAAAAGAATGACAGAAAACTTCAAATTGTCATTCTTACTTTAAACTCAATAGAGCATTCTTTTGGGGACAGGATGGCTCCATTCACTCCCTGGAAATTGAACAGAATACCCTATTAAATAATAAATCTCTAGTCTTGTGACCATCAAATCAGAGTCCTTATTAACATAATCAGTGAGAAACGTAGAAATTCTTCTCTCTCTCAAACTAGTACGTCAAATTGAAATATCAGTAAAATGAAGGCTTGACATAGCTTGTGTGAAGGAGTCTGATTATGTGATGGGAATTGTGCTGAGATATTGCATAAGCCAAAATTTATAGAAGGCAGAACTCAAGTTATGGAAAATTGTATAAAAGTAACTTAAGTGTGATGGCAGAATATTGGTCATTATATGGAGTTTTGCTTCACGTGTGACATCCTGACAAACAGAAAATAAAGCCAAAATGAAATGTATTTTTGTTGATCCATGAAACATCACCTACTCCTCTGCATTTGTTACCCAGATTTTCTTGTGTTGTTCTTAAGCCATGTTGTGGTCTGGTGCTCCTTTTTGACTCAATCTATTTTCTCAGAAATTCTGCCGGAGATCTGATAGCATATCGTGCCTATTGTTCAAGAAAGTGGTACTTTTGTTGAGTGTTTGATCACACTTTTCTGTTGGAAACTGAGTTGTCAGTTGCTTATGCTATCAGGATAACATGTATGCCGAGGAAAATGAAAAAGACATATTCGCTAAGCCTGCCAGAGGATATATTGAAAATTGTGTCAAAACATAAAAGCATGGCTTCAATGGTTAAAATATATATGAATACTTTTGTTTTGTCAAATAATTCTAAGATTTGAAGTCCACGTCTTTACCGTAATAATATGAAGACAAGAAATACACACAAATGGCAACTCCAACTTCTGAAAATATCCACCTAACATAGGAAGAATTAAGAATACTTCATTTATTTAGCATGCATTATTGAATACCCACTGTGTCATTCACTGTGGTATGCACTGGGGGTAAATCAGACACTGTCTTTTAGTTAAGGTGATCCCAGTCTAGAGGGTGACTAAGATATGCAACTAGATCTCTTCAGCTATATAATAAATAAGAATGTTATTCTATACTTCTCTACCCCATAGATTCATTCTTCACCTGTGCTTTCCTTCCTTTGTCCCCTGGGAGGCTGACATCAATGAATTGCCCACTTACTGTCTGGCTTCAAGTTGGGTTTAGACAATGAGTCACTGGCAAGAGATTCAAGGGGCCAGAGTTTTTTTTCCTCTCTCTTTTTCTGCTCCAGCCTCTACTTTCTGGCAGTGACTCTGTGTCTCCATGATTACCCAACTGGCGTCCTCTGTTTCTCTGCAGCTTCAATTCTCACAAGGTTCCTGGCAACAAGACTTCCTCATACTTTGTTCCTTCAGCTCTCTTAGTTGTAGTGATTTCCATGCTTCTCTCTGGGTGCCTGAACATATTATGTTTATTCCCTTAGCCATGCAGTAACCCAGAAATAGATCCTTTATTTAAACTCTCTTCACTTGAATGGCTAACCTGAAGTTTGTTTCCTCCCCAAACTCTGACAGCTTCAAGAATTATAACAGAGATATTAATTTATTCTATTCATTTCTTCATTCATTTATTCAACAATTATAGACATATTATTGAGTGCCTATTATGTGAAAGCTTACTAGGTATAAGATATAGACCAGTACTTTCTGATAGAACTTGAAAATATTCTGCATTGTCTAATATGGTAGTCACTAGCCACATATGATTACTGAACACTTCAAATATGGCTATTGTGACAGAGCAATTGAATTTAAAATTTTATTTAATGTTAATTAATTTCAGTATATATAGCTCCTTATGCCAATAGCTACAGTATTAGACAGCACAGGTATGAATTAGTATTAATAGGGTCCTGAATAACTCATTTGGAAAGAGGTAGGTAAGGAGGAAGCAGGGTTTGTTCTGAGATCTGGCTAGGCAGGAGACATTTGAGTTTCTCTGTGAACGAGAAAGTCTCTTTATTAGGCAGAGAATTGTGGAGCGTGAATTCCAGGCAAAAGATCATCTTCTGTAAATGCTGAGAGGCTTTAACATCTAGAAGGGCATGGTAGTATCAGAGCACAAAATAGTATTCAGGGTGGTTAGGTCTTAATGATTAAGGGGGATGTGGTGAAAAACTAATTGAGAACATTGGATTTGAGCCGTACACTGATGCGCCGTATTTTATGTCTGTGTTGCATTCCTCTTTTATACTCCATTAGAAAACCATTAGGTGAGCATTTTAAAACATAAATTTTAAGCAAATATTAATAATATGTGCATATTTCCCTTAAAAATATTTCATCGAACTTTTAACTGAAATTAAAACATGATTATTTACAGCATGCTCAATTTTGTTGCCCCTCATTCTTTAGAGTTTAGCTAGGAAAGTGAGCTCGGTATTGTCGTATGATAGGTGTGTCAGTGATCTAGCTTTATTTAGAGATGCCCAAAGTGCCACAGGGTACAGAGGAATGTTACTGCAGCCAAATATTAAAGGGATCAGAGAAGAGTTTCTGGATAGGTTGTAAGGTTTGGACCCAAATAACAGATATATGTTGTCTAGATGAATTTGTGTAACTGTATGGGGTAGGCATGGAAGGGAAGGTGTGATGGGAGTGGATCAGAGAATGTTCCCATTAGAAAACAGTAATTGTGACATAGTGAGGAGGAGAGGAAGCTAGAATCATTTAAAGAAATGGATCTAAACACATCTAAGTTAGAAAGGACCACTCTGCTTGAGTGCCTCTGTAGAGTGGCTTAGGGAGAAGTAAAACTGCAATATCAGTTACAAAGCCATGGTAGTAATACAAGGAAAACATAATGGTATTTGAACATAGGTAATCTATGTCTCAGGTTCTGAAAAATACTGTCTCATATATGATTTTCCGACTGCCAAAAACTTAATTATGTTTCTCTGAACAATAAAACAACTCTACTTTTGTTTTGGGACATAATAATAATAGCTGTTATTTAGCAAGCAATTACTATGTGCAAGTCACTCTTCTAAGCTTTTGCATGCTAAGGATTAAGTTACTAAATCCTTACAACAGCTCTATTGGGCAGGCACCATTATTATTTACTTATTGTATAGATGAAGAAGTGGAGTCTCAGTGAAATTAAGTGAGTTTCCCATGATCACCCTTAGTAAGTTCCAGAGCAGGATTTCAATACTGGCCATCTGCTTCTGGAGTCAACTCATTAAGTTTTACCCTTTTCTTTAAAATTCTTATAATTACCCTATGCTGATGCTTACCTACTATTTGTTGGTAAAATATTGTTTCTTTCTACATTGAATATTGAGTTGGCTAGGAAAAAAAATTAACTAAGGTAGAGTAAACTTTGAATATATATATATTTCTCTTGCAGACCTTAAACAGAAAAGGACTGTCATTTTCAGAAGGATGGAAAGAAAGAAATAAATGCCAATGCAGCCAACATTATACCCTATTAAGCCATCTGAGATTATTCAATTTACTATACTGCAGTTGTCTACATAATAGTCTCGTTAATCAAAATGCTTTTCAGTTTAAACATTTCAATGTGAATAATTTAAAATGCTGAATATTATTATTTTAAAAAGGTTTTAATGGGACATGGTTGACAGATTTGCAAAGTATATTTTCTCTAATAGACTAGATCGTTGCAAATGAACACTAAAATATGTATGTCTCTGGATGCTTGATGAATATTTGTAGCTTATAGAGAATCTGTATTTATACGATTTACCTTAAGATCACTTATTGCAGCACAGTGTCATAAACTCTTATTTGTTTATTTTATAATTACTTTTTAAGATAGATTCCAGTAGATTAAATTTAGAGGTAACCTTGATGCAGATGGACCTGCAATTACACTATTCCAAGAGAAAAATATATTATTCTTAGAAGTATTGGCAAAAGTACTTGACATAGGACCTAAATATCTTCCCACTTCAAATAAGTTATACAAAAAAAGCACAATTTGGTTAGACATTTTGGTTATAGGTGGGGCGCTGTCTGGGTATCCCCAAAACCCAACACTCATTTAGTTCACAGCTTAGATATCTAAGAAGTCTTACTGCTGTGGCCTTCACTTATGTTTCCTGGATACTCATTAGGTAACAGAATTCCAGCAGGGTCACTATAGGCAGCAAAGTCTGAAACAGAACATGCCAACCAGTTCAACCTTGTATATTTTACATTATCCCACCGAATCTGACCTCACATGGATTTCCTTTCACAATAACCTGACTTTCTTATAAATAGCATTTGATTTGTTTGCATTAAAACAGGTACATGGCAATTAAATAAAAATGAGGTTGGAGAGGAGATGAGCTTATGATATTTGGCATCTATTGACACTCTCCTAAATAAATGCTTTGGATATCATTCTTTCATCAAGGATTGCATATAATGAAGCCATAGCATGTACAAGTAATAATAATAACCTAAAGACAATGTTTACAGACATAACCAGTTTAGGTGGAGAAATGTGAGACACCAGTGCATGTCTGAGGATGCAGGACCATGGAAATTTTGGTTGTTTTGAACCATAGCAAATGTGGGAAAGATTAGTGAAAAATTAGGCTCTAAAAGAGTGTAAAGTCCAGGTCATGAAAAGCCTAGATCTATGCTAAGGAAGTTAGATGTTCTCCATCTGCAGTAGGGATCTGCTGAAGGCCATTAAGCAGAGAAGCATTCTGTTTTTGTCTTTGCTTTTTTGTTTTTTTAGGGATAGAGTCTCTCTCTGTCACTCAGGCTGGAATGCAGTGGCACAATCATGGCTCAATGCAGCCTCAGCATCCTGGACTTAAGCAATCCTCCTGTCTCAGCCTCTTGTGGTAGCTAGGACTACAGGCATGCACCACCATGCCCAACTAAGTATTGAATTTTTTATAGAGATGGGGGGTCTCACTACCTAGATCATGTTGGTCTTGAACACCTGACCTCAAGTAATGCTCCTACCTTGGCCTCCCACAGTGCTGGGATTATAAGCATGAACCACTGTGCCCAGCCAGAAAAATGATATAAACCTAGAAGGTTCACCTGCATTTGTTTAGTAAAACTATAATCCAGAGCTTCATTATCATTAGATCTATAGCAGTGTGAGATTTGGAATCTCATCACTCCCTTCAACAACACATTAAAAAGATATGTTAATATGTTAATCAAGTATTGGGTATTATTTATTGAAGAACTAGGCAGTCTTCACCTCTGAAGCAGCCTGCAGGCAGCATTGACACCAGGCTTGGCACATAGAGATGGTTGCTTTGGTTGAAGCTGAGAATGTTTGGCTGCATTGGAGTCTCTCAATGGAGTTCTGCTCCTTTCTCCAGGGAGCTTAGAGCTAATAAAAATCAACTGAAATTGGGTCAAGTTATCAACAGTGAGCTAAAAATCACAAGAGTGTCTAATCAACTGTTGTCTAGAGAAAATCCCCAATCAAACATATGGAAAATGAGGCTTATGAATCATAGCACCAGCTTGGCTTTAGCCCTGAGGCAAATAAAACTAAATCAGTAAAAGTATATTCAGTAAAACCGTAACTTATTATAATTCTGTTTAAGGCATCTCAGTTCTAAAAGGTGAGAACCCTCCATAGAGCTAAAAGGAACAATTCTTTCTCTATCCCTAGAATCAGACTGGGAATTCAATGCTGACATCACACTCTCCAACCGTCGTGATTTTGGACAAGTCATTTGAATGCTCTAGCTCTCATTTCTTCATCTTAAAAATAAAGAAAATGGGCCAAATCTGTATCAGAGGGCCTATATGCTCCAGGAGGGCAGAGACTATGTATATCATTTCCATAACTGAATCCTCCCTCAGTGAATAGCATAGAATCAGGCATATGGCAGGCATCTAACAGATGTTTGTGAAAAGCATAAGTAAGTGAATGAAGAGACAGAAATGTTATAATACATCATGGAAGTGCTTTGTGAGCCACAGATTGCTGTATATATGGTGACATCATGATGCTTCAGATTCTACAGGTTCACATCACAGGTATATCATATAGAAAAGATCTCCAACCACTTTCCTCTCACTTCAAAAAAGCAACAGCTAAGCTATTTGTCACTTATCGTTAGACCATCATGTCCATTTCCTCATGCATTTCTTATGACAACTCTAAGAAGTTGGAACTGTTATCCCAGTTTTTAGATGAAGAAATCCAGCCCAAGGTAGACTAAGTAAATTCCTCAAAACAAAACAGCAGGAAGTGGTGGCACCAAGGCTCAAGCCCAGTCTGTCTGCCTCCAGACACTACAATCTATTCTATTACTCAAACGACAACTTCAGACTTGCTTTTTATTCTAAAACATATTGTAGTTAAAAAAAAAAAAAACTTCAAGCTGTCAGGTTGTGCTGATTGATTCTAGTTGGCATAAAGAATTAGATAGGGCATTATATTCGATTCAGTAATGTTTTTCACCCCCCACTTGATAATTCTATTACTATTGTTTCTTTCAAAGGACACCTACATAACCTCAAAGAAATGGGTGAATTCCTAGACAAATGAAACCTATCAAGACTGAATCATGAAGAAATATCTGAACAGACCGGTAAAGAGTAAGGAGATTGAGTCAGTGATAAAAGTCACCCATTAAGGGAAAGCCAAGTATCAGATGGCTTCACAGTTGAATTCTACCAAACATTGAAAGAGCCCAAACACCCATCCTCCTTACATTGTTATTAGATTGGGACAAAAGTAATTTTGGCTTTTGCCACTGAAAATAGTGACAAAAACTGCAATTGCTTTTGCACCAACCTAATACAAAAAGTTGAAGAGGAAAGATTACTTTCTAACTTGTTCTACAAGGCCAGATTTACCCTGATTAGAACAAAAAAAAAAACAGAGTGGCTAATCAACTGTTGTCTAGAGAAAATCCCCAATCAAACATATGGAAAATTACAAAAAAACTAGGGGAGGGACGGCAGGGAGTGGGGATTTGGGGAGGGATAACATGGGGGAAAATGTCAGATATAGATGATGGGGAGGAAGGCAGCAAACCACATTGCCATGTATGTACCTATGCAACAATCTTGCACGTTCTTCACATGTACCCCAAAACCTAAAACGCAATAAAATATATTAAAAAAAAAAGAAAAGAAAATTACAGGCCAATATTCCCAATGAACATAGATGCAAAACTTCTCAACAAAGTACTAGCAAATAGAATTAAATAACATATTAAATGGATTATTCTTCTTTTAATGTGTTAATCAGGTAGGGAATAGTAAGTAGGATTTACTACATCTTTTAATTCTACCCTCCCCTTCCCTCTCCTCTTTCAACTCATCTCTTTACTCATGGCCAACCGTGGCTGCTCAAAATGGGTAGCCTCAGCTCCTGACCCTGTCTTTTCAAAACAACTTACTCTCTGCTGTAAGTATTATTTTGAAAACATGGGACAGATAGTCAAGGGCCACTCTGTTCTAATCACCTGTGGCCAGAGAGGTGGAGTTCATCTATCATATTGCATGGGATATTTAACAGCATGCACAGATTTTGTAACAAGGCTATATGGTACTGGAGAAAGTGATTGGTAACTCTAATATAAGAGGAGAGCGCTTCTGAAAATGTAATACACATGAAAATATTACTAAAAGAATGGTTAGCAATTCTACGAAAGGAAGGTCTAAGGAAGTCATATCCATACATGCTTCAAAGGGGATGGAATCTAAATTACCATCTTCAAAAGCAAAAGTAACTTCTCTGAAATATTAAATTCATATACAAATCTGAGGAAGAACTAATACACAATATCATTTTAATGCATTTTTAAAATTATAGGTTGTGGTGCATTGACCTAAAACAGTTCTCTGAATAATGAGAAAACCAGTTACTAAATTAACTTACATTATTTGACTGGTTTACAAAAAATCCAAAGGCAATATTGTCTGAAAACACAAGTGCTATAAATATTTTCTTTTTTTTTCCCCAACATTTTTGGTAAATATAGAACCAAAACTTCAGTGGACATTGCAAAATTATTAAAGAAATACAATTTTGAGTTTTGCCCAAATTTATTTATTTATTTATTTATTTATTTTTGTTTTTTATTATTTTTTTAATTTTTATTGCATTATAGGTTTTGGGGTACATGTGCAGAACGTGCAAGATAGTTGCATAGGTACACACATGGCAGTGTGTTTTGCTGCCTTCCTCCCCTTTGCCCACACTTGGCATTCATCCCCAGGCTATCCCTCCCCAGCGCCCCCTGCTGTCCCTCCCCCATTTCCCCCAATAGTCCCCAGTGTGTAGTAGACCCCCTCTCTGTGTCCATGTGTTCTCATTTTTCTCACCCACCTGAGTGAGTATATCGGTATTTCTTTTTCTGTTCTTGTGTTAGCACATACCCTTGCTTGTAGTTCATTGAATCAAAGAGATTCAATTAAATCTTTTATAAGCTATTGAAGCCTGAATATCTCTTGGCATTGAAGCCAGTTGTCAAGAGAAATGGGAACTCGTCTGTTGCCATTACATATTTCTGTCTTCTTCCATCCAGCATCCCTGTGCTTCATTTTCTTTATTATTTTGATTCACCTACTAGGTACAAAGTGGAGCACTAGTTACTAAGGTGTGAACATAGCTTGAGAATTTCTTAAGAGACTTCTTGAGAGTCAAAGGAGCTAAAATGTGAACTGACTTGGAAAAGAATCAATTGTAATACACACAGAAGGTATTCTTATTTTTATTTCCTGGATCTTGTAGAATATCCAAAGAAATATGTGTCTTTTGGTCTATCAGGCAACGAAAGTGGAAAGCTTCCACAGGAAGAATCAACTGCACAAACAGTGATTAATGTGAAATAACTAATTGGACTGAGCCCCTGGAGAAAGTACAGAAAGCTGAGATGGAGATGTGCATATTGCTCTGTTTGTTCTGGCAAAATGAAAGCCTTTTCCCATTTACATTTCTTCTTATTAATATGCAACATGGACTATCATCATAGCCCATTCTATTCTGTTTGCAGGGCTTTAAGAAGGTGACTCAGGGGCACTTAATGAAGAATGACAAGCACCTCATATCAGTCAAATGTTTCATTATTTCTTTTACATTAATCTCCTCTTCTGAAAAGATTAGTCAAAGTGCTTAACTGAAAAAACTATGAGGAAATATGGACAGCATGGAGATCAAATTAATCCCTGCCTTTTGAACACAAAGAATTTTGCTAAATGTTGAAAAAAGTAGTAAAAACAGATTACATGTGAACAAGAGCAATCTAATCACTACACAAAGCAGAATAGTCTGTGCATTTGGGCATCCATGGCTTTAATAGAACTCATGAAGAACTGAGTGTTTTATAGATTGTTTGATTTTTATCTCAGGTCTGAATTGGCAAAGAAAAAGTCATGTGCCTTCAGGCTGTATTATAAACTCAGGTTTTTTCTTTTTTTTTTTTCCCTCATTTAAGTTTGTTTTCATTATTTCTTTAGTTTTAGTTTTTTTTTTTCTCTTTGAGATGGAGTCTCACTCTGTCACCCAGACTGGAGTGCAGTGGTGCCATCTTGGCTCACTGCAACCTCAGCCCACTGGGTTCAAACAATTCTCATGCCTCAGCCTGCCCAGTAGCATGTGCCACCATGCTTGGCTAATTTTTTTGTACTTTTAGTAGAGACGGGGTTTCACTATGCTGGCCAGGATGATCTCAAACTCCTGACCTCATGATCCACCTGCCTTGGCTGCCCAAAGTACTGGGATTACAGGCATGAGCCACCATGCCTGGCCTATTTTCATTATTTCTAAAAACAACTTTCAAGCACAGGGAGTAAATTTTCAGCCATTATACATGCTGACTAGATTTAAAAGTCCTCTGATCCTCTTCTGAGTCTTTCTGGCAGAGAAATCCAGGGAGCGCTTCCAAGTTTGGACCATGTAGTCAGCTTCTTGAGAGTTAGAAGATCCTTGGGAAGGTAGGTGGGTGTAGAGTAGACTCAGTTTACCATCTAAACTAGAAAAAAAAAACACTGGGCTTTTCTTTAAGCTTGACCCTGTTTCTTTTTCACAAGCCATCTGATGGTTACCTTCTGCCTATTTTAAAATAATGAAAGAGTATAACTGGATTGTTTGTAACACAAAGAATAAATACTTGAGGAGATGGATACTCCATTCTCCATAATGTGATTATTATGCATTGAATGCCTGTATTAAAACATCTCATGTACCCCACACTTACTATACACCCACAAAAATTAAAATTAATTTAATTGGCAGAAATGCTAAATTGAATATTATTATAACAAGCCATTTATCGAGGTCTTGTTGTATGCTAGACAGTGAGGTAAATGCTTTACATTAACAATATGATTTAACTTTCAAATCACATCAAAATATTTTTGTTTTGTCTATAAAGAAATTTAGTCTTTTATGTAGAAATCCTAACATTGAGGAAAAATGTGATTACTCATATAAAGAACAGTTATTTTGCCTTTCCACCAACTGTGTAAAAGCATTCCTATATCACCACAACCTTGCCAGCATCTGAGTATATTTAGGAAGTGACAAGATCAAGTCAAATATGGAAAACATCTCTTAATATTTGAGGCAGCCTTTCTAGGTAGTGGTTAAAATGGCAATGATGGAACATCTTATGTTCTCTCTTGAGCTTCTAATTTTTCCTCTAGCTTTTAAAAATGCCTAAATCTTTCCAAAACATTTTCTTGCTTCCTTTCTCATATGTCCCCTTTTCTTCCTAGCTCTATCCATATACCCTTCAATCATTATAAAAAATAGAAACAAGACAGTATAGATACCAATAGGCAGTTCTTTTTCTTTTTTTGTCCTCCCTCAAGTTCTGCTTCTAGGAAAGGAATGGAACCATGAAAGATCCTACATGCCTCCTGTAAAATTCTCTTTCATGCTTCAGTGAAGCTACTTCATGTTTTGTTTTGTTTTACCAATAAAGATGAGGATTGACATGTAAAAAGAGATGTTCATTTTCCAAAGGTACATTCTGGGTCATGATCCAGATTTCTACATCAACGAACATGTCAAAGGAGGTTTATTGGCCTTTCTAGATTCCTCTTGTCTGGGCAGGGCATCTCTGAAAATATGGCAGCAGCCCCAGTCAGGGACTTACAGATAAAACCCCCATCTCCCTGGGACAGAGCACCTGAAGGAAACACTCCTGCCTGCCAGCTCTGAAGAGAGCAGTGGCTCTCCCAGTACAGTGTTTGAGTTCTGATACGGGACAGACTGCCTTTCCAAGTGGGTCACTGACCCCTGTGTATCCTGATGGGGAGATAACTCCCAGTAGGGGCTGGCAGACAGGACATACAGGAGAGCTCTGGCTGGCATCTGGTTGGTACCCATCTAGGATGAAGCTTCCAGAGGAAAGAACAGGCAGCAATCTTTGTTGTTCTGCACTCTCCACTGGTGATACCTAAGCAAATAGGGTCTAGAGTGGACCTCCAGCAAACTTTAGCAGGCCTGCAGCAGATGGGCCTGACTGTTAGAAGGAAAACTAATAAATAGAAAGGAATAGCATCAACATCAACAAAAAGGACATCCACACAGAAACCCCATTTGAAGGTGACTGACATCAAAGACCAAAGGTAAACAAATCCATGAAGATGGGGAGAAACCATCATAAAAAGGCTGAAAATGTCAAAAACCAGAATGCCTCTCCTCCTCCAAAGCATCACAACTCCTCTCCAGCAAGGAAATAAAACTGGGCAGAGAATGAGTTTGATGAATTGACAGAAGTAGGTGTCAGAAGGGGGGTAATAGCAAACTCCTCTGAGCTAAAGGAGCATGTTCAAACCCAAAGCAAGGAAACTAAAAACCTTGAAAAAAGGTTAGACAAATTGTTAACTAGAGTAACCAGTTTAGACAAGAATATAAATGACCTGATGGAGCCGAAAAATATAGCATGAGAACTTTGTGAAGCCTACACAAGTATCAATAGCTAAATTGATCAAGTGGAAGAAAGGATATCAGAGATTGAAGATGAGCTCAATAAAATAAAGTGAGAAGACAAGATTAGAAAAAAAAGAATGAAAAGAAACAAACAAAGCCTTCAAGAAATATGGGTTATGTGAAAAGACCAAATATACATTTGATTGATGTACCTGAAAGTGATGAGGAGAATGGAACCAAGTTGGAAAACACTCTTCAGGATATTATGCAGGAGAACCTCCCCAATCTAGCAAGGCAGGCCAACATTCAAATTCAGGAAATACAGAAAACTTGACAAAGATACTCTTCGAAAAGAACAACCCCAAGACACATAATTGTCAAATTCACTGAGGTTGAAATGAAGAAAAAAATGTTAAGGGCAGCCAGAGAGAAAGGTTGGATCTCTTGGCAGAAACCCTTCAATCCAGAAGAGAGTGGAGGCCAATATTCAACATATTTTCAACTCAGAATTTCATATCCATCCAGACTAAGTTTCCTAAACAAAAGAGAAATAAAATCCTTTACAGACAAGTGAATGCTGAGAGATTTTGTCACCACCAGGCCTGCCTTAAAAGAGCTCCTGAAGGAAGCACTAAACATGAAAAGGAACAACCATTACCAGTCACTGCAAAAGCATACCAAAATTGTAAAGACCACCAATGCTATAAAGAAACTGCATCAACAAATGAGCAAAATAACCAGCTAGCATCATAATGACAGAATCAAATTCACACATAATAATATTAACCTTAAATGTAAATGGGCTAAAAGCCTTAATTAAAAGACACAGACTGGCAAATTGGATAGAGTCAAGACCCATTAGTGTACTGTATTCAGGAAACCCATCTCATATGCAAAGACATATATAGGCTCAATAAAAAGGGATGAAGAAATATTTACAAAGAAAATGGAAAGAAAAAAATAGAGGGGTTGGAATCCTAGTCTCTAATGAAACAGACATTAAAACAACAAAGATCAAAAGAGGCAAAGAAGGGCATTATATAATGGTAAAGGGATCAATGCAACAAGAAGAGCTAACTCCCTTAAATATATATGCATCCAATACAGGACCATTCATATTCATAAAGCAAGTTCTTAGAGACCTACAAAAAGACTTATACTCCCACACAATAATAGTGGGAGACTTTAGCACCCCACTGTCAATATTAGATCAATGAGACAGCTCTGGACCAAACAGACCTAATAGACATCTACAGAACTCCTCACCCCAAATCAATAGAATATACATTCTTCTCAGTACCACTTCTCACTTATTCTAAAACTGACCACATAGTTGGAAGTAAAACACTCCTCAGCAAATGGAAAAGACATAAATCATAAGAAACAGTCTCTCAGACCAAAGTGCAGTCAAATTAGAACTCAGGTTTAAGAAACTCACTCAGCTGAACAACCTGCTCCTGAATGACTACTGGGCAAATAATGAAATTAAGGCAGAAATAAAGATGTTCTGTGAAACCCATGAGAACAAAGACACAACATATCAGAATCTCTGGGACACATAGCAGTATGTAGAGGGAAATTTATAGCACTAAACGCACATAAGAGAATGCAGGAAAAATGTAAAATTGACACCCTAACATCACAAAAGAACTAGAGAAGCAAGAGCAAACAAATTTAAAAGCTAGCAGAAGACAAGAAATAACTAAGATCAGAGCAGAACTGAATGACATAGAGACAAAAAAAAAAAACCTTCAGAAAAAATCAATGAATCCAGGAGGTGGATTTTTGAAAAGATTGACAAAATAGATAGACTGCTAGCCAGGCTAATAAAGAAGAAAAAAGAGAAGAATCAAATAGATGCAATAAAAAATGATAAAGGGGATATCACTGCTGATCCCACAGTAATAAAAGCTATGATCAGAGAATATTATAAACACATCTATGCAAATAAACTAGAAAATAGAGAGGAAATGGATAAATTCTTGGACACAAACACCCTCCCAAGACTGAACCAGGAAGTCAAATCACTAAAAAGGCCAATAACAAGTTCTGAAATTGAGGGAGTAATTAATGCCCTACCAACCAAAAAAGTCCAGAACTAGATGGATTCACAGCTGAAATCTACCAGAGGTACAAAGAGGAACTGGTACCATTTCTCTGAAACTATTCCAAACAATAAAAAAGAGGTAATCTTCCATAACTTATTATAGAGGCCAGCATAATCTGGAGAGCAAAACCTGACAGAGACACACCAAAAAAGGAAATTTCAAAAAAAGAAAAAAAGCAATGTGTAAATCCTCAATAAAATACAGGCAAATTGAATCCAGCAGCATATCAAAAAGCTTATTCACAATCAAGTTGGCCTCATCCCTGGAATGCAAGGTTGGTCCAACATATGCAAATCAACATAATCCATTACATAAACAGAACCAATGACAAAAACCACATGATTATCTGTCTGAATAGAAGCAGAAAAGGCCTTTGACAAAATTCAACAGCTCTTCCTGCTAAAAACTATCAATAAACTATGTATCGATGGAATGTATCTCAAAATATTAAAAAATGGAAGCACTCCCTTTGAAAACCGGCACAAGGCAGGGATGCCCACTCTCACCACTCCTGTTCAACATAGTATTGGAAGTTCTGGCCAGGGCAATCAGGTAAGAGAAAACAATAAAGGGTATTAAATTAGGAAACGATGAAGTCAAATTGTCTCTGTTTGCAGATGGCATGATTATGTATTTAGAAAACCCCATGGTCTCAGCCCAGTATCTCTGTAAGCTAATAAGCAACTTCAGCAAAGTCTCAAGATACAAAATCAAAGTGCAAGAATCGTAAGCATTCTTATACACTAATAACAAACAGAGAGCCAAATCATTAGTGAACTCCCATTTACAATTGCTACAAAGAGAATAAAATACCTAGGAATACAACTTACCAGAGATGTGAAAGACCTCTTCAAAGAGAATGACAAACCAGTGCTCAAGGAAATAAGAGAGGACACAAACAAATGGAAAAACATTCCATGCTCATAGATAGGGAGAATTAACATTGTGAAAATGGTCTTACTGCCCAAAGTCATTAGTAGATTCAATGCTATTCATCAAACTACCATTTACTTTCTTCACAAAATTGGAAAAACTACTTTAATTTTTAAATGGAATTTTAAAAGAGCCTGCATAGTGAAGACAATCCTAAGCAAAAAGAACAAAACTGGAGGCATCATGCTACCTGACTTCAAACTATATTACCTGGCTACAGTAACAAAAACAGCATGGTACTGGTACCAAAACAGATATATAGACCAATGGAACAGAACAGAGGCCTCAGAAATAACATCACACATCTACAGCTATCTGATCTTTGACAAACCTGACAAAAACAAACAATGGGGAAAGGATTCCCTATTTAATAAATGGTATTGTGAAAACCACCTACCCGTATTCAGAAAGCTGAAAATGGATCCCTTCTTTACACCATATACAAAAATCAACTCAACATGAATTAAACACCAAAAGCAATGCAACAAAAGCCAAAATAGACAAATGGGATATAATTAAACTGTACAGCTTCTGCACAGCAAAAGAAACAATCATCAGAGTGAACAGGCAACCTACAGAATGGAAGAAAACTTTTGCAAGCTATCCATCTGACAAAGGGTTAATATCCAGAATCTAAAAGGACTGAAACAAATTTACAAGGAAAAAATCACCCTCATCAAAAAGAGGACAAAAGATATGAACAGACACTTCTCTAAAGAAGGCATTTATGTGGCCAACCCACATATGAGAAATAGCTCATGATCATTGGCCATTAGAGAAATGCAAATCAAAACCACAGTGAGATACCATCTCACACCAGTTAGAATGGCAATCACTAAAAAGTTGGGAAACAACAGATGCTAGAGAGGATATGGAGAAATAGGAATGCTTTTACACTGTTGGTGGGAGTGTCAATTAGTTTAACCATTGTGGATCTAGAAATAGAAATACCATTTGTCCCAGCAATCCCATTACTTGGTATATGCCCAAAGAATTATAAATCATTCTACTATAAAGACACATGCACACATATGTTTATTGCAGCACTGTTCACAAGAGCAAAGACTTGGAACCAACCCAGATGCCCATCAAAGATAGACTGGATAAATAAAATGTGGCACATATACATCATGGAATACTATGCAGCTAGCTATAAAAAGGGATGAGTTCGTGTCCTTTGCAGGGACATGGATGAAGCTGGAAACCATCATTCTCAGCAAACTATCACAAGAAACAGAAAACCAAACTCCACATGTTCTCACTCATTAGTGAGAGTTGAACAATGAGAGTATATGGGCACAGGGAGGGGAACATCACATCACACACTAGGGACTGTCAGGGAGTAGGGAGAGGCAGGGGAGGGTTAGCATTAGCAGAAATACCTAATGTTGATGTGGGTTGATGGGTGCAACAAACCACCATGGCAAGTGTATACCTATGTAACCAACCTGCACATATTGCACAGGTACCCCAGAACTTAAAGTATAATAATAGTAATTTAAAAAAATATATAGGCAATAGAGTCAGTGAATTTAGCCTAAAACATAACTTATATTCATAAAATGACTAGTGATCATCAATGTATTCAGAGTTCTTCCATTAAAATAGACATTGAATAATTCTGTTAGCTAAAGTATGTACTGACTACAGTTAAATCAAATGATTTGTTTGAAGATGAATCCAGGTGCCCAGACTCATGTCACACAATAGATATGAGGAAATTTGAGGCTTTATTTCAAATGCTATAAATCTCCAAGAACTAAGCATTCTGAACAATATTAAACATCATTGCCTATCTACAGCCTTTCTTGTGTTTGCAAAATCTTGGATATCTATGTTCAAAACCCATTTTTATTGTTGGTTCTAAAGTTAGACCCAAGGCTCTCCAAAATTATTTGGTTTATTAGGTTTACTTATGCTTTCATGGTGTAATATGAAATTCATAATAAGTTTAACATAAAAAAGTGGTTTGTTGACAATTGAGCCCTTCTACTCTCTCCATGACAATATAGCTAAAATGTCTGTTGACATAACTGTGGGATGCATTAATTCATAATTTCACACCTGACATGATAAGCTCCCACAGTTGCAGTAAGTTATGCATTTGTATTTGTGCCTCTAGCCATTTGTGAGCACTTGATGTGAAATACCCTCTCCCAGAACTGCCTTATAAGACTTTCCTAACTCGCTCTCCTATAGAACAGAGTGGAGGGACTTAAAAGAAAAAAAGTAGTAATGGTCAACCATACAGCCAACATTTGGCTCTGCTTTTACACTTACAAATTATCTTTGGCAATGTTTATACTAATAGCTGTCTTTTTAATAATGTCTATTTTTTGGCACTGTGTGTTTCAGGGTCTCTGGGCACCTGAACAGAATTTACTAAATAAAATGACAAAATTAACCAAATAAGACAATAAGTTCCGATAAAAAGTATATAAGCTTAAAGTAAAGAATAAAGTCATGTAGGAAAATGTAAGACTGACTTTCCCCTAACAAGGTTGAACTGAAGCAGTCATATTTTGGGGATGCAACTATTCATTTTAGCATGGCCACTTGTGGCCTGCTGGGTAGTGAGACCATCATCCAGACTTTTTTCTGGGGTTTGTTTCATTCTCTTCTCAGGGTGTTTTGTTTTTTTAAAGGACAGACTTTTTCAGTAAGCCCAAGGCTACCGGTATAGATAGATTTAGGATTGGGATAGACTCTAGAGTGTGTCAGACTTAAGTTCCAATTCCAAGTCTGTCATCTCCAGTTATGTCACCTGATAATCTCTGTCTTCACTGGTAGCTTGATACCTATATTACAGGTTTGTTGTGGGGAATTAATGACATTCATGAAAAAATACTTATGATCAGCATTATTGTTATTTTTGTTACTATCATTTGAGGTGGCAGTAGAATCGGTAGCAAAATTTCAGGGTTTGATGTTAGGAACCCGTTTGAGAGCCACAGTGGAACTGATGGAGGAGAAAAGCATAGTATGCGTGGAGAAGTGAAGTGCCGAGTCAAGGTTCTAAGAGCTGAGTGGCTTAGCTGGGATGTTTATGAAAGGTGGCTGACTGACACAACCACAGCTATAGTGAATATTCATAACACAGTTGAGAAAGCAGGCAAATTACTCAGTAACAAAAAGATTTTTAATAATGGAAAGAAAGGGATGTGAGATGTCTAATATTCCATTTTAATTTATTTTCCTGCACTAGGATGTACCACTTTCTGCTGCATACCAAGTCTAATGAAATTCTACTATTTGATGGTGTTTTAAGATGTGAAGGAATTGGGGCTATAAAGATTATAGCCAAGCAGAGAGACAGTTTAGAGAAGAAGCAAATTCCAGATGAGCAAGAGAATTTTCAGTAGAGTTATATATATTTAATGTTTATATAAACTATAAATTTATCTTATACTAAAATATAATATTTAATAAATAAGTTGTATATTAATATATTTCAAGTATTCAGTAGAAATATTTCAAGGCCCTCTCAGGTATCCCCTTCCAAGTCACTCAGCACTACACTTTCAGTCTTAATGGCCTTAGAGTGTTTTGACTCATAAAGCTTACCTAGAACCCATGTCTGTCCTCAATTCAGTTAATATTACTGGGCATTTTTTGCTTCAAACAGATCTACTGGCTACTTTAAAGGAATTTTTCCAAGTCAAGTTGCTTCTGTATATATTTCTAGTTTCTAGCATCTTCTTAGCGCTCTTCTCTCAACTGTTGGAATTATTTGCTTATCGTTAAATTCTTTTTAGTAAATGTTTACTGAACACCTGTAATGAGCAGGCACTGTCCTAGATTCTGGGGATGCAGGGGTGAGCTTGTCCGACGTGGTCCTCGTCTTGAAGGTGAGGTAGACATACAGAATAATGGCTGCAACAATAATTCCAATTATTCCTTAGGTGCCTCCAGGACCTCACAAAGGGAATGGTGTTGCAGTATTAGAACTACCACTCTCTATCAATAGCAAAGTATTTTAACATTTTCTTAGTGTTAACAAATATTTCAGTCTGCCTAAGAGAGCTGATTGAGTGTAGCATGTAGAATGATAGCCACCACATGTCCACCAATCCTCGCAGCCCTAACTGAAGAATGTAATTTTTTTTTTTTTTTTTGTATCTGTTGGTATGCTTTATGCCACAGTGTAGTGAACACTGAACTAGGAGTCAGAATTTCTAGGCTCTGTTTTGCCATTATCAACTGTGTGGCCTTAGCTGAGTCATCTCTGATCTCGTTTCTACATTAGTTGAAGGGGGAAAATAATACCCAAAGGCATACTTTCAAAGGCTAGTGCCAAAAACAAGTAAGCATGTAACTGTGATAAATTTTTATTCATAAACACAGAGCTAAAACATAATCAGATACTTTTATTTAAATTGCATCTAGTTCGATCTCAATCTCAAATTTAATCTGTACTCTCATGCCAGTTGGCTGGTAGAAAAATAATTCTCAATCATTTTGGGGAACTCCCTCTCTATAGTGGTATCAAGATACTTTGTCAGTACCAAAGCATCAGAGAGACCCCTCAGACAACATAGTCTGTCCATTCTGGTTAATAGTGAGATGTGTCTGTTGTATTTACCCATTTGTTTCTTGTTTCCATCCTTACTAGGGACATTGGAATAATCGCCAACATCCAGACCCTTATGCTTAGGTTCCAGCCTTTCTTGTTTTGCATATTAAACATCCTATCCCCAAGTACCTGCCACTTCTCAGTGATTGTGATACTCTCCTCTCATCTCTCCTTCTCTAAAACCCCAAACCCATATTTTTTAAATGTCCTGAGGCCCTTGACAAATAAGGAAGATCTATTGATTTAAAGAGCTTTTGCTTTGCATTCCACCCCAAAAAACTGGCTTAAGGCAAGAAGGTTAGAACATATAAGGGGTCAGGTCATTTGATCAAAAGATGAGAAGGCAAAATTATGAATTCTTCTGTATTTTTGATAGAAGCAACAGGAATATATATATTAATAAATTATTCTGTCAAAGGACATTTAAGACACATAAACTCTAGCACATATGTCAGGATGTGTTGCTGGAATTTGTCCTTGAGTCACAGGCACCTCTGCAGAGCAGTGGGTAACTAATGAGAAAAGAGATACCTCATCCCGCATTCACAGATGCTACTCTTTTCTGGTTGTGGTTCATGCCACAGTCATTACATGGTGGATTTCAGCTTTGAAAAGGCCTCTGGGGCCATTATAGATCATTGAGTCTTTGATTAAGCTCTACTAAGTCCTAATAGTCTGGAATTTTTCATTACTTTCTTGGCAGCACTCATAGGTTATCTTTTAACAGGCAACAGAAAGTAGAAGATGGGAAATAGTGTGTGTCACTGTTTGAGGTCCCACAAAGGAGAGGCCCATTACAGTGCCTTTAAAGAGCACATTCCCTTTAACAGGTTTAGCTACTTTCTATGTTAGAATCTGGATCCCATTTTCATATCTCCCCCACCCCCACAAAATGTCCAACAAAATGATCAATTAATAACAACAGGACATTTAATAATAACAGCAATCAGTACTAGTTCAGTGTTCATTCTGTACTTTGGGCCTAGAAGTTAGAATACCTTCTACCATAGTATTGGGTTGAATTGTGCTTTCCTCTAAAAATTATCTCTCAAAAATATATGGCTAAGTCTTAATTCCTAGCACCTATGAATGTGATAGGTAGTGAGTTGAAGAACATCCCTCTGAAATTTCATGTCCACCTGAATCTTCAGAATGTCACTTATCTGAAAATCAGGTCTTTGAACATATAATTAATTTTTAAAAATGAGCTTAAATCCAGTGACTGGTGTATTAGTTTATTCTCACATTACTATACAGAAATACCTGATACTGGTACCAAAACAAACATATAGACCAGTGGAATGGAATAAAGGCCTCAGAAATAACACCACACATCTACAACCATCTGATCTTTGGCAAACCTGACAAAAATGAGCAATGTGGGAAGGATTTTCTATTTAATAAATGTTGTTTGGAAAACTGGCTAGTCATATGCAGAAAACTGAAACTGGAGCCCTTCCTTACACCTTACACAAAATTAACTCAAGATGGATCAAAGACTTAAACGTGAGACCTACAATTATAAAAACCCTGCAAGAAAAACTAGGCAATACCATTCAGAACACAGGCATGGGAAAGACTTCTTGAAAAAAACAACAAAAGCAATTGCAGCAAAAGCCAAAATTGACAAATGGGATCTAGTTAAACTAAAGAGCTTCTGCACAGCAAAAGAAACTATTATCAGAGTATACAGGCAACCTACAGAATGGGAGAAAATTTTTGCAATCTCTCCATCTGACAAACGGCTAACATCCAGAATCTAAGAGAAACTTAAACAAATTTACAGGAAAAAAGCAAACAAGCCCATAAAAAAGTGGGCAAAGGATATGAACAGACACTTCTCAAAAGAAGACATTTTTGCAGCCAACAAACATATGAAAAAAACTCATGATCACTCGTCATTAGAGAAATGCAAATGAAAACCAATATGAGATACCATCTCATGCCAGTTAGAGCAGTGATCATTACAAGGTCAGGAGACAACAGATGCTGGAGAGGATGTGGATAAAAGGAACACTTTTACACTGTTGGTGGGAGTGTAAATTCAACCATAGTGGAAGACAGTGTCGTGATTCCTCAAGAATCTAGAACCAGAAATACCATTTGTCCCAGCAATCCCACTACAGGGTACATACCCAAAGGATTATAAATAATTGTACTGTAAAGACACATGCACATATATGTTTATTACAGCACTGTTCACAATAGCAAAGACTTGGAACCAACCCAAATGCCCATCAATGATAGACTGTATAAAGAAAATATGACACACATACACCATGGAATACTATGCAGCCATAAAAAAGAATGAGTTCATGTCCTTTGCAGGGATATGGATGAAGCTAGAAACCATCCTTCTCAGCAAACTGACACAGGAACAGAAAACCAAACACTGCATGTTCTCAGTCATAAGTGGGAGTTGAACAATGAGAATATATGAGCACAGGGAGGGGAACATCACCCATAGGGGCCTGTTGGGGGGTGGGAGCAAGGGGAGGGATAGTATTAGGAGAAATACCTAATGTAGATGACAGGTTGATGGCTCAGCAAACCACCATGGCAGCGGTATACCTATGTAATAAACCTGCACGTTCTCTACATGTATCCCAGAACTTAAAGTATAATAAAAAACGAACAAAAATACCTGAGACTGGGTAATTTATAAAGAAAAGAGTGTTCCTCACAGGCTGTACAGGAAGCATGGAGACAACTGCTCAGCTTCTGGAGAGGCCTCAGAAAACTTGAAATCATGGCAGAAGGTGAACAAAGAGTCAGGCATCTTACATGGTGGAGCAGGAGCAAGAGAGGTTAGAGGTGCTACAGACTTTTAAAACCACCAGATCTCCTGATAACTCACATACTTACTATCCTCAGAACAGGACCAAGGGGATGGTGCTAAAGCATTCATGCGAACTCTGCCTCCATGATCCAGTTACTTCTCATCAGGCTCTACCTCCAACATTGGGGAATACAATTTAACATGAGATTTGAGTGGGGACGTGGATCTGAACCATATCACTGGTGTCCTCAGTGAGAGAGACAAACAGAAACACAAACACACAAAGTAGCTTATTTAAAGACAGAGATGTGCCAAAAGTCAATTCCTATTCTACTGAAAAAATGAAAGAGAATGATGATTAAGTAGCTTATCAGCATCACACAAATTTTAAGTGCACAGCTAGAATTCAAACCCAGGGTTTAATCCTAAATTTTCTCAATTCTGAAGCCTGTACACTTATCCATTTCACCAAATCACTTCCTACTATTTGCTAGGAAAATATGTATATATATTTACCCAGAAGAGCCACTAGAAATGAAACAGTTCATTTTTCTTGAGGCGTATTTAAGGGAAGTTAAAAAAAAAAAAAGTACTTCACATTTTAACATCCCTTCAACTAACATGATTTCATGTCTATTTTGTTCCAGACACTGTGCTGGAGAGACAAAGGGATATAAGATACAGTTCCTGTCTCTGAGGCATTAACTATTGACTAGATGGAAAACAACAACAACAACAACAACAACAAAAACCTGGGTGCTCTGAAAACACCAAGTGGCACATGTAGCAGCATTCTGGACAGTGGTGGATAAGTGATACTTCCCAGAGCTAGAGATGTCTGGTAAAGTGAAAAAGAACTTATAAAGAGTAAATTGGAAAATTGATAGGGTTGGGGAGAGCAGGGCAAAGGGCATTTTAAACTAAAGGAGCAGCATATATGAAGCTCAAAGGTAAGAAAGAGTATGGCCCATTTATGGCATTTGTTTTCTGGTGGCCAGAAAAGAGGCTGGGAACAGAGAGAGGGGCCAGGTCTATGAAGAACCCTGGATGCCAAGATCAAATTTTTATTAAGAGAGAGAAAACTATGAAAATAGACAAGAAAATGCAATATTTTTGTGAGACATCATCTTCTAATAATTAATTCTGAGTCTTCAGATGCAGTGAGCTAAAAGAATAAGGTTGTGATGAAATATTAAAATACTCCTCTCTTTGAAACCTGAATTTTTTAAATATATGTCAAAGAAAAATTGCACTAAGGAAGACTTTATTCAAGACTATTGCAATACAGGAGAGACTGAACTCAACTCTACTGAAACAAAAGGCAGGAGGGGTTTTAAGCGCTGGGGTGAGTTAGTGGGAAAACAGTGGAAGACATTACGGTGGAAACTGGTTCATGTGATGAGGCCATGTATAATTGTTCATTGTCACTAATGGAAGTTAAGCTTTTCTTATGACCTAAATGTTTGTGTCCCCACAAATTCACATATTGAAACTCTATCCCGCAATGCGACAATATTAAGAGATGAGGCATTTCAAAAGGATTTAGAAATCATGCAAACAAAGTTTTTGATAAATAATAACTTTTGTAATTTTTATCCTATGAATATTTGGCCAATGTAGGGGTCTGGTTGCTTGAGATTTTTTAATCTGCAACAAATTACGTAGGCTATGAGGTATTGTATTTGTGAAATGAGGGTGCTGTTTGTATTTCCATCCTGTAATATTTGGGTTACTAAGACATTCAAAAACACAATGCAAAGTGAGACATAGAGCATGGGGAAAGCATTTGTTCATTTGGGGTAATGTCTTCTGTTTATCAGAGTCAGTTTAGGGTTCACTTTAGCTGTGTCATAGGCAGAATGTTGTCTAAGGGCAGAATGAGAGTAGTTTCAAGAGATGTTCATGCACTCAAGTGCAAAGGCCATGCGGTGACAAAAGAGAAGAGATTCAAAAACAGCTAGAAGGTTCATTGATTCCCAGCTCCACTTCCAGCTTGTATCTGTATTGTTTTGATACTCAAAACAGAGCCATTGAAATTAGTCACAGCAGCACATCCATTTGAAATCATGTATTTCAGTTGCATCACAACAAAGTTCCAATGCATTTTTTTCCTCTGAGAATTTGCAAAGCATAAGCAAAAAAAAAAAAAAAAAAAAAAATCCATTAGAGATTCAGAAAACAATCCTCACACTGCCTTAAATAGCATTCATGTCCCCCAGGGCCACATTTTCCTTTTCAATCTTTAAACTTAAGTCCCTTTGACTCCTGTGCCTTTAGCTCTTCTCAGTTTAATCGACTATTTCACCACGTCTTAAAATATACATCTCTTGAATACACAACTATCTGCTCTGCTTTGAATATTTTCATTACATTTTATTACAAGGTTGGTTCAAGAGAAGTTTTACACCTAATTTTGAGGACCTGCCCTGTCAATTTCATTTTCCTCCAGGACTTTTATGGAGCTAATTTGATTCAACTATGAGTTCTTTTTTGTAAGCCCTAAGGTCTTTGTTATTTCCCTTACTTTAAAAAAATACTCTTTCTGAAGCATGCTGGTTCTACTCTAGCTTTCCTTTCTTATTTCTGCACAATCTCATTTACCTCAAGTTAGGCAATGGCTAGCTAATCTATTCAATAAATATTGAGTACCTCTAACGTGTTGGTAATTTGAAGATGAGCAAGACAACATCCCCAAGCTCAAGAAGATCACAGACTAATGGAAGACTACCAGTTAACCAGATAAGTGCAATGCATCAATGTGAAAGCAATAACGGAGCTGTGTTCTAAGTGGTCTGGGACCACCACCATATAGGAGACAAACCAGGAGTTTTATAAACTGAGTGCTGTTAAATTGCATTAAAAGAGCACTTTAAAGATTTAAAAATTCACTTTATGAATCTTTTAAAATTAATTAAGATTTATTTATTTATTTATTTGAGACAGAATTTGGCTCTTGTTGCCTAGGCTGGAGTGCAATGTTGCGATCTCAGCTCACTGCAACCTCTGCATCCCAGGTTTAAGTGATGCTCCTGCCTCAGCCTCTGGAGTAGCTGGGATTACAGGAGCCCACCATTATGCCTGGTTAACTTTTTGTATTTTTAGTAGAGATGGGGTTTCGCCATGTTGGCCAGGCTGGTCTCGAACTCCTGACCTCAGGTGATCTGCCTACCTTGGCCTCCCAAAGTCCTGGGATTACAGGTGTGAGACACCACTCCCAGAATAATTAACATTTATTTTAATTGACAAAAGGTTATATGTTTCTGGTGTACATAATGATATTTGGAAATATGTATACACTGGAGAATGGCTATATTGAGCTAATGTAAACATTACCTCATATACTAATCATTTTTGTGTGTGTATGTGGTCAGAACACTTACAATCTACTTTGGTAGTGATTTTCAGGACTATAATACATTGGTATTTACTATAGCTACCACGTTATACTGTTATACAATAGATCTGTTGACCTTATTGCTTTTTTTTTTTAGATAGATTTCCTGCCTCAGGCTCCAAAGTGCTGGGATTACAGGTGTGAGCCACTGTGCCTGGCCTTATTCCTTGTATTTAACTGAAATCTTTTCATGAAAGACCTAATGAATTCTAAATTTATATACAAATATATAACATGAATATATAACCATTAAAATAAATAAATTCTAAAAGAATCACTAAATGAAATTTAAATTTTTTAAAGTGCCCTGTTTTTTAGTGTAGTTTTTTAAAACTATGCTATTTATAAATAGCATAGTTTTATACCCATTGGAGTTATAAATATACAATTTATAAAACTCCTGGTTTCTCTCCTATGTAATAGTACTCCCAGAGAACTTTGAACACAGCTCCATTATTGATTTCGTATCAATGCATTGTACTTATCTGTTTAACTAGCAGTCTTCACCATTAAACTGTAATCATCTTGAGGTTAGGGATGTTTTCTTACTCAACTTCATATAAATTTATACATAAATATGTATAGGAATATGAATATATGAATAATAATTAAAAATTTTTAGGGCCGGGCTCAGTGGCTCAAGCCTGTAATCCCAGCACTTTGGGAGGCTGAGGCAGGTGGATCACTAGGTCAAGAGATCGAGACCATCCTGGTAAACATGGTGAAACCCCGTCTCTACTAAAAATACAAAAAAATTATCTGGGCATGGTGGCATGTGCCTGTAATCCCAGCTACTCAGGAGGCTGAGGCAGGAGAATTGCCTGAACCCAGGAGGCGGAGGTTGCAGTAAGCTGAGATCGCGCCATTGCACTCCAGCCTGGGTAACAAGAGTGAAACTCCATCTCAAAAAAAAAAAAAAAAAAAAAAAAAAATTTTTCTTAGTGAATCTTTTAAAATTAATTTAATTGATATGTACAATATATGTATGAATTTAAAATTGATTAGCTAATTTGTTGAAAGATTTCAGTTAGTTACAAGGAGTATGTTCAACAGATCTATTGTATAACATGGTGACTACAGTATAACAATGTATTATGTTCTATGAATATATGTTATATATGAATTTATATAGAAATCCAGATACATATAAAAAATATATATCTTTCTCTTCAGATATTGATACATCTGCTTAAGCTTGAATATTAATCTTCTCCAAGTATATTTCTTTAAATGTTTAGGGCAAAAGTAAGTTTCATAATCTAGTAAGTCTCAGATGTAAAGCTTCCCCTATTGTGAGCATGTAATGCATAGTGCACATTAGTAGAGAATTCTTAAAAATCTTCATGTGTGGGAGAGAGATCCAAGATGGCCGATTAGCAGCAGCTCAGGATTGTAGCTCCCAGTGAAAGCACAGAGAGTGAGTGGACGCCACACTTCCAGATGAAATTTTGTTGCCCACAGACCAGGAGATTCCCAGTGGAGGAGCCCCACGAGTCACCAGCACGACTCTTTTGGCCGGTGTGGCTGTTTTGCCAGAACCCCAGCATGGTGGTTCTCAGTGCAGAGTATACGGGACTGGGTGCCCTTTTGGTTGGTGTTTGGAGCTCCAGGAAGGCACAGTCACCCATTCAGCTGATTGAAAAGGAGACTGAAGTGGGGAACCAGACCAGGAAATTCCCGGGCAGAAAAGTGCCACGAATCTCAATGCCACTGTTTCAGCTGGCATGGTGGCTTGCCGCAGGGGAAATTACACAGATTCTGGCGCCTTTTTAGCAGGCAACTGGAACACATGGGAGAGAGTCGACTGTTCAACTAAAAAAAAAAAAACAGAAGAAGCTCTGAGACAGGGAGCCAGGTGATCAGGTTTGGCTGGTCCCACCCCCACAAAAAGCAATTGGAAGCGCTGAGGATTGAGAGTTTCACAGCAAGCACAGCTGAACCCAGGAAAGTCCAGCTCTGTGGGGGTGGGGCATCTGCCAAAGGAAAACTAAGGAACAGAAAAAACTTCATCACCAACAAGCTGGATGTCCACTCAGGGACCCAATCTGAAAGTCAGCAATTACATAGACGACAGGTGGATAAATCCACAAAGATGGGAAGAAACCAGTGCAAAATGGCTGAAAACACCCGAAATCAGAATGCCTCTCCTCCTACAGAGGATTGCAGTTCCTCATCAGCAAGGGTACAAGGCCTGATGGAGAATGAGTGTGATGAATTGACACAATCAGGCTTCAGAAGGTGGATAATAAGAAACTTCTGTGAGCTAAAAGAAAATGTTCTAACCCAATGCAAAGAAACTAAGAACCTTGATAAAACGTTTGATGAAATGCTAAGGAGAATAGACAATTTAGAGAGGAATATAAGTGAATTAATGGAGCTGAAAAACACAATACAAGAACTTTGTGAAGTATGCACAAATTTTAACAGTCAAATTAAGCAGAAGAAAGGGTATCAGAGTTCAAAGACCAACTTAATGAAATAAAACAAGAAGACAAGATTAGAGAAAAAAGGATAAAAAGGAAAGAGCAAAGTCTCCAAGAAATACGGGACTATGTGAAAAGACCTAATCTACATCTGATAGGTGTACCTGAATGTGATGAAGAGAATGAATCCAAACTGGAGAATATTCTTCAGGATATTATCCAGGAAAACTTTCCCAACCTAGCAAGGCAGGACAATACTCAACTCCAGGTAATACAGAGAGCACCACAAAGATATTCCTCAAAAAGAGCAACCCCAAGGCACATAATTGTTAGATTCACCAGGGTTGAAATGAAGGAGAAAATACTAAGGGTAGCCAGAGAAAAAGGTTAGGTTACTCACAAAGGGAAGCCTATCAGACTCGCAGCAAATCTCTCAGCAGAAACCCTACAAGCCAGAAGAGAGTGGGAGCCAATATTCAACATCCTTAAAGAAAAGAACTTTCAACCCAGAATTTCATATCCAGCCAAACTAAGCTTCATAATTGAAGGAAAAATAAAATTTTTTATGAACAAGCAAGTACTCAGAGATTTCATTATCACCAGGCCTGCTTTACAAGAGCTTCTGAAAGAAGTACTACACATAGAAAGGAACAAGTATCAGCCATTCCAAAAACATACCAAAAGGTAAAGAGCATCACCATAATGAAGAATCTACATCAACTAATGGGCAAAACAGTCAGCTAGTATTAAATTGCAGTATTAAACTCAACATATATCAATATTAATCCTAAATTTAAATGGACTAAATGCCCCAATCAAAAGACACAGGCAGGCAAATTGGATAAAAAGCCAAAACCCATTGGTATGCTGCATCCAGATACATCTCACATGCACGGATACACAAAGACTCAAAACAAAGGGATGGAGGAAGATTTACCAACCAAATGGGGAGAGAGAGAGAAAAAAGCAGGAGTTGCAATTCTCATCTCTGATAAAATAGACTTTAAAGCAACAAAGACTAAAAGAGACAAAGAAGGACATTACATAATGGTAAAAGGATCAATGCAACAAGAAGAGCTAATGATCCTAAATATAGACGCACCCAATATAGGAGCACCCAGATACATAAGGCAAGTTCTTAATGACTTACAAAGAGACTTAGACTCCCACACAATAATATTGGGAGACTTTAACACTACATTGGCAATATTAGACAGATCAACAAGACAGAAAATTAACAAGGATATCCAGGATTTGAACTCAGACCTGGAACAAGTAAACTTAATAAACATTTACAGAACTTTCCACCCCAAATCCACAAAATATACATTATTACCAGTATCACATCACACCTATTCTAAAAATGACCACATAACTGGAAGTAAATCACTCCTCAGCAGTCACATAGCATTTCACAGGTTTAAATGAAATATTGGTTGGCTGCTTGTTTGTTATTTTCCTCCCTTATTCCTTCATGTCTCCATTGTTAAGCACAATTATTGGCATAAAAGAGGTTTTTAATACCCATTTTAGACTGCATTCTAGCCTGGGCAATAGAGCAAGACTCCTATTCTCTCTCCCTCTTTCTCTTTCTTTCTTTCTTCTTTTATTTCTTTTTCTTTCTAAAAAAAAATCTTCATGTGTTTAACTTTGGTAACTCTGTTTCCTAACTTACTTGACCACTGATACTTTTTCTTTCTGTAACAACCATTAACATCCCCCCAGTGGGGGCTAGAATTTCCCATGGTGACCTGTGACCTGCTCTCTTAGACACAGAAGGCGAGGTAGGTTGTAGTGAGGAGGCAGCAGGCCATTATTTCTCCATCTTGCTATTACTTAGACTTGAGTTGGGGACGAGTGAAAACTAGGGGTTTTGGGGAGTAATCCTTGTGAACATGTACTCCAGCAGCCAGGCATTCCAGATCTCCTGTCCTGGAGTGGGCCAGGGCCCCTGGCACCCCAGAGTGTGCAGGCAGGCCCCCAGAGCCTTAGTTCACCATTTATCCATTCCTCATAATCCAATGTCCAATGAGCACCCCCAGCAGGGCAGGGAATGTCCCTCCTGGGGTTTACATGACTGATTCCTTCTCAGAGGCGGCTGTGGCATCCCCTGAGGGCCCCCGATAGTGGAGGTTCCCTTCCTCAGTGGGGGCTGGCAGTGGATTCAGGGGCATCTCACTTTTCACTTTTATCAGCTCAGGCTCCGTGCTTGTCGACTCCCTGTGGTCCACGTAATTTTGAAGGAGTCCTGCCCCCAGAGCATCACCTTCTACATTCAGGATGGTACAGGACCGGTCCACTAGCCAGTTCACAGCCAGGATCAAGGAGATATGGACGACCGGGAGGTTGACTGCTTCGAGGATGATGACCAGAGTGAGGACACCTCCAAAGGGGATGCCCGCCGCCCCCACGCTGGTCGTTGTGGCTGTGATTAGGATAGTGATGATCTTTACAAAGTCCAATAACTGCTGTCTGAGCTGTGCAATGGACACTGCAGCCACTCACTGGAAGAGCGCTGCACCGTCCATGTTGACTGTGGCGCCAATGGGCAGGATGAAACAGCTAATGTGCTTGGCCACACCATTATTCTCCTCCATGCACTTCATCATCAGTGGCAGCGTGGCGGAACTGGAGAAGGTCCCAAAGGCAGTGGCCAGGGGCGTCATGATGCCCCACAGGAAGTGGTAGGGGTTTTTGCGAGTGAAGAGGAAGTAGATGAGGGGCAGTACCAGGATCCCATGGATGGCATGGCCCAGCAGGCAGCACAGGATGTACTTGCCAAAGCTGGCAAAGAGTAAACCTATGTCCTCCATCTCCACGATCTTGCTGGCCACGAGGAACATGATGCCCACAGGGGCGTACCACATGATCCAGGAGACCGGCACCATGGTGGCCTCATTGAAGGAGTTGAAGAAGCTGATAAGCAGCTCCCCCTCAGGCCCCAGCTTCCGCAGTGCCACACCAAAGACAATGGCAAACACTACCAAGCCCAGGATGTTTATGCCTTCCACCACCTCCCCCACAGGCACCTTCACCAGGGTTCCAGTGATATTTCTCTCTTTGTAGGAGGTAGTAGCTTATGAGCGAAAGGCTGCTGACACCAGGTTGGAAGGGAGATCCAGGAAAGAATCAAGCACCTCCTTCCTGGGGGCATTTTCCGCACTGCCCCTGGCTCCCACCGAGGCGTTGATGGCGGAGAAGGCGGCTCCCAGCTGCAGCGCCAGCACCAGCGCCAAGCCCACTCCGAGCGCGGAAGGCAGCAGTGTGGTGTCCATGAAAAAGAGAAGCGCCCAGGCGCCCAGGCTGGCAGCGCCTCTGATCAAGCTTCACACTACCAGCAGCAAGATGAATCTGCAGCAGGTGCAGCAGCAGCAGCTCGCCCAGGAAGACAAAGACGCCCAAGCGCTCTGGGCCCAGTGCCGCCATGCCACCAGCCCCCAACACCCCCAGCCCTAGTGCCACACAGGCCACCACGGCCACCACCATCAGCAGCACCAGCAGGTTGGTTCAAAGGCAGCGCCACCCTTGTCCCGGGAACCGCAGCAGCCACCTGCTGCTCCATCTTGGCTCTCAATGGGGACCAGTGCCCGGCCTCCGTTGGCGGTGGGCTCCGCAGCTGCGAGTTCCTTGGAGTCTCTACGAGGAGGATCGGCCACCATAATGGGATGCACCAGGGTTTCTTAGTGCCTGGAAGCTGGCTGGGAATGCTTGGGCTCCTTCCCAGCACCCGACGTTCCTAGGATTGAGAGTTGAGAAGCAGCACCTGGAGATTGGAACTTTTCAGGGTTCCTTAGAATTGTGAGTTCAAGCCGAGTGTCTGAAGTTCTCCAGGCTGGGCCCTGGGACTCCTCTGCTCTGCCCCGTGTGCCAGATGCCTGAAAACTGGGAGTTCGAGTGCCTGGGTTCCTTGGCCCTGGGAGATGGGAATACAAGTTTCTTTGGCTGGGAGGTGGGGCCCTTGGCTCCAGGAGGTTGAATGCTCCCAGATGGCGGAGGTCTGCAGGAGGCTGGGTTATGGAGGCGCAAATCCGGGACGCCCGGATCCGGGAGGTGGGAATCCCAGGTGCCTGGGTCTAGGACACCGAGGGCTGGGGAGCCAGGATCTGGGGACCAGGAAGTGGAGCTGCGGGACCAGGGGACCCAGGCTCTTAGGTCTGGAGGGTGGGATGAGGGCCCCTAAGTACGGAAAGTGGTGGTCGGGTGTCCAGGAGTAGCGGTTACCAGGCCAGAGAAAAGACCCCAAGGCATGCCATGTGGCTCTCTCTATAAGCTAATTTTAATGTTTATTTTGTTGATTATAAAAATAACTTCTGTTTATTGTGAGGCTACAGAGAAGTCTAGAAAAAAAGTAAAAACCATGTGGAAGTTCTTCATCACCTTTGTCATAATTAAAACTTCTTTTAAAAACATCTTTCATTGAGATACAATTTATATACAATTAATTAAATTTTAAAGATATGGATTTGAAATATGATTTAGGAAGAGACAAGAGCATAATCATCACCATAAACTGCTTTGATATATCTAAAGGGAACTAACTAATGGAAGAACATTGTGAAAATCATCAGTGGCTTATGTTTCCCTATGGAGCGAGGGACATCAGAAACATCTCATAGTTAAAAGGTTTCTGATAGCATGTACATTCCTTAAGAGATGGTCTAAGACACTATATCTGGACATTTGGACTGTAAAATCTTAAAGTTTTCTCTGTTTACCTGGTCTGGAAACACTCCATTTAGCAGCCAGTTCCTGTTTGGATTTTGTCTTCTCTCCTACGCTTGGTAATCTGTATGCATCTGCATGTGGCTATCATTTAGCCTGGCAATTTAATTGTATTGCTTTTCTGAAATTAACACCACTGTACCATGACAATTCCTGGGCAGCACTTCCATTTGCTACTGTAGCTAGATTTCTCTCCCTGGCCACATTTCACGTTCCTACCTGATCTGTTTTGGTTTTTCAATTTGCTCAGTGGGTTGGAAGGCATAATATATGGGGCCACTGGCTAGCTGGGCTTTAAAGCTACTTCAACTTTATGCTTTCCAGCGTGATGCCTTCCCTATGCCCTAAGTTCCCCAGTGTCCTTCTCCATTTCCAAATTTCACTGTTTATGTAAACAAAACCAAAGTTAACTGAGTTCCGTGCTAATCTTTTGTTGTTCTGTGGGGAGTAGAATTAAGCATGTAACAGTCTGGGGGGAAGAAAAGAAAGAAAAAAAGAAAACATTGATTAGAAAGAAATTAAGCCAGAGGGACTTAAACTCAACAGAGTGATTTTAATGACCAAGCGTTCAGGACATTTTTATTTGGATTTTAACTTTCGGGTGCGCATATGAGTGTCATGCAGAGAACATGTCAAATGAGAAGGCAGCTAGATAATATGACAGGATTACTGGAGCAGTAAAAATGAGAGGAGCATGGGGAAGGCTGGATGATCTATGGGGACCGGAAATAAGAAGACTGCTTCTGAATCTTGCACTCCGTTGTCATGATGTGGGGAAAATGCCACACCCCTTTCCTCTTTCAATTAAGATATCTGAACTGCATCTGTCAGGAATCTGACATATACTCAGGGTCTTGTAAGTCCAGGAACCCTGTTGGATGTTTTCTTACAGGTTATTTCCACTATTACAACAGTTTTGCAAAGTTTGTTTTATTTTATATTCACAGGTGAAAAAAAAAGACTCTCAAAGAGAATAATATAAATGGAAGTTTTCATCTTTGGTAACTAGTACACTGAAACTCAGATGGAATGTTTATCACTCTGAACTCCACATTATTACCATGACAGCAGGTATTTCTGGTTTGGTTTGGTTTGGCTTTTGTTTTTGGTGGAGGGTGGGAGGGCATAAGGGGTGTCACAGACTTCTTGAGAACCTTCTGGAAGTTTTGAATCTTGAGTATAGAAAAAAGTATGTGTACAATTTTTTTGTGGGGGTTTATAGCCGTCATGTTTAAGAAACTGTTCATTTTGCATTTATTCTTTCTGCCAAGAAAAAGTAGGACTTTATGCAAAAGAATATAAGCTGTGATATTTTGGGATATATGTGCTCTTTTCCTAACAAAAGTAACTCCTGATTAGGAATGAGTTAGGGAGGAAGTGGTGGGCACCGTGGTTCATCCTCTCTGTGTTGTCTTTTAGCTCCCCTGACGTATTTCCCTCAAGCTTCCCCTGAAATTGGTGCTGTCAGAACCTTTGCCATTTGTCAGAATGGCATTGTGTCTCATTCCTTTAATGTGCTAGTGCTGAAAGACAAATAGACAAAATGTTACAAATTACTGTCATGGCAGTAAAATAACTGGCTAAGTAAAAATTATCTGTTGGCATTATTTGCTGTCACAAACATCACATAGATACAATTTTTTGGTTATCACCTACTGCAGGTGAAATTGGCTTTATACAATCGTTTCTATCCTTGAAATTTCTGCATCTATCATCTTTTTTTTTCCTACTTAAAAGACCATGAAATGTGTTTGCTGCCAGTCTTTTCACGTCCTGTATGGAAAATGAAAAGAAGTTTTCTTTCCCGTATGTCATGATTCATGTTCTAGCTCTGTCCTCACGGAGTTGTTACAGAGAAGACTTGTTACAGTAACTGAGACCAGCAGGTAACAAACACTCAGTTATCTTCTGAAGTGGTTATTCATTGCCTGAGTGCACTTCAGACATACAGGTGATTTCTGGGAAAGTTGGTTGTGCAAATGCAAACTTTGCTCCACAGGAAGTCAAGAGAACCCCTCCCAACCAGAACATAAGTTATTCATGAGCTTGGGGATGAAAGGAGTGTGATGGGCTTCAAAAATATAAAATGCATAATGTTGTCTTTGTGTCAAGGAGAAACACTTTTATCTTCATAAAAGAGAGAACAGAAAGAGAATTTTTTTTTCTAAAAAAACAACTTTTGTATCTTCCATGACACATTTAGTACAAACTTAGTTTTCTTCTTTCTCCCTCTCCCTAACCTCCATCTTCACCTCGAAACATCTGGAATTTTAATATTGTGAAGTTAGATTAGAAACAAATGAATTACATGGGAGGTAAAAGTATTTAAAATTTATATAAGAATATTGTGGGAAGGTTCCATGATGGCACCATAGAAACAACTCAGGATTGCAGCTCTCAGTGAAGGCGCAGAGGGTGAGTCCTAGCTGCATTTTCAGATGGACTTTTGTTGCCCACAGAACTGGCAAATTCCCAGGTGTAGGAGAGACACAGGAGAACAACGCAGCCCACTTGTGTGGCTGTTTCGGCTGGCGCCACACTGCGGCGCAGCAGCAGCCCACACAAAGCTCACTGGTCTGGGTGCCCTGTTAAACCGGCAATCTGAGTTTTGGGAGGGCAGATTGACATGTCCATTTGATTGAACGGGACTTGGATGGTGAGCCAGACCAGGAGATTCCTGGGAAGAGTGATTTGTGCCGGTGCAGTGGGCTGCCGCAGGGGAGATCGCATGGATCCCAGTGGCCAATCAGCAGGTGACTGGAATGCCTGTGAGAGAGTCAACCATTCAATTTGGAAAGAAAAAGAGAGAGAGAGAGAGAGAGAGAGAGAGAGAGAGAGAGAGGAGGGACTCTGAGGCAGGGAGCCAGGTGGTCAGGCTTGGCGGGTCCCACCCTCACGGGGACAAGCAGCACGGGGATTTGAGGCACTCAAGGTTGAGAGTTTTGCTGCGGGGTCAGCTGAATCCAGGATGGTGCAGCCCGGTGGGGGAGGGGCGTCCACCACTACGGATGCAATCCGCCCCTACTGAGGTACTGCCCACTGCTGACGCAGCCTGCCGTTGCTGAGGCAATCAGCCATAACAGAGAGACACCACCAACAGGGCAGAGCGCACCACAGTAGAACGGAGCCCCGCAGCAGCAGGGCAGACCAGCACTAGCAGGGCAGAGACCCGGCAGGCAAATAGTGAATAAACCGCCTCCTAGCTGGGCAGGACAGTGCAACAGATACTCAAAAAGAAAGCCCCAACTCCCTGAGACAGAGCATCTGAGGGGAAAAAAAGCGGGGGGGCGGGCTTCTATAAGTTCTGCTGCAGCAGACACATCTGCCCAGCAACCCTGAATGAACAACGGAGCTCACAGCTCAGCACTGGAGCTCCTATAAAGTACAGACCATCTCCTCAAGCAGCTCCCTGATATATCCAAAGAGCCACCTCAATAAAGGACTAATCAGACTGACATTTGGCGGGCATCATTCTGGGACAAAGATAGCAGAAGAAACTGGTAGCATCCCTCACTGTTCCACAGACAAGCAGGGCCCAGAGTGGACCTCTGCACTCATACAGCAGAGGGGCTAAACCATTAGAAGGAAAACTAAGTAACAGAAATACTTCATCATCAACAATCTGGGCGTCCACTCAGAGACCCAATCAAAAAGTCAGCAACTACTAAGATGACAGGTGGATAAATCCACAAAGATTGGAAGAAACCAGCACAAAAAGGAGGAAAACACCCGAAACCAAAACACCTCATCTCCTACAAAGGACCAAAACGCCTCACCAGCAAGGGAACAAAGCTGGACGGAGAATGAGAGTGACGAAAGGACGGAATCAGACTTCAGAAGGTGGATAATGAGAAACTTCAGTGAGCTAAAAGAACATGTTCTAAATCAATGCAAAGAAACTAAGAACCTTGAAAAAAGATTTGAAAAATGATTCGAGGAAATGATAACAAGAATGGACAACTTAGAGAGGATATGAATGAATTGAAGGAGCTGAAAAACACAACACGAGAACTCCGTGAAGCATGCACAAGTTTCAACAGCCGAACTGACCAGGGAGAAGAAAGAATATCAGAAGTCGAAGATCAACTCAATGAAATGAAAAGAGAAACCAAGATTAGAGAAAAAAGTGCAAAGAGGAATGAACAAAATCTCCAAGAAATGTGGGACTATGTGAAGAGAACTAAACTATGTTTGATAGGTGTACCAGAATGTGACGAAGAGAATGAATCCAAGCTGGAAAACACTCTTAAGGATATTATCCACGAAAATTTTCCCAACCTAGCAAGGCAGGCCAATACTCAACTCCAGGAAATACAGAGAACACCACAAAGATATTCTGCAAGAAGAGCAACCTCAAGGCACATAACCGTCAGATTCACCAGGGTTGAAATGAAGGAGAAAATACTAAGGGCAGCCAGAGAGAAGGGTCGGGTCACCCACAAAGGGAAGCCCATCAGACTCACAGCAGATCTCTCGGCAGAAACTCTACAAGCCAGAAGACAGTGGGGGCCAATATTCAACATCCTTAAAGAAAAGAACTTTCAACCCAGAATTTCATATCCAGCCAAACTGAGCTTCATAAATGAAGGAAGAATAAAATCTTTTGCCAACAAGGAAGAACTCAGAGATTTTGTCACCACCAGGCCTGCTTTACAAGAGCTCCTGAAAGAGGCACTACACATAGAAAGAAACAACCAGTACCAGCCATTCTAAAAACATACCAAATGCTAAAGAGCATCAACAAAATGAAGAATCTGCATCAACCAAGGGAAAAAACAGCCAGATAGCATCAAAATGGCAGTATCAAACTCACACATAACAATATTAACCCTAAATGTAAATGGGCTAAATGCACCAATCAAAAGACACAGAATGGCAAATTGGATAAAAAACCAAAGCCCATCTGTGTGCTGTATCCAGGAAACCCATCTCACATGGAAAGATTCACAAAGGCTCAAAATAAAGGGATGGAGGAAGATTTACCAAGCCAATGGAGACCAAAAAAAAAAAAAAGCAGGAGTTGCAATTCTCATCTCTGATAAAATAGACTTTAAAGCAACAAAGATCAAAAGAGACAAAGAAGGTCATTACATAATGGTAAAAGGATTGCTACAACAAGAAGAGCTAACAATCCTAAATATATATGGACCCAATACAGGAGCACCCAGATATATAAGGCAAGTTCTTAATGACTTACAAAGAGACTTAGACTCCCACACAATAATAGTGGGAGACTTTAACACTCCACTGTCAATATGAGACAGATCAACCAGACAGAAAATTAACAAGGATATCCAGGGCTTGAACTCAGACCTGGAACAAGCAAACCTGATAGACATTTACAGAACTCTTCACCCCAAATCCACAGAATATACATTCTTCTCAGCACCACATCACACCTACTCCAAAATTGACCACAGAATTGGAAGTAAAGCACTCCTCAGCAAATGCAAAACAACGGAAATCATAACAAACAGTCTCTCAGACCATAGTGCAATCAAGTTAGAACTCAGAATTCAGAAACTAACTCAGAACTGCACAGCTTCATGGAAACTGAACAACTGGCTCTTGAACATTGACTGGATAAACAATGAAATGAAGGCAGAAATAAAGAAGTTCTTCAAAACCAACGAGAATGAAGACACAACATACCAGAATCTCTGGGACACATTTAAAGCAGTCTGTAGAGGAAAATATATAGCAACAAGTGCCCACAGGAGAAGAGTGGAGAGATCCAAAATTGACACCCTATCGTCAAAATTGAAAGAGCTAGAGGAGCAAGATCAACAAAACTCAAAACCTAGCAGAAGACAAGAAATAACTAAGATCAGAGCAGAACTGAAGGAGATAGAGACAAGAAAAACCCATGAAAAAAATCAATAAATCCAAGAGCTGGTTTTTTGAAAAGATCAACAAAATACACAGACCACTAGCCAGACTGATAAAAAAGAAGAGAGAGAACAACCAAATAGATGCAATAAAAAAAAAATAAAGGGGAAATCACCACAGATTCCACAGAAATTCAAACCATCATCAGAGAATACTACAAACAACTCTATGCACATAAACTAGTAAACCAGGAAGAAATGGATAAATTCCTGGACACCTGTGTCCTCCCAAGCCTAAACCATGAGGAAGCTGAAACTATGAATAGACCAATAACAAGGTCTGAAGTCGAGGGAGCAATTAAGAGTCTACCACACAAAAAAAGCCCAGGTCCAGATGGGTTCATAGCTGAATTCTACCAGACACACGAAGAGGAGCTGGTACCATTCCTTCTGAAACTATTCCAAATAATCCAAAAAAAGGGAACCCTTCCCAAATCATTTTATGAGACCAACATCATCCTGATACCAAAATCAGGCAGAGACTCAACAAGACAAGAAAACTTCAGGCCAATATCCATGATGAACATAGATGCAAAAATCTTCAATAAAATACTGGCAAACCGATTGCAACAGCACATTAAAAAACTTATCCATCATGATCAAGTAGGATTCATCCAGGGCATGCAAGGCTGGTTCAACATATGCAAGTCTATAAACATCATTCACCACATTAACAGAACCAAAAACAAAAACCACGTGATTATCTCAATTGATGCAGAGAAGGCATTTGACAAAATTCAACAGCGCTTTATGCTAAAAACACTCAATAAACTCTGTGTTGATGGAACATATCTCAAAGTAATAAAAGCTATTTATGACAAACCAACAGCCAATATCATACTTAATGGGCAAAAACTGGAAGCATTCCCTTTGAAATCTGGCATGAGACAAGGATGCCCTCTCTCACCACTCCTATTCAACATAGTACTGGAAGTTCTAGCCAGAGCAATCAGGCAAGAAAAAGAAATAAAGGGTATTAGAATAGGAAAGGAGGAAGCCAAGTTGTCTCTATTTGCAGATGACATGATAGTATACCTACAAGACCCCATCACCTCAGCCCAGAAACTCCTGAAACTGATAAGCAACTTCAGCAAAGTCTCAGGGTATAAAATCAATGTGCAAAAATCACAAGCATTGCTATACACCAATAACAGACTTAAAGAGAACCAAATCAAGAATGAACTGCCATTCACAATTGCTACAAAGAGAATAAAATACCTAGGAATACAACTTACAAGGAACGTAAGGGACCTCTTCAAGAAAAACTGCAAACCACTGCTCAATGAAATAAGAGAGGACACAAACAGATGGAGAAACATTCCATGTTCGTGGTTAGGAAGAATATCGTGAAAATGGCTATACTGCCCATAGTAATTTACAGAATCAATGCTATCCCCATCAAGCTACCATTGAATTTCCTCACAGAAGTGGAAAAAAACACCATGAACTTCATATGGAACCAAAAGAGAGCCCGCATAGCCAAGTCAATTCTAAGCAAAAAGAACACAGCGGGAGGCATCACACTACCAGACTTCAAACTATACTACAAGGCTAGAGTAATCAAAACAGCATGGTACTGGTTCCAAAACAGAGATATAGACCAATGGAACAGAACAGAGGCATTGGAGGCAAATCAACATATCTACAACCATATAATCTTTGATAAACCAGACAAAAACAAGCAATGGGGAAAGGATTCCCTGTTTAACAAATGGTGTTGGGAAAACTGGTTAGCCATGTGCGGAAAGCAAAAACTGGACCCCTTCCTGACACCTTACACTAAAATTAACTCCAGATGGATTAAAGACTTAAACATAAGACCTGGCACCATAAAAACCCTAGAAGAAAATCTAGGCAAAACCATTCAGGACATAGGAGTAGGCAAGGACTTCATAACCAAAACACCAAAAGCATTGGCAACAAAAGCCAAAATAGACAAATGGGACCTAATCAAACTCCACAGCTTTTGCACGGCAACAGAAACAGTCACTAGAGTGAATCGGCAACCAACAGATTGGGAAAAAATCTTTGCAGTTTACACATCTGACAAAGGGCTGATATCCAGAATTTACAAAGAACTCAAACAGATTTACAGGAAAAAAACAAACAAGCCCATTCAAAAATGGGCAAAGGACATGAACAGACACTTTACAAAAGAAGACATACATGAGGCCAACAAACACATGAAAAAATGCTCATTATCACTGGTCATTAGAGAGATGCAAATCAAAACCACATTGAGATACCATCTCACGCCGGTTAGAATGGCGATCATTAAAAAATGTGGAGACAACAGATGCTGGAGAGGATGTGGAGAAATAGGAACACTCTTACACTGTTGGTGGGAGTGTAAATTAGTTCAACCATTGTGGAAGATAGTGTGGCGAGTCCTCAAGGACCTAGAAATAGAAATTCCATTTGACCCAGCAATCCCATTACTGGGTATATATCCAAAGGAATAGAAATCGTTCTACTATAAGGACACATGCACACGAATGTTCATTGCAGCACTGTTTACAATAGCAAAGAACTGGAACCAACCCAAATGCCCATCGATGATAGACTGGACAGGGAAAATGTGGCACATATACACCATAGAATATTATGCAGCAGTCAAAAATGACGAGTTTATGTCCTTTGTAAGGACATGGATGAATCTGGAGAACATCATTCTCAGCAAACTGACAGAAGAACAGAAAAGGAAATACCACATATTCTCACCCATAGGTGGGTGAGAAAAATGAGAACACATGGACACAGGGAGGGGGGTACTACACACTGGGGGGAATAGGGAAGGGACAGTGGTGGGGCGGGGAGCTGGGGAGGGATAGCCTGGGGAGAAATGCCAAATGTGGGTGAAGGGGAGGAAGGCAGCAAAACACACTGCCATGTGTGTACCTATGCAACTATCTTGCACGTTCTGCACATGTACCCCAAAACCTAAAAGGCAATAAAAATTAAAAAAAAAAAAGAATATTGCATGACATTTATTTACTCCCATTAACAAAGTGTTTGCTTTTCACTTTGTTTTCTTCTGTCTCTACCATCATTATGTTTTAGAATATTATTTTAAATAAAAATGATAAGTTTTAATATTTATTCATGCTTACTCTGTTCCAGGCACTGTGCTCTAAGCACGTTATTTAATTTACTGCTTGGAACAATACTGGGAAGTAGGAACTGACATCTTTTCCCCATTTTATGGATAAAGAAACTGAGCTCAGAGAGAGAGAGTAAAAAATGTCAGACTAGTTTAAGCAATCAAACATGGTTAGATGTCATATGTCAGTAGGTAACTTATTTAGTTTATACAAATTACACTTTAAAGAGACAGAATCAGAATTTATTCCTAAACACGTTTAACTCTGAAGCCTTTCTAAACTCTTCATTGTGTGATATGGGAAAAAGCAGCATCAAGCCACAAACCTGGGAGCTTGTTAGCAATACAGACTCTCAGGCCTCATCTCCAGTGGAGCACTGGCAAATGTTCTGCAGTCAGCTTTTTTGGAGGGTGTGTGTGTGGAGGAGGTGCTTTGTAATGTTTGCAGATTTCTTTTTTTCTTTTTTTTGAGACTGAGTCTTTCCCTGTTGCCCAGGCTGCAGTGGCGAGATCTTGGCTCACTGCAAACTCCGCCTCCTGGGTTCAAGTGATTCTCCTGCCTCAGCCTCCTGAGTAGCTGGGATTAGAGCAGCATGCCACCATGCCTGGCTAATTTTTGTATTTTTAGTAGAGACAGGGTTTCACCATGTTGGTCAGGCTGGTCTCGAACTCCTGACCCCGTGATCTGCCTGCCTCAGCTTCCCAAAGAGCTGGGACTATAGACATGAGCCATTGCACCTGGCTAGTGTTCACAGATTTCTATGGTTTCAACATTCTCACCATGGCAGATTATAAGCACCACTGTTGTCACTGACCACAGGATCAGGAAGAAATGTGAACCATGAATTAGCTTCAGGAGGAGATGCACACTACACCTCAGGCCCACTGAAGCAGAAACTTTATTTCTACTAATTCTCCAGGAAATGCACATGTTTGAGAAGCACCAGTCTAAGCTACTACTTTATATTGCTTCACTTTTTGGATTCCTAGGAGGTCTTTGGTTCTGGTCTGGTATTTTGCTCCCCCATTCATCTCCCACCATACTGAAGCTTACAGGACAAGACTCTCTGGCTGACAAAGCTGGGACGGAGCAGCAGATGCAGTCTGACTTCTGACCTCTGGCACTTGTGGTGGGGGTGCTCAGTGTAAAGAAAGTTGCATTCAGGAGAATGGCCTCCTATAACTCAGCAGACTTAGTCATGCACTCTGAGGGAGGATCAAGAAAGCTGAAAAACCAGGTCTTCATGCCACTATACAAGGCTTTTCCTGACTGAGAAGAGAATTTGCACAGCAAGTCATTTGGGATCAGAAAGTTAGAATCTTTTGCTTTCTTCTGCTATCGATAAGCCATCTTATCATGTTGGGGTGCATTTATGCAATGTACAATAGAGAGAAAACATGATAATAGGGAGACTTATATTTTACAGTACTCTACATGCCTTTTATCTGGAAGCCAACTAAAATCAAGTCTATTGTTCTTGTTTTGCATGTAGAAAAAGAGACTTATTTAGAAAGTATTTTGTAGGATATGAACTGAGAATAAGATGTAGTTTGCCCAATCTCCTACATTCCCTCTAACTATAGACCGGAACGTAATAGCTAATAAATAAAAAAATACCACAGAAGAGAGAAAACTTAAAAATTAAACAAAAACTCTGAGAGATGAGAAGACAAGGGCCCAAGTGGTCCTTGGAGAAATGAGATCATTTGCACACTGTCATAGGGCTTGGGAGTGATGAGGCCACTAACTATTCCAACTGCTACTTAGACTTCACTGAACCTAACCTTACTCACCTTACTCTTACAATGCCCCCCTGCCTCCCTAACCAGGAATATCTCCTATAATTTCTTCCCCCTCACCCATACTGATACCTTCAAAGACTACCTATAAACAACAAAACTCAAATTAATTTTCTAGCCCAAATTCATGAGCCTATTAGACTTCTTCATTTGAATGCTTTATTGATGCCTCCCATTCAACTTGTCTTCCTACTTTTTTTCCTAAGGGAGATTCTCTTTCTGCGTTTCCATAGCACTCACATCTCCCCATCAGAGTACTTAAAATACTATATTTAATTGTCACATTGTTTCTCATACATGGCAATTCTAAGCCCACAATGGCAGTCTATGTTTGGTTTATTGTCTTATCCCTTGCACCTAGCACAATACTTTACGTATTATAGAATGATCACAAATTGCTCAGTGTAATACGAGTGAGTTATTTTGAGTTCCCCAGAAGGCAGAGACTGAGGCAAAGGATTACTGCTTCTAATTTGATAGGGAGTGTAGTCCCACGGATCAGGAGTGAGGATCAAGGGTAAGGCAGAAAAGGAGAGAAAGCCAATACAAGGAAGCAATAGCAAGTTGGCCACCCTGGAAGTTGTTTAAACTAGGTCTGAGGACCATTAATCAGGGAGAGAAAGGGGAAATACAAATTCAACAATTATAGATTTGCCCCATGCAGCATTAACAGCTCTTATCTTCCAGGTTATACACGGGTAGGTGCCAGGTGGCTTCCCATACCTCAGAGTCAACAGGGATGGCCTGGGACAAAGGCAAGAAGCATATCAAATGGTATATGAGGTGATGCCCCAAGCAGGGCCTGGAGCTTATCCCCAATTCTTCCTCTCTTTTTTTAGTTCCCCATCTCCCATGAATTAGCATAACTTTACCAAAATACTTCTAAAACATGACCTTTTATCTCTTACCCACTGATTTTAAAAAAAATTTTAGGCTCTTTCTGTCTCTCAACTTATGTTTATGCCATAATCCCTTCCTTGATTTTCCTGCTTTTCAATCTTGCCCCATCCATCTCTGATTCTAACCCTTCAGTGATGCCCCATTTCTTTCAAGATATAATTTAATCTCATCAAGATGACTCACAAGAATTTTCATGATCTGTTCCATTGCATTTGGCCAGCTGCATCTTTCTAGTCCCTGTATGCTAACTTCTTAAACTTTGGCCATACTGAATTTGCAATTCCTTGCTGTGTTTTGATTCTTTATGCCCCTGGGGTTGGCAATATTTCTTCCTTTGTTTGGAACATGGGTCTTTTTCAAGATAGTTTCTCTTCATGCATTAAAACTCTAATGTCTCTGCTTTAGACAAGTGGCTGATAAACTGTAGTGTATTAGAATCTCCTGGAGGAATTATAAACACAGACGGTAGGGTCTCACCCCTAGAGTTTCTGATTTAGTAGCGTCTAGGATGGAGCTCAGTGATTTTCATTCTGAACAAGTTCCCAGGTGAAGCTAATGCTGCTAGTTCAGGACAACACTGGGATAACCACAGTTCTGGAGAAATAGCCATGCTTTCCTCCAGTATAGCATTTTACACAGTTATGTAGTAGTTTTAGTGCTCTTTTCCTCCAATTAGTGTGTCTTCATCAGAGGGAATGGGCTTTCATCAGAGGTAGGTCCTATTCATCTCTATGGCATGGCACTTGGCACTGTTTCTGGCACATAGTAGGTGTTATGTCAATGGAAGGAAGGGGAAATGAAAGAAAAGGAAGAAAGATATTATGAACAAAGACTGAAAAATACAGAGAACTAGATGTAGAGTCTTTAGAATATTTCCCCAGGTTAGCGTTCTGTATTTTGACATAAATTATTATTACACTATGGTTATTAAACCATTATTTTATTATTATTACTAAACTATTATTACACTGCACGGTACTAAATGTCATGAAACCTGTGCAGTTTAGTGGCTACAAATGTGGTCTTTGGCATCATATAGCCACTTCTAACTCCTAGTTTCAGTATGTGACGTTAGACCCATTACTATGTCTCTCTAAAATTAAGTTTTTATAGTCATAACATGAGAATAATAAAAGTGCTGCTTAATGGGGTTGTTCTAATGTTTAAATGAAGTTATACATAGAAAGTGTGTTTTACAGTCTCTAACATACTATAAAGTGCTCTATAAATGTTAACTACCATTTTATTATCTGTTCCTTTAAATAATTTATTTACAAAATGATGTTTCATAGATATTACCAAAAAATGAATGTAAGTTAAATTGCTTATGTCTTAGACATTTTGGTGCCATAGAGCACTTCATTTATTTTAAACTCTAAATGTATTTCTAATTCAGATGACTTATCAAGGCAGAACTAATAAATTCAGGAAGAAGCCATTTTTTGAAAAGTTGTGCATTTTATATTTGAAATTCTTTTTAAAAGTATTCACAACATAAAGGGAAAATTTTTTTCCAAAATACCAATCTGCTAAAATAATATTTCCACTCAAATAACTTTTGGTCAGAGAGTCTTATTCAAAGATCCAATGGTCTATACAGTTACAAACAAAACATCCCTCCAAAATATTGTTAAGACATGCTATGACAATTTAATGCTTAGGAAATGCCCATCACATAAAAAGTATGGAACTAGGATTCTGGTGCTTCCATTAGAGGCTAAGCCAGAGGTAAAATGAACCTAACAAGAAAGAATTTCTGAACGACTGGACTAAGGAGTGATTTATAGATCTTACATTATGATGATCTCTCAAAGACTAAAAGTGTAGAGGAAATAATTTCTAATCATTTTAATAGTGTTTCTCCTTCTCTTTCAGTTCATTCCTTCAGTCATTTGTTCATTTGTTTGTTCAATAAATATTTAAAATAAAATATGTTTTAGCCTCTGCTAATCATTTCACTTGCATTACCTCATTTAATTTTCATACTTATTTATGAAGTAAATGATAATGACTTCTCCTTATAGAATAGAAGCTTGTAAATGTTAAGAAACTTGCCAAAATCACATAGTAGCTGGAAATCTAAGTGTTTCTAACAGTAGATGCTGAGGGGAGGTGGGGATAGAGTTTCTACCTACAATTCTATGCCATGCTATTATATCATATGACCTTCACACAGCTGAAGATGCATGGCAGCCAGAGGCTTTGAAAATGGCCATCCGAATGTGAATGTATAAACTATTATGTGTGAAAATTATAAAAGCTTACCTTTGGTTTAGGATTGATTAATTACCTATGCATTTTAATTAATGCATTATGAAAAAGAATATATTATATTGTAATATAGCTTTCTCCAGTATAAAAAAAGCAGGTAAAATGAGCAAGTGCCCAGAAAGCTTTTTATGTTATATATATATATATATATAACATAAAAAATTATATAATATATATAATATATATATTATATATTTATATTATATTATAATATATTATATTATAATTTATAATATATTATAAATTATATTATATATATAATATATAAATATATTTATTATATATTAATATATATAATATAAAAATTATATTATATATATAATATATAAATAAATATAATATATATTATATATTAATATATATAATATATAATATATATATAAAATGTAAGTTTATATGTGTATATATTACATATATATAATGTAAGTTTTCTGGGTGCATATATATGTAATTTTTTCTGCCTTAATTTTTCCAAAATGGCAGTAAGTGATTGTAGAAATGATGCTTTAATATGTATTGTACATACATCTAAAAGATGGTGTATACAATGTAAATTACTATATGGTTTTTCAAAATTTGATTCCAGAAGTCCTTGCAATGATGTCCAACACTTGCAATTATAAAGTCACAACTCCCAAGAGTAATTACTAAATACATGTTAATTTTTTTTTTACTGAATCTGTCAATTAATTTTTATGTACACCCCAAAATTAATAATAAATAATTCTCAGGTTAATGTCTTCTTCAAATAGAATTTTTTTCAAAATGAATTATTTAAGAAAACATTCTATAATATGAAAGACTTGCTAGGGTGCTAACAAAAGCCAATATTCTCTTTTCTGAGTAATGTATTTTTTTTTTTGAGTAGCTGAATAGGAACATTATTGCCTTATATTTAAGCATGTTTAGTAAGCATGGTGTTCAAAGGTAGACGTTTTGGAAAGTGGCTCAAAAGGGTAAATCCTATTTCCATTCTTTTCATCTCTCTATTTCCTACCGTTACCAGTTTGATCCTAAGGCTGGTTCAACTTCAGCCACAGAGTAGCTGTCAAAGGTGCTGTGAATAAGCCTAGAGAGAGAGCAACACAGAGAGAGACAACACTGTACTTCCTGCAATTTAACAAAAATATTTTTTAAATTTTATCTGACGTGGCCAACTTAAATTAGAAACATGTTAATATAACTAATGTTAATTAAACTTAGATTACATGTTGACCCCTGAGTCAATCCCTGTGGTCATAAAAATGTTAAGTACTAATTGACTTGGGTCAACTAGGCCCATCTCTGAAGCTTGGGATGGATAAATTCTCTCCAAACTGCATTTATTATACAGTAAGAAAAGAGTGAAATAGATGCTGGGGTATCCACTACATATTTCAATGAGGCACTCTGAATTGCCAGGGATAGTGTTTAAAATTCCAGAACATTCTCATGCCCACCTTCTCATTTGATTCTGAGTTCAGCTCTTGCGTTATATAGTATAAGTAAAATCATTTCCACCTGATGGATGAGAACACTGCGACTCAGTGTGGTTAAGTTACTTTGAATCCAGATCCTTTTTGTTGTTGTTGCTAATTCCAGGTTAAAAGCTTTCTGAGCACTTGCTCATTTTACCAAAACAATTAGTGAAAAGTAAGTAGTTCAAATTACACATTTGTCATGTTGACTAAATGGAATTGCTATATTGAATTTTTAATTTGTTTCCTCCTCAATTTTTCCAAAATGGCAGTAAGTGATGGTAGACAGTGATGCTTAGAGGGATAGAGGGAGAGTCATAAGTCAAATCTGTCTTGGTTAGTAGCTTTGTTTGCTGGAAATACAGTTTTCCAACAGCCTCTCTATTAAACAGGATCACGGATTGACAATCTACTTTTTATTTTTGTCTTAGAAAGTTTAGCTGTCACCTTTCTACTATGGTAACAGAGAGTTATAGTGATTTTTTTTTTAATTCTCCTGATACATGATATAGGAGAAAGAAGCTGAGATGTCAATTGGCCAGGAGAGTCAGAACCATCCAGAAACTTTGCAATACTCCTGGGAAGGACTCTATGTAACAAATTGCCAAAAGCCTCTGAGAAGAGATTCTTAAATAAAAACTTAAGATAAATGAAAACAAAGATAAAATTTCTAGATTGAAGTGAAGCCCTCATTGGCAGGCTTGTTCATCCTGCCTCTCTTGATAATGCACCCATACTTTAATATAGATATTGACGATCATGACAATCGATGGCTGGATGAGAGAAAATTATGAAAATACCACAATAGGGGAACATAATATTTATATTTTCATATATTTAGTAAAAATTAACTCCTAATGCTGGCCTTAATATATTTCATTATTTGCTTTTATAATGCTGTTGTATCCCATGATGTTAAAAACATTTTCTGAAAACAATAGATGCTGTGGACTACTAGAGGGCATAAGAAGGGAAGTGGGTTAAAAGACTACCTACCACGTACTATCTATCCTCACTACCAGAGTGACAGGATCCATACGCCAAACTGTGGCATTATGCAATATTCCCATGTAACAAATCTACACACATACCCTCTCTATCTAAAATAAAAGTCGCGGCTGGGCATGGTGGCTCATACCTATAATCCTAGAACTTTCGCAGGCTGAGGCAGGTGGATCACCTGAGGTCAGGAGTTTGAGCTCAGCCTGTCCAGCATGGTGAAATCCTGTCTCTACTAAAAATACAAAAAAAAAAAAAAAGAATTAGCTGGGCTTGGTGGTGCTTGCCTATAATCCCAGCTTCTCGGGAGGCTGAGACAGGAGAATCACCTGAACCCGAGTGGCAGAAGATTGCAGTGAGCCAAGATTGTGCCATTGCACTCCAGCCTGGGCAGCAGAGTGACATTCCGTATCAAATTAAAAACACAAAATAATAAAATAAAATGTTGCCATTTTTAAAAAGTTTTCTAAACTTCTTGTGGGCCATGTATTTTTTTTTCTGCATATTATCTCAGTGCCCCACAGAAATGACTTTATTGACATGGATGCTGTAAGGGAGTTCTAGTGTAGTAATAGACAAACCCCAGTAGAATATGCTTATAGTATATTCCACAGGCAGATGGCCACAGAGAGGTAATCCAATTGTAAAATGGAAAGAAACATTCATTTATGCAAAAAAGACCACATACTTAACCACTTGAGCAGAGCGTTTTGCTAAATTCTAGGAATAGATGAATGGATCAGTCCTACTCATTCCTCTTTAACAAATCAAGTATATCAGGGAAACTGATACATGGACAAAGAATAAAACATATTGCAATATGTAATGATAAGAGTTTGTATAAGGTCCAGATCCAGTAGAGAGAAAGATCTATTTAAACAAAAAAATAGCTGATAAACAGCTGAGTAAAGATTAATATCAAATGATAGACATTGCTAACAGATGACAGAAGAAAAAAAAACAGAGTATCTCATATGAAAGTTCTCAGAGAAGATAGGAGTTGTAGAAAACATTTATGAATGAGAAAGTTGCTGACAGGAAATTTATGGGTCAGGCATTAGTGTCCTCACAGTAGGGTAAATGAGATTTATTTCAGGAGTAGTGTTGCTCAAGTCTAAAAGCAGTTTAAAAAAAAGGAAGTATGGATTAAGTCCCAATTGTAATGTAATTTTGATAAAAGACAGAGCTTCATCAGACCCTTGTAAGACTTGCTGTTTGATATTCATTAAAAATCTTACTTCCTGGAAACCTGGAGTTCAAGAATTCATGCTTTTTTTTTTTTTCAATTTTTATTGCATTTTAGGTTTTGGGGTACATATGCAGAACCTAACAGTGTTGCCAGGGCCTTCTTTCTGCATCACACAGCTCCAACACACACACACACACACACACACACACACACACACACACACACACACACACACACACCCTTCAATTTGGAATTCCCCACTAGTAATTCTCGGCTTCAGATACAGTATTTTCCTCAGCTTGTAACTTCCATTTTTTTTTTTTTTCTGCTGAAGACAGAACTTTTTGTTTTTTTCTTCCTAGTCTACTTTTCTGCTGTTACTGTAGAATTTAAATTAGTGATGCGTTTGTGTAGACAATTTCCATGAAACACACAAATCAAAATACAGTCATAATATATCTAATTTGCTGTGCACAGTTGGTGTTTGATAAAAGGCTGTAATGAGAATAATTCAAATACGTTTTAAAGTGCTCTTATCATGGCAATTATCATGGAGATTAAGAGAAGCAAAACAAAACAAAACAAAGCATTCATTTTTGGGAAAAAATGTAAATATTAGTAATCATTACTAAAAGAAACAAGATATGCATGAAATGGTGCTTATATTTTGAAACAGGTTGTGTATAAATAAATATAGGTCAATATTTTGATCAAAATCTAACATATTAATAGAATAATCTATACTCTATTGTGTTTTAAGACTGCATAAAACACAAAGGCAAAGATGGAGACAATAGAAAAATTGCATACTTATTTCCTTTAGAATAGGAAATTTTGACATTATATTATTCCATGAAGTATAGATTTCCTTCAAGAAGGTGAGCTATGTAAGAACTGCATGGATCCATTTCAAGCTGCTCCATCAGCATGTGATCTCATCCAGGGAAGCATCAGAGGGATGCTGAGACTTCTTCAGCTCCTTTTCACACTGACCTCTAAATATCAAGAAACCATTCAAAAATACCTCACTTTCCAAAATGACCCTCTTACTAACAAAACTCAAGAGAGCAGCAGTTGCCTAAACTCCAAAGAGGAATAGTTAATAGTATCTGATAAAATTTGTTTTTGAATTTCAAAATCCGCTTATAATGTAGGTAATATGTAATCATTGAAAATCATGGCCGGGCGCGGTGGCTCATGCCTATAATCCCAGCGCTTTGGGAGGCCGAGGTGGGTGGATCACAGGTCAAGAAATCGAGACCATCCTGGTCAACATGGTGAAACCCCGTCTCTAGTAAAGATACAAAAAAAATTAGCTGGGCATGGTGGCACTCTCATGTAGTCCCAGCTACTCGAGAGGCTGAGGCAGAAGAATTGCTTGAACCCAGGAGGCGGAGGTTGCGGTGAGCTGAGATCGAGCCATTGCACTCCAGCCTGGGTAACAAGAGCGAAACTCCATCTTGAAAAAAAAAAAGGAAAAAAAAAAAAAAGAAAATCTACAAATTGTGGAAATAGAATGAAAGTAGAAAATCACTTGTGATCTCTCCACTTCTATTGTTAACATTTTAAGATTTTTTCTTTCTTTTAATAATTGATATGCACATAATATTCATGTATTCATTATTTTATGATTATGGAAAGAAGGAACAAAGGAAGGAAGAAAGGAAAGGGTGGGAGGGAGGGCTGGGAGTGAGGGAGGGAGGGAGATAGAGGGAAAGAATAATAAACTTTGTTTTAGGCACCTTCCTAAATACTAGAGACTTAATAATAGATCAAACAGTGTCTATACCATTACAAAATATGACTCTCTAATTGTGATAAATGCTTTTGTACAGAATAAGATTCTACACAAATTATTGACCCAAAGACTTAAGAGTAGAATGCCATTGCAGTCTATGAATATCATATTAGTATTTTGTGTATGAATTTCTGTTTCCAATTTGTGACTCATACATAGCAATAAAGAACTATCCTTGCTAACACACCTGGTCTGATCACTTCCCTAGGAAAGATTTCTACAAGATTATAGGGCTAAATTTTTTAAAGGTTCTTGGTACCCATTACCAGTATCCTTGGGATGGGAGAATTCAGAATTGATATTCTTAGGAAGTTGTAATTCAACCTCCATCTGTCTGTGCTCTGAAGGAGGAAATGAAGGGCAGTTTTTCTCCTGGTTTGTAAGGACACTAGGTATGGATGTTGTTTTTTTCTCACAATATTGTTGTTTCTTAGTGAAACCAATTTTCTGCTTGAAGGAATCAGTGGGAAAGCTTGCAGAATTGGTAGCCTTCAGCTATTTCTCTAACTCGTTTATATAATAAACAAGAACTAATTTTTAAGTTTTATTTTATTTTATTTGTTATTATTATTTTGAGTCAGAGCCTTGCTCTGTCATCTAGGCTGGAGTATAGTGACGCGATTTTGGCTCACTGTAACCTCCGTTTCCTGGGTTCCAGTGATTCTCCTGCCTCAGCCTCTCCGGTAGCTGAGACTACTGATGTGCGCCAACATTGTTCTGCTAATTTTTGTATTTTTAGGCCAGCCGGGGTTTCACCATGTTGGCCAGGCTGGTCTCAAACTCCTGACCTCAGGTGATCTGCCTGCTTCAGCCCCCGCCCCAAAGTGCTAGGATTACAGGTGGGAGCCACCATGTCAAGTCAAATTTTTTAAGTTTTAAATTTTTATGGATTCAGGTGTATATATGTATGGGGTACATGAGGTATTTTGATACAGCCATACAATACATAATAATCATATTAGGGTAAATGGGATATCCATCACCTCAAGCATTTATCTTTTCTTTCTGTTACAAACAATCCAAATAACTTTTAATTATTTCTAAATATACAATAAAATCTTGTTGACTATAGTCACCTGTTGTGTTGTCAAAAAGAGATATTATTTTAATTTTGTCTAACTGTATTTTTATACCCATTAATCATCCCCATTTCTCCCTCTCACTCCTCACTACACTATCCAGCCTCTGGTAACCATTGGTCTAGTCTCCATTTCTATGAGCTCAGTTGCTTTGATTTTTAGCTCTCACAAATAAGTGAGAACATGAAAAATTTGTCTTTCTGTGCCTGGCTTATTTCACTTAATGTAATGACCTCCACTTCCACTCATGTTGTTATAAATGCCAGGATCTCATTTTTTTATGACCGAATAGTACTCTATTGTGCAGATGTATGATATTGTCTTTATCCATTCATCTGTTGACAGAGACTTAGATTGCTTCCAATTTTTTGCTATTGCAAATAGTACTGCAATAAATGTGGTTGTGCAAGTACCTCTTTGATAGACTAATTTCCATTTTGGGGGTTATATATCTAGCAGTGGGATTGCTGGATGATATGGTAGCTCTATTTTTAGTTTTTTGAGGAACCTCGAAACTATTCTTCATAGTGGTTCTACTAATTTACATTCCCATCAGCAGTGTAGGGGGGTTCACTTTTCTCCACATCCTCACCAGCCTTCATTATTGTCTGATTTTTGGATGAAAACAATTTTAACTGGGGTGAGATGATGTCTCAAAGTTTTGGTTTGCATTTCTATGATTATCAATGATGTTGAGCACCTTTTCATATATCTGTTTGCCATTAGTATGCTTTATTATGAGAAATTTCTATTTAGGTTTTTGTTCCTTCATTGATTGGATTATAGATTTTTTTCCAAGAGTTGTTCGAGCTCCTTCTCTATTATGGTTATTAGCCCTTTGTCAAATGGAGAGTTTACAAATATTTTCTCTCATTCTATTTCTCGCATTCAAAGTCTATTCACTTTGTTGATTTCTTTGCTGTGAAGAAGCTTCTTAACTAGATGTGATCCCATTTGTTCGTATTTGCTTTGTTTGCTTGCACTTGTGGGGTATTACTTAAGAAATCTTTGCCAAATTTAATGTCCTGGAGAGTTTCCCCAGTGTTTTCTTTTGGTAGTTTCATTTTATAGTTTGAGGTCTTTGATTTAAGTCTTTAATACAATTTGATTTCATTTTTGTATGTGGTGAGAGATAGTGGTCTAGTTTCAATCTGCATATGGATATCCAGTTCTCCTAGAACGACTTATTATCCTAGACTGTTCATTCTAGGATATTCTTGGAACTTTTGTCAAAAAATGAGTTCACTGCAGGTATCTGGATTTGTTTCTGGGTTCTCTATGCTGTTGCCTTGGCTTATGTGTCAGTTTTTATGCCAATATCATGTTATTTTGGTTACTATGGCTCTGTAGTATAATTTAAAGTCAGGTAATGTGATTCCTTTAGTTTTGTTCTCTTGCTCAGGATAGCTTGGACTATTCTGGGTCTTTTGTGGTTCCATATATATTTTATTATTGTTTTTACTATTTATGTGAAGAATGTCATTGGCATTTTGATAAGAATTGCACTGAATCAGTAGATTGCTTTCAGTAATATGGCTGTTTTAACATTATTGATTCTCACAATCCATGAACATGGAATGTCTTTCCATTTTTTAATGTCCTCTATATTTTTTCAACATTGTATAATTTTCATTGTAAAGATCATTCACTTCTTTGGTTAAGTTAATTCCTAGGTATTTTATTTAACTTGCAGAAGTTTTAAATAACATTATTTTCTTGGTTTCTTTTTCAGATTGTTTGTTGTTGGTATATAAAAATGCTACTGATTTTTTTATGTTGATTTTGTATCCTGCCACTTTACCAAATTTGTTTATCAGTTATGATAGTGTTTTTGTGGAGTCATTAGGTTTTTCCAAAAATAAGATTATATCATCTGCAAACAAGAATAATTTGACTTCCTCCTTTGGATGCCCTTTATTTCTTTCTCTTGTCTGATTGCTCTAGCTGAAACTTGCAGTACTTGTTGAATGACACTGGTGAAAGTGGTCATCCTTGTCATGTTCCAGATCTTAGAGGAAAGGCTTTCAGGTTATTTTCCCCCATTCAGTTTGATACTAGCTGTGGGTCTGTCATATATGGCTTTTATTGTGTAAGAACTAATTAACTTTTACATTTGAAGAGTTCTTTGATGCTACAATTGAAATGAAAAACCCACAAATATCCATGCTGGAGAAGATAATTTTGCTGTTGTTCTACTCTGATTTACATCTTCCATTTAGAACAACTGAAATTACTCCTCCTGTGTGTGATCTTGCTTTTGTTGGGAGGCTTCAGCTTAAACACTCAACCTAGCTAACACTTCACACAAGGAAACTGGAACAGGATCAAAATACACTGGTTAGGACCCACAGATACTTGACTAGTGTGATGGTTAATATTAAATGTCAACTTTATTGAAGGATGTAAATTATTATTTCTGGGTGTATCTGGGTGTTTTTGGGTATTGCCAGAAGAGATTAACATTTGAGTCAGTAGACTGGGAGAGGAAGACCCACCCTCAGGAAGACTCAACAACAAGGTGGATAGGCACAATTCAATTGGCTGCCAGTGCAGCCAGAAAAAGTAGGCAGAAGGTGGAAGAAAGAAACTGACTTGCTGAGTCTTCCAGCCTTCATATTTCTCCTGTGCTGGGTGCTTCCTGCTGTCAGACATCAGACTCCAAGTCCTTCAGCTTGTGGCCTTTTGAACTTACCAGTGGTTTGCAAGGGGATCTCAGGCTTTCAGCCATAGACTAAAGGCTGCACCATTGGTTTCCCTCATTTGAGGTTTTGGGACTTGGACTGAGCCAGTACTGTCTTCCTTGATCCTCAACTTGGAGATAGCTTGTTGTGGGACTTCACCTTGTGAACATGTGAGTTAATTCTCCTTAACAAACTCCCTTTCATATATTCACATATCCTATTAGTTCTGTCTCTCTAGAGAATCCTGCCCAATACACCTAGGTAAGCCATCCTCAGCCTACTGCCATCTGGGTGCTAACAGAATGCACTGAGTGTGATTTTGGAGTGTGTTTCTGTTATCCATTTTCTGAACTGGGAACACACTAATCTCTGCTGCTGAGGATACATGTGAAAAAATACTAGTGTCTTTGTTTTCAGATCTTTTCTCCGTTTGCCTCCTTGAATTAGCAAGTTATATTAGCTCATCATTGTTCTCTCTAGTCTTTATTTGTGGCTTTATGATAATAATACTCATTATTATTTTAGAGACAGGGTCTCACTCTGTTGTCCAGGCTGGAGTGAAGTGGCACAATCATAGATTATTATAACATCAAACTCCTGGACTCAAGTGATCTTCCTGCCTCAGCTTCCCAAGTAGGACTGCAGGCATCCACTACCAGGCCCAGCTAATGTTTATTTTTAAATTACTTTTTTCTGTAGAGATGGAAAATTTGTGGTTTTATTAAAACTAGATCAAAGAGCGTTTGAGATTTGATTAAATGAATTGAATTTTAGTGTGTACATTAAAGTAAGTTTTTGCTTCCTTTATGTTTGTGACCAAAACTTCTGTATGTATAAACAGAACTTTCTCAAAGAGGATTTCTACTACAGTTACTTTCTACTTCACTTCTTTTTTCCTAAGTACTTTTTAGGTAAGGATTGAATAGCTTCACTCATTCACTTTATTTACCCATTCACTTACTTTATTCTGTCAATATATTTTAAAGGACATCCCACTGTGGTCTATGTGTTGTGTTAGGCCCTGGAAATGCAATTTTGATTAAGAATCACAGTCTTGGACCTTCTAAGACCAATATTCAGTGGGGAATAAGAAAAACCCCAAAGACACTAGCAAGTTAAATCATAATAATTAATGGTAAGTTGTAAAAAAAACAAGGCGACTAAGATATGAACAAAGGAGTGTTTCTATTTAAGCGTGATGATTAGAAAGGCTTTCTTGAGGAGGTAAAGTGCTGAAACCTAAAGCATGAGAGGAGCTAGACAGCACAGGTGACGCACACCCCAGGCTGACGTCAAAGCATGTGCAAAAATGTTACCTGAAAAATAACAGTGTTTTTGCAAAATCAGAAAGGACAAGGCCTTGGCACCATGAGTGTCATTCCCCTTTTATCAAAAGGTAGCGAGTACTTTAAAGGCCACGCTTGCACCTGTGTATACCATCTTTCTTTATGCAGCTAGGGCAAATGTTAATGAGCAATGTGAACTCTATTACTTTAGATGAAAAACTGAAGAATTGAAGGAATGCCAATCTGTTCACATATGTAGTGACATTGCTTGAAAACAATGATTAACTACTTTCCTCTTAGGAAAGTAGTCAGATGCACTGACACCTCCAAGGGATTCCAATGGGTCATGTGAAATGATCATTTATCTAGTTTAGGGAAATGATTCCTTTCACCTTCCCTAAAATCTCTCAAATGTGTTCTTGCCTCTATGAGTTGGGGCAAAGTTTTCTTTCCAGGAATGCCCAAACTTCTATGTGCCTATATTTTACAAACTTCAGCCATGCACATTCAACTTTAATAATTATGCCGTATCTGGATTTTAGCTATATTGTTATTTGACATATGTCTATGTATATGTTTGTCTATTTGCCTCATTTTAAAAAAGCTTCCTACTAGAGCCATCTACTAAGCAATAGCATTTATAAGATCATATTATATTCAATATCCCACCTGTGTTTTTAATATACATTAAAATAAACACATAACATTTTTTATACTGAGCATCTATCTGTGTCTTAACCTAAAATTATATCCTCTACCACTGAAGCTTGCCTATGAAAGCAATATCCTAAGGAAATGGGAATTTTCAGAGTGTTGCAGATTGTTTTCTTGTTATTTGTGTTAGTCAGGGCCAGAGAGAAGAATGCTTAAAGGGATCAGGCATAGTGGCAGGCAGAAGCATTTAAAGCCCAAGAATCAGTAATCGGCCAATTGTGGCTTAATTGTCGTGGGCCCACTGTTCAAACTGATTAGATGAGACCTTTGAAACTTATGTCTTACAAGAGTACTTCTTTACCATTATTGAGGTCCCAGATCTCTTTTAGGAAGCTCTTGAAAATTGTACTTTCTCAGTACACATAGCATAAATATTAGTTCATACTTACAAGGGGTTTACACAAAACAAAAACAATTAAAAAAAATCCTGCCAAATAATTGGCATTTGCTGAGGGCTTACTGTGTTCTGGATCCTTTGCCCAATAACTCATGTGCATTATGTCTTTCAATTCTTTTCACAGTTGTGTGGTATATGCTATTGCGAGCACTGTTTTATAGAAAGGAAAAAAGAAGAGCTAAAGACAGGTTCAGTAATTTGCTGAATTTCAAACTACTAGAAAGTTATAGAGGCTGATTTTGGACTTAGCAGTTTGACCAACTCTGTTAACCATACTACTCTAGTCTCCTTTTTTGGTATTATTTATGTCTAATCCTGATAAGGAGTGAATAGCACATCTACTTGGTGATGGAGTGTGTTACCAGAAACTTGGATGATTGACAATAACACCAGATGTTAATGCTATGGATTCCTCCTCCAAGAATGGAAACTAACTATTCTGAAATACATAGGGAATAAAGATAGATGTGAAGAGTCCAGGTGGTAATTAACACTCTCCCCACTACTTCTTTACCCAGAGACTTGCTTAGTTTCTGTTTTTTTAAGATGAGGTTAAAAAAAATTAGAATATAAATTCTTCTTCATTCTGGCTGCAACATATTCTAATTTTAAGGGATCACAGGTTAATTAAATTGATTTAAAAACAATTTTTGGGTACTACCTTAATTAACCTTCCAGGTCTCTTCTCATTCTGCTCCCATTCAGCACTGTCAATCTGCCAGGGCAAGGGGTTAGCACTCCTCACCTCCTCAGGTAAGAGAGGAGGGTGGGAAACAGCATTTGCTCCTCAGTTTGATTAGTGGAGCTCATTAGCTGTCATATATAAGGCAATAGCAGTCCATCAGAAGAGAACAGCAACACCAGTGACATTTATTACATGGCCATCGTACACAGCCTGCTTAGAAACCAATTTCCATTCTTATAGATTCTGTTCTCAAAATGGGAGTTCTCCAGGATTCATAAGCAAGCCTGATCAAAATTCTGAGCAAGGATAAGATAAAGCGAAAAAAAAAAAAAAAAAAAAAAAAGGCCTTAAGATAACCAAAGTACAAAACCAGCCCTGAACACTTAAAGCAGAAATAAAGGAGCCAAGTTGTCAGTTGCTTTTCTTTTTGTTAGCTGAGCCTGAGTGGTGTTTACACAGTTTCGGAGACTTGCTGTTCTTGTGTTTTCCTGTGATTTCACAAAATGAATGGGCATCAAAGCTGTTTGGTTGATGGTCCTAACACAGTGGAAACTGACATTGGTTTTCTGAATTGATCACCATATGCTTATCTGTCTGTTTACCTTGCCTGTCCTAAAATGCTTCCGGACAACTGACTTGAAAGAGGACTTGGCCAGACCACACAGTGGGCAGATGTTTCACTTGCAAAAAGATCTCAGTGCAATGAGCCAGGAAATCCTCTGAAAGCATTTCTGCCTTTTAGCAGTGTGGGAAGGCATTTTATTTTTTTTAAAATTTATAACTAAATATCAGCAAATGGTCCTTCTTCTAAATGATATATGGTTTACACAAAGAAATGGACGCTGAATGAAATCAGATTTTTTATAGAGCAAACTATAGTGGTGGAATCCTTTAAACATTGCGTTGTATTTCTCATTTGCCCTCAACGTATCTGTCTTAGTTCCTTATGTGCAATATGAGTGTATTGCATGTATTTGTAGTCTTTTCTGGCTTGAAATTATGTACCTTTATGATTATGAATGGGAGTTTTGGACCTGTCTCTTCTCTATTATTTTGCTTAACTCCTACTCCAACCCTATGAGCTAGGTATTATGATTTCTCCCATTTACAGAGGCATCTACTCAGATCTTAATGTTTTATCCATTCTTCTGCCTCCCAGATCCTTTCTACCTCTAACAATCTATGATTCAAATCTGTAAATCTTTGAGGCTTTGAAAAAAAAAAATATCTTTTATTTAAAAAATAAATTTTTAAAAAATACATCTTTTTTTTTTTTAAATCGCTTTAACTTTTGTCTTGCCTGAGGGGATTTTAACAACAGCAACAAAATTCACAAATTCTTCCCTGATCTCCTCCACCCACTTCTGTCCACGTAGGTAGTGGCAGTGACACAAAGCCTTAGGATCTCAGGACCACCTGGTTTCTTCTTATTTCTCTGAAGAGCAAAGAACTGAACCAGGAAATCAGGGCATTGCTGTATTATGTGTAAAGATTTCAAGGAAGTATTTTTAACTTGGAGAAAAAGTGAGTCAAGAAGTAAACTTTCCTGATAAATATACCTCATAGCAGAGAAGGTATTAGACTCGCCTGAAGAGTTCTTAAGTGTGTGTTCACGGACCCTCTCATGGAAACTGATTCAATGTGGGGCTCAGCACATGAATTTGTATTATGCTTTGAAGGTGATTCTGATGCAACTAGATAAGGTTAAAGAACAGCTATTCCAGAGACTCTGGAAGGTTACAGCAGAAGAGACATTTGTTTGAAAACATTTCCATGTCTTCCTATACATTCTTACATTCCAAGTCCAAATTCAAGGCTGATGTACCCATATTCCTTCTTACCTTCTTTCTCCACTTGGCTATCTCCTGTTTATCTTATATTTACCAGCTAAATGTAGAAATGTTTATTTTTGCCCTGAATATTGTCCTCCTTCATATGTTCTCCATTCCAACAAAGAGTGTTAGCAACTTGGTTATTAAAATAGTAAAGCAGGGCACAATTGTTGTCTGCTCTCTTCTGCTCATACTGTCACTTTCCTACTTTCCATCTCTTCCTCTAACTTCTATTAGCAAAACCCTTTGTTCTACCTCCAAAATATTTTTTTCTTTTCTTTTTTTCTTTCTTTTTTCCATTGCCACTACCATCATCTTAGTTCAAGCCAACATCAAATCTCACGTGGATTTCTGAAGTAGTCCTCCCACTCTTCTAATTTGACCTCTCCAATTGATTTTCCACAGAGCAGCCAATGATTTTTAAAATGTATTCATCACGTCTCACTTGAAACAGTCTAATGCCCTTTCATTGAAACTGGAATAAAAGGCACACTTCTTACCATGCCCTGCAAGTCCACACAGGGCTACATTCTTCCTAGCTCCAGACACATCAGCTTTCTGGGAGTTTGTAGGTTGAGCTTTCCCCCTGCCCAGGGCTGTTGTGATCACCGTCATCTGCCTGCAAAGTTTTCCCTGTGAATCACTCCTTCTGTTCCTTTAGATTACAGTTAAAATTGTTACCACATGAGAGAGGCAGCCCCCGACTACTCTAGAAACCTCCTACTTCATTTATCTCATCCACAAAGCTGTTTGTATTTCCCTCATAGCATTTATCACTATTAAAATTATGTATTTATTAATTTCCTGCTTCTCCCCATAGAATATAAGCTCCCTGGAGTCAGCAACTTTTATCTGCTTGGTCTCCTTTGTACTCCAATGCCTAGCTCCACATCTTGGCACTTAGCAAAGACCTCATAAATATTTGTTGCGTTTAAATCAGATATTAATAAGTTTTTTTAACATTTTCTTCTTTGCAAAATGGTACTATTGTGGATAAAGGTATCATTTATCTGGAAGGCATGATTGACCTGGAAAAAGTAAAGGGTCAATTCATGTGTGTCGTATTGCCTTTGTTCCTGAAAGTTCCACATAGCAGAATCTTTTAAACTAAGAGAGCCCATTCACACTGACACCATCCATGCTGATTATATCTGATCAGAGAGTATTTCCTAACTCACAGCTTTCTCTTCTCCAGACAAAAGACAGCTGTTTTCCTGGTTCATGGTCCAACCTACTGTGTTCATGGCAGCCCTCCCAGCATGGCTATGGAGAGCCCATTGAACATAATGAAAGGCACTCAGCTCCAAACAATTACAAAAACAAATGATGATGAACTGCTTCATGCCCTCCTCTGCTTTGTAACTCCTCATCTGCTGTTAGTTTGAAAAGCATCCTGTGGTGGAAATGTGGTTGCACTTTGAACAGTCAGACAAAGAAAACACAAGTGGCTTCCTCCAAAGGCTACAAAAAGGATAATTCCTTTTGTTTAAGTGTTAGACACAAATTAAGTTCAGATTCTCCCAAACAATAAAATGCAACTTTTTTTCTAGAGCTCATATTTTAAGATTGATTTAAATATAAATCTCTTTGAAGATTTATATTTAACCACTTTGCATTTTGAGAAAGCTAACTAAGCATGTTCTGCCTCTAAGCCAAAGGGGTTGAGTCAAAAAATAACAATTTAGAATAGTCTTTATGTTTGGAATTCCTTTTTGGTTGTTGTTTTCTTAACCCAATGCATTTTTTTTTTTTCATCTGGTAGAACATCTTGATTTTGCTTTGGCAAAGAATTCTTCCCTAACTCGTAGTCCAAATGATTTAGCTGGGATAAATCCACCCTGGGTCTAAGAATGGAAACAATTCACAAGCTGCATCAATCAGATTGTCTGTCTCTGGAATTTTTATCTTGTTTGGAGTAACTCAAAGACTGAAATAGTAATATGTGATGGTGAGTCCAAAAGAGATTGTCCATTTGTTTCTGTTACTAAAGCTCTCAGAGCCCCAGTTTCATGTGCTTTCAGAGACCTACTTCTCAAGCTTCTCTCTCAATTGTATGAGCTATTCCATGCTCTTAAAATTCTTGTAATTATCTGTTGTTGCACAGCATACCACTTCTGAGTTTAGTGGCAATGATTATGGTTCTATACGTAAGAAATTGGGACACAGCAAAGAGGGATTGCTGGTCTTAGTGGATGGCTTGATGAGTTTCAGTCCTGGCTGTTAGCTGGATTCCTCACTTCCTCTCCACATCATATTTATTTGGTCTAGAATATGTAAGATGGTTTCTTCACTCATGTATCTGGCATCTTGACAGAGTTGGCTGGAATAGCTGGGGCTGTCTGGCCATCTCTTTTTCTCCATATGACCCCTCACATGTTGAGTTTGCCTTCACCATAGTCCATCAATTCACGGAACAGTCTAACTTCTTACATGGTGATTGACTTCTACTCCAGCAGGTGTACCAAGAGTCCGAAGTGCAAAATCTCCTCTAAGTATGCCTCAACAATCAAATAGCATTTATTTTGTTGAATTTTATTAGTTACAAGTAAGTCACCAAATGAGTCGAGGTTAAAAGGGAGATAACTTCACAGGACCATGAGCAGTTGGCAATGTGGTTCTTTCAGGTGTCTTTGGAGACTGTCTAACACATCAGTAAATACCTTTGGAACTTGAGACTTTGCTTCTTACAGCTACATAACCCCAATTCTCCCAATCCATACCACGTATTGGGAAATCTGTGATAGTGTTTCTCAGATTTAAATTTTCAAGTAACAAAGCTAAAAGTATTGCATTCTTAAATTGGGTTATCACTTTTGAATCTTGCAAGCAAAAATATTAATATATATATATAATATATTATCATCATTTAGTAAACAAAAGGAGATTTAATACTGAAATGTAGGGAGAACCTAAACTCATAATGAGGAACAATCTGTTCATTTCTTTATTTTAGGAACAAGGAACAATAATCAGTTCATTTATTTCATTTAGAAACAATTCATTCAATTAATTAATTAATATTTTTGAGACAGGTTCTCACTCTGTCACCCAGGCTGGAGTACAGTGATGAGATGTCAGCTCTCTGCAACCTTCACCTCAGGGGTTCAAGCAATTCTTGTTCCTCAACCACCCAAGTAACTGGGATTACAGGCACACACCACCATGCTTGGCTAATTTTTGTATTTTTCATAGAAACAGGGTTTTGTGATGTAATTTAAATGTAAAAAGTTTTTAATCTAAGAAAAAAGTTTTCTGAAAAAACTCACCTTTTCTTTCTTATTTTGTTTAAAACAGTGGAAACTTTCTCTCTGATTAGCAGTAGTCTGCTAAAGAACTTTGGAGAACTACTGCTCTCTAAAAGTGAAATGTTGAACTGCATGATACGGTTGCCATGCACAGATAAAGGTGCAAGGAGAATGGTGGTGAGGGAAAGCCATAATGGAGAAGGCAGGGAGGTGGAGGAGGCAGAAGCACATTAAAGGGTTGGAGAACAAAGAAAATGCACATTAAAGGGTGGGAGAACAAAGAAAATGACAGAAAGGAAAAAAGGAAAGATGTTTGTGGAAATTTGTTAATGCCACAAGGTTTAGATGTATTTAACTTAATCTTCATCAAGTACTCTGAGGTAAGCATACATGTCCCATGTAAAGATAAAGAAGTAAGATCAGAAAGGTTGGGCAAAATCTCCAAATGTTAAGTGGCTAAATTAGGACTTGGATCATGTTTGGTCTGAGGCCAAGGATTATTCCACTACATTGAAGAAGCTTGAAAGTGAGTTACGCATCCAGACATGCAGCAAACTGAGCATCTATTGTGCTCTATGGACAGAGGCTACAATAATGAGAGAGACAGATACGTTTACCTCCAGGAAATTTGTAGTTTGGCACTGGATAATAGACAATTTAGTAATAGTTACATGGCATTGTGATGAGTGCTTTTGGGAAATGTGGAATCAGAATTCAGGAAGCTTCTAGAATTAATGAATTGTCCCCAGTCTAATCAGGAGAGTCAAGAAAGGCTTGCCAAGGAAAAAAGTAGATATAGAGATTAGCTAGGTGAAAAAGGAATGTGTTTGGTGAGGCTACAGGAGTCATAGGAAGGGGCTTTTCTGGAAAAATGGAGAAATCTGGAGTTTAGAAGCATCAAAATAACTTTGAGGAGCTCCACGCAATTCAGTATGGTGAGAGTTTAGTGCCTGAGAGTCTGGGCTAGTGGAAATGGAGAGTTAGGCAGGTACTAGCTCAAGACAGGATAGGGAACCATGATTGTTTTCTATTCTGTCTAATGCTGAACGTGGGAGGCGTGCTGTTGTTTGGCTTTTGCTGCAAGGACTTCTTTTGACAGCCCATAAAGCAATGATGGATGCCAAAAATAATATACTTTTCGGCTTTTGTCACTTTGCTATATATTTCCCATACATGCTTAAGGGAAAATTTGAATCACCAGCCATTAATAAACTTATAAGTATACTTGAGTGGTTCTGAGAAGAGTGGGTCATATCTATTTCTTTGTCTCAGACATATTTTTGGTAAAATATTTTAGTGTTTGCATGACCTTTAATCAAACATACTGCACATTTTTAGATCTCAGTAAATTACTGCCTTCCTGTAAGTACTGTGGGCAGCAGTCATGGGGGAGGGGAGGAACATAAAAGTATCATTTTTTAAAAGCCATCTTTTAATTTTTTTTCTCCATGTAGTTTTTATTCCTGCCAGTGAAGTTTTTTATTTTTTTCCAGTTGTGCCTATGGAAATTAGGAAGGATTTTTTTTAGCAAAAAAAAATTTCCAAGTTATCTTCCTTCTAGGTCTAATGTATTTCCTACAGCCCTTCTCAGGCTATAAAAGGATTAAGTTCCATGAAATCTCTAGTTCTTAATCATCACTAGCTCATTAACATCATTCTTCTGTGATGGGCGTGACACTGACCCAAAAACCAGGATATATCTTCAACTAAGTTTCTAAGTGAAGAAAACCTAACATTTTTTTTTTTTTACTAGATTCTGATCAATCCAACTTTAAAGTATAAGAATTGCATTCCTCTATTAGCCAGGACTCTTTTGGTTTCAAGTGATAGAAATAAACTCAATCTAGCTTAAGGAAAAAATATTAATTAAAAAATAAGGACATTTATTGGTTTTTACAACGAGGAAATCTAGAAGCGCTCTGGCTTCAGGTCTGATTGGGTCTGGGCCCTCAAATTATAACACTCATCACAATGCCATGTAACTACTACTATATTGTCTACCATCCAGTGCCAAACTACAAATTTCCTGGAGGTAAACATATCTGTCTCTCTCATTATTGTAGCCTCTGTTCATAGAGCACAATAGATGTTCAGTTCACTGTATGTCTGGATGCGTAACTCACTTCCAAGTTTCTTCAATGCAGTGGAATAGTCCTTGGTCTCAGACCAAACATAGTCCAAGTCCTAATTCAACCACTTAACATTTGGAGACTTTGCTCAACCTTTCTGAACTTTCTTCCTTATCTTTACATGGGACATGTATGCTTATATCAGAGTACTTGATGAAGACTAAGTTAAATACATCTAAACCTTGTGGCATTAACAAATTTCCACAAACATCTTTCCTTTTTTCCTTTCTGTCATCTTCTTTGTACTCCCACCCTTTAATGTGCTCCTGCCTCCTCCATCTCCCTGCCTTCTCTGTGTTTGCTTCAATTTTAGCATGTTCTAACCATTTGATGGCTGTATTGAGGTCTATGGACACAATATGGATTCTTACTTGCTGGCGTAGAGCTTGTGAAGGTAGAATTTGCATCCCCTGTCTTAGAAATCATATAGACTAAGAAGTAGGTAGTAGGAGTATCTTGGAACATCCAGATTTCATTAACAGAATAAAGAAGAATAGACAACAGAGAGACAAAAATGACAGATTTCCCTATACAATTACTTTTTTTTAAAGTAGCTTTAGGATTTATGATACATAAAATACAATAATAAAACAATCATTTCACTATACAGACAAGGCAAGGCCTCATAATTCAGCCATTGTACTTTTCAGGTCCCAGGATTAAAGATGCTGGGATAAATTAATGTGTAGAGTTCTACAGGTTTCACAGGAGAATTTTCTCTAAATAGAGCAAGGTTATTAAATAATGTAGTAATTACTTTGCCTCAATTTTCTCAGCTACATTGCTAACATTTTCATAAGGATGATATGGTTCTGATTTGGGAAGGACAAAAGCCTGATAAATCCCAGCTTTCCAGACCAATTTTATTTCCTTTAGCAGCTTTTCTGTACCTAAAAGGAATCCATTATCCTTTGCCTCATTAAGTGCATCTACATACAACATAAGAGCATTTTTTTGGTAAGTGTACCCAAAACTCTGCAGGACGTCCATCAAGACCCAAAGTTCTGCCTGTAGTGGGATCCATAATGGTTCATTTTAGCTTTCCTGGAGTGACAGGCGTATTATTGTCATCATTACACATTGAAAGAGTGAACACTTGAAACATTGCCATTTCTGCAGATTAAGCAATATGAAAGGCAAGTTGGATTCTTCTTATTAAAAACAACATAACAACTTCATTATAGTCTTTGATTAAAAACAACCCTTATCTGTATCATATGGCATAACACAATGATGCTTTGAGGTCTTCACTTACAAGAAGCAAAGAACTTCTCGCTATATTTTTCTAAATTTAGGATGATTTTAAATCATTTGCCTTGACCCATTTTATGGGCATTAACCTTTTACTTCAGGTTTTGCTTCCTTGCAGCAAGCCCCTGAATGCTTGTCTTACTTTTTCCTTAATCAAACTTGCTTTTGAAGATGTGATTTTAGTTTCCTGACTGAATGCCTTTGGTCCTCTTCTTTTTAGATAAAGTGAAAACAGCTCATTAGCGTCTCTTTTCTTCATGATCTTAGAGTTTTCCATATGGGTTATGGAGAGGATTCAGAATTATTATTATTATTGAGGCAATTATTCAAGTTTATTAGATAAGTCTTCCTTTTTATTTAAAAAACAAAGTCTCCATTTATTACCAATGAGTGTTGAGATACCATCTTAAGCTGTTGAGAGAGATGAATTGAGCGTGATTCAGTGCTATGATTAGGTCATATGATTGGCCACCAGAACTGATAATCACATCACTAACGGCACATGAACAGAGGAAATTATCTGCAGTGAGAGGAATGAATGATAAATGTAGAGTATGATCCTGTTCCACTCTAACCTTTAGCATGCAATATCTCAAGCCCAAAGTGAGAAAGTACAGATGCAAAATGAAGACCTCAAAGGTGTGTCACACACTACAGGTGGATCCATAGCTCCAGGGTTGGCTTCTCACTGTGGCTAAACAAATACATGTGATATCTGACCATGGGGCAAAGTATAGGAACAACTACCATCTTCTGTGAGTTCACTCCATCAAAGGTGTTATGCAATATAAATGTATATTTTAAGTCTCACAACCACTGTATCAGGCAATACTGTTCTGCCCATTGTATAGATGATAAACTGAGTCTGAAGGATGTTAAGTACTTTGAAGCTTATACAACTGATAAGAGGTAGACCCAAACTTCAAATCCAAGCCCACTCAATGTCCATTAGATCTGCTAATTCCAAGTTGCAACTGGTAGATGGAACCATGAGAAGGACAAAGAAAAAGCTTGAAATTCGCAGGGTTTCAGTTCACTTGTTATTTTTTTTCATCAGACACAGTGCTGGCTTCTTCAGGGGCTGTCAGCTGAGTAAACTAATAATGATAAAACTATCAAACCTAGTATATATAGTTTACCTCCACATATAAGATGTCATCATTTGATCCTCCCACTTACCCTTTTAGGAAAGAAGAGTTTTATTAAGTAATTCAGAAGGGTTACCTTTGGCCTAATACTGTCTTATCCACTGAGCACAAAGCAGAATGGAAACAAGCTATAAATCCCAGATGTCAATGGTGTAGTGATAATAATAATAACTATAGCAGAAACAGTAAGAACGATAATATTCCTCTTCTATTCCACTTTGAGCCAAGCTGGGAGCTCAGCATTTTACTTATTTTATTATTTTAAGTCGACTTGGATGAAGTATAATTCACTTCAAATGAGTTGCATACATTTATAGTGTACCATTCAGTGAGTTGTGACAGATAGACACACCTGGGAAACCACTACCTGGATCAAAACACAGTATTTACATCATCGCCAAATGATCCTCACACACCTTCGCAGTCCACTCCATCCTGCATTCTTCTTAATGACCAGTCTGCTTTTTCTCACTGTAAATAGTTTGCGTATTTAATAATTTTATGTAAATGGAACAATACACTGTGTGCTCTTTTGTATGTGATTTTTTTTCACTCAGAATAATGATTTTGAGTTCACCCATTTTATTATGTGTATCACTAGATTTTTCTTTCTTTATAGGTGAGCAGTATTTCATTTTGTGAGTATGCCATATTTTATCTATCCACTTTTCACCTACTGATGAACATTTGAGTTATTTACAGTATTTGGCTATTCTAAATAAAGCTTCAGTGAACCTTCATGTACATGTCTTTGTGTGCTTTTATTTTTCCTGGGGTAGAGACCTAGAAGTGGAATGGCTGAGACTTATCATAAGTTTATATTTAACTTCCTAGGAAACTGATAACTTTTTTTTCAGAGCTGTTATATGTTATGTTCCCATAAGCAGGGTATAAGAGTTTCAGAGGCTCCACATCTTCATCAACGCTTTTTACCCTGTCTTTATTATAGACATTCCAGTGGGTGTAAAGTGATATCTCATTGTGGTGTAAATTAGATGACTAGTGCAAACTAAAGCTCCAGACTTTATGTTCACATGCAATTCCTTGATGAGTAATGATGCTGAGCACCTTTTTAGGTGATTTTTGGCAATGCGTATATTTTCTTTTGTGAAGTATACTAAACTCTCTGGCCGATTTTTCTTAGATTAATTTTATTATTATCATTGATTTGTAAGAGCACTTTGTATATTCTGAATAAAACTGTGTTGTCAGGTAATGTATTTCTCTTATTTTTTCCATTCTGTATCTTTTCATTTCCCTAGTAATGTCTTTGAAAGAAAAAAAGTCAAATTTTGGTAAAATCTAATTGATTCATTTTTTTCTTTTATGGTTTATGTCATTTCATTTACTTCAGCATATTTAACTCTCATAGCCTTATATGGAACTATAATTGTCTATATTTCTCAAAGAATTAGATCTAAATCTCCCAGGGACTATGTTTCAGGGACTAGGAATAGGAATTAGACCGTTCCTCCCAGAGGAATGCAGTCAGAGGTTAGAGCAGGTGAACAGAATTTAAGATCCATAAAAGTTTGTGTGGGCAAATGCAAAAGACAGAAACTAGGACAATATTTTGGATTCTGTCACAGAGGTGATGATTCATTTTCTAAAAGGAGTTTTGATATTAAGATTCATTCAGCATCTCTTGGGTAAAACTTTTCCAAGCTGAAGGAATTGGTGTTCTATGTCTGGTGCCTGATGCCCAGTTAATAATCAGAAAAACCAGGTTAAAATCAGGACTATTTATTTTGAGTCCAGTGCTCTATCTACCCCTCTGAGGCAAAATCCTTGTCACAGAAAAAAAGAAGCACAATTCATATGGTTTTGAATTAAAACAAAACTATAATTAGCTTATGTAGTAGGATAGAGGGACAAGTCTATATTTTCTTCTTAGAGAAAATACAATTAGGACACAATTTTTCTTTTCAAATATAAATGGCAAAATAGTTTTTTGGACTTCACAAGAATAAAAAAGGATTGAATAGTCACTGTTAAGTTTCATCCTCCCACATCTCTTCTCAGAGAAAAAAAATTACAAAACCTTCTTTTCCTCTCCATTTCCCATTATGCAGGCAGGCACTATTAATTGCAATTGATTATTTCTTCAGACTGCATCCTGTTATTTCTCCTGCCACATTTCTCTGGCCAACTCACTGCTTAGATCTATTTTGGCAGATGTGAGTTTTATATTTCTCTTGCCCCTGGCTACCTTTGAATTACCATAGCTCTACAGCATTGCAGGTCCATCACCTGAAGGTATGACAAAAGAATATTGTACAACTACCACTGATACCAACTTTAAATGGAAATTAGATTTCTTTCCTTCTTATTTTTATGTTCCACTTTAATTTGAGCAAACTAAAGTTCCAGACATTGTGTTCACTGAAACCATCTTTCTTTTAGAGAGTGCAATAGTAGTCCTGCTTGCTTAAGTACCTTTCATTTTTTATGTGTCTCTCTCTCTCTCCCCTCTCTCTTTAGTAGCATACTTCTGCCACAGGGAAGGGCATAATGTGTTTACATGAATCTGCCTGCCCATTCAAGCAATAGGAAACAGGAGAGTCACTTACCAAGCTGATGAAATGTGCTACAGTGGTCTAGGAGCCTTTAACTCTTCAGTTCTATTTCCAAAGCAAAATGCATTTTAAGGAGAAATGTCTGGGAACCAGACGTATCTTTGGAAGACTGAATTGCAATCCGTATATCATTGAAAATGTGAGGGAGTGACAGTATCTGAAGGAACATCAAAAAGGTAACCAGTAAACAACCAATAAATCCCTTGAAATCAAGTAGCCAATTACCTTTTTGAATAAACCAAATGCTCAATTCCGCTAAAATGATAGACATAACCCAGTGTGAACAACTCAGTCTGTCTTTGACAGAATATTTTGGTGATTTATTGGGGGAACAAGCTCTTTTGGTAGTCTAATTTTTGCAGTGCTTACAGACAAAAAGAATGGTCAGTGGCTTTGCTGGTTATTCTTGATTTGCCTCTACCAAATAAATATATCTTGCCCTTCCCTCCTCTGCACTTTGCCCCAGGAAGTCTGCCCTCTATGGATTGTGGGAAATACTGGTAGGGGATTGGAGACTGGGAGAAGAGAGAGGGTGGTGTATTTTTTTTTCTCTTACTAGTGTTTCTGCTCTGCTGTGCTACTGGCAGGAACTATGCACATTGCAGCCCCTGCCTTCACATTCAGTCACCCATCCATGGCCTCAGCTCTTCTGGGTCTGGTAACACTTTTTCTACTTCCTTCCCTTTCTAGCTTAAGGTTGGGCACATTATTGCCACTTTCAGAATGACTTACATCTCTGTTTCTCTCAACCCAGTCTATACTCGCATAGAAGAGTCCATCCATAAAGTTATTTTAAATTAAACTCTTTTTTCTTTGCATGTGTTTCCTGAAATAATTTGACCTGATAAAGTTTTCTTAGAAAATTTTTCCTTTTTAACATATTGGTTTTTGTGATTACTTAGCAAGCTACAAATGTTTATGTTTAATGGTATCTTAAGTATGTTTTCAGTAAATAAAAGTAAATATATATTAATAATAGGCACAAATTGAATAATCATAAATGATTTTTATTTATACCAAGGCTACTTTAAGTATTTGAGTTTGTAACCTGATGTGTTGCATACCTGGCTTTAAAATTTCCCAGAAAAGATACAGGTGAGGCAGTTAATAAAATGCTTGAAATGAATTTCCTATTCCTTTAGGAAGTCTTATGCTGTAGGTGAGCTAGTATTCAAAGAATCTTCCCTTTGGTGCCTGGCAGGCATGATGCAAGTTACTTCTCCCTGTCTCTCTTCCCAGAAAGTCATTCTAAGGCCTAGACAATTAGACCACCAAAGAGATTGCTTCTAAAACTCACTCACTGTTTAAGGGCTAAATCTATACATTAACATATACCTTTTTCTGTCCCCAAGGATTAAGGCCAGAACTTTAGCCCATTAAAAAAGGCAAAGGAAGACCTTAAACTGTAATGAGCTTTTGGAAAACTGACTCAATTTTCTGTTTTTATATTTTACTTTGTTTTAGGTGAAATGAAGCTAACCAGATTTGCTTTTCCATTTTCCTATTCTACTGTAACACATTTTTTTTTCTCAATAAAGAAGATGCTTGCTTGCATTAAATTAAATACTTGTAAACGACACCAATTCCTCAAGGATGATTATTGCTACCTTTGCTAATTTTTCTGTACTTTTTTCTTTTTTCTCTCTTGTTTTCAAAGAAGTTCCTGATTCAGTGGAATCTTACTTCTGAATATATTTTATGTACTCTGGTAGACATACTCTACAAGTATCAACAACAAAAGGAGGTTTTAGAAATGCTAATACTTATAATTGCATATATATTTGCATATATAATATATATTAGTATATAATATATACTATATATGTACTAATATATATACTAATATAATATATACTAATATATATTATATATAACTTTATAATATATATTACATAGAAGTATATAATATATATTATATATTTAATCAACTTGTATATATAATTATATATACATATAAACTGTATATATATTATATATAAGTATATTATATATAAACATATATATAATTGCATATATACATCTAAGACTGGCTTGAAGAATAAGTTGGCTAGGATCACAGTAAAATTCATAGCATAGGAGGAAGTAGAGTAGGATGGCTGACTAGAGGAACCTAAGGCCTGTATCTCCCACAAAAAATGATGAAAACAATGAACAAACAACTATATTTAAGCTGGAGTGCTTGAAGGAGAGCACTGGGGTACAGCAGGGAGAGAAGAAAAACCTGTGCAACTAAGATACCTTGAAAAGGGGTGACATATGGAATCAAACAAAATGATCTGCCTCTATCACAATGTCTTCTCAGATGAGATTATCTCAGAACAAGAAGGCACTTTATTCAGTGGAGAAAAAGTAAGCTGAAGGCTCCAGCAGTTCTTATTAATGTTGTAGACATCTGTAGTCTTTGCTACTGGGAATCCTGCAGTCCCCAGAATCCCTGAACCCAGTTTAAAAGACTTCCCTATGCCCATGAATTGCACTGCCCCAGTGAAGGAACACACATTGTCCTCCCTTGGCCCCATGATGCAAGCTGTAGCTATATAGTACCATCTTGAAACTACAGCCACAGCTGGAATGCATCCTGCTCTAGAAGCTAGTAGCTACTGCATCTCATTATAGATGCTATGCTGCCATTACAACATGTTCACACATGATAATGCACCATTTTCCTGCTATATTACTATAGCTACCTACACCCTCAGAACAAGCTGCCTACAAGGTCCTCTGCCTTACATATCCTAGTGAATGCATCATCCTGATCCTCGCCTCTCAGAGCCTAAGTTCAGTGCTCAAGCACTGGAGCCTATACAGTACTCTGTCCCCAAAGGAACAGGTGATCCTGCTCCATAGAGAAGCCAAATTTGGACTAGCTGCAGTCGTAGTTGGTAGGTTCATTAGTGAAGTACACTGCTCCCCAGGGAGTCCCAACCTGAGCCAGTAATTCAGCTCCTGTCACCACAGCAGCATTCACCTGCTGGGTGAACCACTTCTAAGGAACCTCAAACTCTTTGTAGACCAGAACTAAAGTACTTCCACATGCTCACCAGCCAGGTATGCCTATTCCAGGGGTTCCCCACCCTCTGCCTGTGGATTGGCTTCCATGTGCCACCAGTGCACTCACCAGCCAGACATGCTGCTTCCAGGTGGTCCCTGCCCAAAGCCTTTGGACCAGCCACACTAACTCTTGTAGTCTAGACCACTACGTCACTCATGGGCCTTGTTGAGTTGACTACAGCTGAAAAAAAAAAACATGGAAATTACAATATTACACCAGCTGGACCCAAAGCCAATATACCCTACCAAACTGATACCCTAAGACACATCTGTAAGTGAAAGTATTTTTCTTTGAAAGCCACTGTATATAACACAAAGGCGACCAGTTAACCAGATGCAAAGTGTCATCACAGGAACACAAGAAACATGAAAAGGCAAAGAAATATGACACTACCTAACAAGCAAAATATTCTTCAATATTTGAGATGAATAACTGATCTCAAAGAAATGAAGGTTATGAATTTCCTGAAAAGGACATATACCCAGAACTTAAAGTATAATAAAAAACTAAAAAAATTATAACTATATTAAGCAAACTCAGAAAGATGCCAGATAATACAGACAACTCAAAAACACCAGAAAAAGAATTAATGACCTAAAATAAATTCAGAAATAAAATAGATTTAAAAAATTGGAATGGAAGAAATCAACAAATGAAATAAAAAATATAATAGCTTCAAAAGCAGACTGGATCAACCAGAAGAAGTGATTTCTGAACCGGAACACAGCTCTTTTAAAATAACTCACTCTTAGGAAAAGAGAAGAAAAAAGAATGAAAGAGTAAATAAAGCTTAAGCAGACAAATGTTGGCAGTATAGGAGTTTCAGAGGGAGGAGACAGAGAAAGGAGAAGGCACAGAAAGCTTATTTAACAAAATAAGCTAAAAGCTCCCCAACTACTGGGAGAGATAGAGACATCTGGATCCATGAGTCTCAAGGGACGCATTATAGAGTCAACCCAAAGAGGTTCTCTTTAGGTATGTTATAATAAAACTGTCAAAAATGAAAGACAAAGAGATAATTCTAAAAGCAGCAAGAGAAAACATTAAGTCTCATGTAAGGAAATTACCAGCAGACACTCAGCAGATCTCTCAGCAGAAACCTTGTAGGCTATTAGAGAATGGTATAATATATTCAAAGAATTGAAAGAAGAAGAGAAAAAACTTTCAGCCAGGAATACTATGCCAAAGAAAGCCATCCTTCAGAAATCAAGGAGAAATTAAGTATTTCCAAACATAAGCTGAGGAAGTTTATCACCACAAAACTGATCTTACAAGAAATGTCTAAGAGAGTATTTGAAGCAAAAGAATAATTACTAATATGAAAACATATGGATGTTTAAACCTCATTATTAGAGATAAACTCATAATAAATTTAATACTAATTAATGTAATGGTGGCAAATAATCTTTCTAATCTTCAGTTTGAAGGTTAAAAGTCAAAATGATCAACAAAGATATCTGCAGTAAGTTGTTAAGGGGCACACAGAATATTAAAAGATCTAAATTAAGGCAACAAAATTATAAATTTAGGGAAAGGGAAAAATCTAAAGTAACTGTATGCTACCAAAGTTAAGTTATTAGTTTAGGATACTCATTGTAACTTTAAGATTTTTATGTAAACCCCACTGTATCTACAAAAAGAAAAAAAAGTTGCAACACATACACAATGAAAAAAAATAAAAATGAAATCTTATTACTATAGGAAACCACCAAACTTTTATTATTTCAGAAAGAGAAATAATAAAAGAGGAAGAATAAAGCAAATGATCTATAAAACAACCAGGAAACAAATAACAAAATGGTAGAAATAAGTTGTTAACTATTAATAATAACCTTGAATGTTAATGAATTAAATTCTTCAATTAAAAGATACAGAGTGGCCAAATGAACGAAAAGCTCCCATCACTGACAAGAACACACATAGACTTAAAGTGAAGTAATGAAAAGCATTCTATGCAATTGGAAACCAAAAGACAGCAGGAGTAGCTACACTTACATCAGCTAAAATGAGTTTTAAGTTAGAAATTATAAAAGGAAAAATTATAAAGGGGTCAATTCAACAAGAAGTTGTCATAATTGTAAACACATATGCACTTAACACTGAAGCACCCAAATATATAAGCAATTATTATTAGATATAAAAGAGAAATATACAATACAATAATTCTATTCTATTTAGTGATTTGCATGTGTTTAACCATGCTTCATTCCTCAGATGGATCTCACTTGATCATAGCATATGATGATCTCTTCAGTGTGTTGTTGAATTTAGTTTGCTATTATTTTGTTGAGTATTTTTGCATTTATGTTCAACAAGAATATTGGAGGGATGGGTGCTTGGTGACTTCAATACTCCCCTCTCAGCAGTGGATGGATCATTTAGACAACAATGAAATAAACATCAGCTAATAACAACACAGTAAACCAAATAAACACAATAGACTTTTACAGAACATTTAATCCAACAGCTGCAGAATACACATTCTTCTCATCACCACAAGAAACATTATCCAGGAGTGATCATAAGGCCACAAAACAAGCCTTAACAAATTTAAGAAAATAAAAATATTTTTAAGTCTGTTTTTGACTACAATAATATAAAACTAAAAATCAACAAAAGAAGGAAATTTGGAAAGTTACAAATACAAGGAAATTAAATAATATGCTTCTGAATAACTGATTGGTCAATAAAGAAATTTAAAGGAAAATTTAAAAATTTCTGCAGACAAATGAAAATAGAAACACAGTGCACCAAAACTTTTGGGATACACGGAAAGCAATTTTAAAAAATGTTTATAGCAATAAACACCTGCATCATAAAATAATAAAGATCACAAATAAAAACTGAATTATGCACCTCAAGGAACTAGAAGAGGAAGAACAAACTAACCACAAGATTAAGAATGGAAGAAAATACTAAGGATATGAGCTAAAATAAATAAACTAGAGACAGAAAGTGCAAAAAAAAAAAAAAAAAAGTCAATTAAACAACGAAGTGGTTTTCTGAAAAATAAACAAAATTGACAACTTTTAGCTAGGCCAACTAAAAAGAAAAGAGAAAGACTCTTCAAACACTCAGAGATTAAAAAAAAAGAGACATTACCACTGAAATCACAGAAACATAAAAGAGTCTGAGACCAATTTGAATCATTATAAGCCAAGAAAATGGGTGACCTAGAAGAAATGGAAACATTCCTGAACTTGTATAACTCTTCTAAATTGGATAAGGAAGAAATAGAAAACCTGAATAGACCAATAACAAGTAAGGACATTGAATCAGTAATAAAATGTCTTCTGTTGGTGGAAAGTTTAGTGCCTGATGGCTTTAGTACTGAATTCTACTGTACATTAAAGGAAGGACCCATGCCAATTCTCCTCAAACTACTTAGGAAAATTAGTGAGAAGGCCTCATTCTAAGAGGCCCTCATTATCCTGATACACAAACCAGAAAAGGACAGAACAACCAGTAAAAAGTAAGAAAACTACATGCCAATATTATTTTTTGTTTTACTCTATTATTTTTAATTGTTTTTATTTTTTTAATTTTTAATTTTTAATTTTAGCAAGCAGCCCACTGAACATGGCACTAAACCTCTGTCCTTCCCAGGCAGGATTACTCTGAAAGGCAGGTGTGCTTTTCATTCATCCTCTCTTAGCAAGCAGTGCCTGTTCTGTGCTGGAGTTAAATTTGAGTCCCTTTCCACACCCTGTTCCTGGATACACCAGGAAGACCTGGCCTGAATAGAACTGAGAAACTCGTTTGAAACAGGTAGAAGTGGACTGGGGCAAGGGGGACTCTGCGGGAGGAGGAAGGGAGAAGCACAGAGGGCCCAGGAAGACACAGCGGGTGAGGGAGCAGCTGGTGTTTCTGTCCCTCTAAATATCTGGGCTTCCTGCTACCCCAACCCTGGAGGGTGGGGTCGGGGGTGAAACTAGATGCAAGGAACTCTGGGACCCTCTGGCTGTTCAGTCCAACCCTGCCACCCACCCACCCACCAAAGAGAGGAAAAAAAAAAAAAAGAAAGAAAAGAAAACCCACAGGGGCACAAGCACACCCCTAAAACTCAGAAAACTCGTTGGCACACTTCTCGTTGATGGAGATCCGAATCTCTTCCTCCTCGTAGTTGTCAAAGTTACTGGCATCCCCAGGGCCTGTGAACTTCGGGATGAAGGGAGCTTCCACTTTCTTCTCATAGATGGTGATCCAGTTGGTTGTGGCCAACCACTTGTGGTTCTTGATGTCGCCGACCCCGTTCCGGAGGTTCCCAAAGCGCTTGGTGAGGTCCATCTGCAGCAGGCTCTGCAGCAGGTACTTGAGGTCAGAGCTGACGTGGGAGGGGAACCTCACCTTCCCAGAGACAATTTTCTGATAGATCTGGATCCGCTGGTCGGCGTAGAAGGGCGGGAAGCCCACGGCCATCTTGTAGATGAGCACCCCTGGGCCCACCAGACGACGGCCTGGTTGTAGCCATTGCTCAGGATGATCTCGGGGGCCAGGTACTCGGGGGTCCCTCGCAGGGTCCAAGTGCTGCCCCTCACGTGCTTGGCGAAACCGAAGTCCGTCACCTGCAGGTAGCCCTGCTGGTGGATAAGGTTGTTCTTGGGCTTCAGGTCACGGTGGATGAGGTCGAGCGAGTGCAGGTACTGGAAGGCCAGGATGATCTGGGCGGCATAGAAACAGGCATGGGGCTCTCTGAACCTTCCAACGCGCCGTAGGTGGAGCACATCTCCCCACCTGGCACGTACTCCATCACCAGGTACAGGTTGGAGTTGTCCTTTAAGGAGACCTGGAGCCTGACAAGGAACGGAAAGTCGATCGCCTGCAGGATGCGCTTCTCGTTCAGGACGTGCTCGACCTGCTTCAGCTTCACCACCTTCTCCTTGTTGAGGATCTTCATGGCATAGTAGCTGCTGCTCTCCCGGTGCCTCATCAGCACCACCCGCCCGAAGGAGCCGGTGTCCAGCGTCTTGAGCAGTTCAAACTGATCCGAGCTGGCGGTGTTCTGAACGGGGTGTTCCCATCTGTAGAGGAAATCTTTGGCTCGGCTAGGAACTCTTTCACGTCCTCCTGCTCGCTGTCCTTCTTGGCGGGTGCGTTGCCCATGTGGTTGTGGGGCTGTGGGGCTGGCGGCGGCGGCGGCGCCCCCTGGAGCTGGCTGCGTTGGCTGTGGTGCCGCAAGCCCCACCCCCACCCCCCCACTCCCCTGGTCAGGCTTACAGTCCCAGCTAATGCGAGGCTGAGGTGGGAGGATTTCTTGAGCCTGGGAGGGCGAGGCTTCCGTGAGCCAAGATCACCCAGCTGCCCTCAACAATGTGGATAAATCGAAAAGGCATTATGGGACTTAGCGTATGAATCCATTTATTTATTTACTTTATTATTTTACTTTCTTTACGCGCGCGCGCGTGTGTGTGTGTGTAACTCACGATTTATTTACAAAGAGCCTTCAACAGGTTACTTTAGTCGCACAGCAGTGTGTGGGGGGAGAAACGTCCCTCTTTCCCATCGGTGGCTGCGCCCTCCCGCGTGGCTCCGAGGTCCCCCCATGCAAGTGGGCTTGGACCCTTCCACAGTACCTCTCAGCGCCTCCTACCCCGCTGCCCGAGGGGCAAAATATGGGAGTGAGGGGGACCCGGGCGCTGAGGCCGCTGCCGGCCGATGGGGATGGCGCTGGACCGTGACCTGGCTGCTGGTTTCAGTAGCGTCATTTATGCAGTGCATTTGGTGGTCTTCCTTGCCTCATCAATCCCCGAGTCTCTCTCCCCCACACCCCCTCCCACAACTTCAAGGTTAAAAAAATAGATATAGATATGTACATCCAAAAATAGCAAAGGGTCCTCGGGGCCCGAGGGGCGGGCAGTCGCAGCGCGCACGCAGTCCCTCCGCCCCAGAGGCGGAGGCCAGAGCCGGGCAGGTGCAGCGGGCGGTGGCGCTCGGGATGAGCTCTCCCGCTGGGACGCGCGCAGTAGGGGGCCGCCGCCGCCGCCGCTGCTGGACTTGGGCTTCTTCAGCAGCTGCGTGATTTTCTCCTCGTCCGAGTTGGGATCCAGAGGCTTGTTGTAGTCGTTGTCCTCCTCCTCCTTCTCCGAGGCCCCCTTGAGCCTCTTGGTCTCCGAGTCCTGCTTCTTCTTGGCCGTGGCCATCTCGGCCGCGTGCCTCTTCCTCCACTTGGTCGGGCGGTTCTGGAACCAGACTTTGACCTGACTCCTCGTCATCCCCAACGAATAGGCCAAGCGAGCCTTCTCGGGCCCCGCCAAGTATTTTGTTTTTTCGAAAGTCTTCTCTAGGGCGAATATCTGCCGTCCGGAAAAAGTGGGTCGTGTGTGTTTTCTCTTCCCGTCTTTGTCCAACAAAATGGATCCTTGATGAGGGGTACAGGCCAGGCGTGCATCCCTCCAGGGCAGCCTCCGCATCACTTCGGGCCAGAAGATGGGCGTCCGGACCGGCAGCTTCGCTAGCGGCTTGGGGTACCGGCCAACAGCGGCCACGGTAGCAGCGCTGGGGCTGAAGTAGAGCCCGGGCGGCGGTGACGGCGGGCTCAGGGAAACGGGGCAGTCCGGCCAGCAGCCCTGCCTGACAGTTCGAATGAAGCTTTCAAAGGCAATAAAATATTTGCATCAATCACTCCCTACCCCTCTTTAGCTGGGGGACCTACTTTCTTTACTTTATTTATTTGTTTATTTTTTTGTAGAAGTAGGGGTCTCCCTATGCAATCATGCTGGTCTTGAGCTTCTGCACTCAAGCAATCCTCCTGTCTCAGCCTTCCAGAGTGCTGGTATTACATTTGTGAGCCACAGCACCCAGTCATCCAATATTCCTGATGCACATAGATGCAAAAATACTCAACAAAATAATAGCAAACTAAATTCAACTGCAAAGTGAAAAGATCATCCACTGTGATCAAGTAAGATTCATCTCAGAAATGCAAGATGGTTAAACATATGCAAATCAGTAAACATGACACATCACATTAACGGAATGAAAAAAATCGTATGAATGTTTCAGAAAAGGCAGGAAAAACATCTGATAAAATGCAACATCTCTTCATGACAAATATTCTCAACAAATTAAGTATAGAAACTATAGTTCAACACAGTAGAGGCCCTATATGACAAACCTACAGCTAACATCATACTGAACAGAAAAAAAATGAAAAATTTTTTTCTAACGTCTGGAATAAGACAAAGAAGGCTCCTTTCACCACTTCTATTGAACATACTACTGGAAATCCTAGTCTGAGCAATCAGGCTAACTAAGAGAAAGAAATCAAAGGCATCCACATTGGAAAAGGAGAAAGTTCAACCGTCCTTGATTGCAGATGGCATGATCATGTTTATAGAAAACCCTAAAGACTCAAAAAAAAAAAAAAAATCCTTTTAGAACTAACAAACTAAAGTTTTTAGGATAAAAATCAATGCACAAAAATCCATTGCATTTTTATTTGCAAATAGTGAACTATCTGACAAAGTAATTGAGAAAACAATTCCATCTATAATTGCTAGGAAATAATAAGACATCTAAAGAGAAATTTAACCTAGGAGGTGAGAGATTTCTACATTAAAACCCACAAAATACTGAAGAAAAAAGTTAAAGAGAACACAAACAAATGGAAAGATTTCTGTGTTCACGAATTGGAAAAATCGATATTGTTAAGATGTTATTAATATCCAAAGCATTCTGGAGATTCTATACAGTGTCTACCAGAATATTAATGACATTATTTGCAGAAAGAAAAAAAATCTTGAAATTTGTGAGGAACCACAAAAGATCCAGAATAGCCAGAGTAATCTTGATCAAAAATATAAAACAAACAAAACCAAAGCTAGAGGCATCATAATACCTGACCTCAAAATGTACAACAAAACTAGAATAACCAAAATAACATGGTATTGGCATAAAAGCAGACTCATAGATGAATGGAACAGAATAGACATCCCAGAAATAAATCTATGTGTTTAAAGCCAACTGATTTTCTACAAAGGTGTCAAGGACATGCATTGGGAAAATAACAGTACTGTCAATAGATGGTACTGGAAAAATTGAATATTCACATGCAGAAGAATAGAGCCGGACTCCTATCTTTCTTCATATACAAAAATCAACTTGAAATGAATGTGAGACTTAAATGTAAGACCACAAACTATAAAACTACTAGAAGAAAACATGGGGGAAAGAATTCATGACATTGGGCTGAGCAATGGTTTTTAAATTAACACTCTGAAAATGCAGACAGCAAAATTAAAAATGGACAAGTGGGATTACATTGAACTAGAAAGCTTTTGCACAGCAAAAGAAACCATAAAGTGGAGAGACAACCTAGTGAATAGAAGAAAATATCTGCAAGTGATACATCTGAAAAGGGGTTAAAACTAGACATATAGGAAACTCAAACAATCCAATAGCCAAAAAAGAAAAAAAAGAAAAAAGAAAACCAAATAATCCAATTACAAAATGTGCAAAGAAACTAAATGTACATTTCTCTACGTAAGATAAACTAATAGCCAACAGGTGTATGAAAAAATGCTCAATATCACTTATCATTAGGGAAACGCAAATCAAAACCACAATGAGACATCATCTTACTCCAGTTAGAATGTCTATTATAAAAAAAAAAAAAGATAACGAGTATTGGGTAGTATGTGGAGAGAACAGAACTCTTACACACTGTTGGTGGGAATGTAAATTAGTATAGTCATTTACATAACGTGTGATTTTTATCCTTGCAAGTACCCCTTGATGCAGTTACAGTAATTATTTCAATTACAGATGTCGCACAATTGGAAGTGCAGAATTCGGCAGGAACTAAACCCAGGTTTGTCTGAGTACCCCGTTCTAGTTCTCCATAACTGCACTGTGCCTGTAAGTCAAAGGTATAGCGATGCTTTAAAATGAGGCAGCTAACTTGCAACAAGACTGCCTTTCCTTCTCAATCTAAGTGTAGTTTATTTTCTGAAGTTTCTGATGGGTAGTACTAGGACACCAATTACTGGAGGAAATGTTTCAGAGGCCATTTCTCCTTATTTTGCCAAGATTAAAGGATTTGGAAAAAAGAAGGATTTGATTGATGGCAAAGGAATACAGAGAATGGATGATAGAAAGAGGTATTCTGACTTTCACTTTTTCAAATAGTTTCATAAATTTTTAGGTATTGCCAATCAAGAGATTAGTAATGGTAATTAAAAAAAAATTAAATTCTGGTGACAACATTCTTTAGCTGAAAAGCACAAAAAGTGTATTTCTAATTTCTTTTTTTTTTTTTTTAATTTGGATCCCTCCCAAGTTGAATTTGTTCAGTAAACACTAAGCACTCACTATGAGACAGTAATGATCATGGCTAGGTATGTAAATATAAAACATCAATGTTCTTTTGCCCCAAATGGGTTCATCTGCAGCCCATGTGGCCACATTATGATGATAATTGGACAAGATCAGCAAGACATCTTGACAAATTTAATATCTTTGGTTACAATCATTCTGAAGCACCGAAGGTTCACAGACAAGGATAATTTATTATTTTGCATAAGCATGGATCGAATCGCTCAGGCTTTGGGGTTGATGTAAGAAAAGAAACAGATCATTTAATCAGCGAAGCTGATATTTTAGTATCTATATCTTACTGTTGCCCTAATGCCATATGAAGTGATAAAAAGTTTGTATTTTAAAAAACAAATCCAACTGTAGTGCTTATAATGAGTGTGAGGAGCAAGTGAAGCAGTCTAAAAAAGATGCTTGGTCTTTATAGAATATAGAAATGTTGGATAATTTAAGAAGTAGCATGTCAAATCCCTTTATGAGTTTGGATATATGACAGGATTGTGCCACAAGCTTTTTATATAAGTGGCTTTCAATGTTTTTAAAAATCCATGACCCATCTAAAAAAATTGCTCCTCTTTACAATCTAATCAAGACACACACACACACACACACACACACACACACACACACACACACACACACACACACATCCCACCAGTGAAACAAAACTTCCATAATGCAATACTTGCCTTTACTTTATGTCATATACTTTGATATTTCACTAATTTTTTCTCTTTTTCTATTTCATTTTTAAATGCTCATTGTGACCTACTAAATTGACTTTGTGATTCACTAGTGGTTTTTAACTCCTAGCATGGAAAGCACTGCTCTATATTAATAATATGAATGAATAAGTGAGTGAATAAGTCAGAGATGAAGCTGCTTCAGCTGGTGGTCCAGCTAGAATTTATTTTAATAGTACTGTAAATTATTTTAATCCTGTATTTATAGAATCATTAAAGGTCTTATAGGATAACTTAAATTTTTCATTTATTCTCCAGTGCACTTTATGGGAAAAATTATACAATACAGTAATACTTGTGAATACAGAGATTTGCAGAGCTCTGGGGTGGAAGTAAAGTATATTCTCTGTAAGTAAAATGCCTGAAGAGTAAAGATGAGTGAAGAACTGTTTGAGTGAGTGGTCTAGGAAAGCACATTTAATATGGCTTTGAAAGATGAGTGGCGTTTGACAGGTAGAGTTCAGAAAAGAGCAGTTCACACTGGAAAGGTGTGGTCTGCTTGGGAGATAAGTGAGAAGTAAATTGTATCTAAGAGGCATACAGGAAGATATAGTGGGGACTAGTTAGATGAGATTAAAATACACCAGGCAGCAACATCAGATTCTAGTCACTTATTTTATGTGATGAAACTTGAGGTTCTTTTCCATTGAATTAATGGATCATTTTTCAAAGAAATTGATTATTTTATCACAACTTGAACAGAACAGGATTCCAGAGCATCTTTAGGATTTTGAGTGAAACTCAGGAAATAAAAGGTAGAAGAAAATTTGTGAGATTATTTCTGTTCTAGATAGCAAGCTCCATAAAGGTAAGGTCCTGAGTTTGCTTCGTTCGTATGTTCTAGCTTGGAGCATAGTAGCACTTGAGGTATTTTCTAAATGAATGAATCAATGAGTGAATGTGTAAAGAAGGGCACAGGTTACCTTGGTGATGACTCTTGAACTCTTCTTTCCTAAGGTCCTTTGTCCATTGATGTAGTTATTTAGAGAGCTTACTTGATTATAATCCCAGTACTATTCAAATTCAGTACTCTCTGTCTTCTCCCTGGGCTGATCTGTCCTCAGTTTCATAAACACTTATTATAATATTCTGTCTTTGTTGTTGTTGTTCTCTTAGAATGTCACCTTTCTCTACACAGTCTTTCAAGTATCTTAGCCAGCATTCATGGTGCTCCAAATGAAATTGGCTTCTCCATGAAGGCTTACTTGGGGAACTTTAGCTTTTATAGTACCCTTCTCTTCTTACTACTTATTAAATAATTAAATAAAAGTAATTTGGTAAGTGTTGATCATTTAATAAATTTGTATTTAAGAAGATCTGAAAGATGAGTAAAAGTACACAATACTAACAAAACAATTACACAGAATCTTATTTCCTAAACACTGTTAACATTTTGTTGCATGAAATTCCTCACATTTTAGTATGTTTATAATGATGAATTTATACTACAAACATATATGAAGGTATATACAATAATATACAAATATATATGAATATAAATTGGAATCAAAAGGCACATCCATCTTATATAATCCTTTTATTTAATAAAATGTGTTTCTCCTTATTTTCCTAAATATTTCTTAAGTACATCACTTTAATGTATATAGAATATTTCATAATATTTGAGCATATATTTAATTAACATTTTTAATTTTGTGAAGGACATTTAGGTTGTTTTCAATTATTTTCCTTTCAAAAAATTCTTTAGTAGATATCCTGATAGCCAAAACTCTATATTTGTGCAATTTTTTTACATAAGTAAATAGAATGAAATTAGTTGGAAAAAGATTATAAGCCTTTTGAATAGTATTGCTAAATACAAAAAAAGGACAAGTTGCCCCCAACATTATTGCAATTTGCAGTCTAAGCAGGTTATGAATGCTTATTTCTCTATGTACTTATCAGCCTCAGTCTTAGCATGCTTTAGAGCTTAGTAATTTGAGAGCTGAAAAATGTCATTAACATTGAGTGTGAATTGTTTTTTAACAGGTGGGCTGTAACATTTTTACATATATCTATTTTCCATTTTTCTTTCTTTCGAAACTGGTTGTTCATAGCCTTTGTTTATTTCTTAACTCAGATTTTAATCATTTGCTTTTTGCTTTAAGGAGCCATTAGTTTTTATATGTCCTCTGAACTTCCACGGCACTTGTCTACCTGCTCATATAATGTGGACTATATTGTTTATATTATGTGTGTGTGTGGCTGCACACACATATATATATACACACACATACACAAACACACACACATGCCCACACACACCAACTACACCAACTAGATTATGGGATTCCGAGCAAAAATAGTCTTATTTTTCTTTAACTCCTATTCTTTAAGGAGTACTGTGGGTAAATGAGAGTCATGCACTGTGGAATTCACTAGAGCTAAGATAAAAATACCAGCATTTTACTTGGACAGGCTCCTCAATCTTAAACCTTAGTTTCTTCCTCCTGAATAAAGAAGGTAAATAATACTTTTTCTTCAGAAGGTGGTAAAGAGTACATAAAATAATTTATGTAAGGCCCTCGCAGAGTGAGCAGCATATTGTGGAAAGTTATGAATATTAACAACCATTCTTCTTCTTATTTGGTTTTTGCTTAGCATTTATCACAATATTTTGGAAACACACCAGGTGCTTAATAAACATAATGCATAAGAATAATAACAATAGACAATTCTGTTGGCTATTGTTAACAGAGCCAACAGTGAAATAGTGAAAATAGTGTTTATTAATTTGTTTTTCAATATAATACTTAGCAAAATTTAGATCAAAGTTTGGTTTCTTCCTTTGTACATTTTATTTCCATTTTATTTAAGGTTTAAATGGTGGTAGACATAACAAATTTTCAATTCTCATGCCCAGGCTGCATGTGGGCATTTTACAAGTCACTTCTTCCCACTCTTAGTAAATCAAGAATAACTTTTAAAAAGTACTTTTCTACATTTTCCCTTTCCCACATGAAATTCATGACATCTGCACGGGTAGAAACTTGAATGGCTTTTCCAAGATAAGGCTGTGGAATGACCTAGTCCAAGCAATACCGTATCTCAATTTGGAATTCTGTTTCAAGGGCTGAATTAGTCAATAGATGTTTGTGACACTTTCCCTTTAGGGATATCTGCTGTTTTGCTCTAACTTTCACCAAGCATGTAATACTTAGAATCACTGAATTTGGCTTTTTTTTTTTTTTTTTTTTTTTTTTTGCCACATCTTGTTTTGTAGCACCATCACTTAACGAGCCAGGGAAATTTGGAGAATTCTTTCCAGGAAAGCTGAACAATTTCTTACAACTGCAGCGAAAGTTTTCTCCTTCGACTGATAATGGCTTTGAAAATAAAATCAAACATTTTGCTTTTATTTATTTCTTTATTTATCTTGTTGGACCTGCACAACAAAAAGATTTTATGAAATCTATTTTTAATTATTTCCCAATCCCTGTTTGCATTAGAGGGAATCACTCCCATTCAGCTGACGTTCTTTCTCTTGATTCTTCTGTCTTCTCATTCAGTGTCACCCAATCTGGCCAGCAGCAACTATAAATCCATAAATAATATCACTTTAATACTTCCTTATTGATCTAGACATAGCAGAAGCTTGACCATGTGTTTACTGGTCCCAAATCATTTTCTCATCCATAGGGATCTTCCTCTAAATTCTCTACCGCTTCCTTCATAAGTAAAGATAAAATGAAAGATAAATCACCCTTGCCTAGCTATTTCTGTCTCTTCAATTTTCTGACTTATATTTCAGAGACAGACAGCTATTTTCTTTACCATTTTTCCTTCTTAGGAGGAAAATCAAAAAGAAATTCTGTCATCTGAGACATTGCTGTCCATTTTCCTGCCCTTCTTTTCATCCATATTTCACTTGCATTAGCTTTTTAAGACTTGAGTTAATCTTCTAACGTAAAGTTCTCTCACAGAGTCTTTTTTCACATCAGATTTTTGGGTATAATTTACGTATCAAAAAATTTACCCTGTTTCCTAATAATTTTGAGACAAAGTAATATGGAGGAATAAGAGAAAAAAATATCTTTTTGTTCATACATTTTCTATTCCCACTTTTTTGTTGTTTCTTTGTTGAAAATGAAACCTACTTTTGATATTCGTGTGTTTAAAAAAACTTTTTTACATTGTTTCTTACCAATTTATTTCTGTTTTCTTTTACATTGGATCAATGCTTTATTTGGTCTATGATATACCTTTCTCTCTGGTAAATATTTATTTATTTATATTTTATTATTGTACCTCAGATCATTATTATTAACTATTCAAGCTCAGATTTTGGAAGCACTCAATAATTTTATAAACATCTAAGAATCTGTCATTGAAATATGTGATATAGTATTAGGCATACCTAGCAAACTGACAGACTAAGACACCAAGCATAGCACAATAGTAGAAACAGGACAAAATTAAATCATTGCACGAAATACATTATAGTCTAATTAAATACATACTACGGATTGTTATTATAGATAAAAGAAGGATAGTAACTAGAAAATATTGATTTTACAGGATACTAAATTAAAAATATTTCTAGGCTTAGTGAATATCTGGCTTCATGTGCATGCCTACCAAATCATGGGAGGAAACTCGAATATATGTACTAGGATTTATTATTTCACTGAATAAGAAACTATGCATGGAATTCCTGCTAGTGTTGAAGTATGATTTTAGGGACTAGTATTACAATGAATAAAGGCTGACAAGTTTTGCATACTAGATTTGTATTGTCAAATATAAAAGACATTACTCACATGTAGCTGAATTAATTAAGATTAAGTAAAATTAAAAATTGCATCCCTTAGTTTCATTAGCCACATTTCAAGTGCTCCTTAGTCACATGTGACTAGTGTCTGTTTTGTTGGACAGAAAGGATATAGAAGGCATTCTCAACATCAGAAATGTTCTATTGGAAGAGGCTGAATTTAAGACGATGTTTTTATTTTGATAGTAAATAATCTTAAACATATAGAAAAGTTAAGAAAATAATATTATAGACATCCATGTTAATTACCACTGAGATGAAATACATGTTGCTATTTTCTGTATTTGTTTTAGTGGACTCTCTTTTTAAAAAATAATAAATTAAACCTCCCAAATAAGAAAAAAATTATATACCTCCCTCTTTTCCCCTTTCTCTCCCTAAAGGTAACCATTATTGTGAAGATGATGTGAATAACTCATAAGCATGTTTTTGAACTTTTATGACATAGAGATATACTGATAAACAATTATTTTGTACTTAATAATGTTTATATAAATGGCAGTTATTTGCAACTTGCTGTTGTTTTGTGGTTATGGTTTCCATTTAACATTTTATTTTGAGATATAATTCTGTGTCTTCAGTTATTTGCTCTATAGTGTTTTCTATACAAAACATCTACCATGTATCCATCCATTTTATTTTATTTTATTTTATTTTGAGATGGAGTTTCACTCTTGTTGCCCAGGCTGGAGTGCATGGCACGATCTCTGCTCACTGCGACCTCTGCCTTTTGGGTTCAAGCGATTCTCCTGCCTCAGCCTCTTGAGTAGCTGAGACTACAGGCACCCACCACTATGTCAGGGTAATTTTTTTATATTTTTTGCAGAGACAGGGTTTCACCATGTTGGTCAGGCTGGTCTCCAACACCTGACCTCAGGTAATCTGCCCACCTTGGCCTCCCAAAGTGCTGGAATTACAGGCTCAAGCCACTGAGAAACCTGTATCCATTCATTTTCTGTATTCACCCTGTATCCATTCATTTTCTAGATGAGAAACTATTTTAGGAACTTTGCAACTGAGGTCTAAAATCTATACATTTTCTAGGCTCTCTTGGACAGTCTAACCTCTGTACCAGGCTTGATAAGAGTTAAACAGTCCACAGACTGTTCAGTCTTTTAAGAAAGTTTACTGCAGAGGATGGAAAGGCACTCTCCCTCCATGGTGCTAATTGATGTTCCACCTGGCCTTGCTTCAGTGGGGGATCCTTTGAGAGGTCTTCCATTTACACTCTGAAAACAGCACAGGGCAGATACCCAACGACATTGCAGACTCAGAGCATCTGACTCAGTTGATGTTATTCTCTGGTATTCTGTTTATTGACTGTTTTCTAAATAAATGGGTCTCTATGTAAATCAAGTCCTAAAAAATAGCTGACAAAAAAATGCACTCATTTCTTGAGGGGGAAAAATAAGTCACTAAATTTATGTCAAAATTTCCACTGTACTTGAATATATTTAGCTGCTATCTTTTGATGTTCTGATCTCATAAATTTAAAAGCAACACTTGGATCCTAGTTAGGAAACAGGCAGCAGACATTGGGTCTATTTCTCCTTCCTTTTGCCTCCTTCTCTCAAAAGATTCTGTCCTTAATGGAATGTGAAATCAGCCTGGAGATTTTTAAGAATTTCCATATAATACTGAATCTGTGTTCTCCATCCTGGATGTTTAAAGGGTTCCTTTCTGATACTTTCTTCAGGTTATAAATCAAACCTGTTTTTCACCTACAAGACAACACTGCTTTTGTACCATTTCAAAGACATGACACTTCGAAAACATTGATGTATTTCATTGCTACATTTCAGGTATTTTCACATTTTAGGTTATTGGTTTAGAAAAGAACATTAGCAAATAGGACATTTCAAAAAATGAAGAATCAAAGGCGTTTCCATGATTTATTTTTCAAAAAAGGCCTGAAGGTAATTTTCACTAATTGTAAACTCTGGGAAGCCCACAAAAAACACATAATGAAAGTAACTGCTCAATCAGACTCAGTTTAATAAGTAAGTATATAATATATCAGGTTATTCCTTAGAGCTTGGGCACTTTTTCCTTATGCTTTTCCAATACAACACTTTTTGTCCCCAAGTGATGTTTATTGTGAAAGTGTAATGCAGGTAGTGGCACTGAAGTATCCCTTACTCAGCCATTCCTTTCCTTCCACCTATTTACAGAAAGCAAGAATTCTTAGGAATACAGTGTTGGTGAGTATTTGGAAAACAAATGAAATACCTAGAGGACTAGTTTTTCTCTTTCCCTCTGATGGATTGGTTACCCTAAGTTTACAACTGAAAATAGCAAAAAACTCTGGTGAAAATAGCCACCATTGACATAGAAAGAGTACAAATTATCTGCCATCTGCAGACACACCCCCCCCCCACACACACACCCCAAAAAAGGAAATTCTGGGAGGTAAGCTAGCATTTAAAATGAATTTCACCTTGAGAGCATACGTTGAACATTGTTGACTTTAGGATTCTGTTTCAATGTTATGCAGAGCATAAGAGAATGGAAATAAAGACAAAAGCCAGCATAAAGTGAGAATATATTGGGCAACCTCGACATCAAGCTTGGAATCTAAAGGACTACTACTTCAGAGTATAGTCCTTCAGAGTATAGAGATAAATAAACTCTACCTAGAAGAAGACAACATACTTCTGTCATTGTTCTGGCACTGGTTGGACACACAACCAGTTGAGTTGGACACTCAAACTTCCCTTGAGAATCAATAAACAACCAGCTGCCTTTACTTGGCTTCAAGCCCCAATTACTATTATCTTATGCAACTTAAATCATTGTAAGAAGGTAATTTTAAGTAGGTAATAATTTGAGGTGACTAAAAAAATAAAATACACTGTACTCTTGGGAAGTCCAACTTTAGCTTATGCATCAAAAAATTCCTGCAGAGGCTTTTCCAAAAAATATGATCTCACAACATAAAATTCGATGTCATATAAGAAAACAAGGCATGGTTAGAACCAGAAAAAACAACAGAGCACAGAATCCCACCGAAGTCGCCATTAATGAAATTATCAAATATAGAATGTAAAATGAATATGTTTACTGTATTTTGAGAAGCAGAAAAGATTGATAGTATGAATAAGGGAAAAAAAGACTATAAGGCAGCCAAGCAGATGGGAAAAAGAATGAAATAGAGTTTCATATCTGAGAAATATAATAATCAAAAATTTAAAAGTAACCAGAGGGTTACAAGAACAGATTAGATTCTGCTGAAAATATAAATCGTGATCTGGAAGAAAGATTTGAAGAAATACAGCATACATTTCTGAGAAAAAAAAGAGATAAAAAATTTTTTTAATCTAACAGACAAGTACCACCAGACTTTAGAAAAACTGGTCTCATTCAGACCATTTTGAGCGTAGGTTAATATAGTTCAAAAACAAAAACAATATATTTATAAAAATTATATGTAATATGTAGACCAAAGAGGAAATCAAGATGAACTAAAATAAATCATTATGGATATAGTAAATTGGAATATCACATTTAATCTTCTAATGGTCATGCAAAAACATCCTTGTAATCTCCAAGAATGACCCTCCAATGAGCCACACCTCTTGGTGCTCACACCTTGTAAACCCACCTGCACTGAAAATGGGAAAACTCTACCTAACCGATAAGAAGGATGCTGCATGACTTCCAAGGCTAGATTGTAAGTTTTGCAGCATCCACCTTAGTTAAGAGGAATGTTCTAGAGTAAGCCAGATTTCATGTAAGAAGCCCAGTTACCTAAATACCACCATTGTGTGAGGAAGCTCAAGTATATTAAGTGGGGTGGACACTGGGGGAGAGACAAATGTCCAACTATCCCAATATATTTCAGTTATTCCGGATAAGGTATTCCATATATCCAGAAATATGCAAATGCTTTCTTGGATGTTTCCATTTCTTAGGCCTTCAGTACCAGCTCCTATCTTGCTGAAAATGCATGTGAGGTTCCAATATTTTGTCTAAGTCAATCTGTAAAATTGTGAGCACAAACATAAATTACTATTTTTAGCCACTACCTCTTAGGGCACTTTGTTATTCAGCAGGAGATAACTGAAATCACCCTACAATTGTAGGTAAATTAATCTTTACAGACAGACCAAACAGTAAGTATCACCTCACTTCCTAAGATTAGTATCATTCAGACTGTATTTTGTGAACATGCATATCAGCATAATTAGAAAATAATAACAAAAATGATACATTTGGGGAAAAAACAGTTCAAAACAATGTCTGGAGGAAAGAGGAAATAAAGATGGAACTTGAAAAATATTTATAACTTAGCTATAAATAAATTACTATATATCAAACTTATGGGTACACTAAAGTGAAAGCAATTTCATTGCTTTAAATTTTCACATTTTATAAAAGTAAAACGATACCGAATGAATTGAATGAATCTGGATTTAATGAGGAGACAGAACTATATCAGCAATTTGAAGAGAGCACATTTAACATGAATTGTTACCTATGAAAAGGTGGTGAACTAGTTGGAAGAGCAAGACTGTCACAACAAAGAGAGTAACTACAGAGAGCAGCTGCTGTCCGTAGTGCTGACTGATAAAATGAGCAAGGGAAAAAGAGAAGCTTCAAAGAGAGGTTCTGTAAAGATAAGACTTAGCCCTTTGGGAGATGGCAGAGATTTTTCACAGCCACATCAGCTGCCACAGAAGTTGCTGGGAGTCACTCACCAGAACCACAAGAACAATGTGCTCTTGTGTTGAAGAACACTGATGAGGAAATCATCTCCACATCAAACTGATCTGCCATTCCTGGGACTGGGATCAGCCATGCACCGCACAACTTGCTACTGCAGAAAAACAGACAAAGAAGCAGGTGACTTCTCCAGTCTTGCAGTCTCCTGTGAGAAACCCTTATTGTCAAAGCATAACAGGGCCAGCTAGAAAAGAAGAAATTTGATCTGCAGGGTCTAGCTTCAGCATCCCAAAAAGGAGGGTGAGTTGGGACTGAGAAGCAATAAATTAATTATGAAGATACTAAAGATTTCACATGGTATAACTCCACACATGGAACAAACTAAAAATAAAAATATAATATATACTAAACAATTTCATGGAAATAAATTTTAAAATGTTGATGAAAGTTTCAAAAACACAACTGACCAGTAACTGATACAAGAAGAAATAGAAAACCTAAATTGTCCTACAATTAATAAAGAATTCATACTTGGAAATCTCCCTGTGAAGAAAATACCTGGACAAGTAAGTTCCATCAACATTAAGAAAAAACCACTCAAATCCTACACAATTTCTTTCAGGTAATAATAACAATACGTTCATGATAAGTATTTTTATATTTTCACATTACTCAGAAAATGATCAAAACTGAAAATGAGTGAGGACAGTATGAGAAGTAAAAATTACAGTTTTTTTCTCCCTTGACAGCATATGAGCCAATGTTCTAAACAAACCACAGTAGTCCTCTCCTTACCTGTAGTTTCACGTTGTGCAGATTCAGCTACATGCTGCACTGTAAAATAAGATGTTGAGAGAGAGGCAATATTCACTTAATTTTTATTAAAATTATATTTTTTAATGGTTCTATTTTATTATTTGTTATTGTTAATATCTTTCTATACTTACTTTATAAATTGAACTTTATAATAGGTGTGTATGTATAGAAAAAACATAGTATATATAAGGTTAGGTACTCTCTGTAGTTTCAGGCATCCACTGGGGTCTTGGAATGCATTCCTCATGGATAAGGGAAGACTACTGTGTCAGAAAACTAAATCCATAATAGAAAAAATCTAGAATGAAGCCAAGTATACATCAAAAGTATAATACAATAATTAAATATGGTATATTAAAATGTACTGTGCAGTAACTAAAATAAAGAGATTATAGCTGTAATCTACAAGGGAAGAAGGGCAAGAGGGAGAGAGGAACCATGCAGTTTAGCTATTACAATAAGAAAAAGACTAAATTTGGGGTTAAATCCTAACTCTGCCACTTACTAGCTATGAGACTAGGAAGTTTACTTCACCTTTCTGAATTTAGGTTGCCTCATACATAAAATTAACATTGACTTTGGAGCACTCTAAGAGGATTAAACAAGATGTTCTTTAAGTGCTTAGCAGCTAGTAAGTGCTCAATAAATTATAGCTATGCTTCCTATATGTAATAGTCTTTAATCTTTTTATTTATGAACATCGATGGACCACCATTATTTACCAGACTATGTACTAAGCTATACAAATAAATGAAACAGATACAATACTTGCCTTTGTGGCATTTATACTCTAACAATGGAGGAGATGCTAAGCAATCACATAAATGGATATGAATAAATAAATTATAATAATAAGTAATATGAAAGGTAAAGAAGAAATTTATTTAGATTGAGGGAATGAAGGGAAGTCTTCTCTGAACAAATGACAGTCAAGAGATTTCTGAAAGATGCTTTTATATATCTTTATGTTAAAGTGTCTTATAGGCCTGGAGTGGTGGCTCACACCTCTAATCCCAACACTTTGGGAGGCTGAGGCAGGAGGAATCAATTGAACCCAGGAGCTTGAAACTAGCATGGGCAACATAGTGAGACGCTAGTGGGTTGTACCTGTAGTTCAGCTACTCAGGAGGCTGAGTGGGATAATTATTTAGGCCAGGATATTGAGGTTGTAGTGAGTTGCGATTGAGCCACTGCACCCCAGCCTGGGTGACACAGCAAAACCCTGTCTTTTGTAAAATTTAAAAACATATATTTAAATAAATAAATAAATGTCTTATTCAGCTAGGTCCCTTTCAGCCTTTAAATCTCAGTTTAAATGACATTTTCATAGCTTGGAATTCAATATCTACTGAAAAATGTATGTTAATATTGCCATGTGACTATTAAACTCTGTAAATACTTATTAAAATTTTCAGATTTAAATGGCTTATTATTGTGTTTTACAAATAGAAGGTGATCAGCACAACCTTCTCAACATTAGATAGCAGCATTTAGAAAATATATGTTCGATTTCCTACCAATATATTCCTCAGCACTTATAGGTTTACTTTAAAAAAAAAGAAAAAGAAAAAAATCCAGTTACAGAAACTCAGAAAAGCACATTCAGAAAATAATGATTAAGATATTAAAAAATTAATGAAAGCTGCAAATAAGGCCTTCCTCCATAAATTGCCAATTATAATCATTCAGCCTTCGGTTATATAATCCTGACTAGAATTACTTTTGCTTTTCGACCCAAATCCCTAGAGTCTTATGTTCTTGGCTGGAGCAGACAGAGTAAAATTATTGTGTGTGAACCTCCTAAATTCTGAATACAGCATTTTCTCACTTACTACTCTCACAGGTCTGCAAGGTAATGGGAAAGAAAGAAAAAGAAGGCAGTTTGAACACTGGGCTCATTAAAAAGCAAAACATAAAGTTCAAGTTGCATCTTGAACTTAATCAGTTGTAATAGTATTTTCCTTGAGCTATAAAAAAGAAATTTCTCTAGATTTAGGCACTGGTATAAGCAGAGATGAAAAAGGGAAGCATTTACTTAGAAACTTCTATTTGCCTTTCCATAATAACTAACCACATTGATAAGGAGCCTAAAGCAAAAGGGAGGTGTTTTAATACCTGCTTAATAAAACTCTCCTACTTAGAACATTGGATTGTACATCAAAAAACTAGTGCTTCCCAAGAGACTTGTACCATCTTGAGGATGTAGCTCCACACTGCTGCACTTGTTTTTCTTCAGGCTGATGCAATGCAGTGTGCTTCGTTATAGGGTAGATGAGAAGAAAAAAACAGAAAATATGAACGTAAGATATTAGAATTGGGCCAAAGATTTAAAACTTAGAAAAAAGACAGCAACATTCTAAACCTTGTAGCTGCCTTCTTCACCCCCACAAGATGCAAAAACCAAAGCAATCAAGCAAGCAAAATACTTCCAGATAAGTGAAAATGATATGCATTTGTGTTCCTTACTTATATGCATGGAGGATTTGCCTATTAATTTAGTTATGCTTTGAAAATTGAAGTTCTGTCTCCTTGTGGAGGCATTTAACATCAGTGGTTAATTCTATCTCTACTTGTGTATATCCTGGGGCTGAAATAGAGTTTAGGAGAGCATTCCATGTCACTTTCTGATTCTGGAACTCCTTGGATTCTACCATTTCCTTTAACAATAATGATTGGGAAATCATTATTGGCCCCTTAGAAAGCACAATGCAGAATTCATTGGTTTCAATAAGTGAGATACTTCTTGTTATCATGGTCACTGAATAGACTTCAAGCTCCCATTGGGGGATGGTAAATATGTAAGTGTGTGTTTGTGTGTATGCATATGTGTGCATGAATGTACATGTGTGCAAGCATGTACATGTGTGCAAATGTGTGTGTGAACCTAAACTTGTACTTTAGCTTAGGACGAAAAGCTTCTTCTTAGGACGAAAAAAAAATAGGTACTTTTTTTTTGCATATGCACACATACAAACGCACACATTTAACTTTCAACTTTGTCATTCTGGTCAAAGAAGAGACGTGTGAGCTAATGGTAGTGTGGTGGCTGCCAGTCACCAAGACTGTTGCCCACCTTCAGCCTTTTGGCAACAACATCATCATCATTATGCATAGTCACAACAGAAAATAATTAACATGTCTTGAATCTCATCCCACAAAGCCAGAGACACTTTAATTAGGACTTTATATGTATATATATATATGTGTATATTTGATATATGTGAAATAACATACAGTGAGGTCCATGCTAAGGCAAGGAATCAGTGAGATACAACTAGAGCTTTATGAATACTGCCAACCACACAAGATAACACAGATTTTGTGGCAAAACATGCAGCTTCTTGCATTCTATCATCACTGGTGCCCTTCATCTTGGCACCCCCACTTCTTGCTGTCCTCCCTATCCTTCTCCCACAACCCTGAAACCAACCTGAAGCTGCCAGTTTCCTCTGTGGTTGATCTTTCCTTCCCCATTTGCAGCTGAGAGACCCGTAAGGGTCCCATTCCCATTGTGAAGTGTGTGTTTCAGAAAGCCACTGGAGCCCTGACTGCTCACAGAAGTCACACAGATGATTGAGTTAATACACATTTAAAAGGCTCATTTCATGATCTTGTGTATCCTTTCAAGTGCATACAGAATAAGTCCTGGGAGTTTATTTCTTTATTTAACAAATGTTTATCATATATCTACTATGATGAAGCTATTGGACTATTTCCTGGAGACATAAACTCTATTCATTCTTCTACATAAACATTCAGCTGGAGCCAATTACTAACATTAAAATTATATCATTCATTGCCGTTTTTTCTCTTTATTTTCTGTACTGTATTTCATGACTTTTATACATAAACGTCCTCCTTTTGTTCTTTCTCTGCCTAAGTAGAAGTCATTCCTTTTCTCCTCAGCTTAATTGAGGTACAGTTGAAAAATAAAAATTGCTCATATTTAAGGTATGCAATTTGATGTTTTGATATACATATACATTGTAAAATAAATTACCACAATTAAGCTAATTATTATATTAATCATGTCACATAATTATGATATTGTAAAGTGTGATTAGAACACTTTAGATCAATTCTCTTAGCAAATTTTAAGTATACAATATAATATTATTAACCATAGTCACCATGCTATATGTTAGATCTCCAGAATCCATTCATCTTGTATAACTGAACCTTTGTACTTTTGACCAACGTTCCTAATTTCCCCACTCCCAGCCCCTGGCAACCACCATTCTCCTTTCTGCTTTTATGAGTTCAACAAAAGATAACAAGTATTGGCAAGGATATGAGAAAAAGGAACACACTGTTGGCGGGGATGTAAATTGGTATAGACATTTATGGAAAACAGTATGGAGATTCCTCAAAAAATTAAAAATAGAGCCACCATATGATCCAGCAATCTCACTTCTGAGTATATATCCAAAAAAATAAAGTTGATATCTCAAAGAGATATTTGTGCCCCCCATGTTTATAACAATCTTATTCACAATAGCCAAGATGTGGAAACAACCCTAATGTCTGTCAACAGATGAAAGAATAAACTGTGGAAAATATGTATATATATACCTACAAACACAATGGAATATTATTTAGCCTTAAAAAAAGAAGAATATCCTGCCATATGCGATAACATGGATGAACCTGGAGGACGTTATGCAAACTGAAATAAGCCAGACACAGAAAGATGAGAACTGCATGATCTCACTTACATGAGGAATCTAAAAGAGTCAAACTCATAAATGCAAGCCATTCTTAAAATTTCAGTTTCAATGCCAAGTCCATGAAGTCTTCTCAGATCACCCCAATGAGAAATAATCTTGCTTTGATAAAAAATTCCAATTGTTTGTTTCACTCATAAGGGACATTACATAATCCTTTCCCCTGTAGTGTGGGATAGACCTAGTGAATTACTTCTAAGGAACAAAATTTGGCAAAAGTGATACAATATCACTTCTGAGATTAGATTATAAAATGGGTGGCTTGCATCTCTCTCTCTCTCTCTCTCTCTCTCTCTCTCTCTCTCTCTCTCTGTTGCTTTCTTTCATAGAAGCAAATTGCCATATTGTGAACTGACTGACATATGAAGACACATCCTTGTGCTAAGAAACAGAAGCCAGTCTCAGGCCATAACTAGGGAGGAATTGAATCCAGCCATCAACATTGTGAGTCAGCTCAGAAGTAGATTTATCTCATTTGAGCCTTAATATAACTATAGACCCAACTAACATATTTTTTGTTTTTTGTTTTTGTTTTTGTTTTTTTGAGACAGAGTTTCACTCTTGTTGCCCAGGCTGGAGTGCAATGGCACGATCTCAGCTCACCACAACCTCTGCCTCCCGGGTTCAAGCGATTCTCCTGCTTCAGCCTCCTGAGTAGCTGGGATTACATACATGTGCCACCACACCCAGCTAATTTTGTATTTTTAGTAGAGACAGGTTTTCTCCATGTTGGTCAGGCTGGTCTGTAACTCCCAACCTCAGGTGATCCACCTGCCTCAGTCTCCTAAAGTACTGGGATTACAGGTGTGAGCCACTGGACCTGGCCCCAGCTAAGATCTTAATTGCAGCCACATGAAAGAGACCATGGGCCAGAGGATCTAACACATTCATGCATGGATTTCTGACCCATAGCAAATGTGAGATAATTGTTCTTTTAAACCATTAAGTTTATAGATACTTTTTACACAGCAATAGGGAATTGACTCTAACCTGCAAGTGTAGCTCTTTGTATAATAGAGTATTTCTTTCATTCTTTCATTCATGCATCCATCAGATACTTCGTGGGTATCTACTATTCTTTCTTTTAGGTGCTGGGTTAGGCAAGGTGAATCAGATTTCAACTTTGCTATATATTATATGTGTTGTTATACTTATATAATTTTAAAATATAAAATGGATATGAATGTGCATAGTTGCATGTCTTTTCTTCATTTAAGCCCAAGCCTCATAGGATGGGCCTTTGAAAATATGTTTTTTATGAGGTGCATATCAATGCATCAATGACGAAGTTAAATAGTCAAATGAATATTTAAATTTATTACTCTTCTACTGATGGTATTTTGGTTTCTGATTACATTTCTCTTCACACATATAATGCTAGTCTCTGAATATTTCCATAGGATAGCTTTGTAGGAGTGATCTTATTGGACAAATGGACTTCGGGCATTTTTAAAGCTTTTAATAACTTTTCAAGTTGGATGTACCAGTTTATGTTTTCTGCAGTAATGTATGAGTAACCATTCTCCCAAAGTTTTATTTTTAACATCTACACATGGAATCTTAGGTCAAAGTTAGAACTGACCATGCAAAGCAACCTAGAGTAGAAAGTTTTAAGCTTTTCACTCCTGCAGTGTGTTTGGAAACACTGTGGGCTGTGACAGAAAAATGAGCTTGAAGAGCTCAAAAAGTTTTTCCTCAGGTGTCCTGAGATATTCTCATTGAACAGGCATTGGGTTTGAAGGCTCTTGCTGACGGTAAACACTTTCATAAATGTTACTCATGAATCACTGACTGCACTGGACTGATGATGATAAAGGTGAACTCTAAGAAAAGACACAGAGAGAGAGAGAGAGAAGGAGAGAGAATAGAGAGAGAGAGAAGCAGGGTTTTCATTTACTTTAGGCACATCTTCTGTGGTTGAATACATCTACTTTTTTTCCATCCAACCAAAAATAAAACATTTTTGGTTGGATGTGAAAATCTATGTCATGAAATGCCCCTAAGAGAACAAAACATGTATCAGGTGATAATGGATGTTATTACTAGAAGAAGCTTTTTTTTTTTTCCTTTCTTTTTTTTTTCCCTGGCTCTCACTTAACCATAGCAAATTTTAATATGTGTGTCAGGTTTCTGCAATTTATATAAAATGAAACTCTTTGGGGAAGATAACATCCGAATGTCCATATGATTTCATGCTGCCGTCTCAACTTAGATCTAAAGCTAATGTCAGTTTCTTGTACTTTCTCCTGGGGAGATGTCAACAGAATATGCTGGTTCAAAATAAATGTGTTCCTGTGACTGGTATTTCTGATGGACCTGGCTGCATTTCTGCTCTCAGCAATCACCCCCTTCTGTGATCACAAGAGAAATAGGCCCATCTTTTAAGACAGGAATAATTTTTGCTTCACTGAGTACTGTTTCTAAAGTTGTTTTTAGTATCAAAATCTATTGCTTAATCTTTCTGTCATATCATATTATGCAAAGAAGTTTACTGTACACTTCGTTCCCAAAACAAATCTTAAAGTCTAATGGAGTATGATTGGTTCTAGATTTCAGAACCAAATAATTGTTTCTCTTACTTTTCTAGTCTTCTGAATTTGCTTCTCCCAGCTATCATTCTTTTGCTGTTTTTACCACCTGAGGGTTGATATATACATACTTGGAGGCATCATGAGATATACCACCAATGCATATTGAGAGAGTGTATATTTGGACTAAAATAACTAGAATGGTAGAGGATGTCAGTCCGTAGTCAATAGATGACCATTGAAATAGCCATGGCTTTGCTACTTGGATAAGTCCAAGTTAGGAGAGCAGATAAGAATGACACTGTCTTTCTTTAAAAGGCTGAGTGTGGTCAGGTGGGCATGTGAAGCTACTTATGTTGTATAATAGAGCAAAAGGAGCTAGTATTAACAAGTAGGTTCTACCTCCCAAATATCTCTTGTCTATTTCTCTTCATCTCAACTCCCCGCTGCTCTAGTGTATGCCATTTTTGTCCTTGCTGGACTACTACCCCAGCTTCCTAAGTGGTCTCCCCAGTTCACTTTTGCTTCCCTCCAATTCATGTCTTTTCCCTGCTTAAAACACTTCAATAACTTCACATCATTTTAAATAAAGAGTTCAGAGTCTTAGGTGGCCTACCTAGTCCTGAATAATTCTGTGCTTTTTCCGCTTCCAGTCCCATTGCTTTGCCCCTTTGTCTTAGCTTCTCCTGTAGTGGGGTTCTTTGAGGAAGTGAATACTCACGTGTCTAGATAACTTCACGCTGCAGCCTTGGCCATATACTTAGTTTCCTTCCTCTAGTTTTGGAACCTCTGGATATGTTTATCCTTTGGCTGAAACTGCCCTTTCTTCTTCAAGCACTTCCTTGGTGCTCCTCCTTGAGCCATCTGACTCATACTTATCCTTTGGGCTTCATGCATGCTCCTCCCTTCCTCTCCAGGCTATTTCCTCTCTACTCCTTTTCCCATGCTTTTCCTGTAATTATGTACACAATGTCTATTTTCCCAGCTTTCTGAACACTCTGTAAAGGAAGATGCTGCTTTTCTTACCCACTGCAGTATTGTAGCATCTACAATAAAGTATTTCTTTGCCAGGAGATGCTTACATATAAATAAATAAATAAATAAATAAATAAATAAATAAATAAATAAATGTTGAGTGAAAACCAAATAAAAGAAAAGAATAAAATTAAATTTTATTTTTTCTATTTGCAATGACTCTAACACTGGACGTTTTTAGCTGATAAAAACGTTTTTTGGTGGGGGTATTGTCCTTTACTAGAAGTATTTTCATAGACACTAAAAAACCTCTTGCTAGAAACAATGCAATGGCATATAAAAGACCTAGTAGGATAACTGCACTCTATCCTTTAATTGCTTTTCCAAGTCAGGTGATTCTATGATTTGCAAATTATTTTGAAGCTGTGTTTGGGGGCTGGAGGAGAAGTAATGTGAATAAAAAGATTAGTAAGAAAGAGATTAAATTTTTAGCTAAAGATGAATGATTTGAACATCTGGTTCTCCAATTTGCATGAGAAGGTTTGTGCATGTATGGATGCTATGTCCTTGATCATGGATGAAGGTGATAGTCACTCATTCATTCATTCATTGAACAAAGGTTTCCTGATGGGAACATAGCAGAGAACAAGAAAATAAGATGCTTTCCCTCAAGAAGCATCTATTCCAAAGGATAACAAACAACAAATATGTGAATAAATGAAGTAGTAATTAATAATTAAGAAGAATGAGATAGGAGTGTGGCTTCCTTAATCAGAGAAGACATATGTAAGAAGAGAGTATTTGAATTGAGATTTGAATGACAAGAAGGTAAGTTGTGCAAAGATCTGAAGAAAGAAAATGAAGTCAGAATGGATCCCTAGATGAAGGCCTTAAGGCAGAAGTAAACTTGGCATGATGAAAGGGGAGAAGGAAGGCCAGTGTAGATGGCACAGTGTGAAGAAGGAAAGGGTGGTGCAGAACAAGGTTGCAGCAGTGGTTGAGACAGATCAGGTGAGGGTTTGTAGGCTGTGATGAGGAGACTGAATTCCATGATAATGAACTGAGCAGTCATGGAAGTTTTGAGTAGAGGACTTACCTGCTCACAGTTTCAGTTTGCCTTCCTGTCCTTATTGTAAAAACCTTCTACCCTGACTCATCTACTCTGTGGCTCAAGGTAGAATTTCCTGATTTTGCTCACATATGTTCTACTCTATTCCTAGTTAGAGGGGAGCTCTGCTGTACTACCCAAAACAATTCCAAATGAGTATCTTCTGAAAGTAATGGCTTAAAGAAAAGCATTTTTGGAAGCTGAAATATTGTGCAAGAGCTCAACGTTGAAAGTAAAGACAATAACAACAAAAAGCTATTTAACTGATGTGTCAACTTCTACATTTTTAAATCTTCCACCCTCTTTTACGTATTTCTAGAGAAATCATGGTTTCTCCCTTAGGACCTTTTAAATAGCAGGTCAACCTCATACAAAATGGAAGAAGTCAACCTCGTTCTGCATGACAACAAAAATTCCAACCCCTCAGAATATATCTAAATATTTCCAAAGAGTGCTTACATGTCCTGGTTGATTTTTATCATTCTCGCTCTGAATTGTAACTTCTAACTCCTCACCCTACCATTTTTGGATGTTTGTCTCTAGTTCTCCTTGTCATTTAACTCTTTTCTCTTTGTTTTACTTAAAATGTTGACATAGCACCTTCCTTTATTTTCAAGATAGTGCTAACAAGAGACTGAAACCAAGTTGCAGGAGGATAGTAAACTTTCCTTGAAAATTGAAGATATATAAAGCGATGTTAATTGAGATGAGAACAATTTGACTCAAAACTAGACATGACTACTGCCTCAACTGGTCATCTGTCATCTGTCACAGAAAACTCCTTCTGGATGGTGCTCACTGTGGCTCTGGATTGCCATCCTGTTGATGACGCCTTCTTCTCATTCTCTCATTTTGTCTCTTCAACCAAAAAATGGACCCCCAACTTTGTTTTTGGATCTTTAAAGAAATATGCACTTTTTTTGTTAGTGTTCTTGCTGTGGGTTGGATTGTATCTTCCCCAAATTCCTGTGTTGAAGTCTCGATCCCTAGTACTTCAGTATGTGACTGTATTTGGATGTAGGATCTTTAAAGAGGTAATTCTGTTGAAATGAGGTCATTAATGTGGGCCATAACCCAATATGATGGATGTTCTTGTGAGAAGAGGATTTTGGACTCAGATGTGGAAGGAGAACACCATGTGAATATAAAAACAGCCAAGGGAAGATACTTAAGAGGAAACCAATCCTGACATCTAGATTTTAGGCTTCTAGCACAAAGAACTGTGGGAAAATAAATTTCTGTTGTCTGTCACCCACTTGGTGATATTTTCATTATGGCAGCCCAGAAGTCTAACACAACCCTCCAGCCTCTTTCCACACCTCTTCAGTTTTTATTTTCAGAGTTGTACTGTTCCTCAATAAAACACATGTTACTAAACCAAGCACCTATCATCATGGTCTGTCATTTTTCTATACCATTACCTCTATCCATGGTAGAATTAACTAATATCAAATAGGTATTTTAACTGCACTAGTATGACCAAGAAGGCTTTCTAAGTGATCACTTGCAAGAAAGCAAAGAATCTGTCCTGGAAATTTGTTCATGTCACCAGGAAAATTTTTGACATTCTCATAGGAGCCAGATTACTTTCTGTGTCTAGCCATCACTGCCTCGGAAGTATTGATGTTTGGTTTCAGAGCATTCCATTATTTTCCTTTATAAATCCAGGGTTGAGCTTTTCCTAAGCTCTAAAAGCACTCATTTACAAATATTGACAGCTTTGTCATGACAATCAGCCTAGAGCTTTTCACACCTCTCTGTTAGTTTCCTCCAAGACGGCCAAAGTCAGCTCAAGCAAACTGCGGCTGGCTAAGCAGCATGCCAAAGCCAGGCACAGAGGTCACAGCTGTGTTCTCTGCTTCATCAGAGCATGAGCCAAGTGAAAGCTGCCCCTAATGTCTTCTCCTTCCAGCCAGGTTGGTCTCAATTCCACATGCATATTAAAGCCTTATAGAAATATTTCTGTTTCACGTCTTATGCTAAGGGTTTGATATTTTATTCCATTTGGTCCTCACCACAACCCTCAGATATAGGAGTTATCACATTTTATGGATGAGGAAATGGAGATTTGGAGGATTTAAATGGCTTACCAAAAGTCACAGGCTGGTAGTGCTGGGTTCTTGTGCTAAGGTTTACATGCTACAGAAATCCTAGCTTTTTATCCTTCTCTTAGAATCATTGTGAGCCTTTCCTGATTTCTTTAGGTTCAATCATTACTCCCTTCTATTAACTTTTATTTCAAATATTGCCATAACCACTCAACACTTAGCTGTGGCCCACTTTGAATTGTTCTTTGTTTATTTAATGTGTTTGTCTGGTGTCCCCATTTGTATTATCCTTCTTCTGTGATAGAAACAGTACTAACAGCTATTTTATGTTTACTCCCATGCAGTTTTGCACTCAGTGGAAACTCCGTGCTGCTGCTTTCCTAGAAACTCAAGAAAATCTTATGAAATTATTTTTTGGAATATCTTATAATAATAAACACCAAACAAGGGATAATCTGGTGAATTTTTTTGAGAGACAATACAATATAAAGGTAAGAGCTGTGGTATATTATTCAGAATATCACAATTTCAGTTTCACCTCAGTTTTTGCTATCTTGTTTGTTCTAGAGAAGTTACCTAAGCCCCTCTAAGCCTCAATTTTCTTATCTGTAAAGTGGGAATAAGTCACATTTCAGTGACTTGCTATGAGAACTGGAGGTGAGACTGGGCATGAAGATGCTTCCTAGATTATAAAAGTGCTAGCACATATAAGACATTATATATTTCAGAATTTGTAGTTCTGTCATGAATCTTCACCTATAATAAATGACATCTTTCAATGATTTCATTTTCTCCATGAAAAAAAAAAACCACGGGTGGTCTACAAAGTTTCTTCTTATTTTAACACTCTATGAATTTCTCCTTATGGTGATCGTGAGAATGTGTGGGATTGGCTGGGGTGGTGTGTAAACCAGACCTTCCAAAGTGAGAACTGATGCCTTATATTCAAAGGGCTTCTCACTCACATCCCACTTGCCAACAGAAAGGATCCCATCACATGTGGGGGCTGTTTCTGTCTTCAGGGAAGGGGTGGTGTGGTTATATGAAACGCGTTATCACCAGTGCAGATGGAGAAATGCCATTCTCCATGACTTTGTGGTTCAATGACTTTCTTTCCCGCATGGTGTATATCAGCTCACAACTGTATGCTGATGTCTTTGAACTCTTGTCCCCAAAAGAAAAAGTAAAATCTGAAGATAAACATTTTCTCACTTTCTTTTAAAGTGCAGTTGTTTTAAGATTACTACCCCCATATCCCCCAGCACAAATTCCTTACATTTTTCTCTTCTCTTGACAAAGAGAGTGAGAATGAGGGCATGTTTAACAGAGGTGGAAATGGAACAAACATATATTCACAAACTAACTGATAAAATGCAGTTTTATTTTCTGTCAAACAAAAGCTCTGAGAGTGCTAAAAGGGTCTGGAAATTTTCCCCAATGGCATTAGGTATGAACGTGAATGTGTTTGTGACTCTATTTCATGACCTTACTGCAACTTCCTGTCTTGACTACATTGAAGCAAAGTAGGCCATGCTGTTACAGAGGTGTGGCTTCTTCTCTAGGAAAGATGGCAGTTGGAACTTTTACTACTAAAGTCCTCAACTACTGCAGATCTCTTTTCTTCAGAGAAAGTGGTTTTTAACTATATAAAAATACCAAGTTTCTTTCCAGATTTCCAGAAATGTAAAAGCTAAATGGAAAGGTCAAAAGAGTTGAATCAACTTTGGGGAGCACAGCACCCAAAAGTGCAAGCTATTTTTCTCTGAGTTATCTTTTGAAACACAGATTATTTTACAGATTATTCAACTTCTTACCAGCAAACTGTACAGGCTTCAAAATATTTATTTAAAAAATAGTTGATGTTCTGTGCTCTGCATTCCAGGAGCCTCCATAGTTTTTCTCCAAGCAACTACCTTTCTGGTCATATTCCTTTCTCTTAGTCCTCTAGACATTCTGCATTTGGCCATACAGTCTCATTATTTTCTTCAAATGTTAAGCAAGTTAACACACTCTAGGCTTTTATTCCTACTGTTCCCTCAGTTTGGAACAGTCTTATAGTTATTAAAATCTTCTTTTTGTTCTTTAATTCCCCATTGAAATGTCATTTCCCCCACAATATTGCTCTCGAACTTCCAAATGGAATATTTATCTCATATTTCATATTTTGAAAGTTTGTTTACATATCATTGTTTGGTACTTTATTCAGGCTTGCCTAGAAGTTATAAAGCATCTGTTTTCCTTTCTGATCATAAGGAATTTGAAGACAAATATCATGTTATTCTGCGTTGATTTTCTTGGCCCCTTTTACATGGCTAGTGCTTCATAAACATGTTGTAAATGGATAAATAGATGAATGGATGGATGGATGAACTAGGAAATAGCACAAACTGATGTAATAGATTATGAATTCCTGGTCTTATCTTTTCCCTGTCTTAAAATGATTGCTTGACACCATTGCAGTGTAGGTGTTTGTGTTAAATGTCCGTTAGTTTTATTTTTACGCATTTCACAGCCTTTTATTTGAGGAAGATTCTTTTACTAATTTCATAGTAATCTGCTTAGTCCATGAGGCTCAGATGAAGCTTACTCACTTTAAAACTTAGACACATGATCCAGGCCTAATAGAGTATTCATTTCACTGCAGAACAGGGATTGGTTTGCGGGTGGAAAGAAGATCCAAGCTGGAACAATTCGATTTTTCTCCAAGACACTGAGCAAAGTTAGTTGGGGAGACTCTCTTCTGGGAGATTTTGAGTATACAGTTGATGTGAGCTAGAACTACTGTATCCTTTGTTCCCACTAGCAGGAGAAAAAAGTAGAGTTAAAGGAAAGAAAAATAATTATGATGATGGTATTTGAATCATTAGACATAGCTAAGCCTGTATCTCACTTTCCAGGATGTGAGTAGACACATCGCATTATTTATTTATTTTTTACATTACTTTAAATTCAATTATGGTTACTTGAAAGCAAAATAATTCTAATTATTCAGGAGTATTCACATAAATTGTCCCAGTAGTGTCACTTTTTTCTAATAAACAATTATATCTCTGAGGAAAATCATTGTAGTCAATAGGAAATAGAGCCAGCTATTAAGACAAACAATTGTCAAAAAATAAGTTGTATAACAATCAATAACTCTGTGCCTTTGCCTTAACTCCTGCAAGTCCTTACTAATGAAATCTTCCCCCGCTCCTCAAGTCTGCTACTTTTTTCTCCCTCCACTGCCACTCCTATGACTCAAATCATCACCTTCTCTCACTTCACACCAACAGCAGCCTCCAACTGGACTCTCGCCCTGTAATCTCTTCACACCTGGTCCTCTGCCCAAGGCCAGGATAATTTTGCTTAAAGAGTCTCATCATGTCAATCCTCTGCTTGAATCACACTTCACTGTTTTCTGTTACTCTCAGAAGAAAGTCTGAATCCCTCAGGTTAATTGACAAGAGTCTCCTTTCTGTCAGTTTCTGTCAAAAGGTGTCAAAACCACCTATTAAATGATTCCTTCTCCTTTGGGGCAGTTAAATAATGTCTTCCCAAAATTTATGTCCATCTGGAACTTCAGAATATGACCTTATTTGAAAATAAGGTCTTTGCAGAAGTAATTAAAGTAGATATAGAGATTATATTGGATGAAGATGGGATTAAATCCAATGACGGTGTCCTTATAGGAGACACAAATGGAGATAGAGAGATACAGTGGAAAAGGTAATGTGAAGATGGAGTCAGAGACTAGAGTGATGCATTTACAGGCCAAGCAGCCCCAAGCAAGGATTGCTCAGAACCCAGAGAAGCTGGGAAAGCTGGGAAAAAGGCATGGAACAGCCTTTTCTCAGAGGCTCCAGAAGAAACAATCTGTGTACACACTGATTTTGAATTTCTGGCATTCTGAACTTACTGTTTTAAGCTACCCTATTTGTGTGACTTTGTTAGAGCAACCGTAGGAAACTAAAACAACTTTCTTTAGGTATCACTATCTATGGTGATACATTCTGTATCACTAGATTAAATCAAGCGTCCACACATTGATGTGTTGCCATAGAATACTTTTTTCTCCTCAGTATGTTTAAACTTTCTGTTTGCTTGTCTTCTAGTAGGTTATACCACATGGGGCTCTCTCTTTCACTGTTTTGTTCCTTGGACCTATCAAGGTGCCCAGTAAGAAACCAGCTTTCATAGCATACTTTCATTGATTATTTATACCATAATCTCTTTTGTTCTTTGGCACCTAGTAAAGTGGCTGATATAAAACAAATGCTCAGTAAATGTTTTCTCAGTAATGGTTACTGTCAGTTGATTTGTGTTGTTAGCCATAGTACAACCCATTAACTGTAGTTCCCACAAATCCTGGTCCTTACTCACACAGAGTAAGTGGAGAGCTCACACAGAGGGAGTGCTATTTGTAGAGCCCTCAAAAATTCCATAATTCTTTCTTATGCATAACTGAAGATGATTGTGCAAAAACCCTCTGAAGAATGTTAGGTAAGCAGGTGTACTTATCCCCAATTTACAGAGTCAAGGGAGAGGCAGCTAAATCTTATACCTAGGAAATGACCATAGAACTGAGAAGTTCTAATTCTGAATCCATCATTCCTGCCACTGAATCCTAAGACCCTCATTAATTTTGGGACAAAAACATTCTAGTCCTTTAATTATCCATTAAACAAAACTCTTTGTTCTTTTTTTTGAGACAGAGTTTCACTCTTGTTGCCCAAGCTGGAGTGCAGTAGTGCGATCTTGGCTCACTGCAACCTCTGCCTCCCAGGTTCAAGCAATTCTCCTGCCTCAGCCTCTCAAGTAGCTGGGATTACAGGCACGTGCCACCATGCTCAGCTAATTTTGTGTGTTTGTGTATTTTTAGTAGAGATGGGGTTTTGCCATGTTGGCCAGGGTGGTCTCAAACTCCTGACTTCAGGTGATTCACCCACCTCAGCCTCCCAGTGTTGGAATTACAGGTGTAAGCCAGTGCACCCGGCTACAAAATTATTTTAGTGATTCTTGTGATAGGTAAAGGGAAGACTGTTGGGAGAATTTAAGCAAGATGACAGGGAGTGTGGGGCAGTGGGATTCTAAGGGCATAAATCCCAGAGAAATCTCAAGTGGCAGCAGACAACCATGGCTGTTGAAAGAGCTCTTATTAGTCTTCCTGGCTCTTTCTGAATGTGCCCTACCTCATTAGAAATATATTATGGAGCCAGCAAACCAGGAGGTGATATGAAAACTAAATGGAGAGAGAGATGGAGGAAACACTGGAGAGTGCATACTTGTGCTAAATAAAACAAGAGGGAATGCAATTGTGTATTACGATGAATAAGTAATCTACAAAAGCCATGGGGTTGGCTGACTGTGAGAGCAAGAGCAATTAAGAGTGAAAAGCAGAGCACTCTGGGAATGGAGAGGCAGTCAAAAATAGCAAATGTTCTTGCTTTCAAAATTTTCACTTGAGGGGTATTTGAAGGCTAGTCAGGCCTGGGATTTCCAGGTATCTTTGAGATAAATAAATGATGTTTGCTCACTTCGTGTGTGGATGCTGAGAGAAGAAAAACTTTTTTGTATTAGGAATAAAAAAACATAGAATGTGTTGAAACAGTATATGCTCTTTGGAAATGGAAAAACACAAGGCAGTGTGTATGTTAAGTAGTTTCAAGCAGGAGGTGCAGAGGAGTCTCCACACATTTTTACTCTGGGTGGTACACTGCGTGACTAAATGCATCGGCTTTGCAGTTAGGCTGACTTAGCACAAATCTTGAATCTATTACTATTTCACTTATAAAGTCTTGGACAAGTTACTCCACTTCTCCAGGTCTCAGAATTCTCATCTATAAAATGAGGACAAACGATACACATAATTCACAGGTAAAAGCAAATGGAATTACAACATAAATGATGTAGAATAGTACACAGCACACAATCAGCACTCAATACATATGCACCCTTATTTCTAGTATCTATTTTATGTGGATTCAGCCATAAAAGTAGAAAGGTGAGACAACAATATACACGAGTCAAATGCTCAGACTGTCGGGACAGGTAGACCCTTCCCCTCGTTGGCAGCTCACTTCTGGGAGTGATTTAACTTCTGTAAGCCTAATTTCTGCTTTGGTAAGATAGGATAAGATGACAACAGGACCTTTCTCATAGGTTGTTGTATCATGTGAAGCACTTGCTTTATTTCCTGGCACATAGTACAAGGTCTACAAATAGCAGCTGTTATTATCACAGAGTTGGGATTAGGCATTGGCTGTGAAACCAGAATGCTTTAGTAAAATATGATATGTTAAGCGGTGAAGCTTTTATTTCATGGGTCATTAAGAGAATAAGCTGATTTAATTCAGCCCTTTAAAGAAAAGCAAACAACAACAAAAAAAAAAAACAAAACCAATCAACCTAACAACAACAACAAACAAACAAACAAAAAAAACAAAAAAACAAAGAAATAATCCTGCTGAAAGAAGGTATTGAATTTTTTATCGTAAGGTAAAGCATACTTCTAGTGTGTGTGTGTGTGTGTGTGTGTGTATGTGTGTGTGTCCCTCTGGGTACCAAAATGATAGAAAGTGTTTTTTTAAAATCAGACTTTATTTGGGAGTGGTACCACAACTGAGATTGTACTAACTCCTTTGTGTACTTTTCAAGGTAGTATCTTTGACAGAAGAACTTTTGATCCACAGAGTCAGTGTGATAAATGTAGTTACTTGCTAGTGTAGTCACTGGAATTCTATATAATTTTTGAAAAACTTTAAGAGGGTAAGAAGATTACTGAAATGTTTCACAAATTTCAGCTTTCAGTTTTATTTAAAATCATAAATTAAATTTAGAACATCTAAAGGCTGAGGTACAATCACTAAGGCAAAAAGGTGTTGACGTGGATACCCTTTGAGGTGGCTTAAAAGCTATACTAAGAGTTGGGGATGAGGAAAGATAACTAGTGCTTCAACAAACATGAGTGTGTGTGGGATGTGTGCGGAAAAAGGGGTTGAGGAGCTGGAGGATTTTTTTTTTCTGTTTGATTCTTACCACAAGCCTCTGATGTGTGTAATATGGTTGTGATTTAAGACCAGATATTTTTATTCAAGTAGGCTATGGCTTAAATCCCAGCACCACCACCTTCTAGTTGCATAAACCTAAGCATCATAAGCCTCCAAGTTATCATTTATAAATTGGGGCTAATAAATCAGTTTTCCCAGTTTCTTGTCAGAATTATGTAAAACAATAAATGTAAAGATGTTTGCACAATGCCTGGCACAGAGTAGTTGGTCAACAAAGAAACTTATTATTCTTGTTGTTATCAGTTTCTATAGAATAGAAAATTACAGCTTAAGAGAAGGCAAAAGCTGTTTAAAACTTGAAATCCCAACTAATGGATAATTTTGCAAGATGATATAAAATCCATGTTATTCATAGGTGCTACCAAGTTTCTCAATTCTCCCTCCACAATCCACACTTTGGAATCTCAAGAGCTCACTCACCCACCTCCTCATGCTGTCACACTTAACATTCTCCTTCCCAATAAGAACTCCAAGAATTACTGTCACATGTGTAATATTTACCATGTGGCAGCTTCTGTGTGAAAAAAAAATCCTCCAGTGGCTTAACACACAATTATAGACTGAAGCAGTTTGGCAGAAGGGAGGGTAAGGGTTGATGGTGGAGAAAGGCTGTGTTTTATGCAATCATTCCAGATCTCAGGCTACTCTGTACTCAGCAGGCAGAAGGGAAAAGAAAAGAGACTGGAGATTTGGGGGGAGATTCTTATTGGTCAGGTCTCAAAATGATACCCTCTTTCTCTTCCTTCCATTGTCTAGATCTCAGTTCCATGACAAAACTTAACTGCAAGGAAGTATGGGCGATGTGGTATTTAGCTGGGTGTGCCAGCAAAGGACTGGGGTGAACAAGTTGCTAATGTCTGCAACAGCAGCTGACCTTCACCTGCCCATCACTATTCACACTCAGGGAGACACATTCCCTTATAGGGGATTGGCCTGAATGAGTAGACATGAAAATTATGGCCAAAGCATTAACGAAGAAAACAATCAACAAATCAGTCTAATATTTGTTTTTCATGTGAGCATCAGCTACTGATGAAGTAGCTGAGATGCAGTAGATGAGAGATGTATCTCAGTTACAAACAGGAATGGCTTTTATCCATCAATTATGTTTCCAGGTACTTACCTTAAGGAAATAAGTGGAAAGCATACAAAGATATATGTAAAAGTTGCTCATGACAGCATTATTGGATTAGGGAAACTGTAGATTAAAATGTACACCAATAGAGGATTGATTTAGCCAGATTGTGGTGCATTTATACAATGTGGCACTCTGTAGTCTTTAAATGTAAAAAAGTGTTTTTGTTTTTTTTTTAACTTATATGACAAATTGCCAAATATCAAATATAATACCTTCTATGCAATAATCTGAGCCACTGTGTGCTGCCTGCACTATGTGAAGTTTGTGCCATGAAGCTGAACAGCACAGCAACCCTGGAAACATCGATGGCTATCTTTATATTTATGTCTCTATATAGAGACTCCTCCTGTTCCTATCCAGTAGATAGTTCTTACAAAGAGAGCAAGTGGAATCACATCTTTTTAATTTTACCACGTTAGTTACTTAAGTTCCCATGTATCTTAATTGCAGAAAATTCAGAATCTCCTCATGATGCTCTTCTAGGTTTCTGAGAAGTGCAACAAAATGGAAGGTGTGAAGAGAAGGCATGGATCAGTTTGGCTTCCGCTCTTGGTGGGACGGGGGAGTAAATCACAGTACACTGCCTCCCAGTGGAGTTACTGAAAAGAGCTGCCCCTTGTCTGAGCGATGGTACTGGTCTTATCCTACTCTGGCATCCTGCATAGCCGACCACCATTAGCCCTGGAACTGTACCCTCTTTCTTCACAGGGGATCCCCCTGAGTGACCAGCTTTTCTCTAAATTCTCAAAGCAGAAATTGTTGGCTTGCAATAAACTGCAATTGAATAAGGGTATAACTCACTAATTTCTCTGAGAGAGCATTCCCTCAATGACTCTCAGGCAATTTTCCTTTTAAGAAAGACTCTTTAAGAGATTTCAAGGTGTACTCACATGAGTCCTTCCAGAAGGATGGGAAAGAAGAAATTCCATCAATAACTATGGATTACTGTACCCCTGACACTAGAAAATATGTGATAAAAATTTTATAAATGTAAAATGAATACATATGCACTTATAGAAAATATTTTTTTCTTCATATAAATGTGTCTATGTGCATATAAAGTTTATATGTGACCTACATACAAACTATAAAATCTATAATATGTATGAAGAGAGAGGGAAGCCTGGAAGGAAGGTCCCAAAATAGTATCAGTTGTCTGTAATAGTGATGTTGTTTTGCTCATTTAACTTATTTATTTATAAATATATTATTTATTTCAAATATATAACTCATAAAATCCCATTTATTACATTTCTAAATGCTATATAATTCTTAATTTAGCATGATGTGTAGATGTGATTGTATGTGTATGGACTTATATTTTAGTAAATTCTTGTTTAAATTTGTTTTCGCTATCCTAGGCGAAAAGTGTTAGGACACAAATTATTAATAGTTGTATGTTAGTACTTAAAATCGACACAGATTGGGTCTCTGAAAGGATCTGGGTGAAATGTAATTAGTTACGTTCTTCTCTAAGCAATTTTAATTCTATGGTACCTTCTCTTTCTCAGTGATGGCCATGTATCCGTCCATAAGTCATCTTTCTATTCCACTCTCCTTCACTGAAAAGTGTTGGCAATCAGTCTTGATGACATTACCATTTTGTCTTTGGGGATGTTTTCGCTCATTCCTGATTCTATAAACACTGTCTAATCATAATGGGTAAAGGCCTGTAGTTGACATATGTGCAAGCACATGGCCCCAGAGAAATAGAAATTCTAGATTAGAGGTAGATGTTGGGTAAGGACCTCTAGAGACAAGTGTATTATAGTTCCACTGACCCTTATAGAACCTTCACATAGTAGGTTCTTTATGAGTGTTTGTCAAACTGAAATGACCTGAATAATTTTATTGATTATAAATTAACCTGCTTCTTTTAGGGCCTGGGGTATCTCATAGTTTTATCTTTCCAAATACATTTTCAAGATATTTCGAACAGAAAAAATTAAGGCCATTGCCAAGAATATTTGTCACTGTTTAATGTACCTAAAACAACAAAAATAAAGTTTCCTGTTGGGCTCTAGGTTAGAAAAGAAAATTCTTCCTTAGCAAGCAGTCCATGGCATGCTGTGAAGGAATGAGAATGCTATTTGGCGGAAGGCTCCAGTGACATGGAAGGATGTTCAGGTGACTGTGTAAATAGATTCTCCTTGACTACCTCTCCCACATGGGAGAGTTGCCTTTAAAGCACATTATTTTGCTATCAAAGCTAGAAGCAGTGTGGCTGAAGTGAGACTCAGATTTCAAACCCCTCTACTTTGAACAGGAAGGGTCCCTGAGTGACCTGGCTTCTGATCAAAGGTTTGGGAAATCCTAAGCCCTCCTTTGAGTCCTGGCTGAGGCAGGTAGAGTTGATTTGCAGATATACTCACTTCATGTTCTAAACTTCTGATTCAGCTCAATGTGGACCCCCACAAACATTCCCTTTCCCACCATCCCCTGGCTGTGAGCTGATGCTGACTTGAGTCCCCTACTGACTTAAGCATAATTTTTAAAATTAAAAACAAGCTTTGTTCCCTAATACAAAATTGCACAGTAAGTCCTCACTTAACAGTACGAATAGTATCTTGGCAACTGTAACTTTAAGTGAAATGACATGCAGCAAACCATTTTTTTCCTCATCAATGTTATGATGTTAATTGCGATTTTGAAGACCTGCTGTATAGCACTTCATTTCGTCACTCAGCTGTTGTCATTGAAAACTTACATCAAGTAACTTCTTTGTCAAAAAGTTAAAAAATAGTATGATTAAAAGATGGAAAATTAAAAAAATACCCACACTCTCACCATACATGCATGCACACACACACAGACACACACAGACACACATACACACACAGACACACATACACACACAGACACACACACACTTGTTTTTGTATGCATGCTGCATAATAGAATTTCATGTACAGGTGCTCCAAAACTTATGATGAGGTTATGTCCTAACAAACTCATAGTGTGTTAAAAGTATTATCGTTTGAAAGTGCTTTTAATACATCTAGCCTACAGAGCATCATAGCTTAGCCTAGCCTACCTTCAATGTGCTCAGAATACCTACTTTAGCCTACAATTGGGCAAAGCCATCTGGTAACACAATACTAGAGAGTAGGGGTTGCTTATCCTCCTGATCATGTGGCTGATGAGGAGCTGTGGCTCCCTGCCTCTGCCTAGCACTGTGAGTGAGTAACATTCTGCAGATTCCTAGGCTGGAAAAAGACCAAAATTCAACATTTGAAGTGTGGCTTCTGTAGAATGAATATTTCTTTCACATTTTCATAAAGTCGAAAGTCTTAAATAGAACCATTGTAAATTGGTGATCATTCATATTAATATGTTGTTAATATGTTATATGTATAAATATACATATATGATTAATCTTTAGTATTTATTATTAGCCATTAAGGCCAAAATAATGTACTGTAACCATTTCTGCTCAACTTCTATTTTGTTGGTATTTAGTTTTCTTTCAATCTAATCAGAATTTATGGCTGAAAATGAGCCAGAAAAGAATTTCAGCTGAAGAAATTTGAGGGTGGCCAGACAGATATGTGGGTGTGAAGGGAAGGTATAGCCTAGTAATCTTCAAATCTCATTTATTCCTGTGAGCACCAGCTCTTTTCAAGATATTTTTTTTTTTTTATCTCCATCTAATCAGTTAGCACAAGTTTCAGGAAGATTCTATGAGGATATTTTCGACTTCTTAAAACTCTATTTTGAAAGACATATTCTTATCTCTGGATCACTTAACATTTTAAAATAAAAAGTGACATACATGCAGACACTATTTGGGATCAAAAGCCCAACTTAAATTACTGTTTTGAGTAAATTCCTCTTCTACTTATGGGGAAAAATATCTCATTTTTAAGAATTCATGCGACTTTGGAAAAATTTCATTGCATGTCATGGGAAAAATTTTCTATTAGCCTAAGATTTCAAAACCTCAAAACTTTTAATCCTTGTTTCCTAAAAAATATCTTAGAAGAACAACTGTAATAGTATCTGGAAGTCAAAGGATTCAGTTAAGTCCTCTCACAGAACTCAGAAAGCATTATTAATTTGATTTTTTGGGAGAGTTCATAGGGGAAGTCACATATCAAAGATTTTTTACAAGGCTTTGTCATTTTTCATCTGTGTACATGTGTTATGTGTAACTGTATTATAAAAAGTACCTCTCCACTGTTTGTTTTTGTCAGATTTGTCAAAGATCAGATGGTTGTAGATGTATGGTGTTATTTCTGTGGCCTCTGTTCTGTTTCATTGGTCTATATATCTGTTTTGGTACCAGTACCATGCTGTTTTGATTACTCTGGCCTTATAGTATAGTTTGAAGTCAGGTAGCACAATGCCTCTAGCTTTGCTCTTTTTGCTTAGGATTGTCTTGTCTATTCAGACTCTTTTCTGGTTCCATATGAAATTTAAAGTAGTTTTTTTGTTTTCTAATTATGTGAAGAAACTCAATGGTAGGTGATGGTAACAGCATTGAATCTATACATTACTTTGGGCAATATGGCCATTTTCATGATATTGATTCTTCCTATCCCTGAGGATGGAATGATTTTTCCATTTGTTTGTGTCCTCTCTTATTTTCTTTAGGAGTGGTTTGTAGTTCTCCTTGAAGAGGTCCTTCACATCCCTTGCAAGTTGTTTTCTTATGTATTTCATTCTCTTTGTAGCAATTGTGAATGGAAGTTCACTCATGATTTAGCTCTCTGTTTGTCTGTTATTGGTGTATAGAAATGCTTGTGATTTTTGCACATTGATTTTGTATCCTGAGACTGCTGAAGTTGCTTATCAGCTTAAGGAGATTTTGGGCTGAGATGATGGTGTTTTGTGAATATGCAATCATGTCATCTGCAAACAGAGACAATTTGACTTCCTCTCTTGCTATTTGAATACCTTTATTTATTTCTCTTGCCTGATTGCCCTGGCCAGAACTTCCAATACTATGTTGAATAGGAGTGGTGAGAGAGGGCATCCTTCTCTTGAGCTGGTTTTCAAAGGGAATGATTCTAGCTTTTGCCCATTCAGTATGGTATTGGCTGTGAGTTTGTCATAAATAACTCTTATTATTTTGAGACATGTTCCATTACTGACTAGTTTATTGAGAGTTTTCAGCATAAATTGGTGTTAAATTTTGTCAAAGGGCTTTTCTGTATCTATTGAGATAGTCATGAGGTTTTTGTCATGGATTACATTTATTGATTTGCTTATGTTGAGCCAACCTTGCATTCCAGGGATGAAGTCAACTTGATAGTGGTGGATAAACTTTTTGATTTGCTGCTGAATTCCCTATTTAATAAATGGTGTTGGGAAAACTGGCTAGCCATATGTAGAAAAGTGAAACTGGACCCCTTCATTACACTTTATACAAAAATTAATTCAAGATGGATTAAAGACTTAAACACAAGACCTAAAACTATAAATACCCTAGAGGAAGTCCTAGGCAATACCATTCAAGATGTTGGCATGGGCAAAGACTTCATGACTAAAACACCAAAAGCAATTGCAACAAAAGCCAAAATTGACAAATGGGATCTAATTAAACTAAAGAGCTTCTACACAGCAAAATAAACTATCATCAGAGTGAACAGGCATCCTACAAATTGAGAGAAAACTTTTGCAGTCTATCCAACTGACAAAGGGCTAATACCCAGAATCTACAAAGAAGTTAAACAAATTTAGAAGAAAAATAACAAACAACCCCATCAAAAAGTGGGCAAAAGATATGAACAGACACTTCTTAAAAGAAGGCATTTATGTGGCCAAAAAACACATTCATTATCACTGGTTATTAAATAAATGCAAATCAAAACCACAATGAGATACCATCTGATGCCAGTTAAAATGGTGGTCATTAAAAAGTCAGGAGACAACATATGCTGGAGAAGATGTTGAAAAACAGGAATGCTTTTATACTACTGATGGAAGTGTAAATTAGTTCAACCATTGTGGAAGACAGTGTGGTGATTCCTCAAGGATCTAGAACCCAGAAATATCATTTGACCCAGCAATCTCATTACTGGGTATATACCCAAAGGATTAGAAATCATTATTTTATAAAGACACATGCACACATATGTTTATTGCAGCACTATTCACAATTGCAAAGACTTGGAACCAACCCAAATGCCCATCAATGATAGACTGGATAAAGAAAATATGGCACATGTACACAATGGAATACTATGCAGCCATAAAAAAAGAATGAATTCATGTCCTTTGTAGGGACATAGATGAAGTTGGAAATTGTCATTCTCAGAAAACTAACACAGGAACAGAAAACCAAACACTACATCTTCTGTCTCATAACTGGGAGTTTAACAATGAGAAACCCTGGACACAGGGTGGGGAACATCACACACTGGGGCCTGTTGGAGGGTTAAGGGGCTAGGGAAGGGATAGCATTAGAAGTGCATAATGTAGATGATGGGTTGATAGGTACAGCAAACCACTATGGCACCTGTATGCCTATGTAACAAACCTGCACGTTCTGCACATGTATCCAAAGAACTTAAAATATAATGATAAAAAAATTAAAAAAAAATCATCTTCTGTGTCTTTTATGTTTCTGGTTTAGGATGTTAATGCTACTTACTGTGACTGTACCAGTTGTGTTGTCTGTATTATTTTCTTTCAAATTTTGTGAAATAAATTCTCTATCTGAATGAGAAGGAGAAAAGCCACAGCCGTCTCTGGTTTTTCTCTAGAGACACCTAGTTTCAAATTCAAGCAGAACAGATGGTTCTGAGCCCTTGATGGTCACTGCCTATGCACTTTCTTTTAATGATTACTGTAAGTAAATGTCAAAATGTCTTGTTCATTCAGAGATTAAAATGGTTCTGCATGGTTAAGAGGCAGCTTGACTTGGTAAAAGGATGCTTGTTTTCCAAAGGCCTGGGCTCAACTCTTGGGTCTGTGAATTCATAGTTATGAGATCCTAGGTAAGGCCTTCTACCCCACTTAAACTGGATTTCCTTATCTGTAAAGAAGCAAGCTCAGTACTTCTCTGAATGTGTGTAAAGTGATAAAAATCAGATAAAACAATGAATTAAAATAAAAACATAGTGTGTCAATCTGTGGGTTTATGTTAAAGCAGAAATCACTATTAGAAAAACTGATAAAATCAATGATCTAAGCATGTATCTTAAGGATATTGAAAAATATGAGAAAATTTAAGGCAAATTAATAGAAGAAAGAAACAAAATCAGAGCAGAAAACATTGAAATAAAAAACCAACAAAATAGAGATTATGAGAATTTAAAACTAATTCATTAAAAAGAGTAATAAAATTGTCAAAGCTCTAGCTAGCTTGATCAAACAAAAATAAAGAAAACACAAATTAACCATATCGGTAATAAATGGGCAGCTTTAGATCCTTCAGTCATTAAACGTTTAACAAGGGAATACAATAAACAACTTTATGAAGATAAATTTGTCACACAAAATAATGTAATTAACAATTGCAATATTGATATAAGCAGAACTTTCAAATATGGGTAGTTCTATAAATGGTTTTTAAAACCATTTACTTTGAAGTTAAAGTGATTACCATTGAATTGTCTTGGAATGTATGTTGAGAATCAAGTGATCATGCATGTATTGGTTTGTTTCTGAACTCTTAATTCTGTTCCATGGATCTATATATCAATTTTTATGCCAGTAACATGTCTTGATTACTGTTGCTTTGTAATAAGTTTTGAAATAGGGAAGTGTGAATCCTACTTTGTTTTTCTTTCTCAAGAATGTTTTAGCTCTTTAAGCATCCTTGCTATTTCATATGAATTTGAGAATAGGCTGTTCCACCACAGTAAACAACAACAAAAAAAGCGTTAAAATGTTCATAGGTATTGCGTTGAATCTGTGATCATTTTTTGGTAATATTGACATCTTAACAATGTTGTCTTTCTACCTATGAACATGGAATGCCTTTTGACTTACTAAGGTCTTCTTTAATTTCTTTCATCATTGTTTTCTAGTTTTTAATGTGCAAGTAATATACTTATTTTGTTAAATACATCCGTAAGACCTTTATTGTTTATGATATTACTGTGAGTAGTATTATTTTACTAAATTCATTTTTGGTTGTTCATTGTTAATGTATAGAAATATAACAAATTTCTTTATATTGATGAGGAATCCTGAATTTGTCTATTGGTTCTAATAATGTGTGTGTGTGTGTGTGTGTGTGTGTGTGTGTGCATGTGTGTGAGTGCATGTTGATGCATTAGAATTTTCCAGGTACAAGCTCATGTAATCTGCACATAAGCTACATGGAGATGTTGTTTTTGTCTTTCAAAGCTGTATGCCTTTCATTTTTCCTTCTTATCTAATTGCCCTGGCTAGATTTTCCAGTATAATGTTTTATAAGTGGTGAAAGCAGACATCCTTGTCTTGTTCTTGGTGGGCGTAAGCATTCAGTCTTTCACCATTGAGTGTGGTTAACAATGAGTTTAGGATAGATGGTTGTTATCAGGTTCGGGAAGCTTCCTTCTCTTCCTAGTTTGTTGATTGCTTTTGTCATGAATAGGTGTTGATGTGTGAAATGCATTTTATTTGCATATTGAGATGATTATATGGTTTTTGCCTTTATTCCATTAACATGATATATTACATAGTTTGATTTTCATACATTGAGCTAACTTTGCATTTCTGGGGTAAATATCACTTGATCATTTTGTATAATACTTTTTATATCTTGTTCAGTTCACTTTTCTGGTATTTTGTTTACAACATTTTTGGGAGGTGATCTTTTCATAAGGCATATTATTTAACTGTTTTCTTTTCCTGTTATGTCCTTGGTTTGGGAATCAGGTTAATACTGACCTCATAGAATGAGTTGGTAAATGTTATCTTTTCAATTTTGGAGGAGTTTGTCAATGATTGTAGTTAAGTCTACTTTGTTTGTTTATTTATTTATTTATTGAGACAAAGTCTGGCTCTATTGCCCAGGCTGAATTGCAGTGGTGCCATCTCCACTTCTGCTCACTGCAACCTCCGCCTCCCAGGATCCAGGCATCCTCCCACCTCTGTCTCCTGACTAGCTGGGATTACAGGCGTGCAACACTATGCCTGGCTTTTTGTCTGTTTTGTAGAAACAGGGTTTCACCATCTTGTTTCAAACTCATTAGTTCAAGTGATCCACTAGCTGCAGCCTTCCAAAGTGCTGGAATTACAGGCATAAGCTATTGCCCATGGTCAAGTCTACTTTGAACATTTGGTAGATTTTTGTCAGTAAAGCCATCTGGACCTGAATTTTCCTTTGTGGAGAATTTTTGGATTACTAATTCAATTTCTTTACTTTGTTATAATTTTATTTAGATTTTCTATTTCTTTTTGAGTCAATTTTGGCATTTCTTTTTTGTAGGAATTTGTTCATTTCATCTAGATTTTTTAATTTGTTGGCATACAATTACTCATAGTATTCCTTTATAATCCTTTATAATTTTATAAGCTTGAGAGAAAGGTCTCTTCTTTCATTTTTAATTTTAGTTATTCATGTCTTTTTGGCTGTTGTTCTTGGTCAGTGTAGCTAATTATTTGACAATTTCATTGATACTTTTCGAAGAGCCAGCTTTTGCTTTTGTGTTTTTCATTGTTTCCATTCTATTTCATTGATTTTTCATTCTAATGTTTTATTTGTGCTTTGGCTGTAGATTATTCTTCTTTTTCTAGTTTTTTCAGGCTGGAGGCTAGGCAATTGATTTGAAAACTTTCTTTGTAAAACACGTAGTCATTTATAGATATAAATTTTCCTTTAATTGCTGGCTTTGTTACATTTCATAAGTTTGCATATTGTATTTTTGTTTTCTTTCATTTCAAAATATTTTCTAATTTTTTTTCGGTTTTCTTCATTAACCCTCTGGTTATTCAGTAGTGTGTTGTTTAATTTTCACATATTTGTGAATTTTCCTAGTTTTCTTTTCTCATTGCTTTCTAATTTAATTCTGTTACAGTCAGAGGAAACACCTTATAAGATTTTAATTCTTTCTAATTTATTGAGGCTTGTCATATAGCCAAGAACACAGACTTGCTCTGTGACATATTTCATGTCCACTTGAACACAAGTGTGTGTTCTTGGCTATATGACATATTTCATGTCCACTTGAGAAGAAAGTGCACTGTACTATTGTTTGGTGGTACATTTTGTCTTTCTATATTTTTAATTTTTCTAATGAGTGCTATAAGGTTTACTATACACATATTTAATTTATTAGAATCCATTTAATATTATTAGTTAATAATATAATGTTTGATATAAAATGTAGAAATCTTCCATTCGCATAGCTCTTTTCAATTTCGTCCACCACTGAACTTTATGCTTCAGTTGTCATATTTATTACATTGACATATGTTGAAAATTCCAGATGACAACATTGTAATTTTTTGCTTTAAATAATTACATGTATTTTAAGACACTTAAAGGGAAAATAATCTTTTATGTTTACCCAAATGTTTAACTTTTCTGGTTTTCTTCCTTTATTTATGAAAACTCAAGTTTTCCCATTTATTTTTGCCTTTAGCCTGAAGATCTTACTTTAGCATTTCTTGCAGAGTTGGTCTGTTGACAAAAACCTCTCTTAATTTTTCTTCATCTGAAACTATCTTAATTTTCCTTTATTTCTGTAGAATTTTTTTTTAGATATAGAATTCTACATTGATAGTTTTGTTTTTCTTAATCTCAGCACTCTGAAGACTTTTTACCATTTTATGGTCTCCATAATTTCTACACATCAGATACTGCTGCAAGTCATGAACAGGTTAATATTATTATATTAATTAAAGTATTAATTATATTTAACCAATATTAATATCTATTAATATCAATAATTATATTATTGTATTGATATCAAGGGGAGGAAGGCAGCAAATCACACTGCCAAGTATGTACCTATGCAACTATCTTGCATGTTCTTCACATGTACCCCAAAACCTAAAATACAATTAAAAAAATAAATAAATATATTATTATATTATAGTATTAATTACATTTAACCAATATTAATATCTATTAATAACAATAATTATATTATTGTATTGGTATCAATTATATATTAATAATTATGTTACTAGTTAATATTAAATTTCTGAAAATTCACATACTGATTTCTGAAAATGAACTTGTATCCAAGTTATATAAAAAATTTTAACCACTCAGTAATAAAAATACAAATAATAAAGTTTGCTGAAAAGTTTGGAATACATTTTTAATGAAGACATATTACACATAACAAATGAGCAAATAAACATGTTCAATATCTTTAGCTATTTAATGAAATACAGATTAAAACCAAATGAATCACTAAAATAAAAAAATGAGATAGCAAAATATTGGCAAGGGTATGAAATGTAAATCTGAGCCTTTGTTTATAAAACTATAAAATGGCACATAAACTTTGGAAAACTTTTAGTTTATTTTAATTTAAGTATATATTTGCCCAAGACCCTTCAATTTTACTGATAGATATTTTCCTGAGAGAAATAAAAACATTTGATTACGTATGGCATATAGATTGGAAAAACATTGTTCATGGTGGCTTTGCTGATCAAAGTCAAAAACTGAAAATCAAGCAAATGTTCAAAAGCAGGAAATGGTTTAACAAATTATCGTCCATTAACGAAATAAAAATGTATTCAGCTATTAAGACACACAATATTCTCAAAGCATAATGCTGAATATTCTTTTGCTCAAACAAAAAAGTATTTCCCTTATAATTATATTTGTATGAGGTTTTGAATTAGGCAAAACTAACATATGAGGATAAACATTAGAATAAATGTAATTTGTCTTAAGTTTTTATTTTAATATTTATAATTCAATGTCAAAATTATTTAATTAGTAGGAACTTATCAATCCATCTACCTACTTACCTATCATCTCTCTAATATGCCTTATATATAACTTATATCTAATAGATATATTAGATATTTAGGTAGTATATAAGATTATAATTATACATGTGCAGAGACAATTATGGAGAGAGTAGGTTAATAAAATACTAGCAATATATATGGAGACTTCTATATAGTTATCTTTTATTTTATTTTATTTTATTTTTTTGTCGGGGGAGGAAGGCAGGAAGGGAGGAAAGGAGGAAGGGAGGGAGGAAGGGAGGGAGGGAGGAAGGGAGGGAGGGAGGGAGAGAAGGGAAGGAAGGAAATCAGGCAATGAGAGAGACATTGCTGACCTGGATTTAGAGGTCTACAAGTTGATTATTTTTTCTTTTCTTTTTTTTTTTTTTTTTTTTTTGAGAGAAGGAAAGATAAAAAAAGGAGTGAAGGAGAGGAAGAAAGAGGAAGAAAAAGAGGGAGAGAGAACAGAAATGTTGCTTTATTCTAAAAGAAATGGGTATTAATAATGGTCAATCAATATTTCATTTAAACCTATGAGTAGGTGTGATGTGGTGTTGACAAGAATGTATATTTTGTGTATTTAAAGTGGAGAGCTCTATAAATATTTATTAAGTTTACTTGTTCCAGATCTCAGTTCGAGTCCTTGATATCCTTATTAATTTTCTGTCTCATTGAGTCTAAGTTTCTATGTATCTGGGTGTTAGGAGCGTTAGCTCTTATTGTTGCATTGATCCTTTTACCTCTATATCTTTGTTGCTTTAAAATCTATTTTATCAGATATGAGAATTGCAACTCCTGCTTTTTATTTATTTATTTATTTATTTTTGCTTTCCATTTGGTTGGTAAATCTTTCTCCATCCCTTTGTTTTGAGTCTTTGTGTATCTTGCATATGAAATGGGTCTGGATGCAGCATACCATTGGGTTTTGGCTGTATCTTTTGATTGGAGGACTTATTCTATTTAAATTTAGGATTACTGCCATGTGATGTTAACTGGCTGGTTTTATCCATTCGTTGATGTAAATTCTTCTTTATGTTGATACTCTTTACTTTTTGGTATATTTTTAGAAAGGTTAATACTGTTTGTTTCTTTCTATGTGTAATGCTTCTTTCAGAAGCTCTTGTAAAGCAGGCCTGGTGGTAATAAAATCTCTGAGTACTTGCTTGTTCATAAAAGATTTTATTTTTCCTTCAGTTGTGAAGCTTAGTTTGGCAGGATATGAAATTCTGGGCTGAAAGTTCTGTTCTTTAAGGATGTTGAATATTGGCCCCCACTCTCTTCTGGCTTGTAGAGTTTCTGCTGAGAGATCTGCTGTAAGTCTGATAGGCTTCCCTTTGTGGGTAACCTGACCTTTCTCTCTGGCTGCCCTTAGTATTTTCTCCTTTGTTTCAACCCTGGTGAATCTAATGATTATGTGCCTTGGGGTTGCTCTTCTTGAGGAATATCTTTGTGGTGTTCTCTGTATTACCTGGGGTTGAATATTGTCCTGCTTTGCTAGGCAAGGAAAATTTTCCTGAATAATATCCTGAAGAATATTTTCCAGCTTGGATTCATTCTCTCCATCACATTCAGGTACACCTATCAAACATAAATTTGGTCTTTTCACATAGTCCCACATTTCTTGGATACTTTGCTCATTCTTTTTATCCTTTTTTCTCTATTCTTGTCTTCTCATTTTATTTCATTAAGTTGGACTTCGACCTCTGATATCCTTTCTTCTGCTTGAACAATTCGAGTGTTTAAACCTGTGCATACTTCTCGGAGTTCCCGTATTGTATTCTTCAGTTCCATTAATTCACTTATATTTCTCTCTAAGTTGTCTATTCTCATTAGGATTTCATCAAACCTTTTTTCAAAGTTCTTAGTTTCTTTATATTGGGCTACAAAATGTTCTTTTAACTCACAGAAGTTTCTTATTATCCATGTTCTGAAGCCTGGTTCTGTTAGCGGGATGTACTCGTTCTCCATCAAGCCTTGTTCCCTTGTTGATGAGGAACTGTGATACTCTTTAGAGGGAGAGACATTCTGATTTTGAGTATTCTCAGCCTTTTTATGCTGGTTTCTTCCCATCATTGCAAATTTATCCACCTGTCGTCTTTGTAATTACCACCTTCAAATTAGGTCTCTGAGTAGACGTCCAAGTTGTTAATTCCCAGGGCTGAAATATGAGCAACCCACTGCACTGGCCAAAACAGCAGCGTTAAGACTGATGGTGCTTTTCTGCCTGGGAGTCTCCAGTCTGGCTTCCTTCTTGAGTTCGTAATAGGTGACTCTGCCTTCCTGGAGCTCCAAACTTCGGTCAGAAGGGGAACCAGCCCCGTGTACTCTGCACCAAGAGCTGCCACGCTGAGGTGCCAGCAAAACCGCTGCTCCGGCCACAGGAGTCGCGCTGGCGACCCATGCGGCTCCTCCACTGGGAATCTTCTGCTCCATGAGCAACCAAAATTTGTCTGAAAGTGTGGTGTCCTCTCGTTCTCTGTGCTTTCACTGGGAGCTGCAATCCTGAGATGTTAGCTGTCAGCCATCTTGGATCGTTCCTATAGTTATCTTAATAGCTTTCTATTTTCTTTCTCATTCCTTATTTTCCAGCAGTTTCAACACACTGTTTTACGTCTACTTCGATCTTCAATTGGCCCAGCCTCATCATGAGAACAGCTTTCTTGAATGTCACCAATGAGAATCATTTGGCTGTATCTAGTGGATACATTTTACTGTCTAATGATGACAACCTCTTAAAGTACCTTACTTTTTCACTTCTATAGCTCTAATGTTTCATAATATTCCTCCTCCATTTGAGTAAGTTTTTTCTAACTCCTTTTTGGGGACATCTGCCTCTACCTAATCTTTAAATACTGGTGTTGTTCAAGCCTAAGTCCTAAACTCTGTATTCTTCTGGTTCTGTAGTTGCCTCTTGAGAAACATCACTGATCTATATCTTGATGCTTCTCAAGTCCATATTTTCTTCTGGATCTTTTTTCTGGAAGTCAGACTTGTATAATTAACTTTCTACAAAAATTTCAGCATGACTGTCTCACAGATGCCCCATTCTTCATACATTCACAACTGAGTTCATAATCTTTGTGCTTGCAACACCTCAGCCTACTTCTCCTTATTTCAATTACTATCACATCCTCCTATGTCATCTAAGAATACTCTCTTGCTGAACTGTCCATGAACCTTATAAATACCTCTGATGTCATCTGGTCCAAGGTACTGGTCATCAACCCTTTCTCTATATAAACTGATCCTTTAAAAATTATCATACTATAGTGTATTATTTTTCCTGGAAATCTATATTCCTCACCTGTGAAATAATTGAGAAGAGACCCTGTGTCTTCCATGTATGTATTTCCAGGGATTGGCTATAGCAGAGACTCAATAAATGTATTAGCAGGGACTTAGCACATTAGTTAGTCAGTATGATGTTACTTCATTTTGTAAGTAAAGAATACAGGCTTAAGAAAGTCAGATGATTTTCTGAATATCTGATGTTAGAAATTAACATCACTTAACTCTTCACTGTACCTCATTCCTTCTTCTTGGCCCTGGACACTGAAATTCAAAGTAATTCCCAAGGTTTCTAGCACCAGAACCTCTCCTATTCAGTCTCTTCTGTGATGGTCACAGGCAATAAAATTACCAGATTACAGTTTTGTCTACTTTATTTCACCCTTTATTACTTTGGGTAGAAACTCTAATGTTATATTTGAAACTAAAAGTAAAATAAAAAAGGAGAAGAGTGAAAAAATAGTCTTGTATAATTTGCTGATGGAATAGCAAACCCGTTATAATCGAGAACAGTCTGGGTTTTTAACATGCCTCAAATCTCCATGAATCAGGAGGCATTTGCACTTGTATGAGTGAAAATGTCAGGAAATGATTTTGAAAGGCTCCGTTTGAGGGTGAAATGTTTCTGCATCTGAAATCCATTTTACTGAGCAAAGTACAGTAGTTGTAAAGGCTGAGAGGTTTTCATTTCCATAATTTCATCAATTTTTTTTTCCAGAAAGAAGTAGAAAAATCCAAGCTTATAAATTTGCACCTGCAGAGTTAGTAAGAGATATATTTTAAATAATTGTTCCAACTGGTTTAAGTTAAAAAAAATAGAAAACTATATGTGAGATGCCCCATGAAGCTTCGTCTAGCCTCTTATCTGGGTAGTTCCAACAGTCTTTGAATTTTCTATGTTGTATAGCATTTCAAAACTTGAGGTCAGCTCCTTTTGCTTTCTGGATTCCTCAGAACAGCAAAAGACCCAGTTCACACATTGAATTCATTCAAGGAAACTTTATTGAGCATCTTCTATGTATCAAGGCATTTTCTGGAAATTAGGCAAAAATCTCTGCCTTTATGGAGTCAATATTCTTGTAGAGGTAGACTGATAATAAACAAATAATGAAGAAATAAGGAATATTTGATCTTTGTAAGTGGAGAAAAATAAAGCAGGGGATTATGGTAGACAACCTTTGGGGTAAAGCGAACTGGGTAACATTTTAAATATAATGATCAGAAAAGACTTCACTGAGATATTTGAGCAAAGAACCAAAGGAAGTAAGATGGTGAAAAGTACAACCTATGAAATACCTAATATGCAAATTGGAGGACACTGTAAAATAACTGGCTGATACTTTGAAAATCTCAAAGTCTTGAAAGACATGGGAAGACGGAGGTAGTGTCAAGAATGAAGGAGACTAAAGAGACATGGAAACTAAATACAATGTGAGAACCTGGATTTTTTTCTGGAATGGAAGCTAGGGGGTCTTAGTGTATGAACTGGTAAAATAGAAAGTCTGCAGTTCAGTTATAGTATTATACCAATATTAATGTCTGGGTCTTGATAGTACCAGGATTACCTAAGATAGTAATATTAAGGGAAGCTAGGCAAAGGATATGTGACAACTTTATACAATTTTTGTAGCTCTTCTGTAAGTCTATAATTATCCCCAAATAAAAAGTAAAACTACATGTACACACGATGAAAGATTCTTCTGAAGAGGGGATGCTAGTGCAAAGGTCTGTAACTTGTTGAAAAAGAATCAGGGCCGGATGCCATGGTTCACATCTGTAATCCCAGCACTTTGACAGGCAGAGGCAGGTGGATCACAAGTTCAGGAGTTTGAGATCAGCCTGGCCAACACAGTGAAACCCCATCTCTACTAAAAATACAAAAATTATCCAGGTGTGGTGGTATGTGGCTGTAGTCCCAGGTACTTGGGAGGCCAAGGCAGGAGAACTGGCTTTTTGTTTAGAAAAACGTTGCTGGCCCACGCCTGAAAGGCTTGTTTGTGACCTTTCTGCTTTATCACTGTCCAACTCAGCAATGACTGGTCTGCTGCAATTCTGCCAGTGGTGCCTCTGCTGCCAAACTTGTTTGCTTAAGGGAAGCAACTCAATACGGTTGTTAATGGTTTCTATTGCTTGTCAGACCAAATTATTCTTCCAGAGGTGTGGAAGTGTTAGGCTTCGTTTCCTCTGGACAAAAGGGTAGAAAGCACACAGAGAAGGATCTTTTCTAAGGACATTAACTGTCCTGTCACACATAACACCTGTAGAAAACCTGGAGCTAGAACCCATGGAAGTATTATCTATATGTGCTGGAAATTAGTAGCCTAAGCCTAAAATACTGGAAAAGACAGATGACATAGAGGCAAGACAAGATTGATTTTAAGAATAAGCTGATTATGTTAGGTTTTATAGGAGCAAACACTGAACCAGAATTAGGGCAACAGGTTGCTTTGGGGAGAGGGCATACTTGTAAAAAGTAAAAGGAGGAGTAGGTAGGTTTGAACAGGGAAAGGAACAAGATTGAGCAGGGTTGCCTGAGATAAGAAGCAGGTCTAAGACTGAACTGGCCCCAAAGAGAGTCCCCTGGGAAGTGTGGCCCTTTGGAGAAGTCCCACTTTGAGCAGAAATGGACAGGCCCTGGTAACCCAATATATAATTGCTGTTGGGACCATGTGGGAACAGCAAGTCCTTAATTCAGCACATGTGGTGGATATTGAGAATGTCATCAATCTTTTTTGTTTTTTGAGACAGAGTCTTTCTCTGTCACCCAGGCTGGAGTACAGTGGTGTGATCTCGGCTCACTGCAACCTCTGCATCCTAGGTTCAAGTGATTCTCCTGCCTCAGCCTCCTGAGTAGCTGGGACTACAGGCATGCAGTAGAGATGAGATATCACTATGTTAGCCAGGCTGGTCTCTAATTCCTGACCTCAAATGATCCACCCGCCTCAGCCTCCCAAAGTGCTGGGATTGTAGGCGTAAGCCACCATGCCCAACCCAGGTGTCACCAATCTTTTTAAGGGAGAGCATAGTGGTGCACTTCAAAAATGCACAGTGAGTAAACTAGTATAGACTTATGGAATAGGGGATGGCAAGAGGTACCATGACACCCTCACATGCAAGTGTCTCTCCCTGATGTATCTGGCAAAGTTAGCTCTTCATTGAGTATATGTTGCTTTTTTCCTGGTAACTATAGCATACGCATTTTCTACTCATAGGCAAAGCTAAAAAGACAAGCAGTGAGCCAAAGTGAGTTGAAATCCCCACATCTTCATCATTCACACCTATTTTTTTCATAACTCTCATAGGTCTCATATTCTCATGATCAGGAGCACTTGTGATTACCTACTGCTTGTTGAAGGAGTAGGGGCAAAGATACACACTTTCAGCCTTCTCTCTTGTCCCCTGCAATATATCCATGAAAGATCCCCACATGAAGGCATTAGGATCTCTGAAGTACCTTGATAAGCAAGTGCTGTGCCAAATTCTTATCAACTCCAGTGGAGATGGCACCAGATTTGAAAGGACTAAGAAGAAATTCAAAGCCAGAAAACAAGACATTGGGTTTTATTGGAAGCTTACATACAGAGGAGACAGCTCAGTGGCCACAGACTGGACAGGAGAATCACAATCACTTGCAAAGACATGCAGTTTGTATACCATTTTCACTTAGCACCTTCCCCTAACAAACCCCACCTGGCAACCTTCATTCAGCCCAAAACTCAGCCCCAATTCTCTGTACAGTCGGTGTTCCACAGATCAGACTAAAAGCTCATATGGTTTTCATAGACAAGGAATGAATCTCCAGGTTGGCCACTGCCATATTCCCTAGCTTGGAGCAAACATTCAGGAACATTTGCCATACGAGGTCATTTTCAGAATATGCTTAAGTTATTGCTAACAAGTGCAGTTACCCTAGAGCATGAATATCCCAATATCAGCCAAAACATTTATCTGAGAGAGCTACCTCTATCTTCGTAGAGTTTTGTTCTTTATATAAATCTATGGGCCTCATTTTTGTTTTCATCTGATAAAGACAATAAAGTACTCCATTCTCTGGCTTTAAATTTGTGTCTGACAAATCTGAAAGGTACAGAGGACTAATCAGTCCTGACTGAATTTGGAGATATGCTTGTAGAATGCAGTTTGTTTGATATACCATCTTAATAAAAAAAAGTATAGACAAGGACACAAATCTAACTGATTCCTAAATACATAGAAAGGCTTGTAGCAGGAGAGAGGAAGGAGGATACTTAGTGTATTAGCCTGTTCTCACACTGCTAATAAAGACATACCCAAGACTGGGTAATTTACAAAGGAAAAAATTAACTAGAATTCTGTGAATTCTCTAAAGATTCTAGATCATTGAAGTTCTGCTGTGAATGACGAGCATGAAGATAAGAGCTGTCCCTCCAACATGATTCCTTTTCAGCCTTTCAATTGGACTTTTATGGGGGTAAAGTGAGATATGAGTTTGTGTAAAATACATAACCCATAACTATACTCAACTAAGCACATTATAATATTCCTTTCATTCTCAAATTATTTTATTGCTACAAGTTTTTAGTCACTAGTGATCTCTAACAAACAAGACTACCATAAATGCAGAGACCCAAGATGACTGTTTCCCAGAATAATCTAGAATGTCATGAGCAGTGAGTCTGTCAAGACTGAACACATTTTGTACTTAAGATCTTTCTGTTAAATATGCTAGTATTTTAGTGCCATTTAGGTATGAACATAACTGTTAAATTAAAAAAATGTGGAATGCCAAAGTTTTACAACTCTATAACTGTACATTCTATGGGATGAATACTCTGATAAATTTTGGTGGAAAAGTATGGTTAACATTTGTTGCTTGAAAGCACCATTTTAGTCAAAAGAGAGCTATTTGATTAAGTCATGTCATTTGAACCCCTTGGGAGTTTTGTGTCTTCTTTCTGACCCCCACAACAATGCTGCACTTCTTATTTACCATTAAGGAGATTTCTAGGTATCTTTTCCTATCCATACCTTTGTGTTTAATTTTTAATTTGAAACTTTGTACCAGTGACCAGAGGGTCAATCTTAAATACTGCCTTTTTAAACAGCCTGCCCCATCTCTTCACAGTTTCTTTCTCACTGCTGCCTGGGGTTATTTGGGTTCTTATTTGGAGTTGGCTCTTCAGAATGGCATAACTTTGGTAGTTCTAATAACAACCAGATACTATTCTGGTGTGGCTGCTCCTTTATAGAATTCTGATGAACAGTTGACCTTCTCATAGCTTCTTTTGCCCAAATTTCCTACTACAAAATGGTTGTGTTTGTCATTGCAGGGCTCATGCACAGTCCTTTCAGCAATATGTCAACCCTGCCTCCTTTGACATTGCTGATCTGTTGTATATCATGATAAAATGATAACTGAGGACTTTTTTTTATTACGGGAGTAGAATGGGGTCAAGAGTCATGAAACCTAAATCCATGTGCATGGTTGAACTGACACTAATGGCTTTTAATTTATCTGCTGTATCTGCTTGTCACCTAGAGATCTAGCTAGTGTTTCCAAAAAAGAAACTTTCCTATTAAAAAAAAAAATTCAAAAATGCATTCCAAAAACTTTGGCATTTTTTCTACTTGACCAAAATCTAATTCAAACAGAGAGTAACACTTTGATATACTCCCAATTAAAAGAAAATGAAAAGAGAAAGAAAAAAAAAAACCCTTATGCTAATATTACCTGTATGGGACTATAATATGGTTCCATTTTTACAAAACAAACTTTCTTTAATCTAAATAAATGGTAACCAGTTGGCAATTGGAATTTTTTCCCTTCACTTCTCACCACTCCTACGAACAGCTCCAATCTTACGTGCACCAAGACCTATTGGCTCTAGCTTCAAAATACATCACCTTATCAGTACACTTCTCTTTATATCCACTGCTACCACCTTAGTCTAAATCACTATTGTTTCTTACCTAGAACATAGCAATAACCTCTAACATGTTTCCCTGTCTGCTGGCACATAATTAATGTTAAATAGATGCTTGTTGAGCAACTATTTATCTAAATAAAGAACCCAAATATTCCATTTACTACCAAAAGATCATTAGATTTACCATTTTTTATAAAAAGGCATTAGATGGCTAGACATCTTTCAATATCAAGCTCTCTTGGTATATTTAACGTTAGATTCAATTTTTAAGAATTCTATTTTTACATTATTCATTTGTTTTTTTATTTTTTATTTTTTCAGGAACAACAACTCTATTTGTGCCTTAGAGATTGGGAGGTGGTGATGTGTAACTGGGGTAGAATCTAGCAGACAAGAAGATGGGGATCACCAGGGCTGATGGCTAGGAGGGTGTGCTGAAGTAAGTAGTTGAATCTTCTTGGTGAAGGTGCAGTCCTTGGCATGCTGTTCCAGTGCTGCACCCAGCCGCCGGACACAGTGAGCAGAGTGTACAGGAACTCCTCACAGGGCTGTGCGCTCTTCCTGCAGTGGCTCATGGCCTTTATGGCCCATTACCCACTGTAGGCCAGAATATTCCTGTAGCCGTTTTGGGTCTGGTTTTGGCTGGGGAAGTGTGAGCAAAAGGTGGTATTGGCCTTTCACATTCTGAGGTACTGGGGTTTAGGATTTTAACATGAATTTTGGGAGGACACAAGTCAACCCATAATAGAGGATTTTCAATGATGAAGTAGTATGATCAGTCAGAGGGGCTTAGCAGCGTTGCTGCCTCACTATAAATCTTAGGTTTTTCTTTATTATCTTTATTTTATGACATCACTTTTGTTTTTGTTGGCAATGCACATAGCTGTTAAAAATCAAGGAGAAGGAAAACTTCAAATGCTAGAACGAGGACTGAACCTCTTAACAAGCGATTTCTAGGGAAGAAGCCTTGAAGGGATCCAGCACAGCAGTCAGTCGTCTGGGTCATAACATATCAATTGCTGGGTCTTAGAAACACAGCCTCATTTCCTTCCTGGTTTATACAAAAGATACAATGTTCTGCAAGCCCCACTCATTTAATGCACAGAGAGAAATGCCCTTCAGTAGCGACTGCAGCTAAATATAGTTCATGCTCATTGAAATTACAGCTCTCAGCTTTACAAGCCTCTCTCAGGTATCTGAAACATCCTTGACTTGTAGGTGGCCAAGCTAAAAGAGTCTAACTACTCAGCTTTTGGCAAAGACTGATATAATGGTTATGTACTGATGTCTTAGAATTTAATTCGTTAGCATTAAAAAAATTAAATGAAAAATATTAATAATAACAGTAACAATAACCACGCAATCATTAGCAGTAGTCTTATAATATGTTAGACACTGTGTGTAATGACTTACATATGTCTTTTAATCCTCTCATGCAATATTTATTGAGTGCTTACTACATACCAGACCCTGTTCTGGTTCCTGGAGATACTGCAGTAGATAAGACATAACAAATTTTATTCCATCAGGGAGGTAACAGATTAGAGGGAAAATAATTAAATGAAATCCACATAGATATAGATAGATAAACAGTGTGTTTGTTGATGGAAAGATTACAGAGAAAAATAAGGCAGGTGAAATAAATAGAAGGATCTGTACTGCTAGAGAGTTTGGGGCAATGGGGCTCACGGAGAAGATAACTTTGAGCAAAGACCTACAAAAGATGAGGTCATGAGCCATGAGGATGTCTTAGAAGAGAACATTCTAGAAAGAATGCAGAGTATTCAAAGAATCTGAGGAAGTAATATGCCTAGTGTGCTCAATTGTTGGTACACATATAGTGGCTGAAAGGAAGTGAGAGAGGAATAGCTTGTGGATGATAACATCAGAGGTAATGGGAATGCACCATTTCAATAGGGTATTATCAGACCTTGCAAGGATTTTAAATTTTATTTTTTAAAGACGGGGAGCCAAAGGAAGATTCTGGGAGGAGGAGTGACATGGCCTGACTTACATTGTAAAAATATAAGTCTGGTGTTCCATTGAGACTCTAGAGGTGGTGGATAGGATATTTGATCCAACCTCTTGGATTCCAAAGCGGGGATCTTAGTCATTGCACCAAGTCATATCTTCTACATGGTTTCATTTTTACAACTTATGTTATTTCTACAATATTCATTGTGCAATGGAGAAATTGAGAATGGATAAGAAGTGTCTTTCTTCAGGTGCTCACGACATCGTCAACCTCCTCACCCAGCCCTGCCTTCTAATCTCCTACTGAAAAGTTGTCAAGTTTGGTCAATAGGAGCCCATTTTTATATTCTAGTCTGATCTTGTGGCTGAGTGATGGTTTCATTCCATATTTAAAGTAACAGCAACAGATGATTGAGGGGGAAAAGGAGTAAGTCCACCATCTACTACCAAAACCTGACAATTATTCTCTGAGAGGTATGTCATCTTGTGCTGTCTTTATTTGTATACTTTTTGTTTGTATACTTGATAATGTATTATATAGTTGCCTACTGGCTTCAAATTTCATTGGCCACTTCTTACCAGTCACTATGGCTAGGTCTCCCTTTCTTTCTAAATTCTAACCATAAAAGTGACATGGGGATCACTTTTCTCTATAGCATCTCTAGGGAATCTCATCCCATACAATGCTTTTAAATATTACAGAGACCCAGTAACTCCAAGTGTAAATCTCCAGCCCTACCTGAGTCATAGACTTATATATCTGGTTCAAATCACTTTTCTGAACTTCAGCTTCTATTTCTTCTAATTACTTGATATTGTTTCTTGTATTTTTAAAAGGCATCTCAAGCATAACATGTCTAGAAGACTCTTTCTTGATTACCTTTCTTGAAATTTTCTTAATCTACATAAACTGTCTCAGTATGAGGTACTACCATTACCTCATTGTTCCAGATTCATCCTTTTCTCTCACATGTAATGTCCATTGTCTCATTCGGTCCTTTTATCTGTACTTAACCCTGAAAATTGTGTCCTTAAGTTGACATTTCCAATGATGACCCTGAGTCCTTCATGCAAACTGTCACCATCTCTCACCTTGACCACTGCAATAGTGTTCCTCACTGCTTTTTTGTCTTATATTCTTACTCACTACAGTCAGTTTCCATTCAGCAATAAGAGCAGTAAGTTCAAAATAAATCTGAAAGGCAACAACCAAAAAAAAGGACAAAAACATTTGTAGGTGAAGATGCAAAGCAACTGGAACTTACACATTGCCAGTGAGAAAGCCAAACCATGCAGCCACTTTGGAAAAAAAAAATGGGTAGTTTCTTCTAGAGTTATACATATATTCATCATATGACCTAGTAATTCTCTTAGGCATTTGCTCAAGTGAAATGAAAATTTCACTTACGAGCTTATGTTCACTCAAAAGCTTATATGTGTATGCTTGTATCAGATTACTCTGGATATTGACATTTGTGTCGCATTACTTTATAATTGGCAAAGAAAACTGGAAGGAAACTGGAACAGATAAATTGTGGTATATCCATTTATAGCAATAAAAATTCAGTAAGAATAAGGAATAAATTACTGATACTGTCAAGAACATGGATGGATCTCTAATGCATTATGCTAAGTAGAAGCAAGACTCAAAGATAAAATACTGTATAATTTTATTTATATGATGTTCTGAAAAAGCAAAAAACTATGATGAAAACGTATTTTGTGAAAGTGAAAGTGGCTACAAAGAGACATGGAAGAATTCTTTTGGGTGATGGAACTGTTGTCTATCTTGATCATGGGGATAATTACATAATTATGCATGTACAGCAAAATTAAAATAATTGTGGACTTTTAAAAATAGTAAATTTTACTATTAATAAAACTGGAAAAAATATAAATCTTATTCCTTTCATTCCTAGTTTAAAACACTGTAAAGATTTCCCATTTGACTCAGACAAAATATAAACTCCTTATGAACATATTCCGGCCCCAGCTTACTTTCTGACCTCATCTTATCACTCTGAGAAGATAAGAATTTAGTTTTCACTCAGGAAGTTTGCATTATGTTTCTTCAGAAAGTCTTTTTTTTAGATTTCTCATGGCTGAATATTGAATTTAGGTTCTTTGCTCAAATGTCTTCTGTGACCTCTTAAGATAAACAACATACTTTATCATTTTATCCCATTTCTCTTCATAGCACTTAATGTGAACTAATTCTGACTTACTAATGAACTTCCTTATGCAACTGAAATGTAAGTTTCACTAGAGAAGGGATTTAGTCTGTTTTGATCACTGCTTTTCCTCAGCACTTAGAATGATAGAAAGAAAGCATCATTAATACATATACTGTTAAAAATATGTTGAATAAATTGACTGTTTGAAGCCCCATGATTACTGCTGAATATTTCCCCAAATTCTTGTAAAGTAGCTGTTGAACTGAAACATATTTCATCCTCTAGTTCCCATGGTTCTGACACAGAATCAAATGAGGCATGACCCTTTCCCCACTTACTGCACACAAGCTAACTGGTTCTAGTTCTTTAGGAATACCGAAGGAGTTGCCTGGGAAATCTCCTGGCTCAATTGGCAGAACAATAGCTTAAGATACTTATAGTTTAATACCAGTTCTATGTCTATCTTCCTGTGTGAATTCCAGGAGTACAAGAATGAGAGGGGAAATAATTTACCTCCCAGAATTGTTCAGTTGAAGAATAAACTAGACTCTTTTTTCTTTTTAGCAAATTTAATACAATGATATTTTATTTTTTTAATTTTACTTTAAGTTCTGGGGTACATGTGCAAATCTTGCAGGATTGTTTCATAGGTATAAACATGCCATCGTGTTTATCTACCTTCATCCCCCCATCACCCACATTAGGTATTTTTCCTAGTATTATCTCTCCCCAATCTCTTCATCCTCTGCTATCCTTCCCCTACCTCTTTCATAGGTATAAACATGCCATCGTGTTTAGCTACCTTCATCCCCCCATCACCCACATTAGGTATTTTTCCTAGTATTATCTCTCCCCAATCTCTTAATCCTCTGCTATCCTTCCCCTACCTCCCACCCCCCAACAGACCTCACTGTGTGATGTTCCCCTCCCTGTGTTCTCATTGTTCAACACCCACTTATGAGTGAGAACATGTGGTGTTTGGTTTTTTGTCTTGTGTAGGTTTGCTGAGAATGATGGTTTCCAGATTCATCCATGTCCCTGTAAAGCACATGAACTCATCCTTTTTTATGGCTGCATAGTATTCCATGGTGTATATGTGCCACATTTTTTTATCAGTCTATTTTTGATGAGCATTTGGGTTGGTTTAAAGTCTTTGCTTTTGTAAACAGTGCTGCAATGATCAAACATGTGCATATATCTTTATAATAGATCAATTTATATTCCTTTGGACATATAGCTAGTAGTGGGCTTGCTGGGTCAAATGGTATTTCTATTTCTAGATCCTTGAGGAATTGCCACACTGTCTTTCACAATGGTTGAACTAATTTATACTCCTACCAACAGTGTAAAAGCATTTCTATTTCTCCACATCCTTTCCAGCATCTGTTGTCTCCAGATTTTTTAATGATCACCATTCTAACTGATGTGAGATGGTTTCTCAATTTGGGTTTGATTTTCATTTATCTAATAACCAGTGATGACAAGCATTTTTCCATATGTTTATTGACCACATAAATGTCTTCTATTGAAAAGTGTCTGTTCATATCTTTTGCCCACTTTTTGATGAGTTGTTTTTTTTCTTGTATATTTGTTTTAGTTATTTGTAGATTTTCGATATTAGCCCTTTGTCAGATGGGTAGCTTGCAAAAATTTTTTTCCATTCTGTTGGTTGCCAGTTCACTCTACTGATGTTCCTTTTGCTGTGCAACACGGGGTGTAGCCCAACGAGGGCAAGCTGAGGCAGGGTGAGTTGCTGCCTCACCTGGGAATTGCATTGGACTGGAGGATCCCCCTCCTACCTAACAGAGGCCACCCAGGGCTTTTCTGGCCAATCTGGCACTCCGGTTGAGATACAGTGCTTCTCCCACAGTCTTTACAGCCCACACGCAAGGAAATTCCTGCTGGCCAACAAGCACTCTGGGTTTCCAGCACAAAAACCTGCACAAACCTGGGCGGCCGTTTTAACTGGCGCCTGGAACACCTGTGAGACAGAGCCACACATTCTCCTGAAAAAGAGGGGGCTGAAGGCAGGGAGCCAGGTGATCTGGCTTGGTGGGTCCCACCCCCACAAAGACCAGCAATCTGACTCTTATTTTTTTTTTTAAATGAAGCACTGTTTATTTTTTTCCCCTTCAATCTGTGATTTCTCTGATTCTACAATTAGTGTCCTCAGATTGAGTGATTTTGGTGTATCAGGATGTAGCCTGTAATGATGGTCATGTGCACATAAGCATACAGTGAAAGAGTTTGAGCATTGCTGAGATGTATAAAAATGTTATTTACCTATGAAATATATATAATTAACACATAATAGAGTACATTTGTAACCTTGGTAAGATCTACACCTTTCTTTTTTAAGTACCAGATTTAGCAAATTTGAGACAAATGGAGAAAGTCAACCTGGAAAACAATATGATTAAATTAAAATTAATATAGAAAGAAGAGAGAACAGAATAGTCTGTAATTGATAATTTGTATTGTCGAAGTGTAAATGATGATACCAAGTGGTCAAAAATGCTAAAGATTAAATTAGATTACATTCTTCCTTTTTATTCAGGCTATTAAGCTACTTAGAAACTGCTTTATACAACATGAGAGCAAAAGGAAACTTTGGCTGATATGAATAATCACAAGCTCTGAGTTGAGAGTGCAACCATAATAATTAGATCTTATTGAGAATGAAGTTAATAGTTGAACATCAAGTCCTGCCCGCTCCATCCAATCTTGGAGGAGCTAAAAAGAGTTGGAGGTAATTGGCTTTGCTCAGCTAATTCCTGAGAAAATTCCTAGGGCAGCAGAGAATACAAATAATTATATAAATATCTGTAAAATAATGTTATTTCCAAACTCAGTGCTTAGCTGACACCCAATTAACTGGCAGGACTTTAGATCTCCAGGCACCACCCTGGGATCAAGGGGAGGACAAAAAGGAGAAAGGCTGACTTCATTTCTTTCTAAACAGTACTGATTTATTGCTCTAGCCAGGAATGTATTCATTTCTAAATAGGGTTCTAGGGTGCTTGATTACTGTTTACATGATGACAAGCATCTGAACAAAACCTGAAATTACAACAAAAATGTCCTCTTCTTTCTATGATGACTTACAGATGATCATACCATTTCCTGGTAATTGAGGCCTACTTGAGATTCTGGGTGCCATAAAATTTGGCTGTTTTGCATGAGGGGTGGTGCTTCCCTTATCATTAGCCTAATTTTGCATTTCCACCCTCTTAATTTGTGATAATGAAACGTTTACCCCTTTAGGTTCAGGTATAACTCTCCCCAAACTCAAATCAACTTTAATTCCTCTATCTCTGTACCCACTGTGAAATCCCTGTAGGGTATATTTTTTAAAAAAAATTGACTCATGTCAGGCACTATGGGATCACTTACAGACCATATCTCCTTTAACCTTCAGACTCCAAAGTGGAAATTACTTAAAGATAGAAAAACTGAGTATTAGGAAGCTGTAGCATTTCCACAGTAATACGGTTAAAGAGAAACAGAAATACCCACTTCAAATACACTTCTGTCCAAAGCTCATATCCTCCTTTCATATAATGATTCCATATACCAAAGCTCAAGGCAAAGGACAAAGTAACTATGGAGCTCCAGGCTCTGGTTTATGTACAAGTATTCAATTTTTTACATTTGCTTCATGCAATTCTGCCTAATTCTTTTCACACTCATATGCTCACCCACAGTTAATAACATCTATTTTAAAAGTTCCAAACCATGAAACCTACAGTACTGGTTGCTAATAGAGTCGCAAAAATGAAATACAGTTGCTTTAACTTCATTTACTTGGTTTTAATCTTTACCTTTCTTTGACAGGAGCATTGTTGGATTAGAACACAGGTGTTGAATTTCATTCATTTAATGTTAGCCTCAAGGGTCAACCATACAGTTTTATTCCAGTAAAAATTTCAGGAAGTTGGCTGGCATTCTAACTCTGTGAAAATTTTAACCTAGTAGAAAGCCAAAAGTTCCCCTGAGAACTAAGGAAAAAATCAAATCAAAGGGATTTAGTGAGAGGTAAAAGTGAATGCACCAATCTTTTCCATACTAGATACTCCCCTTGTACACTACAAATATCACGGAAACTTACAGCTGGAAAAGAAATTCAACATAATCCAAAATTCTCATTCTACAAGTAGGAAAACAGGATCAGAGTTTATGTACCTTAGTACCACTCTTGTTTTCATATCACACAATTCACATGCTTAGCTGTTGAAGAACTCAAAAGCAAGTATATATGGCACTATTTCACATCTACCATGTCTGGAAGTACCTATGTTATGAAATTTTAGGTCAAAATGAAAAGCAAAAGATATCATTTTAACAATAGGAGAATGATCAAGAAAGCAGAAATGACTATCAATGATACCCTACTTTTCTCAGTTCCCATTTTATATTATCTTGGCTCAGAGACAGCACCTCAGATGCTCATGATTATTTTTATGTAGGGTAACCCAAATTTTCATTCCTCAGGTCTCACTCCTTAGAAGTCACATCTCTGGTGGGTTGTAGTGATCTTCACTTAACATTTACCTCTGTACAAGGAAGAAGACCTTAATAATCATCTTGGTTTCAAACATATCCAGACTTACCCCTTATGTTGAAATGATCTACTTTCCCTTCTTAGTTGGGATTTTTCATTACATCTTCTTCTTTTCCTTTTTGTTTGGTGGCATAGTGAACCCAAAATGACCAGGTGATATTCTCAAGTTCTGGATCCATTCTGTATTACCTCATGAAAATAGATTCTGTTAGTTTTTTCACCTTGAGAACAAAAGGCAAAGGTGTAGAAACATGAAGAACAACAGGCAAAAGTTTTGTGAAGCTACCATTAGGTGAAATAGGGAAAACAGTTACTCTTTCTTTCAACCGTATTTATAGGAGAAAATGCACCAGACATTGGTCACTGGTTCAAAGCAGAGACCACAATTTATAGAGTTAGCTTTCTAGAAATCCTAAGTGTTGTCACCCAGTTGGCACTACAACTGGATCTTTAATAGTTTTTCCACATTTCCTTCAGTTTGTTGCTTCTGAATGATGGGGAACATAGTGAAATAAATCGCAAAGGATCAAGCTCATTGCCTGACTTGTAAAATGAGTTCCTGTATCAGGGTAATGATGTGTACGAGGTCAGGATGGTGCATAAAACATTAATAAATCCACAGATGGTGGTATGGGGGCAAATTCATGTCCTACATGTTTATTTCAGTTAAACAAATCATGATGAAAGGGGGCTTAGAGGCACAACCTGATACTAGAGAAATGATTTGCCAGTATTGGTCTCTGACATCAGCAAGTTAGACCCTCAGTACTAGCGGTAGCCAGATCGGTCTTCATGAGGGAAAGCCAATACCTCTGTACTTAAAGTCTTGACCACTTTATTATAAAAACCCTTTGATCAAACACTAGGCAGTTGGGGAAACAGTGTGTATGACTTGCATAGGGTGGGCCATCTTGAGCGTTTGATTTTTGAGATTCTTCTATGAAGGGGATAGTCTTGGAGCACATGAGATGCAAATATTCTCTCAGTCTGTGCCCATTTCCAAGAGGTCTACCATAATCCCTTCTCCATTTTTGTTACTCCCAAGTGTCTGCCATATTATCAAACTGTTGGCCACCAGCCATGTCACTACAGACTATATTTCTGATCATCTTTCTTTACAGAAATAATGCCCAACAAGATCACTACTCCACATTCTGCATCCTGGGACTGTTTCCTTTCCATACTGTATTTTAAGGCCACCCTGAGTGAGGTCTTAATGTTACAGCCATCTGTTTCTAGCCAGTGCCAGCATATCACAGAATATACTTAGTATACTCAGTAATGAGGCTCTGATTTTTTTTTTCTCTGTCAGTAATCTGGTCATATGAAAATCTGTATTAGGCCACAGATGTGGGTAGATGGAGTAGTGCAATGCGTTAGGAAAAAGTGTCACACATGTCAGAGTCAATATTCATCTAACTTACTTGCATCATAAGGAAATACTTCAGCCTATCCTGATACTTAACCATTTTAAATTAACAACAGAGGGCTTTCTCCATGCTCAAATTTATGACCAGTGAACACCCAGTTAATGACTGGAAGCTCAGGTTCCAGATTCAGTGACAAATATTGTCCCAGAATCAAGCATTTAGTTTCTACCAGTGCCAACAGAAGCTATTTCTCAAAAGAATAGTTTTGTGAGATTTTCCCCCAACTTTTGGTGATCTCCTATCAGAATTTACTAGAAGTTCCAGACAGCACCCTGGTATTAATAGACCCATGAGGACTGTAATTCTGGCCACAGGCCCAAATAGAAAAGCTTAAAATCCAGCCTGGACCAATTGCCGAGCTTTTCTTTTGCTCTGGACTCTACTCAAAACAGTCAACCTTACAGATGATTTCAGAAATAAGCTGAAGATATACTTTCAAATATGGTGCCCAGTTATTCATAATCTAAAGAGGTCTTACAATCATTATGGTTTTATTCATATTAAATAAAGTAATAGTTGTAGCAACTTGTCCTTCAGGCTAGAGAGATTGCAAAGATATGTCTTAGACCAGTAGACCCCTAAGACTTCAGCAAGGTCATGGGTACTGTATTTTTTTCTTATTTTCATCTCCTATCTTCTAGTGGCACATTAATTTTACCACATCATTCCCGATTAGCAGAATTGACTGACGTTATCCATGTGTAGACCCATAGGATGCCATGTGAGATGGCAGGGCATTCAAGGTTTCTGCATGCCAGAGTTTGAAAGGGAGTTGGTAAACCTGAGGTAAGATAGTAAAGTAAACTGCTTGCCCTGTTAGGGGTGAGAAAATTGTGTCTGGTGGATTTTGCTAATTGGTATATAGGTAAAAGAATTTGACAGATTAATAGCTGCAAATTAGATGCTGGGATCTATGTTGATTTGCTCAAATAAAAAGACAATGCTTAGAACAGCAGCTAAAATTGAGGTTACTACTTGATTAAATATGCGAGAATCCAATCTAATTCCCCAAGACAGGTCTGTCTTCAACAGAGGCCATAGAAGTAAATGAAATGAGATGTAGAGTAAATTAAATTAAATATCACTACTCTGTATTTCAGTCTTTGATACAAAGGATAATCTTTGAAACTTCTCTAGGAATACAGTATTGCTTTTGGCTTACAGTATGATGATTATATGTGTGTGTGTGTGTGTGTGTGTGTGTGTGTCTTTGGTGGGGGACTGGGTGAGCAGTTCTAAAGACTTCAATTGGTCCTTCCTACCATAATAGCACTCACCTCATAGGTTAGGATGTGAAAGTAGGGATTCATCCAACATTCAGCTATGTCTGATTCTACTACACATTCAGGAACTGAGAAATGACCCCTGGATGAGTTCTTATATCCATCTAGTTTTCTGTAAGATGGACTTAAGAAACCCTTTTATTACTAACCTTTAAAAAATCCACACTTTTCCTAGTGAATTATAATGGAGTTTTAATTTCTCAGTATTAATATAGTCTCAGAGTCCACATCTATCATCCCTCAAACATTAGGGTATTTCTTTTTCCCTTGGAAAATGGTCTTGGGTCTCTTTAAGAAAAGGTGGGTGAAAGAATTGGGATATTGAGTCTTTCCTCAAAGAGACTTGGCCTACCTTCTATTCAAGGAGTTCTGACTCTGTGAACAGGTTCAGGTCTAAGAATTGGGTGGGAGATGACAGGGCAAGTTATATTATTTTAAAAACCCCACTTCCCCAGTTGTCAACTGGATCAGAATATTTGAGTTAGCTTTAACAGCACAGGGGAAGCCAACCCCTCAAAAGATTAGTTGGTGAGGATGGACTCAGAAGAATGTAGTGTTTAAAATACCTTCTACTCTATACAATTAGTACAAGAACAACCTTCATAGAAAAGCAATATATGCAAAGTTACCTGCCATAAACTAATATTTTTTTAGACGAGACCTATGGGGATCCTGATGAAGAATTCCTCTATATTCTCTCTCTCTTTTTTTTTTTTTTTTTTTTTTTTTTTTTTTTTTGAGACGGAGTTTTGCTCTTGTTACCCAGGCTGAAGTGCAATGGCGCGATCTCGGCTCACCGCGACCTCCGCCTCCTGGGTTCAGGCAATTCTCCTGCCTCAGCCTCCTTAGTAGCTGGGATTACAGGCACGCGCCACCATGCCCAGCTAATTTTTTGTATTTTTAGTAGAGACGGGGTTTCACCATGTTGACCAGGATGGTCTCGATCTCTTGACCTCGTGATCCACCTGCCTCGGCCTCCCAAAGTGCTGGGATTATAGGCATGAGCCACCGCGCCCGGCCCCTCCTCTATATTCTCTTACGGTTGTCTACTCTTTTTTTTGTTCTCATTTATTTTTTCCAAACAGATGACACATGCATTTAATTAATTTTTTACAAACACATTCTAGTCCTGAATTGGAAATTTTCCAAAAAATTGTATTCAAGCTTTTAGAATTATTCTCCTAATTTGTCTCCACAAATGGATCACCGTCCTACTATGATACTTTTGTGACTTTGAGATAGAAAAAGTCACTTTATTACTAATTTTGGTTGGAATTTAGAGGAGAAAGACACCTTACTACAGCTTTTGATAGCAATCAACAGTAGTAATCTAAACAAACAGGTACCTAATATTGACAGAGCAAAGGTTTGTGTGATTTATGGATCAGTTTTTTTTTCCTTTTAGATAGTAGGTAAAACCAATATTGAGGTTTAATAATCTCAGAATAATTTTCTCTTTCTCCAAGTTCTCAGAAGAAAGTTTGTCCGACTAAAAATGTGATGAAGGTGGAATGAAATCCATATCTTCACAGCTGATCTATAATAATAGTGATATGCACTTTGTGTAAACCTATTAAAATGAATAATGGTGCCTGATACACCATTCAAGTTATTTTACTATGGGAAATCATTCATCAAAAATGCATATAAATCTGGAATTCAATTAATCATCTCATACAATGGGTTAGTCTCTAGCAATTTTTATTTTAATACATTTTTTCTTTGGAAAAAAATGTGGTTGTCACTGGAAAATATCAAACCAGCACTTCTGAACAAATACATATGGATTTATAATTATGCTTAGTGAAACCTATGATAAAATATAAAAGGTAGAGAGCAAAAATCCAAATAAAAGTATTATAGAAAACACACCAGATTTCTTTTGGGTAAGGTGTTCATTTGGGTAACGTGTTTCATTTTGGTTTTTAACAAAACACATCCAGAGTTTTTATAATAAAATTTAACCTGAGATATTATGATACACGTGGTGAATAATTGATGGCAAGAAAAGTGTAGCAGCTATTAGAAAATTCTGATGGTTATCTAATATACTTTATTAAAATAGCTAGACATACTACATGTTACCTTTAAAAATGCCTTATGAATCTAAAAGAGAGAATTGTCTGTCTGCCAGATAAAAGCCCATATATTTATGCTGGGATTGTGCATTGCTAGACAAATAAAGGCAAATAGAATTGGTTATCAAGGTTTTAATTTTTTCTTTTCTTTTTCTTTTTTTATATAAATGGTAAAATGTTGCTGCCAACCACATCATCAATTGAAAATATTACCAGGTTCGAAAAATATGGCAGTGACTAGTATTTATTTCTTCTTGTTTTCTATTTTGTGTGATTCTGGTGTCAGTTCAACTCATTAAACTATTTCGCTAACTTACAATCAAAACTACTTTGACGTCAAGTACAATTTATAAGAAATTCGGGTGATGCTACTATCTGCTTCAATCCTTCTTTCAAATCCTCTAGAATAAACCCAATTTAAATTTATTTTTCAAAACTGTTTATACATCCAAAGTGAAAAATATATATCCATCATCCCCAATAGTATTATTACTGCTACCAATTGTCTTTGATACACCTGAGAAGATATGAATTAGGTAACAGTGTTTAACCCATAACACTGATACTGTAAGAAATGGAAAACATAGTGCACAAAAGTTTGTCTATTAAATATCATGTAATTATTCCAGTTTCACGTGAATATCAGAAAGACATGTTCTGATACAAGCAATTTTTGTTGTTTTTGTTGTTAATTTAAAGGATACATCTTCCAACAAGCCAGGTGAGTCAGTTCTAAGTAGATGACATGGGATCACAAGTAAGTGACATTGACTGACACCCACTCTGTCCTGTTCCTGAAAACCTTTTGTATGAAGAAGGGCTGAAGTATATTGTATCATTTCCTACTGCTACTGTAATAAATTCCTACAATAATAGTGGCTTAAAACAACAAAAATGTCTTATGATCTTATAATTCTGGGGTCTGTAGGTGAGAGTCATTGCGTTGCCCTTTTCAGCTTCTAGAGGCTGATTACCTGTTGGGTTTAGGTTCTGACCCCATCCTCTATCTTCAAAGCCTGACTCTATTTCTGCCATTATGTTGTCTTCTTTGACTTTAATCTCCTGCTGTTCTCTCTCAGCTAACCCAGGATAATCTCTCCATATGAATATCCTGCATTTAATCACATCTGCAAAGTCTATTTTGCAGATGTGATTAAATGCAAGGTAACAAATTCATAGGTTCTGGGGATTAGGAGATGGGCATCTAGGGGATGAGATACATTACTCAGCCTACCGTAAGTATACTCATGACATCAACTTGTTTTATTTTCAGTCTTCTTTTACTTAGAAAAACCTGGTCAAAATATTGATTTATTCAGTTTCGGTATCTTCTAGACAAGATCAATACTACTTTGCCACAGTGATCCATTAATTAAACAAAATTATATTGGGCATTCATACGTGCTAAACACCATGCTAAGTGCTGGAGGCATTGTGATGAATATGACAGACAGATATGTGCTTCCAGAGAGTTTATAATGTTGGCGTAAAGAGCCATGTAAAAGACAATCATGTTATTGTTTATGAAGGGCTTTGGGATCAACAAGGAGGGATGCCTAACATAGGTGAGAAATCAAAGAAGCCTGCATAAAAGAGGTACCATTTAGGTTGAAACCTAAAGAATATGCAGAAAAGGGGCATTGTAAGGAGAATTCTGGGCAATGGAAACAGCATGTGCAGAGACCTACAGGCATGAGGGAAGGCAGATAGTTCTGGAGTGTAGCTAGTTGGGGAGGAAGTGAGAAAAGAAATCACTGCAGAGAAGTAGTCAATGGCCAGCAGTAGGGAGCCATTAGGAGGTGTAAGTGAAGGCATCATATAATTAGATTTTTATTTTATGAAGATTATTCTGGTTACAGTGAGGAGAATATATTATAGAAATAAAATAAAACTGGGGGCAGAAATCATTGTTTAAAGACTTTCTTGATAAAACTAATTGTTCCCTGTAAATTCTGGATATTATGTTCTATGTTCTATCTTGAAACACTCTCCCATTTAATCTTTAGGTGACTTCGTATTTTTGTTTCTATAAGATGCCAACTTCTTTCCTACATCAGGGCCCTCATAAAAGTTCTTCTTTCTGCTTGGAATGTTTTTCTTCCTTTCTTAACCTGGGAGATTTCCTGATCTTCATCTTGAATTACACTTTTGCAGATAAGTCTACCTGGAGCTCCCAAACAAAGGTAGATCTTCTGTTACACACTCTCATAATATCTGGCACCTCTTCCTTGTATTAAATGAGTGTTTTGTAAATAAATTAATCAAAAATGAATATAATAAATCAATAAATGAAATAAAACAAATTGAACCACAGACCCAATATTTCTTCCAGGAAAATTATGAACTTCATATTTTATTTATTTTATGTGTTGGTAGGAGCATAAATTAGTTCTATGACTGTGGAAGAACAGAGTGGAAATTTCTCAAAAACCTAAAAAAAAAGAAATATTATTCAACTCAGGATCCCAGTACTGAGTATATACCCAAAGGAATATAATCATTCTGTGATAAAGACACATGCACTCATATGGTCATTGCAGTACTATTCATGATAGTAACGACATGGAATCAACCTAAATGGCCATCAATGATAGACTGGATAAAGAAAATATGGTATTTATACACCATATGCAGCCATTAAAAAATTGAATCAAATTATTTGCAGGAACATGGATAGAGCTGGAGGTCATTATCCTTAGCAAACTGACTCAGGAACAGAAAAACAAATAGTGGATGTTCTTACTTATAAGTGGGAGCTAATTGATGAGAATACATGAACACATAGAGGGGAAAAACACACACTGGGTCTTATTGGAAGGTGGAAGGTGGAGGGTGGGAGGAGAGAGAGAATCAGAAAAAATAACTAACTGGTACTAGGCTTAGTACCTGGGTGACAAAACAATCTGTACCACAAACCCCATGGCATAAGTTTACCTATATAACAAACCTGAACATGTATCACTGGACTTAAAAGTTAAAAAAAAATTGTTGATTTGCTAGAATAGTGTTCATCAGTTTCCTTACTTAAATGTTCTGGAATTCCTACTCTAACTTCTCCCCATCGTTTTTGTTTATACTTGTTATTTATGCCCAATGCTGTATAATAACTCATTGCTCCGTTGGATATATATGCCAACAGTTACCTACCCATTTCATGTTGACAGACACTTAGGTGGCTGGCTTCCAGTGTGCCATGTTATAAACACAGTACTGCTACTGTGGTATATTCAGATCGTTTTGTGAGCTAGTTTTCTAAGATTGTTATAATAATTTACAATCCCACCAGAAGCATATGAAAATTCTGGATGCTGCACATCTTCACCAACATTTGGAGTGTTTTATCTATTAAATTTTAGTTATTCTGGTGTGTGTGTGTGCGTGTGTGTGTGTGTGTGTGTGTGTGTGTGTGTGTAGTAATGTGTTAAATTGTGGCTTTAATTTATATTTATCTGATAACTAACAAAGTTGGCCACATATACTTTCTTTGGCTATTTGTGTTATGTGCATTGTCTGTCTTGTCAATCTATTTGCACAAATTCTTCACATATTCTGAATGCCCTTTTATGTTTTAGAAGAAATAAGAGGAAATACATGAATAGTGAGTCTGTTTAATATATTTTGAGAAAAATCTAAGAAAATTTCAAAACTAGGATGTTATGCAGAAAACAGTAAACAGGGTTAAAAAAAGACAGGCAATTTAGAAGTTGAAAAATATTCTGAAGTTATTGTGGTATGGTCATCTGGATTTATGAATATTATTAAGACTGGATTTCTACTGCTAAAATCCTCAAACAGTAAACACTAATTTTCAATGAGTTCTAGGCACTAAGCTAAGCACGTATATTTGATTCTTCACAACTTTGTAACAAAATTTTTATTAAGCCCATTTTAAAGGAGGAAATTGAGGTTAATTTTCCCAAACACACTATGATCATGGGCTATTATTGACTCCAACGTCTAAGCAATTACCATCATACTACATGAAAAGACTAATTGATCTTTTAGGTACATAGAACCATTGATGAGCAAAAGAGATTTAGGAGAAAGAAAATAGATTCTAAAAGAAAGTCAAGAAAGTCAAGGGACCTCTTCAAGGAAAACTACAAACCACTGCTCAACGAAATAAGAGAGGACACAAACAGATGGAGAAACATTATATGTTTATGGTTAGGAATAATCAATATCGTGAAAATGGCCATACTGCCCAAAGTAATTTATAGAATCAATGCTATCCCCATCAAACTACCATTGACTTTCTTCACAGAACTGGAAAATACCACCATGAACTTCATAAGGAAACAAAAGAGAGCCTGCATAGCCAAGTCAATTCTAAGCAAAAAGAACACAGCGGGAGGCATCACCCTACCGGACTTCAAACTATACTACAAGGCTACAGTAATCAAAACAGCATGGTACTGGTACCAAAACAGAGATATAGACCAATGGAACAGAACAGAGGCATCGGAGGCAACACAACATATCTACAACCATACAATCTTTGATAAACCAGACAAAAACAAGCAATGGGGAAAGGATTCCCTGTTTAATAAATGGAGTTGGGAAAACTGGCTAGCCATGTGCAGAAAGCAGAAACTGGACCTCTTCCTGACACCTTACACTAAAATTAACTCCAGATGGATTAAAGACTTAAACGTAAGACCTGACACCATAAAAACCCTAGAAGAAAATCTAGGCAAAACCATTCAGGACATAAAGAGTAGGCAAGGACTTGATGACCAAAACACCAAAAGCATTGGCAACAAAAGCCAAAATAGACAAATGGGACCTAATCAAACTCCACAGCTTCTGCACAGCAAAAGAAACACTCACTAGAGCGAATCAGCAACATGGGACCTAATCAAACTCCACAGCTTCTGCACAGCAAAAGAAACACTCACTAGAGTGAATCAGCAACCAACAGAATGGGAAAAAATCTTTGCAGTTTACCCATCTGACAAAGGGCTGATATCCAGAATTTACAAAGAACTAAAATAGTTTTACAAGAAAAAAACAAGCCTATTCAAAAATGGGCAAAGGATATGAACAGACACTTTACAAAAGAAGACATACATGAGGCCAACAAACACATGAAAAATGCTCATCATCACTGGTCATTAGAGAGATGCAAATCAAAACCACATTGAGATACCATCTCATGCCAGTTAGAATGGCAATCATTAAAAAATCTGGAGACAACAGATGTTGGAGAGGATGCGGAGAAATAGGAACACTCTTACACTGTTGGTGGGAGTGTAAATTAGTTCAACCATTGTGGAAGACAGTGTGATGATTCCTCAAGGCCTTAGAAATAGAAATTCCATTAGACCCAGCAATCCCATTACTGGGTATATATCCAAAGGACTATAAATTGTTCTACTATAAGGACACATGTTCTACTATAAGTTCATTGCAGCACTGCTTACAACAGCAAAGACCTGGAACCAACCCAAATGCCCATCGATGATAGACTGGACTGGGAAAATATGGCACATATACACCATGGAATATTATGCAGCAATCAAAAATGACGAGTTTGTGTCCTTTGTAGGGACATGGATGAATCTGGAGAACATCATTCTCAGCAAACTGACACAAGAACAGAAAATGAAATACCTCATATTCTCACTCATAGGCACAGGGAAGGGAGTACTACACATTGGGGTCTATTGTGGGGAATAGGGGAGGGACAGTGAAGGGGGGAGCTGGGGAGGGATAGCCTGGGGAGAAATGCCAAATTGGGTGAAGGGGAGGAAGGCAGCAAAACACACTGCCATGTGTGTACCTATGCAACTGTCTTGCATGCTCTGCACATGTACCCCAAAACCTAAAATGCAATAAAAAAAGAGAAAGTCTTAAGTAAAATTAGTGTTCTTTATCTTAAAGAAGTTTTATCTAAATGAATACCTTTAAGTACCAGTAGACTTTTAAGGGAGAAAATGTCTTTGGAAACTGTGATAAGAAATGGAAATTGATGCAAATTGAAGCATGGTGGATTTCAGTTATTAATTCCCCTGATAACTATTGGTAACGATTAAAAAAACTATTGACCATAGCATTTAAGGTCCAGCCTCATTATCTTATTGTTCAATCTTCCCTTCAGCCTCCTATGAAAGTCCAATAAATTGCTGGTCCTAAATATATTTCCATGTCTTTCTGACATTTTGCATACAAAAAATATTTTATCTCACTTTCTTAATCTGACAAGTCTTTCTTCTTCTACAACATCATAGTTAAATCACCTCCTTTGGGAGGTCTTCCCCAATTCTCCCCTCGTATTCAGAAAAATGCTCTTTAAATAGGCTTTAACAGAAGCACATGTCATAAGCTGTAACAGAATAAATTTTGATATATGTATCTCTCTCATAAACTTGAGAGCTCTAAGTTTGGAAAAAATAGGGTTTTTCATCATTATCCACAGCTGGCACATAGTAAATACTTAAATAATATTGAAAAATGTTAGTACCACAAATGTGCAAGAAATTAGAGTTCTTAGAAGACAAACAAAGCATGTGAATACAGTGATACATGGCAACTGATACTCTGCCCCAGCACCAGTGGATAAGAGAGAGGATGAGGACTCATGAGCTGGAGAAAGCCCTCTCAAGCTGAAGTGGAACCCTCTCCTGAGTTCTGGCTAACTGTTGCTATGCTGAAATGCAGACCATTTATTGCAATATCCTCAAATTTTTTCACAAGAAGCCAAAATCAAAATCCATCCATCTACCCACCAACCATCCATCCATATATATGTGTGTGTGTGTGTGTGTGTGTGTGTGTGTGTGTGTGTGTGTGTGTGAAACCTCCTGATGTTTAAATCCTGCTAAATAATTAAAACATAAATCATTGTGCAAGACAAAAAATGACAACAAAAAAAGTACCTGTAGATCGTATACAAATAGCAATTTGTAACTCCTGGCACAAAGGAATACTTCTGATAATTTAGTAATAAATTCTTCTGATACCTCTGCTTTTCAGGGACTTAGAGCAAACTTAAAAAAAATCTCTAATGAAACCAAGAATACTATAGCTTGTAGTTGTCTACAGAGGGTCAGTAGTCAATCTGCCTTAAATAACTTAGTCATTAATTATTAGTCATCTCAGGACAGATGATCTCTTAGGCTAGGATCTGAAAAATGTGTGAGATGAGTCACTAAGGAAAATTATTCAACCAGGCAAAATATGACCCTACATTTGCACTTTCTATTGCATAATGCATATCAAATTATGTAAAGATCTTAAATAAGCACTGTGTGTGCATACCGGCCTTTTGAAGAAGCCTGAGGCTTGACACAACATCAATAGTGAATTGGCTTACTAAGCACATAATTAGCTGGTTTTTCCAGGCTTACAAAAATTAGACAAAACAAATGAAGCCAACAAGAACAGCAAATCAATGTCATTCTTTCGAGCATGAATCATAAAAGAGAGTCTGACCCTAACCTTTATCCTGCTTTCGGTAGCTTAGTTCAACTAAGCTTTCAGAGACTAAAGCAAGGAGTTTCCTTCTTTGCCTAAATATATTAATCAAACAAAACCAAAGAGACGAACTCTCACTGGGAGTAAACATAAACCTCTTGATGTCTTAAGATTCATTCCTTTGCCAGTCTCATGGAGTTTTTGTTAAAATTCAGGGTAATGCTATATAAAGAAATAACATTACACCCTGGAACAGAATAGTAGCTTGATAACTACTGGAAATTATTTTCCTTTTGTTATTAATCAAGCTAGCCAGACATAAAAACCTGTGAAGTTTTAAGAAATAACAATAAGTATCTGTCTATTTTTAAGGATAATTGTAGGAAGTTCCTTATGCCAAAGATGATATAGAATGCTATTTCAGGAAATTAATCAGAAATAGCAAAGCAGAGGAGGGAGGAGGGATGAGCAGGCTCACCTGGAGGCTGACTCACTTCCATTTGAACTTCCAATCATCTTGCATGAATTCCCTGATGATCTGGATCATACCTTCCCCAAACCCCAAGGGAATATGAAGTGCTTGAGGGGAATAGGAATCTATTTCACATATTCACAGTGGGCTTCAAGTTGAGAATTTCAGATACTACACCCAGATGTGTGTTTGTTGCCTTACATGGCTGCAGAATTTATAATAAATTATGTTATATAAATAAATACTCTATTTTTAGCACAGAATAGTACAGTTACATTGGGTTGTAATTTTCATGGCTAAATAGTTCAATGTAAAAATTGAAACTTTATTATAATTTTGGAAACTCCATTTTGGGATGTCTTTATTTTTTTTAACATATATATATTTTTTAATAAGGGTAGTGACCCAGATCTCTCTCCTTTAAGAAGCTCTGTAGTCCTACCACCCTTTCCAGAGGGTAAGCTCCATGAAGTGTCAAATGTCCACTTCTGACACATGGATGATTGCTTCATTGAGTTATTCTCTCTTGTGTCTTTCACACAGTCATTTATTCATAGAGACTCCAAGAACAAATAATTTAAGTGCTGAGAAGCTTGCTGAGCAGCTCTATTGGTTACATTGCCTTAGTTTACAATGAAGCTAGCAGAGGCAATAGAGAAAATTACTTTTCTTTCTAGCAATTTTGGTGATATTTTTGATACAAAATTGATGTTAGAGGTAGAAACTATGCAATTATTTGGAAAAAATGAAGCCATTTCAATAAAATAAAAAGTGTTCTGATACTCTTATGCAGCATGACTGGTATATAAAACATTCTGAAGTGTTATGCTTTATTCCTCCTGTTCTCTCCACATACACACCTGCACGCAGACATATCCACACGTTTTTATATAAATGTACAAATAAATGGGCAATAAACTCTTATGGAAAGAATGAATCACTAGAAAGAAGAAAGCTTTCAGTTTTGTCTGAGAGGCATAGCGTGTGCTCTGTTTGAAGCCAGATAAAATACAGGATGCCCAGATAAATTTGAAAAAAACAAATAGTTTTCTTAGTTTAAATGTATACCATATATTTATTATAAATATATTTTATATAAGGATAAATCTGGTAATCCCATAAAGAAGGAACAGAGCCACGGTTACTTGAAACAGCTGTATGAGGAGTGGGTGAGAGAATGCACAGTATACTGAATCACATGGCTGTAACTGGCACACAGTAGGTGCTCAGTAAATGCTGGCTTCTAACATTCCCCCAGGTACATGGGGTAAATGGCGATTCCTCCTTTCAGATCCTCTTAGAAAATAAGAGAAACTTGAAAAATGTAAAAACAAAGTCATAGAACTCATATTTTAAAAATATGTATATTTAACGAATCAACACTGCCAGTACCATTAAAACCCTGAGGTAATATATTATTAATAATTACAGAATTTCTTTTTCAATTTTAATTTATAAGGCTCTAGATACTTCATAGTTCAAAGATAGCTAGAAGTTTAAAATTGGCTGACAAGAAACATCCTCCTTCAATGCTGTCAGATTACCTTTCTGACTATTAATGTCCTTGCTGGTACAGGACCTGGGCCTATGTGAGGCTCTATCTCCATGTTACAAGGAGGAAACTGAGTTCTAAAAGTGCCATATGCAGACTAGGTTCAGTGAACCAGAAATGGCAGAACAGGGACTAGAATGTAGAATCCCGGCTGGCTTTGCAGGCTGAGACCTGTCCAGGTACATGGGCCTTGGGTCTGGAGCTTAATGCTTTGCCATCAGTTTTGAAATTCTTACTGATTTTATCATTGAATCCGTGTTGCATAAGTGAATAGACCATGTCTTGGGTCCATGGCACCTCAGCTCACACTCATCTTTCCTCCTACAGCTTCTCCAGTATAGGTGCTTGGCTGCCTCCTGTGTGTAGGAAATGGCTGTTCTCCATTCCCTACACACACACACCTCCACCTCCATCCACTGCCACTCTCCTCCCTGGCAGGGGCCTGGGTGCTCCAAAGGGAAGGTTCCATTGGGTGAACAGAACTCAGTGTTCTAGGGCAGGGCATGGTAGCAACTGTCCCAACCCTGGGACAACATGGCACAACTGATGAGGGGCCAGAGGTCACATTTTTATAAAGACCATACCTTTTGTTTCTATGATTCAGGGACTAAGCAATCTTAACATGGAGGCCCTGATGTCCTTAGGAGTCACTCTGTCCCCATGTTTTAAGGAAGGAAATAGGTCTGTGGGAAGAGGACACACAGGAATTAATTTCTGTAAATCCTGGCCCTCACTGGGGCACCACATGTCAATCTGCAGCTGGCAGGTGGGGATCCCAGCAGTCTTCAGGCCTGAACAAGCCCACATGTACTCCACCTTCAGGGACAGGGACCCTGGTATGGGTAGGGGTCTGTACACATCCATGAGTATCCCTGTCCCGAGGAAGCAATCCTTTGGGCCCACTCCATGTCTGGATTAGGGAATCTTCTCCTTCTCTTTCCAAGCTTCTTGAGTCTCACCTATGTTTGTCTCTTCTGTCTTGCTCAGGTCATCCTTTAGGGAAATGCAAATTGTGTAACCTCCATGATTTTGGATATGAGTTAAAGGTTCTGATGTTTGCATTTAAAACTAGCACTGCTAACTATAAAGATAAAATGGGAAAAGTCATGCTAATAATTTCAAATTTTAATTTTTCTTTGCTCAAAATGACATTGAATAATAAATAAGAATCATCGGCTGGGCGCGGTGGCTCACGCCTGTAATCCCAGCACTTTGGGAAGCCGAGGCGCATGGATCACAAAGTCAAGAGATGGAGACCATCCCGGTCAACATGGTGAAACCCTGTCTCTACTAAAAATACAAAAAATTAGCTGGGCGTGGTGGCGCATGCCTGTAATCCCAGCTACTCGGGAGGCTGAGGCAGGAGAATTGCCTGAACCCAGGAGGCGGAGGTTGCGGTGAGCCGAGATCGCACCATTGCACTACAGCCTGGGTAACAAGAGCGAAACTCCGTCTCAAAAAAAAAAAAAAAAAAAAAAAAAAAGAATCATCATGAGAAGTTTGAAAAGAAAATGCGGAAGACAAGTAAAAGTTTTACATTTTAGTGTCTGTTAATGGCATTTCCCCCCTACTTTTAGAATAATATCCCTCACATTTACATTTTACACTGGGTCCTACAAATTACATATCCAGTCCAAGAGATCCTCAACTCATAGTTGAATTCTAGCCTGCAGGATTAAACATTTAAAAGATGGTTGGCCTCAGTGTCTCTTTTTTCTGCCTCATGTAGATCAATTATCAATTTAATAGGTTACGTTATCAACAGAAAATCTTTTTGAACAATGATCTGTTTTAGAATATCACAACAAAACCAAAGATAGTGATCAAATCCTTTTGCTGGTTTTGATACTTTCATGTTGTTGGGTAAATCGTAATGTACTTCAGAGGGTGTTCGTAAAAGCTAAAGGTACATACATAATAGTATGACACACAGGAGAGGTTCAATAAAGGAGAATGAATACATGATTAATTTGTAGGAAGTAATATTGAGTGGTGGTTAAAAAGGATTTCTTTAGAATCAGCCAGAACACTAAGTATTTTTCCTAAAAAGGCTTTTTTTCTACATTGGGTTGGCAAAGGAGTGCAGCATAGTATCAAAATTGTATAAAACACAGCGGCGGAAAGAACCCAGGCAATAGAATCATATAGGCTTCCTCGTGGCTGTACTGCAAATTAAGTGGGTAACATGCAAAGTGTGGTACTCAGCAAGCTTTTATTCCTTTGAACAGTGTTTTAACTTCTTTTGCTGTTTACAAATATTTATTAAGTAACTGTTGCTGATACTAGTACTAGTTGCTTTACTTAGACTACATCTGTAAACAAAACAAATTAAGATCTCTGTTCAATGGAGATTACATAGCATAGGTTTATTATTAGCATCATTTTTTGAATAGTTTTTTTTTGGTGGGGAGATGGAGTTTCACCCTTGTTCCCCAGGCTGGAGTGCAAGAAGGTGATACCAGCTCACTGCAGCCTCTGCCTCCCGGGTTCAAGCACTTCTCCTGCCTCAGCCTCCTGAGTATCTGGGATTACAGGCATGCACCACCACGCCCAGCTAATTTTTGTATTTTTAGTAGAGACGGGGTTTCACCATGTTGGCCATGCTGGTCATGACCTCCTGACTTCAGGTGATCCACCCACTTCAGCCTCCCAAAGTGCTGGGATTACAGACATGAGCCACCGTACACTGCCTTAGCATAGTTTTTATTCCTATATAACTTTTAAAACATCCATTAAAGTAAAAGAAATAGTATAATGAGCTCCCATGTATTGATCATTTGTCTTGTGTAATTATTAACTTTTGCTAACCTTGATTGCCATATCTCTCACTTTTTTCTTGAAGTATTTTAAAGCAAATCTCAGGTATCGTATCATTTAATTTGCAAATTTTTCAGTTAATCAAACATACTCTCTCTTTCCATATATATATACAACCTATCTATGTACACACACATACACATACATATACATATATAAATATTTGCAAGCATATATATATGAAGTATAACAACATATGAAATAATTTCATAAATCACTGAATATCAGTCTATTTTCAAAATCCTATATTTGTCTCAAAAATGCATTTTTAGTGGTTGGTTTGCTGAATTTGGGTTACAAACAACTCCTATATATTGCGTTTGATTGTCATGTCTTTTAGGTCTTTTTCATTGTATAGTTCCAACCTCTCTCTTTTCTAGTGTCATTGATTTGTTGGAGAGACTGATTTTCTTTTGCCCTGCATAATGTTTTATATTCTGGAATTTCCCTGGGTTATTAGCCATTGTGGCAGCCGCCTGGCATTGTGCAACTAGAGCCTACCCAAAGAGGTCTAAACATGAAGAAAGGAAAATCAAGAGTTATTTCTCATCAATGTTTTTATGCTGATGATTCACAAAGCTTATCTCTAGTCTCCATTAAACTTCCGAGCCCATGTTCTCCTGCTAACTTATCGTTCCTTCCTTTACATGTCCAAAACTAAGTTTGTTTTTAACTTCTCACAAAAGCCCTTATTGCAGAATTCCCCATTTAGCAAATGGCAAATTCATCTTTTCAGTGTTTCAGAAACTTTGAAATCATCCTTGACTCTGATTTTACTGAAACCCTACGTATTTTCCAGCAACAAAATCTGTTTATTCTACCTTCAAATCTGTACAGAATTTGAGTACTTATCATCCCCACTTTCACCAGCCTGATGGAAGCCACTTCCATGTCTCTCCTGGATTATTGGAATAGCTTCGTTTTTTATGGCCTTCCCCTGGGCATCTGTTCTCGACACAGCTGTAAGAATCATCTTGATGAAATACAAATCTGATTGGGGCCCTTGTCCGCTGAACACTTTCCACTGTCTTCTCATCTCATTCAGCATGAATGCCAATGTTCTTGCTGTAAAGTGCCATGAACTATAAACATTTCATCAGCTGGCCTCTCGTTAACTTTCTGACCTTATACCATGTTTTTATGCCTTTTGTCCAGTTTATCGTGAGCCACCTGCTTTTCCTGTTGTTCCTCAAACATCCCAGGCACGTGTCCATGTGAATTTGCTAATCCCTATGCTTGGAAGGTTATTTCTCTGTTCCTATTTTAATAAATCCCTGCTAAAATATAACTCCTTCAGCATTTTCCCCTGCCTGCTCGAGCTTTCTCTTCATATTTATTTCTCTATATTACTTACCTTGTTTATTTTTTGCCTTTTCCACTAGAATGTAAGCATTGTGAGTGGGGGCATTTATTTTTCTATTTTATTTCTTAGTATATTCCCAAGCATTAGGAACAGAAGAATGACATATATGGGAGATACTAAATAAGTAGTTGTTTAGTAAGTAAGGATAATCGTCATCATCATGATTGTCATCATCATCATCACCATCATCGCCTTCAATATTTTCTGTGTGTGAGTTTTCTTTCATTGCTACCTGTGTGGTGGCTCCATCCTCATTTATATATCTGCTTTTCTTTTAATTTTACATTTTATTCTTCGCTGAAGCAGGTTGACAAAGATCCCTTAGAGCTGCTGTGTCCTCAGTTTTTTCCACCCCAGTGGTCATCAAGACGGGAGGAACTATAGCAGCAGCTCTAATTATCTCACTCGAAAATTATTTCTTTAGTGAACAGAATTGCTTCAGTTTCTGGTCCTCCAGGCACACAGACACCAAGAAAACAGAGTTAATTAGGCACTTCTGAGTCTAGACAATTGCCTGAAAAAAATCAAACTGGAGGATTTCTATTTTACCCTGAAGGTTGGTAGAGTTAGATTTTGAGAGAAGTGCTTAAAAGATGCCCTGGTAGAAAATGATGCTAATCAAGCTAGCATTGAAAGGCAGTTCAGCCATGAAATGGATGGTCTGCCCATCTGTCTAAAGGCTGCTGACTTTCGGTTGATGATTCTCAACTTTCTTCATAGGGGACCAGCTCTGCATTAACTCTAAGGCTTTTCTTCTGCCAGTAATACTAAGCTTCCAACTTGGCTGGGGCTAAATAGAAGGAATACTGCATGTTTGAAAATATGTAGATCAGTGCTTCTCAACCAGGGAAAATGCTTCTTCAAAAGAAATGGCAATATCTAGAGATATTTTTATTTCACGACTTAGGGCGCTCTATTAGCATGCATATATATAGATACACACACATTACATACACAGATATGTGTACTAGCATGAATATATATAAGCACACACACACATTACATACACATGTGTGTGTATGTGTGTGTGTGCGTGTGTGTGTAATGACCAGGAATGTCGGTAAGCATACTATAATGCACAGAATAAACCCTCACAGTGAAGAATTATCTGGTCCCAAAATTTGAATTCTGACTTGGTTGAGAAACTCTGATGTAGACCAATCATATCTTTGTCTAAAAGTATGACTGAAATCACTTGACTTAGAAGCAGCATGTTGAAGAATCGCTATTTTCGCTGGGTTTCAGAAATCACACACTCTCCTGTTTATTCTTTTTCCTCTTGTCAATCTTTCTGAATCTCCTTGACTGTTTCCTCTTATCTCCCAGAATTCTTAATGCTGTCATGCCTCAGGCTTCAATTCTCAGATTTTTCTGCTCTACATACTCACTTTCTAGGTGATCTCATCCAGTTTCATGACTTTAAACACCATGGACACGTTAAAGACTCCCAAATTTATGCCATTGCTGCTAACACCAGACTTGTACATCCATATGCCCACTTGGATTCTCTATTGACCTATTAGACATTTCAAACCTAACATGTCTAAAATTAAACTTCCTTTTCTTTTTTAAAGACAGTCTTGCTCTGTCATCCAGGCTAGAGTGCAATGGTGCAATCTCAGCTGACTGCAACCGCTGCCTCCCAAGTTCAAGTGACTCTCCTGCCTTAGTCTCCCGAGTAGCTGGGATTACAGGCATGAGCCACCACGTTTGGATAATTTTTATATTTTTAGAAGAGATAGGGTTTCACAATGTTGGCCAGGCTGGTCTCGAGCTCCTGACCTCAAGTGATCCGCCTGCCTTGGCCTCACAAACTGCTGGGATTACAGGTGTGAGCCAATGCTGCCAGGCCTAAATTGAATGCCAAGTGTGGGTGAAGGGGAGGAAGGCAGCAAAACACACTGCCATGTGTGTACCTATGCAACTATCTTGCACGTTCTGCACATGTACCCCAAAACCTATAATGCAATAAAGATTAAAAAAAAAATAAAAAAAAATAAAAAAAATAAACTTCTAATCCTCTCCTGTGTCCCAAATATATTTCATCCACACTCTATCAGTTAGTGTTCAGGTGAAAAATGTAGTTATATTTGATCGATCTCTTTCTCATGGCACATTCCATCTGCCAGCAAATTCTGATGTCTTTAACTTCAAAAGAGCTCTAGAATTGGATCAACTCTTATTATTTCCACTGTGGGCCCCCAGCTTCAAGTCACTGTCATCTGGTACCTTGGTTAATGCGATAGCCTCTTCGCTGTTCTTTGTACTACTGTCATTCACTGAGGCAGAGACGACCAGATATCCCCCAGTATCTTAAAAAAATTTGTCACTTATACAAATTAGTCATATGCAAACAAGTACTATACAAATGAGAAATAATTATTATTGCTAAGTGTATTTACTTCCTATTGCTAATAAAACAGGTTGTCACAATCTTAGTGGCTTAAACAACCCAAATTTGTTTTCCTATAGCTTTGTGGGTCAAAAGTCCAATACAGGTCTCGCTGGGCTAAAATTAAGGTGTCCACTGGTCTGTATTTCTCTCTGGAGGCTCTAAAAGAGCATATATATGCATATATATATATATATATATATATGTGTGTGTGTGTGTGTGTGTATATGTATATATATGTATGTATATATACACATACACAAACACACACACATGTATATATATGCTTTTAAATATAGTTATAGTACATATACACATATTATAATAGTAAATATATACACACATACATGCATGTATTATATATAGTAAATATATATATATATGCATTCTAGTAGAGAGCTCCCAGTTGTAATAATAAAAAATAAAAATATCTGCAGATATTGCCAAATATCTTTGTCTTTTCTTTTCTTTCTTTGTTTTTTTTGAAACAGGGTCTCATTCTGTTTCCCAGTCTGGAGTGCGGTGGCATGATCTTGGCTCACTGCAATCCCTGCCTCCCAGGCTCAAGCAATCCTGTCTCAGTCCGCTAAGTATCTGGGACTACAAGTATGTACCACCACACCTGGCTATTTTTTTTTTGGTAGAGATGGGTTTCACTGTGTTGCTCATGATCTTGAAATAGTCTCCACCTCCTGAGCTGAAGCAATCCACTGGCCTTCCTTGCCTCCCAAAGTGCTGGAATTACAGGTTTGAGCCACTGTGCCCAGCCCGAAATTTCTTTTGTGAAAAAAATATTTCCTCTGGTTTAGAACCACTATTCTACATATATTCTAACATGTATTACCTTTTCCAGATTCAAGAGGCATTCTGAATGCCTTTGTCTATGGCTTTTTTTTCTTTCATCAAAGTCAGCAACAATGAGTCTCATCTTTCTCACATGACATTACTCTGACCTCTGCTTCTGTTACTTTTTTTTTTTTTGAGACAGACTCTCGATTTGTCTCCAGGCTGGAGTGCAGTGGCGCAATCTCAGCTCACTGCAATCTCTACCTCCCATGCTCAAGCAATTCTACTGCCTCAGCCTCCTGAGTAGCTGGGATTACAGGCGCGCACCACCACACCCAGCTAATTTTTTGTATATTTAGTAGATAGAGATGGGGTTTCACCATGTTGGCCAAGATGGCCTTGATTTCCTGACCTCATGATCCACCCACCTCAGCCTCCCAAAGTGCTGGGATTACAGGCTTAAGCCACTGTGCCTGGCCTTGTTACTCTTTTATTTTTTATTATTGCATTTAAAGACCCTTGTGATTATATTGGCTCTGCCTGGATAATCTAGGAAAAAGTCCTTATCTCAAGATCAGCTGATTAGCATTCTTAATTTCATATGCATCCTTAATTCCCCTTTGCCATATAACTAAATGTATTCACAGTTTTCAGGTAGTAAGACATATACTTTTTAGGATGATCATCATTCTTCCTACCACACTAATCAGAGCTTTTCTGGTCCAGTGCTAAAATTTTGATATTTACAGCTCAACTCTCCCAATTTAATTTAATTAGAGCAAACACTTGACATTGCATGTTTACAAAATAAGATAAAATAATTTGTCATAAAATATTAAATTTTAAGCAAAGTAGTCTTTTCTTGAGAACATGTCTTATTCTAAAAAGTCAAATCAAAGGGGAAATGTTATTTTGACATGGAATTTGTTCAAAGCCAACTTTTCAAGACAATATATATTTAGCAAATTGAGTAATATTTCAACTTATTTCCTCTCTGATTAATTCAGCTACTTCACCATATATCTATTTATATGAGGCAATAATAATAATAATAATAATAATTAACTGAGTGTCTACTTTGGGACAAGCTCAGTACTAAGTGTTTTAATGAATGATTCATTTAAGCTCACAGAACCTTTTGAGGGAGGCATCATTCCCTTCTTACCATCAACAGAAATGAGGCTTAGCTAGTAACTTGCTTACCCTAATGATAGACAGAAGGAGACTTAAACCAAACAAGAAAGCTGAGAGTGTTAAGTTATTTTCCACGGGGAATTCAGAAAGATGGTAGCAGAGACAGATCTGGAATCTAGGAGTCTCAAGTCCAGTCCAGACATTTTGTTACTAATCAGGCCAAAAAAAAAAAAAAAAAAAAGTGCTGCTTAAGTGGTTTGTTTGTTTGACGGTTTTTAAAGGGCCTCTCCTTTCTGGAAGAAAATTTCTTCATAAACAAGCAGTGTGGGTAAAGCAAAATTTTAATGGGCATGTTTACTCTATTCTTCATTTAGAGGAAGCATCCAATTCCAGACATTCGTTAACCAGCAATACATTTATCTTAGTTGGAAAAGTTACAGAAGATTATCTTAAGTGCTGCAGAACAGAAAAGACGAATCAGAGAACTATCCATTTCATTCACTAGTAATTGGATACAAAGTGCTGATCTTAAAAGATTGTGTTTCAATAATGCAATTATTTGCCAAAAATTTTAATAAAAAGCACATTTCTTTCCCTCATGTTGCTCCGAGGAAAGCCACTTAAAAAATTCCAACTGAAGACAAATACAAAGGTTCAGAATATACTTGAGGTTCTTGTTACATACCTGCTCTCTCATCTTACGGTAGAAAGATTAATATAAATGGTGCTCTAAGGACCAAGACATCACTAAATGTGACACCATAAATCATCTCCACTAGTAAATGTGTGTCAGGTTCTTGAACATTTCAGACTATTTTAAACTCACTCTCCATCATTTTACAGTATGCCTGAATGCATCCTGGTGGTTCGACACGGCAACTGAATCAGCAGTCAAATCAACTCATCTTTCCTGGCCCAACTCCCAGCGGGTCCTGGAGGTTGGATTCTCAGTTATAGCATACATCACCTTACCTGTTCCTCCAACTGTTGGATTGAAGGGATCCTTTCTCTTCTTTCTCAGAAACCATATTTTATCTTTTTCCCCATTCCAGGGTGTGAGGATAGATTAAGTTTGCATGTACACTTCACTGGTTTTACTACTCAGGTGGAAGCTGGGTGTCCATTTCCCAAACCAGAATGACAGCATGACATTTTCACTAAAGTCTCATCCTTTTTTAAAAACTTTGATTTGCAAAACCAAGTATCCTTGCCTTTCATGCTTAAAGGTTGAGATTTATCAGGGGATCTTAAAGATAAACAGCTTCAGGGGTCTGTAAAGTCCCAGAATTGTGTACACATTTTATGTGTATATAGGGGATAATGTGCTTTTTTTAAAATGAAGAATTAATTAGATTCTCAAAAAATTTTAAAAAGTCCCTGTGACCAATAAGAGTTTAAAAAAACAACTGGAAAGAAGATTGATAAAGGCTTTTTCCACTAAAATAAAAGAAAATCAAACAAATAGATAAGTTAGGGTGTTTGTTAATTGAGAGGAAAACATCTCCAATTCACAAAGTTCTGTGAAAGGAATAGCTACCCAGTATATATCAGCCTGCATCTGCATTTTATGCTGTCAGAGAGAACAAGGAAAAGCACAAATCCCCAAAGCTTGCCATGACTGAGTGTAGCACCTACTGTTTCCCCCATGTATCCATATCAGTTAAAATATGTCAAGATAAGCACCACCATAAGGCTAAGCACAGAATGTTGTGAGTAACTATGGAGCACCTAATTTAGGGAGTGGATGGGTGCAGGAAGAGTTTTTAGATGAGGTGAAATTTAAATTTAATAACAAACAAACCATAAGGTCAGAATTAGTTAGGCAAAGAAAGAACATTCCTTGGCAAAATGAATAGGATATTTAAAAGCCCAGGAACTGGACACAACATTATCTGGACAAACTGAAATAAGTTCCAAATTGCTGGAAATCAGAATGGGAGTCTGAAACCTCCTGTGATGGTACTGTCCAAGTACCCTGCTCTTATTACCAGTGAGTGTCTATGATGAATTCCTGAATTCCTTTATAGTACATATCGTGGCCTTAAATTATCCTTATTCAGTCGTTCAGCACCTTCTATGTTTAAGGTTCTATGCTTGCTGCTGGGAATAGAGAAGCAAAAGAAACAGATCGTGTTCCTGGTCTCATGGGGCTTGGCATCCACTTCATTTACTCATTTATCCACTAATGCCTATTTCCCTCACACTCATCAAAAATGTCAGTTCTGTGAGGTCAGAGACCTTCCATATTTTCTACATTATTCTCTCTTCAGTGTCTAGAATAGTGCTTAGCAGGTAAGAGGTGTTTAATGTTTGTTGAGTAAATGAATGAAACACAGAAAGAAGGATGTGGTGAGAGAGATGACATTGGAAAAGTGACTGGAATTCAGCTCATGGAGTTCCTTGTGAGCCATGTTAAGGAGACTAAGCTTTATTTTGTAAGCAATGCAGAGCCATAAAATATTTTAAGGAGAAACATGATATGATCAGATAGTTGTTTAGAAAGTCCTTTCTATTACATTGTGGAAAATGGGTTGCTGTAGGCAAGACTGGAGATGAAATGCTGTGTTCATTGGACTCCAGGCCACCATACTCACCTGGTTTCCTTCCTGCCTCAGCTGCCACTCCTGTTGCTCTCTCCTCCCTCCTTCTTAACACTGGAAAACCCCTCCTGCTGTCCTTGAACTTCTCTTCTCCATCTTGCTGCTGCTTCTTATTTTGTAGATTTTTTTTTTTTATTGCATTTCAGGTTTTGGGGTACATGTGAAGAACATGCAAGATTGTTGCATAGGTACACATGTGGCAGTGTGATTTGCTGCCTTCCTCCCCTTCACCTGGCATTTCCCACCATGCTATCTCTCCCCAACTCCCCACCCCTCGCTGTCCCTCCCCTGTTTCCCCTCAACACACCCCAGTGTGTAGTGCTCCCCTCCCTGTGTCCATGTCTTCTCATTGTTCAACACACACCTATGAGTGAGAACATGCGGTATTTGATTTTTTGTTCTTGGGTCACTTTGCTGAGAATGATGGTTTCCAGGTTCATCCATGTCCCTACAAAGGAGACGAACTCATTGCTTTTGATGACTGCATAATATTCCATGGTGTATATGTGTCACATTTTCCCTGTCCAGTCTATCATCAATGGGCATTTGGGTTGGTTCCAGGTCTTTGCTATTGTAAACTGTGCTGCAATGAACATTCATGTGCATTTGTCCTTATAGTAGAACGATTTATACTCCTTTGGATATATACCCAGTAATGGGATTGCTGGGTCAAATGGAATTTCTATTGCTAGGTCCTTGAGGAATCACCACACTGTCTTCCAAAATGGCTGAACTAATTTACACTCCCACCAACAGTGTAAAAGTGTTCCTATTTTTCCACATTCTCTCCAGCATCTGTTGTCTCCACATTTTTTAATGATCGCCATTCTAACTGGCGTGAGATGGTATCTCAATGTAGTTTTGATTTGCATTTCTCTAATGACCAGTGATGATGAGCATTTTTTCATATGTTTGTTGGCCTCATGTATGTCTTCTTTTGCAAAGTGTCTGTTCATATCCTTTGCCCACTTTTGAATGGGCTTGTTTGTTTTTTTCTTGTAAATCTGTTTGAGTTCTTTGTAAATTCTGGATATCAGTCCTTTGTCATATGAGTAAACTGCAAAAAATTTTTCCCATTCTGTTGGTTGCTGATTCACTCTAATGTCCATTTCTTTTGCCATGCAGAAGCTGTGCAGTTTGATTAGGTCCCATTTGTCTATTTTGGCTTTTGTTGCCAATGCTTTTGGTGTTTTGGTTATGAAGTCCTTGCCTACGCCTATATCCTGAATGGCTTTGCCTAGATTTTCCTCTAGGGTTTTGATGGTGTTTTGTCTTATGTTGAAGTCTTTAATCCATCTGGAGTTAATTTTAGTGTAAGGTGTCAGGAAGGGGTCTAGTTTCTGCTTTCTGCACATGGCTAGCCAGTTTTCCCAACACCATTTATTAAACAGGGAATCCTTTTCCCATTGCTTGTTTTTGTCAAGTTTGTCAAAGATCGGATGGTTGTAGATATGTTTTGTTGCCTCCGAGGCCTCTGTTCTGTTCCATTGGTCTATGTCTCTGTTTTGGTACCAGCACCGTGCTGTTTTGATCACTGTAGCCTTGTAGTATAGTTTGAAGTCTAGTGGTATGATGCCTCCAGCTTTGTTCTTTTTGCTTAGAATTGACTTGGCTATGCAGGCTCTCTTTTGGTTCCATATGAAGTTTAAGGTGGTTTTTTCAATTCTGCGAAGAAGATCATTGGTAGCTTGATGGGGATAGCATTGAATCTGTAAATTACTTTGGGCAGTATGGCCATTTTCATGATATTGATTCTTCCTAACCATGAACATGGAATGTTTCTCCATCTGTTTGTGTCCTCTCTTATTTTGTTGGGCAGTGGTTTGTAGTTCTCTTTGAAGAGGTCCTTTACGTTCCTTATTAGTTGTATTCCTAGGTATTTTATTCTCTTTGTAGCAATTGTGAATGGCAGTTCGTTCTTGATTTGGCTCTCTTTAAGTCTGTTATTGGTGCATAGGAATGCTTGTGATTTTTGCACATTGATTTTGTATCCTGAGACTTTGCTGAAGTTGCTTATCAGTTTCAGGAGATTTTGGGCTGAGACGATGGGGTCCTCTAGATATACAATCATGTCATCTGTAAATAGAGACAATTTGGCTTCCTCCTTTCCTATTTGAATACCCTTTATTTCTTTTTCTTGCCTGATTGCTCTGGCTAGAACTTCCAGTACTATATTGAGTAGGAGTGGTGAGAGAGGGCATCCTTGTCTAGTGCTGGATTTCAAAGGGAATGCTTCCAGTTTTTGCCCATTCAGTATGGTATTGGCTTTAAGTGAAGTTTTTAAAAAGCAACTTTAATTTCACTCTTTCACCTTTTGAGTAGTTTTAAAATTCATGATTAAGCATTAGAAATACTAGGTTTGAATTGTAGCTCTGTAGCTGTGTGAACTGAAGTAGGTAACATCATCTTTCTCGATTTCAGTTTCCTTATTTGTCAAGCTGAAATTATAATATTGCTAACAGGACAGTTTGTTTTTTTCCAGTCGGGGGAGTGAATGGTTAGAACTAAGTGAGATAATATCTGTAAAACCCTTGCAGTGCCTAGTGCCTTGGGAAGATTCAGTGTAATGACATTCCACAAATATCAGATATGTACCTACATATTTGGCAGTGCCTTTAGTTTTGAAAGACAGTACTGAAGTGGTAAGGAGCTTGCATGTTCCATGCATTTATTTTTGTTATCCTTATTATAATTATCACGTTCTAACCTTTCAGGTGTATATTCTTCTTTCTTTTCCACTTTGGCAACTTGATCCAGCTAAAGAAATTCAACTTCACAAATATACTGTGTTACTCTGGTATGGAAATAAACTCAGTATGGTTTGAGCACTGTCTATATTCACATGCACTTAGCTTAGAATCATGTCATAGTGGGGTATGGTCAGTGACTTGGGTCCTTCATGTGGTGCTGATATTGACAGAGCCTCTGAGGGAAGGAAACACAGGAGCCATTTGTATAAAATGGTTCCAGGTCCTTAAAGAAGTCTCTCACATTTTTCAATCTTGTGAAAGTAAAAAGCAAATGATATTTCAGCCCCTCAGGAGACAATTTTTTTTATCTCTGAGCCAACACATTCTGTAAAGAGCCTTGTAGGACAGGGTATTGGGGTGGACTGACTTGAAGGATTTGGAGCTCTGCTCCTCCCTAGCAGCTCTGCCAGGCTTGCACTGATGCAATTATTAATTGGATTACTGAGTAGAAGAATCAAAGTGGCTGAACACACAAACAGTACTTTTGAGAAGGGAAAGGAATATTGGGTTTTAAAACTCAACACTCAATGAAGGACTTCAAGATCATATATTGTTAGTTTATGACAATTAGCTTATGTTCCCTTAATTCTGTTCTAGCTTGTGCTATTCTTTTCCACCCCTTCCCTAGAAAATATTGATAATACATATATCTGACAGAAAACTTGCATTTAGAATTTGTAAATAGCTCTTACAACTCAGTAATATGACAAACAACCCAGTTTAAAAAATGGACAAAGGATTTCAACAGACACTTCACAACAGAAGACATATGAATGGCCAACTAAGCACATGAAAAAATGCTCAATATCATTGTTTATCAGAGGAATGAAAACTAAAACCACAGGAGATACCATTGTACACGATTAGCATAGCTAAATGTTAGTGACAATAAATGATAATAACAAATAAAAGTAAAGATTGGAGCAGCTGGAACTTCCATCTCTTTCTGGTATAAACCGAAAATGATACAATCATTTTGGAAAACAATTTGACAGTCTCATAAGGGTAGATGTGTATTTATCATATGGCCAGCAATTCCATTAGTAATACTTAACATTTACACAAAGGAAATGCAAACATATCGCTACCTAAAGACATGGTTATAGCAGTTTTATTATTAATAACCAAAACCCTAATGTTGAACAAGAAACGATTGCAAAAACAAATTACTATATAGTCACACAATGGAATATTACTCAATAAAGTAAAGGAATAAACTACTGATACACAAAACAACATGAACATTTCTCATAAACATGTCAAAATTTAAAAAGACACAAAAGACCACATATTTAAACTTTATTTATATTAAACTCTAAAAAAAAAACAAAACCAACTCTGTAGTAACAAATAGCAAATCACACGTTGACTTTGATGGGAGATGAGTGATAGAGTGTTTGGGAAGGGACACAGGGAACCTTTAGAAGAAAACAGGATTGTTCTATATCACTCTATCAATAAAATTGTTGCACTTATTGCATATAAATTATAACTTAAAAAAGAGAATTGAGAACAACAAATAAGTAAATTAGGTATTATGGCCATAAGACAATGAATAGAGTAGAAAAAAGCAAACATATAACACACCAAGGGTGATCAGGAGTCCTGAGGATGGTCGACAGTTTGTAACAGTAAGTAAGTTAGGTAAGGTTGTCTTCAATTGCAAAGCAACCTTTGAATAAGGACACAAAATACCTAAGCAAGTTATCTCCCTGAATATTTGAGGAAAGGATATTACATACAGAACAAAACAGCTAATGCAACAGCTTTAAGGCAGAAATATGCCCAGCATATTTGAAAAACAGCAAAGATTCCAAAGTGATAGTAATATGAAGTCAGGTTAAAAAAAGTGTCAAGTGGACGGATCATGAGGTCAGGAGTTCGAGACCAGTCTGGCCAACATAGTGAAACCTCATCTGTACTAAAATTACAAAATATTAGCCAAGTGTGGTGATACACGCTTATAATCCCAGCTACTCAGGAGGCTGAGGCAGGAGAACTGCTTGAACCTGGGAGGTGGAGATGCAGTAAGCTGAGATTGTGCCACTGCACTCCAGCCTAGGCGATACAGTGAGACTCTGTCCCTCCCACCCCCAAAAAATAGAAAAATAAAGAGTCATGTGGAGATCTAATCATAAAGGAATTTTTTAGGCCATCATCAAGATTTTTAGGGCATTTCATTTTATTCTTTGCAAAACAGGAAGCCATTGGAGGTTCTAAGCAGAGGAGTTGACTTATAAATTTGTGGTATAATCCTATTTGCTATTATGAAAATAGACTACAAGAGACAGACAAGCATAGAAGCAAGATGATGAATTAGTAGGCTACTGAAATAATTTGGTTAAGAGCTGATAGTTGTTTTTTGCCTGTTAGTGTGTTTACTAGTGTGGTAAATATAACAATGTGGAGAAGTAGCCATTTTCTGAGTATATTTTGTAGGTAGAGCCAGTGGGATCTTCTGGTGGATTAAAATTTGAGTATGAGAGGAAAAAAAAGAATCAAGATTCGTCAAGCATTTGGTTTGGAGAAATTGTAGTCAACTGAATTGTGGAAGGCTGTAACACACCAAGGGTGATCAGGAGTCCTGAGGTCAGGAGTTCAGTTTGGGATCCATTTAGTTTGATATGTCTAATTACACAGCCATGTGTAGATGTTGAGTAATTGTATACAGTGAGTGAGCAGTTCAGAGAAGAGTTCTGAGCCAGAAGTATAATTCTGGAAGTCAGAAGTTAAAGCCACATGATATATTAAGAATCATTAGGGGAGAGAGTATATATAAAAGAGAAGGTAGGCCAGGCGCGGTGGCTCACGCCTGTAATCCCAGCACTTTGGGAGGCTGAGGTGGGTGGATCACGAGGTCAAGAGATCGAGACCATCCTGGTCAACATGGTGAAACCCCATCTCTACTAAAAATACAAAAACTGGCTGGGCTTGGTGGCGCACACCTGTGGTCCCAGCTACTCGGGAGGCTGAGGCAGGAGAATTGCTTGAACCCAGAAGGCGGAGGTTGCGGTGAGCTGAGATCGTGCCATTGCACTCCAGTCTGGGTAACAAGAGCGAAACTCTGTCTCAAAAAAAAAAAAAAAAGAGAAGGTAAGGGAATAAATAAATAAATAAATAAATAAATAAATAAATAAATAAGAGAAGGAAAGGGCAAGAAAAAGAAAAAGAGAAAGATTGATATTGATCCTGGATTCTCAACATTAAAACAATTAAGAAGAAAAATTTTCACAAGGAATGGAAAATAAGTGACCAATAGAATAAGAAGTAAATCAAGGAGTGTTGTGTTCTCAATGTCAAAAGAAAAATGTGTATCAAAAAGTTGGGAATTATCAATTATATGAAACAGTTCAAATAAATAAGATGAGAATAGGATTGTCCATTGTAGTGAACAAGCGATAGATCATTGTTAACCTTGACAAGAGTAGTTTCAGCTGAATGGTGGGGATAAAACCAGTAACAGGTGAGTTTAGGGAAAAACTGAAGAGAGAAGTCAGTGGTGGAGTTAGCATAAATGACTCCTTAGAAATGTTTTAAAGCAATGAGGAGCAAATATAAGAAACTGTTTTTGTTTTTTCAAGATAATAACATGTTCACATGCTGATGGAAAAACATAATATAGGAGAAAGAGGGGGAAATTTCTGGAGCCTTGTCCTTGAATAGTTAGAGGAGCTAGCATCTAGTACACAGTGGAGGGGTTGGCTCTAAAAAGTAACATGGAGGGCTGGGCACAGTGGCTCACACCTGTAATCCCAGCACTTTGGGAGGCCAAGGTGGGCGGATCACCTGAGGTTGGGAGTTCGAGATGAGCCTGACTTACATGGAGAAACCACATCTCTACTAAAAATACAAAATTAGCCAGGCATGGTGGTGCATGCCTGTAATCCCAGCTACTCAGGAGGGTGAGGCAGGAGAATCGCTTGAATTCCAGAGGCAGAGGTTGTGGTGACCCGAGATCATACTGTGGTGCCATGGTGACTGTAGTTAATAATATTGTATTTTTTACTTGAAAATGGTTAAGAGTGGATCTTAAGTGTTTTTGCTTACTTTCACACAAGAGGTGAGGTATGCGAGATGATGTTTTATTTAACTTGATTGTGGTAATCATTTTTGAATGTGTATATGTCAAATCATCATGTGTTACACCTTGAACATACACAATTTTCTTTTTTTTTTTTTTTTTTTGAGATGGCATCTCCCTCTTGTTGCTTAGGCTGGAGTGCAGTGGTGTGATCTTGGCTCATGGCAACCTCTGCCATTCTTGTTCAAGCAATTCTCCCACCTCAGCCTCCAAAGTAGCTGGGATTATAGGCATACGCCACCATGCCTGGTTAATTTTGTGTTTTTTTTTTAGTAGAGACGAGGTTTCTACATGTTGATCAGGCTGGTCTTGAACTCCCAACCTCAGGTGATCTGCCCACCTTGGCTTCCCAAAGTGCTGGGATTACAGGAATGAGCTACCGTGCCCGGCTGAACATAAACAAATTTTATTTGTCAATTATACCCTATTAAAGCTGGATTTTGAAAAGAATCATTATTTAAAAGTTGCTTACTCAGAAGGAGCTCAGCATATGTTTACCGCCTCTTCCCCCTTTTGAAATAGTCCGATTCTGTAGTCCTATTTACAGTGTTTTAAGATGAAAACACTGAGTTAGAACATTAGAAAACAACATTTAGATGATTAATTTCAACATTCACGTAGAACAGGAATGCTGTCTAAAACATCCTTGAAAAAGTTTAGAGTGTTAGCTAGAACACTTCTCATGACAGAGAACTCTGAAACTTGTTAGGAAACTTTAGTGGATTTAGAGTCCATCATTGTTGGCCTTATTCTCTCCTTGGGAGCCACAGAACCAAACTACCTGAGGGCAGAACTTCCAAGTCCTTATCCTGAAAATACTCTTCTGGGAGATGCTTGGCATTTCAGAAATAGTAAGTTCTGTTCCTGAATATGTGGGGGAATATTATCACACACATTACCATACGTAAGCTCTGAAAGGCCCTGTAGTAAAGGAACATTTTCACACTGTTTAATTTTGTGTTCCAAAATTTTACCTACACGTGGAACCACACGCCCCTGGCTTTTTTATTTAGTAGTGTATTAGCCACCTGTAAAGCAGTGCTTCTCTAAACAGCAAGGTTGGGGCATTGGCTTTAAAAGGCAATATTGTAAGCATCTGCCCTTTCACAGATTCGAGGCCTAGAGACTGTGTCTCTAAATGTGAACTCGTTAGACATGTGAACTCCCAAGTCTATGGTGTCAAAATCCCTGAGGGAGAAGCCAAGAAATTTGCATCTAACAAGTGCCACTGGTGATTTTTATGTACATTAAAGTTTGAAAACTATTGCTTTAGTCTGGGCTATTAAAAGTGTGGTCTGTGGAGCAGCAGCATCTACATCCTTGGGAGCTTGTTAGAAATGTAGAGCTCTGACTCCATTCAGAGTGGAATCTGTGCTGTTACAAAGTCATCAGGGAATGTGTATGCACATTAAAGATGGAGGAACATCGTAGTGGCCACTATGAGGGTATCTCACACAGAAGTTTGTTGTTGTTGTTTTAATTCTTAACTCCTGGTCCTTTTTATTTTTTGTCATTTTTATTACCCCAGATAAGTAAGTGACATCATTAGTAGACCAACAATGTCATTTAGGATCACAGAGAATTTCTGAAGTATATGTGGTTCTGAGGGTAGGGTTAGTGGTTGACAGTAGAAACCTTTTCCACTGCCAAGTACCCCAGCTCATTTCAATCAATTCTAAACAGATTACTTTCAAGAATATCCATAGGAGAGTAGTGAGCATAATAGCATTCTATATGAACAATAAGAAAAGTTGCTAATAGTGAGCTGTGACTGTGTGTGCCTTGGCACCATTTTAAGTGTATGAATGGCTGGGCACAATGGCTCACACCTGTAATCCCAGTACTTTGGGAGGCCAAGGCAGGTGGATCGCTTGAGTGCAGGTGTTCCAGACCAGCCTGGGCAACATAGTGAGACCCCATCTCTAAAAAAAAAAAAAAAAAAAACCCAAAAAACAAAACCAAATTAGCCAGGGATGGTGGTGCATGCCTTTAGTCGCAGCTACTTGAGTGGCTGAGGTGGAAGGACTGCTTAAGCACAGAAGGCAGAGGCTTCAGTGAGCTGTAATTGCACCACTGCACTCCAGCCTGTGCAACAGCAAGACCCTGTCTCAAAAAGAAAATGGAAAAGCAGTAAATAAAAATTACGTGTGTGAGTGTGTATGTGTGTGTGTGTAAAAGCTAACACCTCATCATGACCCTAAGAAGTTGGTAGTGTTATTATCCTCCATAGCCAGAAAGAAGGAAGGATATTTATGAAATTCATTACTAGGCAAAGTGAAAAAAGAGTTAAAGAAAAAAATTAAACTATTTGAATTTTTTTCCTGGACAAGTACATTAGAATGCAATAAAGGCTTAACTGTGAATAAAGTAAAATCCAAGTCACGGAACTTCCTTAAAAGAAAGGGAATTTGTTATACAGTTTAATTGATTTGGAGATAGAAATTTGCTGAGCAGGTTCTGATTACCTTGCTGAAGATGCAGGCAATTGGCAACAATCATACCGATTACAAGCCATTTAAGCAACCTCAATTAAATTAGTGATAATTCTAAACTACTCTAGCTTGCATAGAGATTGGTTTAATTTTTATGCAAATTCAAATTCTCCTTGTGCAAATCCTAATTGTCTGACAGCAAATCAAGCTACATTATTTTCATTTCTTTTTGTGGAAATCAGAGCTGTGTTCAAAGCTATGGTAGGTATATATACATAGACTGAAAACATACTTGGAAGAAAGAGTCATGCAAAGAATCAAAGGGCCATTTTCTTGGCTTAACATGAGGTCAACTTTATAAAATAAGGAAAGTGACAGATTGAGGATCACCAGGATTTAAGGGGAAAAAAATAGAGTAGGAAATACATTGAACTTGGCAGGGGTGGGGAATGGGGGGCAGGGGGCCTGGAGCCCTGAATTTTAATGCTGATTTTGCCATCTACTTATTGTGTAATCTTGAGAAAGTCTCTATTATGTAGCTGCTGAGTAACAAAAAAATACAAACTTTCAATGGATTGAAACAGCATGCATTTATTTCTTGTTTAAATACCTGTGTAAATAGGTTGGCTGGGGTTCAGCTGATCTCCGCTTGACTTCAGCTGGACTTGGCTCCAAGCTATAGCTTGATTCCAGGTCTGCTTCATATGTGCTCATTCTCCTCAGGCCAGCATTACCTAACAGGTGTCAATGAAAAGAGTCAAATTCTGTAAAATATTTCAGGAGATTTATTCTGAACTGAATATGAGTGACCATGGCCCGTGACACAGCCCTCAGGAGGTCCTGAGAACATGTGCCCAAGGTGGTCGGGGTGCAGCTTGGTTTTATACATTTTAAAGAGGCATGAGACATCAATCAAATACATTGAAGAAATACAGTGGTTTGGTTCAGAAAGGCGGGACAGCTCAAATGGGGGAGGAACTTTTAGACTATAGTTAAATTTAAACATTTTCTGATTTACAACTGGTTGAGTTTGTCTAAAGACCTGAAATCATAGAAAGGAAATGTTCAGGTTAAGATAAAAGATTTTGGAGACCAAGGTTCTTTTGAAGTCTTGTAGTGACTGCCCTTGGAGACAACAGATGACAAATGTTTCCTCTTCAGACCTTTAAAAGGTGCTAAAACTCTTTGTGTATATATATATATATACACATATATATATATATGTGTATATATATATATATTTTAAATTGCATTTTAGGTTTTGGGGTACATGTGAAGAACATGTAAGATTTTTTAAAATTGCATTTTAGGTTTTGGGGTACATGTGAAGAACATGTAAGATTTTTGCATAGGTACACACATGATAGTGTGATTTGCTGCTTTCCTCCCCATCACCTATATCTGGCATTTCTCCCCATGTTATCCCTCCCCAACTCCCCACTCCCTGCTGTCCCTCCCCTAGTTCTCCCCGACAGATCCCAGTGTGTGATGATCCCCTCCCTGTGTCCATGTGTTCTTATTGTTCAACACCTGCCTATGACTGAGAACATGCAGTGTTTTTCTGTTCTTGTGTCAGTTTGCTGAGAATGATGGTTTCTAGATTCATCCATGTCCCTACAAAGGACATGAACTCAACATTTTTTATGGCTGCATAGTATTTCATGGTGTATATGTGAAACATTTTCCCTGTCCAGTCTATCATCAATGGGCATTTGGGGTGGTTCCAAGTCTTTGCTATTGTAAATAGTGCTGCAATGAACATTTGTGTGCATGTGTCCTTAAAATAGAATGATTTATAATCCTTCGGATATATACCCAGTAATGGGATTGCTGGGTCAAGTGCAATTTCTATGTCTAGGTCCTTGAGGAATCACCACACTGTCTTCCACAATGGTTAAACTAATTTATACTCCCACCAACAGTGTAAAAGTGTTTTGTTTCTCCGCATCCTCTCCGGCATCTGTTGTCTCCAGATTTTTTAATGATCGCCATCTAAAACTCTTAATCTTTTCAGGATTGGGAGGGAGGCCCTAGAAGATAAAGATCTAGCTATGCTAATAGAGTTTTTTTTTTTTTCATTGTTTTGTTTTTCTTTTTGAGATGGAGTTTTCGTTCTTGTTGCCTAAGCTGGAGTGCAATGGCGCTGTCTCAGCTCACCACAACCTCTGCCTCCTGGGTTCAAATAATTCCCCTGCCTCAGCCTTCTGAGTAGCTCAGGAGAATTACAGCAGGAGAATCACAGGCATGTGCCATCACACCTGGCTAATTTTGTATTTTTAGTGGAGATGAAGTTCCTCCCTGTTGGTCAGGCTGGTCTCAAACTCCCGACGTCAGGTGATCTGCCCACCTAGGCTTCCCAAAATGCTGGGATAACAGGCAAGAGCCACTGCACTTAGCCGAAATTCTTTAAAAGATGCAAATTTTCCCCCACAAAGGATAGCTTTGGAGAACCATTTCAAAATATGACAAAGAAACATGTTTGTTAAATATTTGGGTTGGTAAACATGTTGGTAAAATATTTTTACTTTCTTTTTTGTCATGTTAATTTTATGCCACAGTCAGATTGGAAGGTAAGTCAAAATATATAGGGTTAAATAAAACCTATCTGATGAAAATTTATGATTAGTAGGACATGACTCACCAGACCCCTTAGATAGGAATTTGGGCAAGATATAAAAATCAGAGCTTAGTCTTCAGAGGCATCCTACCCAAGGCCAAAGGCAGGAATGCAAAAATAAGCATAATCATGCAAGCTCCCTTTAAGTCCTGGTGTCAAGTCTGTCTGCCCAATAATTGGCAAAAGCAAACTACAAAGTCAAGCCTAAATTCAAGGGGAAAAGAAGTCTATCTACTTCGCCACTATGAGGGCATAACATAGGTGTGAAAGATCCAAGAATTGGAACTATCATCTTGTTCCCATTTTCTGTAGCCTCTATATTTATGAACTGTGGTAGATGGATTCTGTGACTATTCAGGACACTTACAGCCCTTAATGTCAATCTGTAATTTTAGGAGAAATTTTATGAGATTCTCTAGTATTATGTATAAATGATTGTCCTGCGGGCTAGATGTTCTGGTTTCTCTGCAGAGAATTTTACAATAATTTTAATTAGTTGAGAGTATTTTTAAAACCAGGATCTTTCACCCAAACATTCAGAATACTAATTTTTCTTGAAGTTTCAGAGTAGCAGGCAATGGTGATTTTGACTAACAGCTGACCCTTTTATTCAGAGCATTTCTCTCCAGATGAGCACACACATTCCCTCCATCCCACACAGATTCTATCTATTGTCGTACACCTGACCCACTTCACTTATTTATATTACTTCCCTAAACCTTGTGGGCAGTTTTTGTTTCTGTCCTACAATTCCGAGTTTGAGTTCTGGACCTTCTTCTCTCACCAGTTACTTGCATGGCAAGTAAGTCATTTAATGTATCTGGGTTGTATTTACAAACAGAGAAGCAAAATTGTGGAAGTCTTTATGGGATTTCCTGCTGTACCATCCTGTGATTCTAAGGAGGTTAGATCAGAGAGTATCATATGTTTCAAGGCGTCTCCTGAAAATAAGAAAGTAGTCTATTTCAAGAGACGACTGGAGGACTCTTCAAACGAAGATACACAGACTGAAAGCTGGAATCTTACAGCAAGCAGGGCAATCAGGAGTTGTGCTTGCTCTGTGGATCTCACAGGAGCTCAAGAGGGAGAAGAAGCAATTAAAGAAAAAGAGAAATTGTTGAGTTAGGCTGAATATCAGCAAGGTTTTAATAGGCAAGTCTTTAAACTGGCATGCTTTCCCAGGAGAACTGGCAGAAAGTTACTTAAGATATAGCCACACAAAGCATTTTAACAACGCACTGTAAACAAAATTCTCACTTAAGATAGAGCTATTGACTCAAAGGTAGGTTGTTTCTTTCCCTTCATTTTGTAAGTTGATTTAGATTTTTGTTGCATAAGTAATGAAAAAGATTAAATTCTGGAATGGGGGATTGGAAACAGACAAATCCAGGCTGTGCTCACATGCATTCTTCAGGCCTGTTAGTTTAATGCAGATGGTTGAGTCATCTCAGAAATCATGATCTATTTTGCACCAGGCGTCTGTGTTAAATAAACATGTACAAAACATGAATGTAGATACATTGTTTTGCACATTGTCATGAATGCGTAGTTTCAGACTGTCATCCAGTTTGCTGTATAAAAGTCAGAGATTTTTGCTTTCCTCCTTACCTGCTGCACATCTGTTTTGGAGGTATTTTGGGATAATAGTGCTTGTTATTCAATTATTTAAGATAGAATGTTTGCTGACAACTCAATATTCTATTTTTCTCTTCTCTTCTCTTTGAATAGAAAAGTGCAAAATGGGAAAAGTAAAATAACTGGCCTGGCTTCAGGATCGAGCAAGAGAACAAACAAACAAACTAAAAATAAGCAAAAATGCTCATCATCTTTTCAGCCAAGGCATTAAGGGTGACCAAGGTAAAAACTTAGGAAAGCATTTTGAAGTGCTGCATGCAGTTCACATACTCTTGGTGGATTAACATAATGGCAGCAAGCTGGCCCTGAAATCAGCTCATTGACATAAAGGGCAAATTTGATTACAGATGTACAAAAATGTGAACTAATTACATTTATAATAATCCACTATCCTAAGCGGTACTGTATTTACCCATTGGATAGACACTTTCTATGCATCAGAGTTATTCTCTTAAAACTTGAGAGGTTGACAAAAATTGTTTTCTGTATGCCCTCTTGCAAAACCCTCTTTCTGTTGTAGGGCCCTCCTGCCTCCAAATTCAGTAACTTCTTCCTTGGTATTTTTTGCTGCCAGGGCATCTCCTGGCACTCATGGAGTCCTCTGATAAGTGTGTTAATAAATAAAGTCCACCTTGTGGATCTAGAAAGGAAACTGAGGAAAAACAATGCTGTGAATCATTAAGAGGGATCATAGTGGAGAAGATCTGCTTGGGGGAAGGAGGAATGTTTCAGAGGAGGAGATCATTTAAAAATTTGGGGGCTGGGTAGAGTTGCTGACAACTGTGATCCCAGCACTTTGGGAGGCCGGGGCAGGAGGATCACTTGAGACCAGGAGTTTGAGATCAGCCTGGGCAACAAAGCAAGAACCCGTCTCTACAATCAATCCATCCATCAATCAGCAAGCCAGGCATGGTGGCACATGCCCGCAATCCCAGCTAGTCTGGAGGCTAAGGTGGGGGAATTACCTGAGCCCAGGAAATCGAGGCTGTAGTGAGCTGTGATCATGCCATGTCGATCCAGACTGGGTGACAGAGTTAGACCTCCATCTAAAAATAATAATGATAATTGGACTCTTCTACTCCTCTGTAGAAAGGTTGTCCAAGAATAAATTTAAGGAATTCATGAAAAGAAAACACAAGCCACCAATAAACATAAAAGAGGTGTACCTCACAAGTCATCAGGAAAGTGGGAAACAAAACAACAAAATCCAACTGTAAATGCTTAAATTGGAGAAAACATAAAGTATTAACAAAGACGTAAGGAAATAAGCATTGTTATGTGGCAGGTGTTACAGCAGACTGATTCAGGCACTTTGGGGGGGTTAATTTTGTCACATCCATTAAAATGTTAAATGTCTTTTTCCTATGATGTAACAGTTTCACATTCCCAAATCTACCGAAGAGCCACTCATTGGTCTTTAATGGAGGACATGTTCAAGCCTGTTTATTTATATTAGCAAAAATTTGAAAACAACCTAAATATCCATCAATAAGAGAATAGCTTAACTTAGATTTGTCCTTGGAATCTCTCAATTAAAAAATACTGTCGACTAAACTGAATCTGTAAAAATAAAATACATATGAAAAGCAAATCACCATATAGAACAAATAAAATATCGCTTTAGGTAAAATTCAGTCCACAGGCCCCCAATATACAATCTCTGGTTCAATAACCATTTAAATACTTTAAATTCTGAAATTCAAAATGTACCTTTGGAAAGTGAATAATACCAATTAGTAGATTTTCTTTTTATCATCTGCTAGGTGTCAATTACCATGTTTGGGGATTTTATGTGATTTTATTGTCTCTGCATCAACCCTACAAGATAGTTACTTTCTCAATTTTACAAGTTGAATGGTGTGAGAATTTCCATCCATGGAGGACAAGCTGTCCTTGTCACCAGCCTAATCTTGAAAGAGAGTCTCAGCCAGAGTAGGACTGATTTATGTTTCCAGAGAACTGAGTCTGAAAGTCTCAATAGCTTTACAACTGAGCAAATCCAAAGAGGTGTCTGAGCCATTTATGCAACTGTTTTAGCTGAGCACACAAAGACAGTGCTTGGGGGAACATTCAGCATATCTCATACTGGTTGACTAAAAGGCCCTTAATGTTTTACTCAGCTTGACAAAACTTAGGTTTCCTACAGACTCTAGGCTCTGACTCTTTGCTTAGAGCATTTTTCTTAGAAAACTTGAAATTATAAATTATTTCTCTGCCCCTTTGAGATATAAATCTTTTTAAAGGTCTCTTTACACCCAGGACAGCTTTTTTTTTTTTCAAGGACCAGTGTACTAGCTCTTTGAAATGTAAATATTAACTGAGACACCACCCCTATTTCCATAGTTTCCAAAGGAGAGTAGGAACTTGAATTAGATGGGGCCCCTGCTCCAAGTTGTAAAACTACCTTTGGTCATAAAGATATGAGAAAGAATGTTTATATTTTCTTCCTTGCGTAACACCAATTAGCAACCACAGATGGCCTGAGATCTCCATTTCCCTCATTCCACCCAGGCTCTTAAAAACTCTCCTGCCCTTTGTTCCAGTGGAATTAATTCCAGACCAAGTTCTGCCTCTCTCCCCATTGCAATAGTCTAGAATAAAGTCTTCTTTGCTTGTTTAACTTTGGTGAAGTTTTTGCTTTGACATGGCTTGCTTTGCATTTCAGGCTGACAAAGTTCTGATTGGAGAACCTCAGGGGTTATCAGGGAAAAGTGCCTAAGGGAAATGGATAGCAGAGTTCAGTCAAGATATAGTCATATCATGTCTTTTGTATTAAGAAAAAAGAAGAAACAAACAAAAAATCCCCAAACACATATATTTAAGACAACAAAAGTGATCTGAAGTCTGGCAGGCTATATAATAAAACCATCTTACATTTTTTTAGCAGTTAGTATTATTTAGGTACTTTGAAATTTTCTCTAATCTTTATTTAAATGTTCATTCATCTTTTAAAATGTCTTTCAACTAATCTCATTTCTTTGCAAGTGATAGAAGAGCTGACTCAGATGGGCTTAAGTATCAAAGTAATTAATCTATTGCTTTCATAATGAGAAAGTAGAGTGGTATTTAAGCAAAGTGGGATCCAGATATTCTTCAACTCTTCAGTGGTTATTCTCTGTCTTTAGGCCCTGACCTCTTTTTTCTTAACCTCCAGTTTTAAGCTGGAGCTTTCTTTCTTTGAGGCCACAAAGTGCATGCCAACTTTAGGGTTATTGTTATAGCCAGTTGAAAAGGCTGCTTCCCTCAAGTAGTTTCATCTACAGCCCAGAATTGACTTATGATTAAAAAACAAACAAAACTTGCATGATACAATTTTCTTTGAACTCATCAATATGGCCTAAGGCATGCAAATGTTCCAAATGACCAGGCATGAAGATGCCATCCCACTGAAATCACAACTACTGAAAGTGGTGGGGAGGGTTCTTCCAGGAGAAGAGCAAGGTATGGTGACAGAAAAAGAGGAAATGGAAGCTTATCAGTCTGTACCAGGCTGTTTCCAGTCAACTCTAATGACAAACAATATTCTCTGCCTCCACTCAAAATACAGAATACATTGGTTGTCCTTCTTTGAAGCATCAGGCTTCTTTGACTTCATATTACAATTAACTGTGCCTCTCGGAAAGTAAAATCAGATTTATTTTTGTATCCGCAATCTCTACTTTCGATCCTTCTAAGGATGCCTTATATGTCTGTGCTAGGCAAGAGGCAAATGAACTTTAGTAAGTCTTCAGTTTTTCTATGCCTAAGAGGCAAACGAACCTTAGTAAGTGCCTCGATTTTTCTATGCCTTGATTTTTCTGTTTCCTGAGAGCGTTCATGTTCATTTCTATTCAGACATTGACTTATTCATTCAAAAGTAGTTTATTATTTCTATGAAAATAATAAATAAAACTATAACATGACAATACTAGCAAGTAAACTGTCTAATATTATTGAGTTATTACTGTGTGCCAAGCAATATTTTAAGGATGTTTTGGCTTCTGGCTCTTTCTCTCCCATTGCCTTACCTACAATATAAAATGATCTCTCATTTCTCTCTTGCTTCTCGTACTCTGGCCACGTCGGCTTTCTTGCTGTCTCCAGTTACCCAAAGCTCATTTCTATGACAGAGGCTTGCTGATCCCACTGACTAGATTGTTCTTCTCTCATTTACTCACTCACATGGCTGGTTTCTTCTTGCTATTTAAATATCAGCTTAAATACCAGGTTCGCAGAGAGGACATCCTTGAACACTCACTATAAGCTTATCCAAATATCTGATTCCATTTACTTTTCACACATTAACCTTTTTTCTTTATTCTCTTCCTCATCTTCCTCTCTTCTTCTCCTTCTTTAAATTTCACTTATCATTTCTTAAATTACCTTGGGTAATTTTTTTCTCTGTTTATTTTCCTTCTGGAATATGAATTCTCAAGAGCAATGACCTCATTTATCTTGGTTACTATCATACCCCCAGTACCTAGAAATGTGCTTGGCATAGAGCTGCCAGTGCCTTAGCTGCTTAATAAATTCATCTCATTTAATCCTCAAATGATTCTGTAATGTAGATATAATTAATGATCTCCATTTTACAGACAAAGAAGACCAATGCTTGAAAAACAGTGGCTTGCCCAAAAACACAGTTGATAAGTGGCCAAGCCAATATTTTAACTGAAGAATTCTGAGTCTGTTACTAGGGCTCAAAACTAGGAGGCTAAACTTTTGTGGCTAGGGTCTATATAGTGGGTCATAAAGACGTGAATAAAACACAGTCCTCTATTGCTTATGGGCTTACATTCTAGAGGTAGCTAGAATTCAGCAAGCAATAAATAATTAATAAATTAGTTACAAATTAATAAATAATAGGCAGGAAAAACACAGGACATTATAAGAAACACATAAAACCAAGACTTAATCTATGGGGAAGTTAAGGGAAGTTAAGGTTTAAGAATGATTAGGTTTTAGCCAAAAGGGGAGTGTGAAGAGAACTTATCAAATAGAATGACATTGGAAAATCTCTGAGTCATCTGCCTGTTACCAGGCAGGAGACAAGGACTAGGGATAGTAGAATATGACCCTTTCATCGTGCTTGAGGTGCTTTAGTTGATTATGTGGGTAAAAAAAAGGTATAGAAAGTATGATTAGCCTTTAAAAGTACTTTTAAGTTATTAAAAATCAAATGGACCATAAATAGCTATGAAAATGGAGAAATAAACAATTAATTAGCATGATTTATAGCTATATATTGAATTTTTTTACCCTAAAATCTGAGAATAGATCCTCTTTTAACTACCATTGTACATTTACAAAAGATTGACCTTGTGTTATTTCAGGACCGTAATTGTAATCAACAAATCAATCAAGAAATGTTATAGTCCACAATCTCCATAATCAATATTGTGAAACTAGAAATTAATAACATCAGCATAAACAAATCAATTCAAATCACATGGAAATTAGAATAATAGCTAATGTTTATTATATACTTGCAGCTTGCTGAGATTTTTGTCATCATCAGCTCATGTAATCTTCACAAAATCTTTATTAAGTTATTATTGTTGCTTTATGGATGAAGAAGCTTCTGACAAGAGAGATATAAGATATGCTCAGTTACAGAGTTAGTAACTTATATATGTGGAATTTAAACAAAGCAGTCTAATTACAGTGTGTGTGTGTGTGTGTGTGTGTGTGTGTGTGTGTGTGTGTGTTAACTACTTTGCTATTCTGACTCCCTTAATTAGCTTCTGGGTTAAAGAAAGTGCAATAGTAGTTAAAGGAGAAAATGATAATATAAACAAACTAAAGAAAAGCAAGAAGAATGAAGAGGAAAATATATTAATAATTATTGAAGGTGTATAGTGGGTACATGAGGGCTTATTGTACTGTTTGTCTTTTTGTATGAATATTTGAAAGTTTCCATCATATGAATTTATAAATAGAAGATAAGAACAGAGATTAATTAAAAATAGTTTCTTTTAGCTCCAACAGGACTTTAATCAAATCTTTTTTGTGGTGCTTATTGCTCTCTCCTTTTTGTTGTAGATATTCAAGCCTAAATCTCTTCTGTAAATAATGAACTTTATTAAATATTTACTATTAATAATATTATATTATTGTATTTAATTCTCGTAGTAACATTATGAAATAAACACTATTTTCTCCATTTTAAAAATGAGGGGAAAGGTGGGTTCAAAAAGTTTTAGTAACCTGCCCAAAGGCATCATTTAAAAATGGAAAAATTAAAATTTGTGTTTGAATCTTTTTCATTCTGAAGTTCTTCCTCTGTACACTCTACCATGTGGCCACAATTCTATAACTATAAACTTTTTGATGGCAAGACACTTTTCTAACTTATCTTTTAAAATAATTCCTGTATCATCTAGCATAAAATCTGTCATAAAGTAGGCATTCAATAAATACTCTATGACAGGAAAAAGGGAGAGAAGAAATAAAGGCAAGTTGACAGTCTCACTTTTTAAATAAATAATATCATTGGGAATTTAATTTTGTCTCTAAGATAAGCTATTAACCTATTTGCCCAAGATTGAACCCTTTATTTTTGATGAGTTTAAAATGGCAGCCCAATTATTTCAAATTTCGTGCAGTTCTCTGAACAGAAACACTTTTCTTCATTGATCAAACTACACAATGGGAGCAGGCTGAGGCTTACCAGAGCAGCAAACTCTGTAAGATTTTAGGTTTAGGATTGTTCTCATTTCCATTAATATTTCACATCACTCTGAAAAATTTTGAATCTGCACCCAATTGTTCTCCCTAGATTTGAGTCACCTGAAAACATAATATAGATTTCATCTTTGGTCTCACCTCAATAACTGTAAAAACTTCATGTAGAAAAATCATTAAGTGTTAGCCTGAGACTCATTCCTCTAAAGAATTTAAAAACGGGGAGTTCACACATCATCTTACCCCAAACCAGAGCAAGGATGACTTTTTTTATTTTGGCTAATTTTCCTGATCAATTGTGTTGACAAGATTCCTATAATTTGAAAATTTAGTAAAAAAACTTAAAAATTAAACTGTTAATACAATATGATTTGTCATAGTGGATCCCCCTGGGTATATCGTGGGTAAAATGTTTTTTCCTCAGTGTACTTATAAGCCCGGTAGTACATAAGCTACTTACGACTTCATCTTTGTGATCATAATCAAGTTAGCTGATTTGTAGTTCTGAAATCAAATTAAAATAAAAACTGGCACACAATGTACTTATAAGTTTTTGATGACTCATCGCTTTTGCAATATTTCTTATGCATTCTGAAATGTATTTTTTTCTGCTTATGTGAGTTAAAAGAAAACAATTTATCAAAATGGAATTCATTTTTACTTTCAATCCTCTCATATCATGCTCTTTTAATCAGTAACATGACTGGGCAGAGCCACTTTTTTGCCTTAAATCTCAATAATAGATCTTGAGTGCCTCCATTTTTTCTACATTCACTGTACTGTCTATTTCATCTGATGGTAAATGTCATTGAAATATCTTCATTTATCTCATTTTGACACATTTCTCTCTTTCAAGATACATCCTGCAAATATGTGCTTAAACTTTTGCTGTGACGTGGGCAAAGAACACTCTGGCCTTTAAAATATGTACTAGCATTTAAGTGGCTTTAGAATGTTTAAAATGCTATCTTATTCATTATTAATCTGAAAGGAATTATATCAACCCCATTATATGTCCTTTATTAATTCTGATAAAATATCAGAAAAACTGGCAACCATTCTTTAGCATGTAACTTTTATTTATTTTATCATAATTTGAGATCGCTACAAGTGTAAAATACACTTAGATCCAGTATTATTATGATATCAAAATTATAGTTTATCTAAGTCATGGAATACTATGTGAAACTTAAGAATAATGGGCTTTCTCTGTGTAATGACATACAAAAATATCTGGGTCATACTACTGAGCCAAAGATGAGTAAAAAAGATGTATTTGTGTATCTACACATGTAAGTATACATTTTAGTAAGTCTGAAAGAATAAACCTAAATCTTGGAGGTATAAATTTAGGAGAAAGGTTTACTTTTTATCATTAACTTCTTACTTTAAAATTTATCATAAACATATATTAACTTTATAATTCAAAAACAGTGTAGACTTTTTCTATTTAAAAATAAATGTAGTTTTTATTATATTATGTGTGAATACTCACACTTCCTACCAAAAACTTTCATGTTTTCATAGGTAATTTGTTGTTATAGACACCACAGAAATAATTTCTTCCATTAGAAAAAGTTCTCCAATAATAATACCAATGAAAACCAATAATTGTAATAATTCATTGAACGATTAGTGTGAGCTAAACCTATGTATACTATCACATTCAATCCTAAGGACTTTAGGAAAATATTATTATCTATATTTTACAAATGGAGTAAGGCTGAGGTTCAAACTTCATTATATTGAATATGAACCCATGGCTTCGTCTTTACTATTCTACTAAATAATGACCATAGTGAAGTTGATAAGTGCAAAACCAACAAGTTTTCAGAATTTAAGTCCATAAATGTCTTTCAGATATTTTGAATAAATTTAGGAGAGCTGGCAAACAGAACAGATAAAGTACTTAATAGAGATAAGATGAGAATTATAATTTGTTCAGGTCTGCAGCCTTCGGATTTGTTTCCTTGATAAAAATGATGAACCTGCAGAGCACCAACTCTGTCCATTCTCCTTCCAGACCACACTTTGATTTTCACTTTTCAGGAGAAAGCACAATGGTTCTATGAGAAGTCTGGGAGTCTGATTGTTTTTCTGTAACTGGCTGAGAGTCTCTAATAAAGAAATTTCATTTTCAGCATGTTGGCCACCATGAGTCTTCTCCTTGATTGCCATTTCCAAAATGGAATGTGTGAACACCACCAAGTTCAAATGGAACCTAATTAGGCATAAGGTAACTAACAATGCATGGTGCATCCCAGGTTAGTTTACTCAGTTCTGGAATGTAAGAAAATATGGAAGAGCAACATCCAACAACCCTAGACCAAAACTGTCTCATACTGTTATATTTTAATATCAAACATTTCTATAGTAGGTCTTCTGAGCTACTTCTCATTCTCAAATATCAGAATCACCGTATCTGTAAAGTAAGAAGACAGAGTCCTTCTAATGTTTGGCAACATGAGACATGGAGTGTCTAAAAATAGCCAAAAATCTGTTGCAGTGCAATTGCATTCTGACTGATAGTAATATTCTTTTGTTGATATATTGCTTATAGTAAAGAGAATATGCTGCTTATAGTAAAGAGAATATCTTTTGGTGGGGTAATTTTGTCTTAGTATGAATAAACACAGAGTGATCCAAACTGACTTCCTCTGCATATTTCCTCTCTGAAAACTTCATTAACCATTCCTTGCTACTCTGCTGAATGCTGTCAGCAGAGAGAGGAAGGAGAATTTTAGTATCATACAATGCTTTACTTCAGAATTTTAAGCTCCCACAGTTGATGCTTTTGGTTTTTCTCCCTGAAATGTTTAATATTTTTGTTTCCAATGTAGAATTTTATGTGTAAGTGGAGTCTACATTGACCAGCTAGTTTAGATTCAGTCAAGATTTGCCTGTAGCTCTCTGTAACTTTCCTTTGTAGTTGACTATATCCCAAGCATGATGAGTTAAAATAGAAGCTAGTCTAAGAAACATTTTAAATGTCATAGTTAGAAGTATATTCAGCGATGAAAAGATGCATGTGGAAAGTTCGAAAAATACGTACTTGTGATGACTCCATTTCTTTGTCCATTCATACTCATCATTTCTTTTAAATAAGTAGGCTTTTCTTTTATCACCCACGTGTGGTATAACAGAACTCGCTTCTATTGGGTATCATTGTTCCATTGGTTTAAAAAGCATTTTAGGGTTATAAGTGTTTCACAGAATAAACACAAGACAATTCTCAGTATTTTCCCAAGTAAGATACCTGCACATTGATGATTTCTAAAATATCAACAATTGTAATAAAATAGTATGACTGACAATGAGACTTTGGTTATAAAGAAGAACTATTGTTGAAGTTTTAGCTTATGCTCAGTTTGTTTTTTAAAAAGCAAACTGGTTAAGATAGTTTTATATGTAATTTTTACCTCAATTTTAAAAAGTTCAAAAAACTTAGATTCAAAGTCAAGATTTGCCTGTAGCATTCTATAACTTTCCGTAAAAAGGAAAGTGCGTGTGCAGGAAATTATAAGCTATTCCTTACTTCTCAGGGATAATCCTGTAAATAGAAGTGTGGTATATTCTTTCAAAACTAACTGCCCAGAGTGGAAATAAATAGTGTAAATTATGTGGCTTTTGAATACTAATAGGCATAATATAATACCATGGAATCGATCTTTAATTGGCGCTAAGATACAAAACAAGCATTTGAACGGATATGTTTGTCACGTATTTCTTGAGTTATTACCGTATTAATCAAATTTTAAAACATAGAAGAAAACTACACAAGAAATCAGTTGTGGATTCACAGAACAAGACTGCCACGAATCGTCGCATGCTTCGAAACATCAGTGATGGTCCAGTAGAAAAGGCATTAGTTTATCATTCTGATTTGTTGCTTTACTGATTGTCTAGATTTAAGAAAATGGTGCAAATTAAATTTAAAGGTATGTCTGGTCTGTAGCTGTTATGTTGTAAATAACACAAACAATTGAGAAAATATTCATCTGGTGCTTGAAAATTATCTTATTCAATGAAGAATTTGCTTAGGGTGATTGATAAAGAGGAAATGCTCCAAAGTATGTATTTATTGTTTCATTTACAGATTTTTTTTATCTTACTTGTTAACCTAAATAAAAGTGTCAATAAATATTTGGGTCTGAACTATATTTAGAGAGCCAGTTATTAAGCATACTGCATGGAGCATAGTTCTCACCCAAACTTGGAAGTTCCCATGGCTAGTTCTACTGCCCTTACACTTCAGAGGCTGCATCAAGGCTGGAATCAGGAGGCACACACGGAGTGTGCAGTGGCAGCTGTTGCAGGAAAATGAAGGTACACAGTTGGAGAAATCTCTTAAAAATATCTTTCTGTATTTTATAAATTTTCTGTAATAAATATGTAGCACTTTTGTTTGAAAGTATGTTTTAATTTTTAAAGAAATAAAGGAGATTGTAATTGGATGATGTGAGTATAGCTGGAAATGTTAAGGTCGGACCTTTGAGAAGAGATGTGTGCGCACACATGTAGTGTACAGGTATGGGTATGGAAGTACAAAAAAAGGGTGCATGTATCTATTCAGAACACATGTAAGCATTCGGAATTGCATGTTTGAGAGCTTCATTATAAAGGTTTTTCCTGCACATGGACAATTATTCATTTAGCTGTGAAAAGTGTTTTTGCAAAATCTGAAACTTACTTATTTCTATAGGTAAAAGTTTGCCTTGATGCAGAGAACTCTTTTAACCCCATGCCGGGATGATTAATAAAAGCGTAACTATTCCACTTTATGATCTTAGCGTTTAACAAAGTAAACATTAAGGCAACTAGAGGTTGATGAATTTGCCAGGGGTAAGTCTCAAACTAAAGATTTTTCATTACTCAGAATACTTAAATATATTTATATATATATATTTATATAAATATATAAATATACATATATATATATATATATATATATATATATATATATATATATATAGTATTCAGTCAAATGATCCATACTGGGTTCTGGGTCTAGGTGAGGGTGGGGAAATAAAGAGGGCAGCACTTTGATGAGCCATCAGATTGGATAAATGCCTTCTTTTCAAATCTTAATACTTTCTAGGAGTCAAATTTTCAGTTTTAAGCTGTCATCCAAGGGATTATTTTACACTGCTAGTGCTCAGCACCAGTATCTCTCTCACCAAAGCCTCTGTGGTTCTCAAGGCCTAACTGTTTGCCTGATCTAATATAAAAAGAGACCATCTAAACTTAATTACCTTATAATCATGAAAGCTTTCCAATGGAGGAAGGTTTTCACATCTTGCTGATAAGATTAATTTCTCTCCATTCTCTGTGTTAATTCCCTTTGAATCTGGAGATGAGTTTATCTGTTCAACACCACTACATTTAGTACCTGTTATATGGTAGGAATTTACACAACATTTACGGGTGGCTCTAGTTACTTATTGCTGCATAACCCACAACCCTGACACTGAATAATTTAGAATAACAGTTTTATTATCATCTCTCATAGTTATTGAGGATTGAGGGAGCTCAGGTGGCCAGTTCTCTTTAGAGAACTCATGTTTGCAGTCAGATGGCACCTGGGGCTGGCTGAAGGCTCAATCAGGCTTGGATCCAGGATGGTTTCGTTACTCCCAGATCTAGTGCCCCTGTGTTCCTTGTTCTCTTTCCTTCTTTCCACACGGTCTCTCATCTTCCAAGGGCTTCTTCACATGGCTTGCTCTTCTGACAGCATGTTGGCCTTAGGATAGTCATACTTTTTACCTGCTGTTTGACTTCCAAGAGAAAAAGGAATATAACGAATGGATCAGTTAAAGGCTATACCCAAAACTGACAGTGTCATTTTGGTGATATTCTTTTGATCAAAGCAGTCACAGGATAGGCTTTATCTTTTGATGGGAGAATGACAAAACTATATTGCAGAAGAGCATTGTTATGGGAAATTTTATTCTGGCTATCTTTGTAGGATACGATATGCTTCATTTAGTATCTCGGAGATGGAGACCAGCAGGGCTATTCCCTTTCCATATTCTATAGCATGTTTCCAAATCCTTAAAGCCACAGGATGTCTTCCCTATGCCTGCCTTTCTCCTCTCTGTTTCGCTTCCACAAAAATTTACTGAGTTCTCACAGGACATTGTTTCTCTATTACAGTCACATAATTGAACTCAGGTATTGGTATCAGTTGTTATATGTTGCTTTCATGCAAAAAAAAAAAAAAAAAAAAACAACTATATTCCGATGTCTTCCTCCTTTTTTTTTTACTCAAAAATTTATGGCTAAGATAGAATTGAAGATGTAATACAGGAATAAATCCTTTGTTGTTCAGAAGTGAATCCCCATATCACATAATTTTGGCTAAATAAATACTAAAAAACATTATTCACCTCTTTATTTACTTATGGCTCTGATACTGTGTAGTAACTGGAAACACAATAGTGTATGAAACAGACATGATCCCTGTTATGGGATGAATTATGTCTCCCAAAATATGTATGATCCCCGGAAATCAAAATGTGACCTTACTCAGAAAATGAGTCATTGCACATGTAATTAGTTAAAATAGACTAAGGCCCATTAGTGTGGACCTTAATCTCATATGACTGGCATCCTTATAAAAAGGGGAAGTTTGGACACAGACACGCATAGAGGGAAGACTATATGAAGAGACATAAAGAGAAGGACAGACATCTACAAATCAAGGAGAGAGGTCTGAGAACATATCCTTCCCTCACAGCCCTTCGAAGAAACTGACACGGACAGTACCTTGACTTCAAATATCTAGCCTTCAGGAATATGAGCCAATAACTTTCTGTTGTTGGAACAACTCATTTTGTGAGTATTTGGTTACAGTATCCCTAGCAAATGACTACAGTCCCCATTCTCACAAAGCTTTTGAGCCAGACAGTAATTAAATAATTTCAAATAAAAATTGAGCTAGGAAATATGGAAGGACAAAATAAAATTCTATGACAGCAGAAGCCAGAGGAGTCTTTCCTAGGCTTGTGGCTCAGAGAAAGTTCCCATAAAGAAGTGTGTTTGAGGCCAGGTGCGTGGCTCACACACCACCCAACATTTTGGGAGGCAGAGATAGGTAGATCACTTGAGGTCAGGAGTTCAAGACCAGCCTGGCCAACATGGTGAACCCTCATCTCTACTGAAAATACAAAAATTAGCCAGGCATGGTGGCTGGCATCTGTAATCCCAGCTACTTGGAAGGCTGAGGCAGGAGAATCACTTGAACCTGAGAGGCGGAGGTTGCAGTGAGCCAAGATGGTGCCACTGCACTCCAGCCTGGGCAACAGAGCAAGACTCCATCTCAAAAAAAAAAAAAAAAGAAAGAAAGAAAAATGTGAAGTTTGAGATGAGAGATGAAGAGTGGAAAGAAGTAACTTGAAGACAAAGGTGTCCTGGTTTGGGACATGAAGGGTGGTATGATGGGGCAGCACATGGCAAAAACCTCTGTTATGTGACAGCATGATGCAATTGAGAAGCAAAAAGAAGGGCAGTGTGATGGTAGCACAAACAAGCCAAAAGAGCTGTGCTCATGTGAGCCTCGGTAAGATATTTTTCAGTATCCGAGATCAATGAAAATCCCTCAACGGTTTTCAGTTGGAGGTAATGTGATCATATCTAAATTTAAAGAAGATCATTCACACTGTTTTTGGGAAAACAAGCTGGAAAGGGTGGAGACTGGAGGAAGACCTGGACTCCAGGGAAACAAGGAAGGAGGCTTGTACAGGTAGGAGAGAATGCTGGCTCAATCCAGAAAAGGGCCAGAAATAAGGTACAGAAATGGATGCTTTTGAGACATATTTAGAAAGAAAAAAAGGATAAGCCTTGTTAATGGCAGAAGTCAGAGATGATTATTGCTATTTCTTTCTGTCATCACTCAGTTTGAAAAATTAGAAGACGCATTTTGAGGGAGAAGCTCACGGATTTTATATTAATCATGTTTTCTTTGCATTGGAGAGCTGCAAGACGAGAAGACAAGAGGCAATTGGATATACAGGGAGCTCAAATAGTGAGTTCTGGGTTACAGATATAAATTTGAGGATCATTAGCAAATAGATGTTGATAGGAGCTTTGTGTGTAGTTCAGATTGCTAAGGAAGAGAATAAACAGAAGGAAGAAACAAGGGCCTAGAACTGTGACCTAATTAATGACAACATTTATTTGATTTGTTTCTTATTTTGCCATTATATGATAATGGCAATACTAGAGTTTGTATCAAATTACTCCTGTGAGATCATTTCTTAAAACCTGGAGGCCTCTGAAACAAGCCATACATCTCCAAGTTATTGTACAACCTTGGGTAATTGTTAACCACAGGTATTTTCATCAAACACAAAGACAAAAACCAAAAGCTATTGCAGTTTGCTTTTTCCATTTCAGATTACAAAAGCAGAAAAAGTTTTTTATGGGTATTTTAGAAAAAAATAAAGAATTGATTTTGCTTTTCATAACTTTCAAAAAAAAGTATCTAACAGTATCTTTATAAACAACCTATTGCCCACAGGGAGAAAGAGGCCTTATCTGATTGTAACAGTGATTGGATATTTTTTGTATGTAGTGACATTTGGTACAGGCCCTATCTTTAAATCATTCAATTTCTGGCAGCATTATGACATTATTTGTGTTTATTGTTCCTGTTAAATAGAAACACACGTACAGAAGCAGTTTCTCTCTTAAAGAAAACCCATTAGGGTTGTGCCACTCCATTGGCCTTCAGAAATTTTTAAATTATGCCTTTGCTAGTATAAGGAGAGAATGTAAGCCTACTTAACTTCACCGTACTAGGAAAAATGCTCTTATTAGGCTTTCAGATGCCCACTGCTGCTAACTCCAGCATTGAACGGGTGTAGCTGGGAATAACAGTATTAGAATAGGCTTTCAACAGAGTAGATGAGGCAATGATATTCTACCTTTAGGGTAAATCCATCAGACCACAGGGTGAATGACATACATGCTTTGGGTTTATATGTCGACTTTCATCACTTTTTAATTGTTTTAATGATGATGCCCAGTGATAGTGAGAGTGAGGGGGAAGTGCTCATTCTCTAACGATTCTTGGCTGTAGTGATTTGATAATATGCCACTGTATGTTAAAAATTTGCACACTATTGGCACCAGCAATTTTACTTGTAGAGCTGTAACTTTAAGAAATTCCTCCCAAAACTTTGAAGAGTTTAGTCTAGAAAAATATTAACTTTTATTTGGCTTTTAGAAGCCAAAACTTAGAAAATTACCTATCTAATTATAGCATGTGATTTAAAACTGCTTAGGTTCGTCTATATGATGTAATAACTTGCAGCTATTAAAATTATAATGTAGAAAATATAATGAATAGAAATGTTCAATTTATAAAAGTAGTTTACAAAGAAATTTATAAAATACTACTTTTTGTGTACATATGGCTACTTACAGAAAAATTTTAAAATTGTATGCATTGAATTATTTCTTTCCTTTTAATTGATGAACAAAAATTATATATATTCATGGTATACAGCATGTGTTGCTAAATGTGTACATTGTAGACAGCTAAATAAAGCTAATTAACATATTCATGGCCTCATACACGTATTTCCTGTGATGAGACATTTAAAATCTACTCTCAGTACTTTTCAAGTATACAGTACATTGTTATTAACTAAAGTAACCATGTTGTACAGATTTCTTATGCTCAGGCTTCCTATCTAATTTGAATTTTGTATTCTTCGAGTATTATCTCTCCACTCCTCCTTCTTCCTAACCCCTGGTATAACCACCATTCTACTCTCTGCTTCTATGAGTTCAACTTTTTTAGATTCCACACATAAGTGAAATAATTCAGTATTTGTCTTTTTGTGTCAGTCTTGTTTCACTTGGCATAATGTTCTCCAGGTTCCTCCATGTTTTTGCAAATGACAAGATTTTATTCCTTTTTAAGGCTGAATAGTTTTCTGTTCTATGGAAATACATTTTCTTTATCCATCTGAATGTCAATGGACACTTAGGTTGAATCCATAACTTGGCTATTATAAATAATACTGGAATGTACATGCGAATGGAGATATTTCCCTGACTGATTTCATTTCTCCTAGATACCAGTAAGTGGGATTGCTAGATCATATGGTAGTTCTATTTTTAATTTTTTGAGGAACCTCCATAGTGTATTACATAATGACTGTACTAATCTACATTTCCACCAACAGTATATAAAGATTTAATTTTCCTCAAATCCTCACCAACACTTATCTCTTCTCTTTTTGGTAATAGCTATCATAACAGGTGTGAGGTGATAGCTAATTGTGGATTTAATTTGGTATGCAGAAAATTTGAGTTCCTTAAGTCTGAACATTAAGTATACAGGTGACATTCAAATTTTCCTCAATGGATGTATATGATTTTTACATAAATATGGCAAAAAAAATTATCTAAAATATAACTCCTGTATGCAAAAACGTACCTATCCCTTTGCCCATTATGTATTTGCTAATGTTTGACATCCTAAAACTCTTATTCCTTGTCAATCTGAAAATTACACTTGCACCCCATGAATTTATAGAAATAAAAAAGAGAAGAGGATTTACAAAGCTATATCAGTTGCTTACACCTCAGCTAAAATAACCTCATTAGCATCTTCCAGTGAGTAAAGTTTGTTGGGTCTGAAAGAGAATGAAAAATGGGACAATAGGACACCTGAGAAGAAGCTGGAGTGCCCACAATATGAACTCATTAAGGCTCAGTCTTTCCATGGATATCTCTGACTTTTTAGTATTTTTCCCATCTAGGGAGAAATTGATAGTAACTTATTAATGTAAAAACTCTGTTCAGTATGTTTTTGAGTTTATCATTTGTTTTTAAGCAAATTTAAATGGCTCTACCACTTATTGCCCTAAAGGTATAAGAATAAACAGATTTGAGATCTGTACATCTACTGCATAGATTCTGTCACATTAATTCTGTTGGTCTTCAACTGTTTAAAATAACTTAGACTATTCTGAATCTTTTCCTTCTTTTGGAAATTTTCATTATTTATTCATTTCCACTGGGAACATCGATTTTTGAGTAGGATATCATTCAAACAACCTAAGTATTAGTTTTAGACAGGTTAAAGTAGAATTGCGTTGCATCATTAAAAGTAAAAATCACCCTATTTCTAGAACTTTTATTACTATTACCACCACTACTACTGTGATGATGATGATGATGATGATGATGATAAAGGAGGAAGGATTTATTATCTTTTATGATTCAGTGACTATAGAATTAAATTACACATCAAATTATTTATATAACATAATTACATAAACCAGTTTAACTACTTAGTCTTTAAAGTCAGTGTCTCATTCTTGCTATACAGACAAAAAAATGGGAACTTGAAGACTTTAAGCAAATTGCCCAAGTTCACACAGGTAAGAAATTCCAAACTAGATTTAAATCCTTATCTTCCTCAAATCTAAATTTCTGCTTTCATTCCATATGCTGTGCTACTTATCTAGAATTTTAGAAGACAAAAAATAGAGATTCTATAACCTGACTACCAAGACAGGCATCACTGCGGCTACCACCACCAACTAGCATGTGAAGTTCAGGAATGTTTGTACTGGAAATGCATCACCGCAGCCAAGCTAACTGATTGCCACTCTGAATGCTTTTTAATGTTAACAACTTAAAGTCAATCACAGTGTCTGATTCCTAGGTGATTTGTGCTATCTGAAGTGCTCAGATGGCCGTAGAGTCACTCAGAATTCTCTGACATCCATCTCCATTTTTTTCTTGGCATAGATGTCACTTCACACTTGAGTTTATTTTCACCATCTATCCTCAGAATCTTTGCAATCAAGTTACTTTAGACAATTGATGGCAAAGTGGCACTTAAGTAACCATTTTGGATGATTTGAAGCCCTTATTTACTTTATCTCTGGTGGACGTTTATTTTAGCATCTTGTAAGCTTATACATATAAATGACAACCTAGGTTGAGTATATTTTTACTGTACTTGACAAGCTCACTTGACCAAAAGACCTCTAGCCCAGGTGGGAAGAAAGATGTGGAAATGTCTAAATTACTTAAACATATTTTCTCTCATTCAGAGATGTGTATTCTCACCAGGTTTCTTGAATGCAATTAGTCATTTTAAGGCCCATAGGAAGGAAAAAAATCATATTTTAAAGAATAGATGAACAATCTCACTGACATCCTACCTGCTTTCCCAGACAGGTACGTTTTGCTGTAGATTTGGTAGGACTAGAGGAGAAACAAGAAGACTAAGGTATGACCAAGGAAAAAACATATTTTTCTATTTGCATTTAGAGTATATTAAATATACACACACATGTGCACACACATATACACAATTTGTATATATAATTCTCAATGTTTCCCAATAAATTCCCATTTTACAGATAGATAACAGACTCAGTCTGAATAATAAATTCATTCAAATGTAGATTATTGTTAGTAAGTGGCAAAGCCAATAATGTAAACACAAGTCTTTTGTCTTTTGGCTCCACAGTGGTGATACTAATCTATGTTCTACACATCTTCCAGAGGGGTATCCTGTCACTTGCCCACATTTCTCAAGTTGTGGCCTGATGCCCTCTATATCAGATTCCCCTAGGTTACATGCTAAAACAATGCTGAGGCTCTTTCACTGACTTTCCAGATTAGAGTCTCTGGGGGGTAGGGGACATCCTCAAAGAGCAACATTTTAATTTGCTTCTTGGGTGACTTTTAAAAAAAATGGAAATATTTCAGAACAAGTAATGCTAACAGGTAGGCCTATGACTGAAAATTATACAGTGAAAAGAGCATAGTATCAGAAGTCAGGCATCCTAAGTTTTAATCACTACTCTGCTAGTAACTAGCTCTGTGGCTTTAGACAAATCTTCACCTTTTTGAGACTGCTTTATCCCATCTGTAAAGTTATAATGTTAGATCAGATGCCTGATCTAACATTTTATAAATATTTAATAGACTCATAAATATGGGACGTATTAGTTTTGTTATGCTCCACATTGATCAGTCTATATGTAAGTCCTGTTACAAGGCCTGTCACTATTTTAAAAGGGACTTTGACTATCTGGAGTAGAGTCAAGAACTCCACTCCAGCACCGTAGCCAGTATGGACTCTATAATCTGGAAGCAAGAGCAATTGGCTTTTTACAGGATTTTCAAAATGCCATCAGGTATAATTAAAGACAGGTGAGTGATGCTGCCATTCCTGACTAATAGTGTTGAGGAACACGGGTAGTTTTCTGTGACCAGTGGTATATTTTCATGAAAAACAAGCAATATTTCCTGTTTGAGAAAACAGAAGCCTTTAGAACTGACAGCAACTGCTTCCTAATCTATTTCGGTGAAGAGGTAATCATTTCCAATCTGTGAAACTACTCCTGCAAATCCAGCAGCATGCATTCATTTGTGGCCCACACAACTGTACTGGCCTTTACAAGGGAAGTAAATATGTCCTCAGTGGCTGTTTTGTGTTTGCAATTAACTGATCTGTCGGAAGAATTTGGCATCTGCATATGCAAATGTACGTTTAGCAGTACACTGTGGAATGCAGGGACACATTTCATTTTGCAGGCATATTTTGGGAACTTGGAAGAAAATGTAGTCTTTATTTTAATCTGCAGTGGCTTGTCCAGTGCTTTCCATACCAACATTTTACTAAATGAGTGTTTGATATTTAGGTCCCAAAATAAACAGCTACTGAATATTCATGTATGTTGAATGCAATCAGAGAAAACTCCAGGAATAGAAGCTCAGAGTGCACACTCCTACTTCCCATCTGTGACCATTCGGATAAGAAGACTACAATGCCACAAACTAGATATGCTGTTATTCATTCAACAAACAATGTATTAATTGCATAATATATACAATCCACTGAAATAAGTAATGGAGGCTTGGGCTTTTCTTTTTGTAATTTCAAGGAGAACAAAATACCTGAAAGTAGAGAATTATAGCTAAGTATTTATTCAACAAATATTTAATGAGTTTATACTTTATAATAGGCACTGATTAAGGCACTCAGATTTCAATCAATGAATTTTTAAGAAGTGACAAAAATCATTACCCTCACAGAGTTTATGTTTTAGTTTCAGAAATACAAAAAATGAATATAAAATATACAGTATGATAGATGTATATATAACAGAGTAGTGAATTGGGGATACCAGTGAAGGCAGATGAGTTTAAATAAGGAAAGTAAAAATGTCTTACCAAAAAGATAAAATATGAATACAGATATGATGGAGATAAGGGAGTGAGCTATGGTGGTGCCAGTGAGAAGAGCATTCTAGGCAGAAGATGCTATAAATGTGATGTCTCCAAAGCGGTTGGTGTTCAGTGAGTGAGAGGAACAGAAGGGAGGACACTGTGGCTAAAGTAGAAGGAGTACATTTGAAGAAAGTAGAGAGAGAGAACAGGATGCCAGATCATGGAAGGCCTTGAAGACCATGAAAACTTCTTAACTTTGATTTTCAATGAGGTGAAAAATAAGTGAGGTTTGAGCAGAGGAATGATACGATTTAAGTTATATTTTAAAAGAATGGCATTAGCTATTGAGTCAGAAGTGGACTATAGAGGGATGGGGTAGAAGGAAGTCCAGGTGGGTGGCCAATGCTGCTAACAAGTTAATGAATGATGGAGGCTTGGGTCAGTGGAATAGTGGTAAAGGTTGTAAAAAGTGGTTTGGGATATGTTTTGAATATGCTTATATAATGGCTGAAACATCAAACCACCTACTTTATTTTTTAATAAGATTTTATAGCTCTACTGAAGTATAATAGACAAATGAATATATATATATATATATATATATATATATATATATATATACATTCTGAAACAGTTACCACAATCAAGCTAAATAATACATCCATCACCCACATTGGGACCTTTCATGTGTGTGTGTGTGTGTGTGTGTGTGTGTGTGTGTGTGTGAGAGAGAGAGAGAGAGAGAGAGAGAGAGAGGGGAGAGAGAGAGAGAACACAACATCTCTCAGCAAATTCAAGTATACAATCCAGTATGATTACATATAGTTGCCATGCTGTACATTGGATTACTGAACTTACATATCATATAAGTTTATACCGTCTGCCATCAACATTTCCCCATTTGTCCTACCTCCCAGCCTTGGTAACCACCATTCTACTCGCTGCTTCTATGAGTTCAACTTTCTTAGATTCCATATGTGACTGAAGTCAGGTAGTGTTTGTCATTCTGTGCCTGGGTTATTTTACTTAGCATAGAATCCTTCAGCTTTTCACTTTACCACAAATGGCAGAATTTCCTCCTTTTATGACTGAATAATATTCCATTGTATATTTATGACACAGTTTCTTAAACTACTTGGCCATTCTGACACTCATCCAATGATCACAATTTTTTTTATTGATTGATCTGTTGAAGGACACTTGCATTGATTCCATATCTTGGGTATTCTGAATAATCCTGCAAAGAACACTGGAGTGCAGATATCTTTTTGAGATATTGATTTTATTTCTTTTGAATATACTCACAGAAGTAGAATTGTTGGGTTTTATGGTAGTCCTACTTTTAATTTTGTTGAGGAAACTTTATACTATTTTTCATAATGGCTCTGCCCATTTACATTTCCACCAACAGTGTACTAGGGTTCCCTATGTCAACAGTCTTGTCGGTATTTGTTGTCTTTTGGATAATATCAATTTTAATAGATATGAAGTGATATCTTACTGTGCTTTTGGTATGCATTTCCATGATGATTACTGATATTCAACATATTTTCATGGACCAATTGGCCATTTGTATGTCTTTCTTTTTTTTTTTTTTTTGTCTATTCAGGTCTTTTGTCAATAATTTTATTGGCTTATTTGTATTTTTTGCTATTGATTTGTGTGAGTTACTTATACATTTTGCATATGAACCCTTTATCAGACATGTGGTTTGCCAATAGTTTCTCTCATTTCATAGGTTACCTTTTCATTTTGTCAATTGTTTCTTTTTTTTGTGCAGAAGCTTTTTAGTTTAGTTAGTCCCACTTGTCTGTTTTTGCTTTGGTTGTCTGTGCTTCTTGTATTATATCCAAAAAAATCATTGCCAAGACCAATTCCGAGGTTTTTTTCTAATGCTTTCTTCTTTCTTTCTTTTTCTTTCTTTCTCTCGTTTCTCTCTTTCTCTCTCTCTCTTTCTTTCTTTTTACAGCTTCAGATCTTACATTTAAGTCTTTAATTCATTTTGTATTAAGTTTTTGTACAGAGTTTGAGATAAGTATCCAATTTCATTCTCTTGCATATAGTATCCATAGTACTAGAGGTCCTAGCCTGAGCAATTAGGTTAGTAAAAGAAATAAAATATATACAAAGTAGAAAGAAAGAAATTTTTTTCTGTTTACAAATGAATGATCTTGTATATAGGAAACTATAAATACTCCACCAAACAACTCTTAGAACTAATAAAGGAACTCAGTAAAGTTCTATGATAAAAACTAACATACAAAAATCAGTTGCATTTGTATACACTAATAACAATTATCTCCTCAAAAATTAAAAACACATTCCCTTTTACAATCACATTAAAAATAATGAAATACTTAGGAATACATTTAACCAACCAGGTAAAAGATCTCTACACTGACAATGACAAGAAATTGGTTAAAAAAAAAAATTGAAGATAAAAAAATGGGCACAGTGGCTTATACCTGTAATCCCAGCACTGTGTAATCAGTGCATAGGTGGGTGGATCACTTGAGGTTCGGAGTTTGAAACCAGCCTGGCCAATGTGGTGGAAGCTGGTTTCTACTAAAAATACAAAAATAAGCCAAGCATGGTGGCATGTACCTGTAATCTAATCTCAACTACTTGGGAGGCTGAGGCAGGAGAATGACTTGAACTGGGAGATGGAGGTTGCAGTTAGCCAAGATTGTGCCAGTGCACTCCAGCCTGGGCAACAGAATGAGACTCTGTCTGAAAAAAGAACAAAAAAAAGATATCTTGTGTTAGTAGATTAAAAAAATTAATTTAGTTAAAATGTATATACTATTGAGAATGATCTACAGATTCAATGCAATTCCTATTAAAACAAAATCCCAATGGCATTTTTAAAAGAGCAGAAAAGTAATGTTAAAGTTTACATGGAACCACAAAAGACTAAAATAGCTAAAACAATCTTGAGAAATAACAAGAAAGCCTATTTTCTGATTTCAAACTGTATTACAGCACTATAATAATCAAAATAATATAATATTCGCTTAAAATCAGACGCATAGACGAGTAGTATAGAATACAGAGTCCAGAAATAAATCCAGTCATACATGATAGATTAATCTTTGTTAAGTGTGCAAGAACACAAAATGCAGGAAAGATAATATATTCAATAAATAGAGTTGGGAATCTAAAGTTTTTATTTTGAAACATAACACACATGCAGGAAAGTACACAAAATATTAATGTAAAGTTTAACCAATAATGTGAAGCAGACACCAAGTATCCAACATTTCATGGTGTATATGTGCCACATTTTCCCTGTCCAGTCTATCATCGATGGGCATTTGGGTTGGTTCCAGGTCTTTGCTATTGTAAACAGTGCTGCAATGAACATATATGTGCATATGTCTTTATAAAAGAACAATTTATAATCCTTTTGATATATACCCAGTAATAGGATTGCTGTATCAAATGGAATTTCTATTTCTAGGTCCTTGAGGAATTGCCACACTTTCTCTCACAATGGCTGAACTAATTTACACTCCCACCAACAGTGTAAAAGTGTTTCTATTTCTCCACATCCTCTCCAGCATCTGTTGTCTCCAGATATTTTAACGATTGCCATTCTAACTGGCATGAGATGATATCTCAATGTCGTTTTGATTTGCGTTTCTACATGGCAGAAAGAGAACTAGATAGCAATTTGGAGTGTTTTTTATAAGGGCATTAATTAAATTCATGAGAGCTCTACCCTCATGACAAAAATTACCTTCTGAAGTCCTACCTCCTAATAACACCACATTGGAGGCTAGAATTTCAACATATAGATTTTGGGAAGATGTAAACATTTAGTTTTTAACAAATATGATGAAACAAAAGATGCTATTCCAGACTCTTCTGTTCAAGCAGCTAGTATGTCTCAGTAGCAAAAACAGTACCATAACAGTTTGGAAGAAAAAGCATGAAAAATATGCCTTTGAACATATAGTGACAGTTTTTGTCAGTACCTCTATCTGTGGTGAGTGATAGTTATGAACTTTTTAAGCATATGAAAGAATATAGAAGCAAGATCTAACACATTTAATAGTATCAAAAGTACAAGATATCTCACTAATAATCAGATCTGATTCTGGAAATCCCCTGGAAATTCTATTAAACATTTCAGATATTTTAGGTAAGGAATCGGTTATTGAGGACTCAATGGGCTACAAGATGGTGCTACTTATTATAAGTAGCTACTTATTTCAGAGTTATTCAATAGAATTGAGTACTTATTTAAAATCTTATAAAAATGGTAAAAGGCATGAAACATAAACAAAAATGGAGCATTAAAATGTTACTTTCTGTTCTGTTGGTGCTGTGCTACAGGTTAACAGGAGATATCTGGAATTGTTCCTTCAAGTTTAATTATGTTGCAACCAAGAGATTTGGAATGAATGCCTTCAAGGACCCATTTGCTGATCCCAATAAAAAGTCCCCAAGGGTCTACTATCTTTACACAGGATACTAGCAGTCAATTTTGTTACACTTGTGGAAAGGAAATGGGATGTTGAGGAATATGGTCATGATCTCCCTACTAGCTTCAAGAATGGGAAGGTGACAAAAAACTATTCATTTGATGAAGCAAGAAAAAGTGCAAAGATCACAATGGAATGGGAAGTAATGCCTCATTAGGATTTTTTATGACTGGCTATATGTGCATGTGTGTATGTATATGCATGCACACACTCACCTGTGTGTTTATAATGTGCAATGCTTATTGTACATATATGTGGAGTTTCTTTGTGTTTTATAACACATTGCAGCTAAATTATTTGATGGTATAAGAACACATTGTCATTATATATATATTTTTTTCTTAATGTTTGGGTAATCTCAAATTAGAAAACACAATTAACCATGAAGAAAATTAATGCTAATGTAAGATTTTGAAAGCACTGTATTAATAGATAGTAATTCAATTTGGTAATTTTTCACAATAGCAGAACTGTGAAACTTTTATATATATAACTAAAGATTACATAAAATAGATTGGCATTAAATTATCATCATTGATTTCTGTTTATATTTAATTTGTATTTTCATACAAACAAAATTATGTAAGATATATTAAAACTTTCAGTGATTTGTCATTCCAACTTTTCATGAGCATAGACTTTAAACAAAACCCTTGAAAATAAGTTACATGATGTACTTAACTTTCTAAAAGTAAAGTTTATTTTAAAAACATGTATTAAGCCCTGTTGCTTGTAGAATAAAAGTTAGTATATTCCACAAAAAAAGAAAAGAAAAGAAGTTACATAGTCTTTTGTCCATTGACCATCAAATGAAACATGATCTTAACAAAGTTGTTTGTGTTATTGTATACTTTGAAAATTATGTCCAGGCATGCCCTATAGAATTTCTAACCTAACTGTGCCTTGTAGAATATGCATTCATCATTCTACATTAAGGAAAACAATGGTTCTTGAAGGAAAGTTTGGGCACTCTACAGTGACTATATACCTTTGTCATTATATTCATTATGTTGTACCAGTGAAATATCAAATTTGAAATACCTGTATTATAATATTATATGCCAGATATTGCCTGTTGCTTTAGCATGCACCTTAAGATTTTTAAAGAGTTAATGCTTTTAGAGAGAATTACTGCTTCTAATATATAATATATATAATTTTACAAAATTGGAAGTAGTGTATTTGAAATTATACTTCTGAATTTATTTTTTCATATTCTGTAGTTAATATGACTTGAATTATTGAAATGAAGAGTGAGTTATTTAAATGTCTTATTTATGTTACATTTTTCATTAACATTTAAAAATTTTAAATTAGATATTAAATTGTAAAAATATTGTGAACTTAAAGACATGGTAATAGAAATTATGAAAAATGAAGCTGAGAAATAATACTGGAATAAAAAGAACATCAGTGAGCTGTGGAGCAACTTCATGTGGAGTCCCCAAAGTTCCCAAATCGAAGAAGATAGTAAAGGGGAAAGAAAAACATATTTGAAAAATAATGGCTGAAAAATTGTCAAGGTTGATAAAACCACAAGCCCTCATATCCAAGAAGGTCAACAAACCTCAAGGACAAGAAATATAAATGAATATACACTAAGGAACGTATTAGTCAAATTGCTTGAAACCAGTAAATAAAGAAAATCAGTGAATGTAAATGGATACATTTTAAACAGGGACAAATATAAGTATGACAGCCAATTTCTATTGGAGGACAAAAGCCTGAAGACACTGAAAAAACATCCCAAAAATGCTGAAAGAATGACATAAGCAAAAGATGTAAATGTAGAATTTTATACCAGTGAAAATATATTTCAAAAGTAAAAGTCAGAAAGACCTAAAGACTCAGCCAAAAGGCTCCTGGAATAAACAAATGAATTTAGTGACATTTCAGGATACAAAATAAATATGCAAAAATTGTTAGCATTTCCATACACCAATAATGACCTAGCTTTTAACCAAATAGATTCATCTAAACAAGGAGGTGAAAAATTTCTACAAGGAGAACTACAAAGCACAGCTGAAATAAATTAGAGATGACACAAATAGAAAAATATTTCATGCTTATGGATTAAAAGAATCAATATAGTTAAAATGGTCATGCCGCTCAAAGCAATCTATAGATTCAACACTATCCCTATAAAAATACCAATGTCACTTTTCACAGTTTCAGAAAAATCTATTCCAAAATGTGTTTGAAACAAAATAAATAAATAAATAAGCCTGAATTGACAAAATAATCCTAAGCAAAAAGAACAAGGCCAGAGACATCACACTGCCCAGCTTCAAACTATACTGTAAAATTACAGTAATCAAAACAGCATGGTATTGATACAAAAACAGACACAAAGACCAATGGAATAGGTAACTCAGAAATAAACCCACACATCTTCAACCATATGATTTTAAACAAAAATAAGCAATGGGGAAATAAACTATTCAACAAATAATGCTGGGATAACTGGCTAGCCATATGCAGAAGAATGAAACTTAACCCCTACCTCTCCCCATATAAAAAAAAAAAACTCAAGGTAGATTAAAGATTTAAATGTAAAACTTCAAACTATAAGTCTGTGATGGTTAATACTGAATGTCAACTTGATTGAATTGAAGAATACAAAGTATTGATTCTGGGTGTGTCTGTGAGGGTGTTGCCAAAAGAGATTAACATTTGAGTCAGTGGGCTGGGAAATGCAGACCCACCCATGATCTGGGTGGCCATAATCTAATCAACTGCCAGCACAGCTAGAATATAAGCAGGAAGAAAAATGTGAAAAGAGAGACTGGACTAGCCTCCCAGCCTACATCTTTCTCCCATGCTGGATGCTTCCTGCCCCAACATCAGACTCTATGTCCTTCACTTTTGGAACTCAGACTGGCTCTCCTTGCTCCTCAGTCTGTAAACAGCCGTGGGACCTTGTGATCATGTGAGTTAATACACTCCCCTTTATATGTTTTATATATATATATATATATATATATATATATATATATACACACATATACACACACACACATATAATAAATAGTTGAATGTTTTATATAATAAAAGTTGAAAGTTGAATATATATGTGTGTGTGTATATAGACATATATATATTCCATTGTTTTTTTCCCTCTAGAGGACCCTAACTAATACAAAATCCTAGAAAAAAAAAAACCTAATAAATATCCTGCTTGACACAGGCTTTGGCACTGAATTTATGGCTAAGTCCCCAAAAGCAATTGCAGCAAAATGAAAGTTGACAAATGGGACATAATTACACTGAAGAGCTTCAGCACAGCAAGATAAATGATCAAGAGAATAAATAGACAACCTACAGAATGGGAGAACATATTTGCAAATTATGTATATGACAGAGATCCATTATCCAGAATATATAAGAAATGTTAACAAATCAACAAGCAAAAACTCAAACATCAAATTAAGAAATGGGCAAAGGACATGAACAGGCACTTCTCAAAGGAAGATGTGCAAGTGGCCAGCAAACATGAAAAATTGCTCAACATCAATAATCATAGAGAAATGCAAATAAAAACCACAATGAAATCCCATCTCATACCAATAAGAATGACTATCATTAAAAAGTCAAAAAACAACAGATATTAGCTGGGATGCAGAGAAAATGGAACACTCATACAACTCATACACTCTTGGTGGGAATGCAAACTAGTTCAGTCACTGTGGAAAGCAAATTGGAGATTTTGCAAAGTACTTGAAATAGAACTACAATTCTACCCAGCAATCCCACTACTGTTGGATATATACCTAAAGGAAAATAATTTTCTATCAAAGAGATATATGCACCCATATGTGCATTGCAGTGCTATTCACAATTAGAAAGACATGAAATCAACCTAGGTGCATGTCAACAGTGGTTTGGATAAAGAAAATAATGTGGTACATATACACCATGGAATACTCTGCAGCCATAAAAATGAATGAGATCATGTTCTTTGTAGCAAAATGAATGGAGCTAGAGACCATTAGCTTAAGCAAACAGATGCTTAGGATAGAAAACCAAAGCATATGATTTGATGCAAGAACAGGACAGAGTTATGCAAGAACAGAAAACCAAATATCACATGTTCTCACTTATTAATGGGAGCTAAGCACTGAATACACATAAATGTGAAGATAGGAGCAACAGACACTGGGAACCATTAGATGCCTGAGGAAAGGAGGGAAGCATGGGCTGAAGAACCAGGTGTTGTGTACTGTGCTTACAGTTTGGGTGACAGGATTGTTGGGATCCCAAGCCTCAGTGTCACGCAATATACACATGTAACAAACCTGCACATGTATGTCAATATAAAAAGTTGAAATTATAAAAAAGATATTAGGTGTAATTACAATACTAGCAAATTCTTTAGAATTTAAACAAAAAAGAGAAAACATAACAAACTCTTACAAATCATTAAGAGAAAATTACCCCAATTTTTTAAATGGGCACAGTTCTTAAATTGGTGTTGTATGCATCTGATATAAATATCAATGTAGTCAAAATTAAATAATTAGTCATCAAATAAAGTGAGGTCAAGACAATGAGGTCCTCTCCTACACATCAACTGCAATGGCTAAAATAAAAAATTATTTAACATAATAAATGTTGGTAAAAATATGGAGCAACTGAAATTTTCATTTGAGAGTTGGAGGTTGGGCAAAAATACTTTGTAAAATTGCCAGCAATGCTTAAAGCTAAACATACATTATCCTATGATCCAGCAATCCACTCCTAAGTATATATTCACGAAACATCAGTGTATTTTCATACCAAAAGAAATGTACAATAATGTTCATAACTTCTTTACTTACTACAACATTTATTCTTCTTTTGAAGAATCCTTTCAACATTGGGTCTTCAAATCCATGAACATGGCATATCTATTTAGGATTTTAAAAATCTTCTTTAGGTCTTGTTTAGCAATGTTTTGGAGATTTTAGTGTTTAAATGTTTTTTTCTTGTACATCTTTTGTTCACTTTATTGCAATGTACGTTGTAGTTTTTGGAAACTGCAAATTGTATGGACTTTTGAATTTTATTTTGTAATTCTTTGTTACAAGATCTTAGTGTAATTAGTTTGTTTATTTTTATTTTGAGACAGGGTTTCCCTCTGTTGTCCAAGCTGAAGTGCAGTGGTATGATCATGGCTCACTGCAGTCTCAAGTTCCTGGGCTCAAGCAATCCTGCCACCTCAGCCTCCTGAGTAACTGGGCCTACAGGTGCGTGCCACACACCCAGCTGATTTTTTATTTTTTGTAGAGATGCAGTTTCACTATGTTGCCTAGTCTGGTCTCAAACTCCTGGGCTCAAGTAGCCCTCCTGGTTCGTCTGCTAAAGTGCTGTGATTACAGGTGTGGGCCACTGTGCCTGCTCCATAATTTGTTTGTTTTTTTTTCAATGATTATTATGGGTTGGACTGTGTCCCCTCAAAACACATATGTTCCTAACTCCCTTAACTTAGAATGTCACTGTTGGAAACAGAATCTTTAAATAGGTAATCAAGTTCAAATGAGGTCATTATGGTGGGCCCTAATCTAACATGACTGGTGTCCTTACAAAAGGAGAAACTTGTACACAGAGTGGACACATACAGAAGGAGGACTTTGTGAAGACACACAGGGTGAATGTCATATGAAAACAGAGAATTGGAGTGATGCATTTATAGGCCAAGGAAAGCCAAAGATTACTAGCAGATCACATAGACAACAGGACACATAAGGAAGGCTCCCTCTACATATTTCAGAGGGAGTGTGGCCCTGCTGACACCTTGATTTGGGACGTTTAGCCTCTAATACTATGAGAGAATAAATTTCTGTTGTTCTAAGCCACCCAGTTTGTGGTTCTTTGTTATAACAACTCTAGGAAACCAGTGCTATGCCCAAGGATTGCTTCAGTCTCTTCTACATTTATGTTGTTTCTGTCCTTATCCTTATGTATTTTAAGCAGATTCTCTGGTTCTTCTGGTGTTTCTATGATCCGTTTAATAAGTTAATTTTCTGCCTTAATTAGCTGGAGTGTTGTCTTTTGTTTGCAACTAAAACCCCTTACGACATTATTTTCAATACTCTGAACTGTAGAGAGGAATTTTTCTGTCTGCGATTTTTCAAAATAACCACCTCTGCCTTAGGAAGAAGGTAGGTATTTGGGAATAAGGATTAAATGCTTCCAAACATCACTATTTTGAAAGTAATGGATTACATCAATTTCAGTGCCCATCAACAACTGCATTTTTCTGAAAAATTATTGATCTCTATTAATGACATTTGTGTTTGTATGCTAATATATAGCATAATGTATGTATGCTAAGAAATTCTTGTCCCAATAAACTTAATTCCCTTTTTCATTAATATTTAACTAGAAAACCATTAGTACTGCCAAATCTGTCTAAAAATTCTATTTTTTTCTATTGTCTTAATAAATTTAGAGCAGTATAGTGAAAGCTCTACACTTACTCCAAGACAAAGTTGAGGGTTAGAGTTCGAAATTTCTCCCAAGTTCTAACTTTATTTCAGTTGATGTCTTGGCTGACTTCTCTATAAAATGGAAGTAACATTAACTCCCATTTTGCTTATCTGACAGGACTTTCACAAAGACTGATAATAATATGTGTGAAAACATTATATAATTGTATAATACTAAACATTTGGTTATTATTTTGCTGTTTTTATATTAATCTAAGCTCCATTGAACTTGGTTCTGGTCCTCAATAAAAAAGATGTATATTTCAATAAACAAAAAGGAAACTAATAAGTGAGTAACAAAAATTCTGGAGCATATTAAAGGCAAGACAAGTGCTCCTTCTGTAGTCTTCCCACAAAAACTAAAACTGAAGGAGAAGAAGAAAAATTATAACTTATTTAATAACTTCTATTTCCAGGATTCCCATGCTATAAATACTTTAGTCAATTTTAGCAAAGCTGCAGTTTTCATTTCCTGGTCGAGGTTTCAGGGCCAATGAAAGAGAGGCTGCCCTTCGCAGGAAAACTGTAGTGCCAATAGAATCGTGGCAACATCTTGCAGGACCCAGTTAGTTCTTTTTTTTCTTTTTCTTTTTTTAGCTTTTATTATTTGATTGTGGTAATAACACAAGATAATATCTGCCCTTAAAGCAATTTGAAGTGTATAATACAATTCCTTAAATGTAAGCACAATGTTGTGCTTCTCCCTAAAATGCTGTTCAGCAGATCTCTAGAATTTACCTTCCATAACTAAAACTTTATGCTCATTCATTAGCAGCTCCTCATTTGCCCTGTCCTTCTGTCCTTGGAAACCACCATTCTACTTTCTGTGAGTCTGACTACATTAGATATGTCATATAAGTAGAACCATGCAGGTTTTTTTCTTTTGTGACCACCTTATTTTACTTAGGATAATGTACTCAGGATTCATCCATGCTATTATATAATGTAGAATTTCCTCTTTTTTTTTTGAGGCTAAATACTATCATATCATATCAATATACCATATTTCTGTTTCCATCCATTCAGTGATGGATATTTAGATTGTTTCCACATCTTGGCTATTGTAAGTAGCCCTGAAATGAATGTGAGAGTGCTAATTTTTCTTCCATATTCTGATTTTAATTATTTTGAATAAATACAGAAAAGTGAGATGGCTAGATCATATGGCGGCTCTATTTCTACCTTTTTTGGGGTTTCATACTGTTCCTCTTGGTGTCACACTGTTTTGCATTCTCACCAACAGGGTAAAATAGTTCCAATTCCTTCACATTCTCACCAGTAGTTCTCATCTTTTGTTTTTTGTTGATAGCCATTTTAACAAGTGTGAGATGATGTCTCATTGTGGTTTAATTTGCATTTTTCTGATAATTAGTGACATTGAACATCTTTTCATTTATCTTGTGGCCATTTATATGTCTTATTTGAAGAAATCTCTATTCAGGGTTTTACCCATTTTAAAATTAGATTGTTAGTATTTTTGTTATCAAATTGTAAGAGTTTCTTACATATTTTAGAAATTAACTCATTATTGTACATGTGGTTTATAAGTAGTTTCTCTCAATTTTAGGTTGCCTTTTCATTGTATTGATTATTTCCTTTGTCTGCAGAAGCTTTTTAGCTTGATGTAGTATCATTTACTTATTTTCGCTTTTGTTGCCTGTGTTTTTGGTCCCATATACATGAAATTATTGCCCAGGTCATTATCATAAAAATTTTTCCATATATTTTCTTCTATGAGTTTTACAGTTTTATATCTTGCATTTAAGTCTGTTAATTTATTTTAGTGGATTCTTTGTGCATAGTGTAAGATAAGGGTCCAATTGTTTTTCTCGTTTGCATGTCCAATTTTCTCAGTACTGTTTGTTTTAGAGACTATCTTTTCTCTACTGTGTACTCTTGGCATCCTTGCCTAAGATCAATCGATCATATAAGGGCTAGCTTATTTCTGAGTTTTCTATTCTGTTCCATTGATTTATATGTTTACATTCATACCTGTTTCCTACTTTCGAAGTTACTGTAGGTTTGTAATTTATTTTGAAATCAGTAAGAGTTATCCCTCTAGCTTTGTTCCTTTTTCTAAAAATCGATGTGGCTAAATAATTTTTTTTATTTTTATTAAAAAATACCATTGGAGTATTCATAGGGGTTGCATTGAATCTGTAGATCACATTGTTTAGTACGGACATTCTTTAAATCTGTGAACATGGATGTCTTCTCATTTGTTTGGGTTTTCAGTTTCTTTTTTTTAATCAATATTGGTACTGTTCAGTGTATAAAAATTTGTAAGATTAACTAAGATTTTGCCACTGTAGTTAAGTTTGTTCCTAAGTATTTTATTTCTTTGATGCTTTTATAACATTTTTTGGCTAATTTCTTTTAGATACAATAAAATATTATTCAGCCTTAAAGATAGATTTTTATGGTATAGAAATACAACTAATTTTTGTATATTGATTTTGTATCCTGCAACTTTACTGAATCTTTTTACAAGTTCTAAAAACTTTTTGACAGACTATTTAGGGTTTTCTGTATATAAGTTAATGTTATCTGCAAGAAGGAACAATTTTACTTTTTCCTTTCCAATTTGGTTGACTTTTTATTCTTGACTAATTGTTCTGGCCAGGACTAGAGTGGATGTTTTTGCCTTGTAGAAGAAAAGTTTAAAATTATTCACAATTGATTATGATGTATGCTATGGGATAGTCTATGCGGTTTTTGCATTTCTGTTCCTAATTGCTTTTAATTACATAAGATTTTTATTATCAAGTTTGTAATTAATACATAATATTTGTACATATTTTGGTTTAATTATGGCATTTTGATACACATAGGGACTGTGTAATAAGTCAGAGTATTTAAGATATCTATCACCTTGAGCATTTATTGTTTCATTGTGTTGAAAACATTTCAAATGCTCTCTTCCACTTATTTTGAAATATAAAATACATTGTTAACTGTGTTGCCTTACTGTGCTATCAAACACTAGAACTTATTCCTTCCATCTAATTGTATATTTGTACACATAAACCTACCTCCGCTCATCTCTCCCCTCGACACACCCTTCCTAGACTTTGGTAACTATTATTCTACTCTCTATTTCCAAGAGATCAGCAATTTTTTTTTTAACTCTCACATATGAGTGAGAAAATGTGATATTTGTGTTTCTGTGCCTGGTTTATTTCCCTTAACATAATGACCTCTAGTTTCATCCATGTTGCTGAAAATAACATACTTTCATGCTTTTTTTTGTCTGAATACTATATAAAATAATTTATTTCTATTTGTAGTGTATTGAGAATTTTTATTATAAAAGAGTGTTAAATTTTGTTCAACCCTGTTGCTGCATCTCTTGAGATAATAGTGTGATTTTTTTTTACTTCATTCTGTTAATGTGGAATGTACATTAAATGATTTGTATATGTTGAAATTATGTTTGTATCCTAGAGATAAATCTCACTTGATCATGGCATATAATGCATTTGAGGTATGGCTTATTCGTTTCGCTAGTATTTTGTTGAGAATGTTTGCATCTGTGTTTATAGAGATATTATCATGTAGTTTTATTGTGTTCCTTGTCTGGCTTTGGAAGTAGTCACTCCTCTTCAACTTTTGGAAATTTTTTAAAAAGGGTAGGTGTTAATTCTTCTTTAAAAATTTTGTAGAATTTACTTGTGAAACCATCTTGTCCTGGATTATTTTTTTCCAATGTGATTCCATTTTTCATCCCGGGGAAGCCTGAGAAATAATAGCAGGTTGCAAACCTAAACCATTTGGAAATGTGGGCAAAGGAAACAGTAGAACAGTCTCAATAATTGGGTTCTGGTTATACAACAGTTTATTATACTTTAGTTGGTGAATGTGTTTTATGAAAATGACTTTATTCTCCCCAAGGAGGGGGCAGTGATGTGCTGGATGCAGTTTGCAGTGACTCCCCGGTATCCACATGTGCATCTCTTCCCAGAACACCTTTCAGTGAAATCAGCCATGATGACAGCATTTATGCCATGAAAGTTGGGAAATGTTACAGAATGTGATTTTTTTTTCCCTTTTGAAAAACCAGTCATTTAACACTTACCAGTGGAATATGTTGAGTACTAAAAGGCTAAAACACTATGCATTACCGGTATTGAGACTTAAGCCATTTTGTACCTGGTTCCCAGGCAGACAGACTCTGAGACAAATATTTCTATGCAGTAAGTTGTATTAACCATGTCCTTTATTTTCCATAATGCGATAGTTTGACAATTGGAGCCTTGATAAACCAGGAGGGAGTGTTTCTCCAGAAACAGCCAGTTCCTAGAGATAGTAAACAACTTGGCCACAGCGTGCTTTTCAGATGCAAACCAACTTAAACAGAACTTACATTCTTTTATTTATTTATTTATTTATTTATTTTAACACGTTGGTACATTTTTATTCATTCTGTTACTGATGTATCTTCATGTGAGTGTGTCTTTTTGCATCTGTCTTTTTTTTTCTTTTCTCATCTTTTCCTTTCTTACTTTTTTTTAAAAAAATTTTTAATTTTTATTGCATTATAGGTTTTGGGGTACATGTGCAGAGTGTGCAAGATAGTTGCATAGGTACACACATGTCAGTGTGCTTTGCTGCCTTCCTCCCCTTCACCCACACTTGGCATTTTTCCCCAGGCTATCCCTCCCCAGCCCCCCACACTGTCCCTCCCCGCTTCCCCCCAATAGACCCCAGTGTGTAGTAGACCCCCTCCCTGTGTCCATGTGTTCTCATTTTTCTCACCCACCTATGAGTGAGAATATGCGGTATTTGTTTTTCTGTTCTTGTGTCAGTTTGCTGAGAATGATGTTCTCCAGATTCATCCATGTCCTTACAAAGGACACAAACTCATCATTTTTGATTGCTACATAATATTCCATGGTGTATATGTGCCACATTTTCCCAGTCCAGTCTATCATCGATGGGCATTTGGGTTGGTTCCAGGTCTTTGCTATTGTAAACAGTGCTGCAATGAACATTCGTGTGCATCTGTCCTTATAGTAGAACGATTTATAGTCCTTTGGATATATACCCAGTAATGGGATTGCTGGGTCAAATGAAATTTCTATTTCTAGGTCCTTGAGGAATCACCACACTGTCTTCCACAATGGTTGAACTAATTTACACTCCCACCAACAGTGTAAGAGTGTTCCTATTTCTCCACATCCTCTCCAGCATCTGCTGTCTCCAGATTTTTTTAATGATCGCCATTCTAACTGGCATGAGATAGTATCTCAATGTGGTTTTGATTTGCATCTCTCTAATGACCAATGATGATGAGCATTTTTTCATGTGTTTGTTGGCCTCATGTATGTCTTCTTTTGTAAAGTGTCTGTTCATATCCTTTGCCCATTTTTAAATGGGCTTGTTTATTTTTTTCCTGTAAATCTGTTTGAGTTCTTTGTAAATTCTGGATATCAGCCCTTTGTCAGATGCGTAAACTGCAAAGATTTTTTTCCCATTCTGATGGTTGCCGATTCACTCTAGTGACTGTTTCTTTTGCCGTGCAGAAGCTGTGGAGTTTGATTAGGTCCCATTTGTCTATTTTGGCTTTTGTTCCCAATGCTTTTGGTGTTTTGGTCATGAAGTCCTTGCCTACTCCTATGTCCTGAATGGTTTTGCCTAGATTTTCTTCTAGGGTTTTTATGGTGTCAGGTCTTATGTTTAAGTCTTTAATCCATCTGGAGTTAATTTTAGTGTAAGGTGTCAGGAAGGGGTCCAGTTTCTGCTTTCTGCACATGGCTAGCCAGTTTTCCCAACACCATTTATTAAATAGGGAATCCTTTCCCCATTGCTTGTTTTTGTCTGGTTTATCAAAGATTATATGGTTGTAGATATGTTGTGTTGCCTCCGATGCCTCTGTTCTGTTCCATTGGTCTATATCTCTGTTTTGGTACCAGTACCATGCTGTTTTGATTACTCTAGCCTTGTAGTATAGTTTGAAGTCTGGTAGTGTGATGCCTCCTGCTGTGTTCTTTTTGCTTAGAATTGACTTGGCTATGCGGGCTCTCTTTTGGTTTCATATGAAGTTCATGGTGGTTTTTTCCAGTTCTGTGAAGAAATTCAATGGTAGTTTGATGGGGATAATGTTGATTGTGTAAATTACTTTGGGCAGTATAGCCATTTTCACGATATTGATTCTTCCTAACCACAAATATGGAATGTTTCTCCATCTGTTTGTGTCCTCTCTTATTTCGTTGAGCAGTGGTTTGTAGTTTTTCTTGAAGAGGTCCCTTACGTTCCTTGTGAGTTGTATTCCTAGGTATTTTATTTTCTTTGTAGCAATTGTGAATGGCAGTTTGTTCTTGATTTGGTTCTCTTTTAGTCTGTTATTGATGTATAGGAATTCTTCTGATTTTTGCACATTGATTTTATATCCTGAGACTTTACTGAAGTTGCTTATCAGTTTCAGGAGCTTTTGGGCTGAGGTGATGGGGTCTTCTGGGTATGCTATCATGTCGTCTGCAAATAGAGACAATTTGGCTTCCACCTTTCCTATTTGAATACCCTTTATTTCTTTTTCTTGCCTGATTGCTCTGGCTAGAACTTCCAGTACTATGTTGAATAGGAGTGGTGAGAGAGGGCATCCTTGTCTAGTGCCAGATTTCAAAGGGAATGCTTCCAGTTTTTGCCCATTCATTATGATGTTGGCAGAACTTACATTCTAACCAAGAAACAGATACCAGACAATTAGGGACAACTTCACTACCACAAAGTTTGTTGATATTATTTAAACTATCCAATCTTAAGCCTGCTTACACTGTTTCTCATCTGTTTCTTTCTTGGGAACTACAGTAGTGACTTGCTCACAGTTCCATTCTCTCTCTTTTTCCTCCTGACTGATTCTGGTGTTTCTCCACCTGGTTCCCCCTGGCACTGCATGCTCCCTCCTTTTGGGAACTTTGAGTAATAAACTATATTTGGCAATTGTTTTCTGATCATTGACTTTACCAATCCTAAATAATAATAAAACATATATTAAAACATACATTTTTTAGTGATGCTCTCAAGATCAACATATTTGATTTAAGAGGCCAAGATGGGCAGATCACTTGAGGCCAAGAATTCAAGTCCAGCCTGGCCAACATGGGAAAACCCTGTCTCTACTAAAAATACATAAATTAGCCCGGCATGGTGGCCTATGGCTGTAATCTCAGCTACTTGGAAAGCTGAGGCAGGAGAATTGCTTGAGGTTCTCCAGGAAGCAGAGGTTGCTACGAGCTAAGATCATTCCACTGCACTCCAGCCTGGGCAACAGAGTGAGACTGTGTATGAAAAAAAGAAAAAGAAAAAAAAAACCAAATAACAAAAAACATATTTAAGGAAAAGTGAGAATTAGAGGTGAAAAGAGAGAACATTTATCTATAATTTAGAACCCCCAAAACCTCTGCCAATCCCATAGAGATGGGATGGCCCTTACAAGTGGTTCCCTTTGGGACAAGGGCCCAACATTTTAAAACCCAGTATTGATGAGAGTAGGGCATCTCCAGACCCTAGAGAGGAGTCTTGACCTTGACTTTGAAAAAGCCCTTTGCCTGAGGACATTACCTAGAAAGGGATTCTGCCAATTACTATGATTCACCAATATTCTGAGCAGCTAGTGGAATGGATGCCTTAATTTTGAGGGAGAGCGGTGGAGGTACATCTCTGCTCCTATTATATTATAGGAAGATAAAATCATCTGCCAAATGCTATCTAGCTTATATGATTGAGGAACTTTCTGAGGAAGTCAACATCACTGAAGAGAATAAATGCTGTATTTGAATAGGTGCTAAAAGTTTGTGCCAAATGCATAGTCAAATATTTCCCTTCAGTCCCGGCAGAAAAATAAATGTAAAATACATTAGCCATTTACAGCTTTGCAAAACCCAACACATTGTGAACATTTACAAAACTAAGTCATGAAAAAAATTGATATATTTGACAAAACAATTAGAGTTAAAAATTGGTGCAACTCAAGTCTAAACAAAATAAGCTCCAAGAGCATATGAAATGTGGAAATAAAAGTTCGTAGGATCTTGTTCTTTCTTTCTCCTCCTGTGGCTCTAGAATTTCATATCATTTTGAAGGTTGGTTATTGAATGAACAGATAGGCCTTAGTTTAAAGGCTGCTAAACGTTAGGAAAAGTTTGACAAAGGCTGATTAAACTCTTTACCCTCCAACAAGAGTGAGCATGGGGCTTGTAGCCGGTGCAGATTGAGTGGCACAAGTGTGACGTCAAGAAAATTTTCTGTTTGTTCTTAATTGTTTTATCTTTGTCATTTAGACAATAAAGATTGTATAATTTACACTTACCATGTCTTCGTTATTCTAACAAGAAATAATAAAAATAAAATTAAATAATTAAAAGATACCATAGTTGAGTAACAAAGTTATATAAGTTACTTAAAACTCATAAGAATACCATGAAATGGTTAGAAAACAAACCAAAGAGAGTAATTTTCATTCAAATAATGTTAGCAAATTTATATAGAGGAAGCAAACATTTGAGATTTCATAAAAATTCAAAAAACCAACTGTGGAGATGCAGAGGGAACCGAGTCAAGGGGATTTTCATGGTGAAAAGTTGAATATGTGGAGGTGTCTCTAAGGATGTACCCTCTTTAAAATATGTTGTCTGAGTGTAATGACTTAGTTGCTTCTTAATGCTTGTTTTGCATTCTATTTTAAATATTTAAATATTTATATAGCTGCATGATCTTTTACTAGTTTCTGTACAATTCAGCACATATTTACTGTTCTGGTTCTATATTTGAAGCTATAGAAAACATTAAGTTTACTATTAACATTAGGCAATATATTTGAACATTTACTAAGGACTTGACTCTACATATACTTCTTTAAAACCTCAAAGCAGCTTTTTGGTGATTAGCTCATTATTATTTTTATTTATGGATGAAAAAGGTGAATCTTGGGAATATTAAGTAACTTGCCCAAGGTTATGAGTTTGTAAGTTGGGTAGGACAGACCAGAACTATATAGTCAGTGTGATGGCAGAATTTGATTGTTAAATCACTCTGTTCTATATTATGTAGTCCATAGGGAGAGATTTATTATTACCAGTATATTTCTAGAGATAGGAGAAATTGATTTTAACTTTGAAGAATTTATTGGAATTAGGTCATAAAATGGTAGTTGTGGAGAGAGAAGAGTTTGCATAAAGACACAGCTTCAGAATATTGTAGGATATCCTTAGAGAACACGAGTGAGTGTTGTATCAAGAATTAGTAGAAAATAAGATTGGGCAAGATTATAAGAGCTCTAGAATTTTTCCATATGTAAATAAATCCAGCAACTATTCTGAGCAGATAAATGAAATGTTTGCTTATATTCAATGTTTAGAGGGATGACTGCATTGTCATTGTAGAGACAATATTACTGAGGGCCATGTCAATGAACACTTCTTAGAAACCAGGACTGCAAACCAGGCATTAAAGTAAACTAAGCTTGTATGAATCAGTCCTGTCATACAGATTGAGTTGTTTATATGAGCTGACCTGGTGGGGTCGGCTGTGGCAGGAAAGCACAGTGTAGTTTTATAGTAATGTGAAGGGATAACAACAATTTATTTTACATACCATTACCAATATATTATTCTCCTAGCATAACTTCAGAACTCAATCCTGGGTGTTCCATACTTAGGTTAAAGACCTGAAGAATTTTCATATGTAATATTTTCTAAGGTGCCAGATTTAAATAACACCCTTTTATAGACAGGGTAATTAGAAGATTGCAACAGTGGCATTTGTATTTGTAATAAGAGACCTCACTGGGGCATTGTACTCCACAGGTCTGCTCCTCACAGGGTTTGGCAGATAGTAAATGGTCAGTGGATGTTTCTTAATTTCCTTGTGACCCATAAAACATATCTACCCTCCCCTTTGCTTTATTATTGTATTTTAAAACCAGGAAAAAAAAGTCTTAGTTCACAGCCCTTAAAACACCCCTCAAAGAAAAGAAGACTCAGAGAAAAGAATGAATAAAGTAAGTTCTTGTCCTAGACGCTGCTGATTCTAAGTGTTATTTCCTATCCCTTGAATCTCCTTATAGGTTCTCTGACCTGCCAATGGCACTTACCATAGTGAGAAAGCAGTTTTCCCTCCTGGCTCTAGCTGATATTTGATTTTATTGCTTACCCAACATCTTCCCAGACCACCCGATGGATAAAAGGCCATTGGATAGGACTATTTTTTGAGAAGTTATCTCTGGCTGTACAGAAACCATTAGTCCGAGTTACAGAAAACCACTTATAGATTCTGACCAGGGTAAGGAAAGTAGATCAATATGTCATCCTGCCAGTAGCCCTAAGCCCTGATTTCCTTTTCTGGTTGCATTCTGGAGGTCACATATCCACAATAGTTAAGACAGAGGGAACACTTAAGAAAACCCAAATCCAGATTTGACAGCAGCAGAATGGATTTTACTTCATACCGCACCTCTGCTACACATTATCCCTTCAGAAAGAAAAAATAAGCATGATCTCTCTTTCTCTCTCTCTGACAAACAGTTAAATGTTTGCTTTTGTTCTCAGAAAACTAATACAAAGCAGCTTTGAGGGAAGATTGAGCTGATAGCTTTGGGTTACCTCTTGTATTAGTCTGTTTTCATGCTGCTGATAAAGACATGTCCAGGAATTGGAAGAAAAAGATGTTTAATTGGACTTACAGTTCCACATGGCTGGAGAGGCGTCAGAATCATGGTGGTAGGTGAAAGGCACTTCTTCCATGCTGGTGACAAGAGAAAAATGAGGAAGAAGCAAAAGCAGAACCCCTCATAAACCCATCTGATCTTGTGAGACTTAGTTCACTATCACAAGAATGGCACAGGAAAGACCAGCCCCCATGATTCAATTACCTCCCCTGGGTCCTTCCCACAACATGTAAGAATTCTGAGAGATACAATTCAAGTTGAATTGTATGGGGATACAGCCAAACCGTATCATTCCACCCTGAGCCCTCCAAATCTAATGTCCTCAAATTTTAAAACCAATCATGCCATCCCAACAGTTCCCAAAAGTCTTAACTCATTTAAGCATTAACCCCAATGTCTATAGTCCAAAGTCTCGTCTAATATAAGGCAAGTCCCTTCTGCCTATGAGCCTGTAAAATCAAAAGCAAGCTAGTTACTTCTTAGGTAAAATGGGAGTACAGGTATTAGGCAAATACAGCCATTCCAAATGAAATGAATTGGCCAAAATGAAGGGGTTACAGGGCCCATGCAAGTCCAAAATCCAAAGGGGTAGTCAAATACTAAATATCCAAGGTGATTTCCTTTGACTTCAGTCTCACATCCAGGTCACACTGATGTTAAGTGTTGAGTTCCCATGGTCTTGGGCAGCTCTGCTCCTGAAGCTTTGCAGGTTACAGCCTCCTTCCTGGCTGCTTTCATGGGCTGGCATTCAGTGTCTGCAGCTTTTCCAAGAGCATAATGCAAGCTGTATCTGGGATCTGGAGGACGGTGGCCCTGTTCTCACAGCTCCACTAGGCGGTGCCCCAGCAGTGACTCTGTGTGGGGGTTCTGACTCCCACATTTCCCTTCTACATTGGTCTAGCAGAAGTTTTCCAGGAGGGCCCTACCCCTGCAGGGAACTTTTGCCTTGACATCCAGGCATTTCCATACATCTTCTGAAATCTCGGTGGAGGTTCCCAAACCTCAATTCTTGACTTCTGTGTACCCACAGGCTCAACACCACATGGAAGCTGCCAAGGCTTGGGGTTTCAACCCTCTGAAGCCACAGCCCAAGTTCCATATTGGCCCCTTTCAGACATGGCTGGAGTGGCTGGAACACAGGGCACAAAGTCCGTAGGCTGCACACAGCATGAGGACCCTGGGCCCAGCCCACAAAACTACTTTTTCCTTCTGGGCCTCCTGGTCTGTGATAGGAGGGTGTGCTTTGAATCCTCTGACTTTGCCTGGAGACATTTTCCCCATGGTCTTGGGAATTAACATTAGGCTCCTTGCTCCTTATGCAAATTTTGGCAGCTGGCTTGAATTTCTCCCCAGAAAATGTTTTTTTCTTTTCTATTGCATACTTAGGCTGCAAATTTCCCAAACCTTCATGCTCTGCTTCCTTTATAAACCTGACTGCCTTAACAGCACTCGAGCTACCTCTTGAATGCTTTGCTGCTTAGAAATTTCTTCTGCTAGATACCCTAAATAATCTTTCTCAAGTTCAAAGTTCCACAGATCTCTAGGGCAGGGGCAAAAGGCTGCCAGTCTCTTTGCTAAAACATAACGAGAGTCACCTTTACTTCAGTTCCCAACAAGTTCATCATCTCCATCGGAAACCACCTCAACCTAGACCTTATTGCCCATATTGCTTATCAGCATTTTGGGCAAAGCTATTCAACAAGTCTCTAGGAAATTCCCAACTTTCCCACATCCCTCTGTCTTCTTCTGAGCCCTCCAAACTGTTTCAACCTCTCCCTGTTATCCAGTTCTAATGCTGCTTTCAAATTTTCAAGTATATTTTCAGCAACACCCCACTCTCTGTAAAATTTACTGTATTAGTCTGTTTTTATGCTGCTGATAAAGAAACATCTGAGACTGGGAATAAAAATCCAAATAATTGGATTTACAGTTTCACATGGTTGGGGAGTCCTCAGCATCATGGCAGGAGGTGAAAGGCACTTCTTACATGGTGGCGGCAAGAGAAAAGTGAGAAAGAAGCAAAATCAGAAACTCCTGATAAACCCATCAGATCTTGTATGATTTAATGCACTATCAAGAGAATAACACAGGAAAGACTGGCCCCCATGATTTGATTCAATTTATTCCCCCCAGGTCCTTCCCAAAACATGTGAGAATTCTGGAAGCTACAATTAGTTGAGTTTTGAGTAGGGACACAGCCAAACCATATCACCTCTCCAGAATTTTTTCCTCTTTCCTGTCAATGGCACCATTTTTTTGTTGGTTTTGTTCCTTTTTTTTTTTTTCCAGTAACCCACTCTTGTTCTATTTTCATCAGTGTGATTTAAATAAGATTGATATCATTCCTGAGGCAATTATCCTATGACATCCCCCTGGTCACAGTACTCATTTAATAGATGAATACATAACACCTTCGTAACAAATTATAACAAAAGAAACACAGAGTATTTTGGGAAGGCAATGTTTCTTCTTCATCATGCAGGGATTACTAAAGGGATCCTTTTTATTTTCTTTAGGATTTGATGGAAGGATGACAGGAAGCTTGAAGCAATTACAGTACTTTTTATACCACAGGGATAGGCAAATTAAAGGAAATGTTGAGAAATGGTGAAATTTTAACTCAGGGTCAATCTATACCTGAAGCTATAGTGTAGATTTTTTAATTAAGTGAGCCAATACTTTTAAATAATATAGTTGAGTAGATTTTCTTTTTATCTTTTTCTAGAAGAAGTGAGGTAGGGCCCAACCAGCTCTACCACATTCCAGCATTCCCAGGTCTTGTAGGGAACTGATTGCTCCAGCCTACAGTCAGCCACAGTGTAATTGGACTTCTGTAATGCTCAGTAATGTCAAAATTTAACCATGAATCTAGATGTTAGAGCTCATCAATATCACATGAAAGGCAAGGTTCTACATAGGTAATTATGCTTTAATTTTATGGTGGTGTGACTGTGTGTATGAGACTTGGCAAGTCCCTCTTAGTGTTTCTTTTGACTGAGTAAGGCTTCTCCCTACATAAGAAGAATACCTAGAGTATCTCTCCTGAGGAATGGTAGAAACTCCAAAACTCTTGCTTGCTGATTGCTCTGATGTTGTATGGTATACTCTGGTAAGAATAGATCATCTTAAGTTGTCAAAATTAACTTTCACTTGATTTGTGTGTCAGAGAAATAATTTGTGCCAAAACTCTACACCAATCAACTTTGAGACTTACTCAAGTGATTCAAGATAGACCTAACAGGAAAGCTGTGTCTTGATCTCTTCAAAGCTGGGAGGATATTATGAGAGGATTGTTACATTTTTGAACACTAGCTCCTCTGTGGGTCTTAAATGGACACATAGATATAAACACTTCTACTGATTGTGACCCCTTAAGGTCAACTCAGAGCACAAGTTCGTGGAGCTTCTGTCAGGGTAAATCCTCAGGGAGAATCAGCTAACCATTCTGTTTTAAATGTGAGTCTTTTGGCATCAGACAGATAGCATCTGTGTATTCTCTACCCTGCTAACCCTGCTGTCCTCTCTTCACAAGTCACAGAAAATGGAAATTTGAGGATGCTTTTTTATGTCGAGTCTTCCTAAGGAAATTTTGTTTTTGTACTATGCTCCATCATTAGTTTCCATGAGACCCCTAACATCTAATCATCTTCCCTTTAACTTTTTGCTATTATGTATCCTCTGTATCCTCTTGGGTCTAGAGCTCAATGGGCTCCTACCTTTATGTTTCATGTATTTTCCAGATCATTCCCTACATTCTATACTGTGTTAAATCTTCCTCATTCTTTGGGTCTCAGTTAAAATGACTCTCTCCCAGCTAGATCAAGTATCTCTGCTGTAAAAAATACCTTAGAATTTTTATTCAGAGACCATATTATGTTTTGTATTTATGTATATATGCATAGACACAATTGTTAAATGCCTTGCATATTGCACTAAAATTTAAGGCTATCACAGGCAAGAATTTTGTGTATTTGTTTATTGCTATATTCCCAATGCCTCATACAGTGCTTGGCATTTAGTAGACATTGAGTAAATAATTTGTTATTCAATGAAATGCTTACAAATTTCTTATTCTGTCCTCTGGGGAATGGCTGTATTAAGAACCATGTGAATATGAACTAGTGGTTTAATAGTAATTGAATGCATTTTTTTTCACAGACACTCTGAGCTTGCATAGCAGCATCAATTGCATTTTTCTCCGCTGCAGTCTGGCCATCAGATCTGCAGCACGCTGAAAGGGGTTGCTGGGCCACAGTGGGAGGATCTACCAGCCCATGAACCCTGACCTCGGCCTTTCTGTTGTTGCTTTCTGAACCTGACTTGGGTGCCCAGGGTAAATTAATTATTCTCTTCCTGTCCAAGCAAATTTGGGAAAGAACAGTTGCAAAGCCTGATAAATTCTGGAAAAAGAAAACAAGTCTGGATACTGTCTACTTGTCAGGGTGCATTGCAGAACTTTTAAAATTCTGGCACCTTTGGCATTTGATTACTCTCAGTACAGTCTCTGAAAAGGCATTATCTCGAATACACCTTCAATTTAAGCTCAAGCACGACGGCTCATGCCTGTAATCCCAGCACTCTGGGAGGACAAGAAGGACAGATCATGAGGTCAGGAGATCGAGACCATCCTAGCCAACATGATGAAATCCCATCTCTACAAAAATACAAAAAGTTTGCCAGGTGTGGTAGTGAGACCTGGAATCCCAGCTATTTGGGAGGCTGAGGCAGGGGAATTGCTTGAACCTTGGAGATGGAGGTTGCAGTGAGCCAAGATCGTGCCACTGTACTCCAGCCTGGTGACAGAGCAAGATTTTGTCAAAAAAAAAAAAAAAGTAAATACAGCTTGATGGCTTCATCCCCTCCCTCCATTCCTTGCACTTGGGAATAAGCCCAGTCAGATTTTGGCCAACCCACTCTTCACTGTTCTAGTCAAACTATCAAACTACACAACCTGTTCCATGAGAATGACTCTCAAATATTGCTATTGCCTCACAATAACAAGCAAGAACAGAAACCATCTTTTTCCTCTTTCTTCCCTCTGGAGCAGTCATCCACCATTCTCAGATGATTTTCATGGACAGTCTATTTATAGCTGGTATTTCGTGATTTAAGAGGTATAATTTTTTCTTAAGGGACCATTTCTAACCATTCTCTCTGCATTCTAATGGCAACTCAACTGTTTTTTTCTTCTTTTAAAATTGTCAAATGCTGTAAAGACCAATTGAACAAAGTTCTTAGGAAACAGTCAATGACTTCACATTGCGGGCATTTTCTCCAATCTCTTACTCCAAAGAAGAATTTTTTTTTTAATAAATAAAATAGCTATTTTGGACCTGGACAAGAACTGTTGACTGAGTTGCAGTCGGCCAAACCAGACAATTTGTTGTTTTAGAAGGAAACGGTGGCTGCTCTCACTTGTCTTTTAATTTTCATAGAATCTGTTAGGTGAAATTTGATTTTAGATTAAAAGATGGGCTTAAATGGATTTGTTCTTGAATCTTAGCTTTTTTTTTTTTTTTTTTTTTTAAAAAAAAGCTCACTATATCATTGACTTTAAGGAAAACTAATTGCAATAGTTTAGCATGGAGGGAATTTTACTTTTGCTTTTCTAATAAATTATTCACACAGCTTAAAGGATGCTAGGAAAGATTTATATGAGTATACTCAATAGTCATGCATGCAAAATGTATTTTGCTGTTTGCCTAATCTTCTGGTTTTATGTTAAAACCTTTAATTTAATTTTCCCATTAATATCTAAAGCTTGACTGTGCACAGAATGATACAATATTATGGGTGGCTTTGTGGCATTTAAATTTCATTTTTCTTCTTTTTTTACTGATTCATCATCAGGGAAATTTTTGAAATTAAGTACACATTTAGGTATAAATGGGACAGGAAGCCAAAATCAAAGTAGTGTCACCTGCAAAGAGTCTCATAGTCTGTTAGCAAACTATATTTTCTCTTCACTGCTTTTGGAATGAGAGAATTAAATCTTGCAAAGGAAATTGTCAGCATATTTGCCAAAGCATACTTCCAATTTATTAAATTTATGCCAGGCTCCCCTTTTACACTAAGTCTTCTTAAATCTCATTCTTTGAACTCAAAAATCTTTTTTCAGTGTGAAGGTCATTAATTTTAATTAAATGGAAATCTTTTTTTTACACTAACAAGAAAATGAGGATTAGTCTCAATAACTTTCATTAAATAAATAGAGCAAATTAAAATTTATAATACATCTTTAGATAGATCTGAAAAGGTCTCATCAAAAGCCTATTAGTTGACAGGAAGGGAAGTGTCTCGGTGGGTTATAGTAAAAATGTACCTAGAATCCAGAGGAAAAAGCATTTGTTTGCTGAGCTAGTTTTCTGTGGTTGATTTTACTTCACAAACATTATATTATACTTCCATTATAATGTCATAATAAGAAGGCAAATATAACATTAACTTTATAGGCTTTGATTAAAATAACTCATTTACTATTATCACAATCTGTATCGGTATAGCTTTTAGCAATTTATAAAGCATTTTTATACATGCCACCTCTGTTTGAGTGACTTACTAAAAATAGTATACACTTTAGACATAAATGTGCTGTATTAAAATTTTATCTCTACCACTATTAGCTCTCACTTCAGAAAAGTGACTTCAAATTTCTGAGCCTCAGTTATCTTTAAAGTAGGGATAATAATTCCAAACTTGCTTGAATGCTGTGAAATATTAATTCTTCCAATCCATAAATGTGGGATATCTTTTTATTTACAGTCATGTACCTCATAATGATGTTTTAGTCAACAATGCTTTGCATAGACAATAGTGGTTCCATAAGAGTATAATGAAACTGAAAATCTCCTATCACAAAAATACTATCATTATGCTACCATTTCTTTACACAATTTTGTACAATAACATGCTGTATAGGTTTATCTCTAGAAGCAATAGGCTATATCAAATAGTTTAGGTGTATAGTAGGCTACATCATCTAGGTTTGTGTTAGTACACTCTATAAAGTTTCAACAATAATATAGTCACCTAACAATTTCTCAGAATGTATGCCCATTGATAAGTGATGAATGACTGTATTTTTGTCTTCAATTTCTTTCCTAAAGTTTTCTAGATTTTAGTATACAGATATTTCACATTCTTGGCTATGATTATTTCTAAGTTTTTATTCTTTTTGGTGCTATTGTAAATTTTTTAAAATTTCCTTTTCAGAAATTCAATGTTGGTGTAAAGAAAATAACACTACTGATTTTTATATGTTAATTTGACATCCTGCAACTTTACTGAATTAAAAAAAAACTTACAGGATTATTGTGTAGTCTTTAAGGTTTTCTACATATAGAATCATGTCATTTGCAAAGAGAGAAAATTTTATTTCTTCCTTTCAAATCTAGGTGCTCTGTGTTTCTTTTTGTTGCCTAATTGCTTCAGCTTGTACATTCAATGCTATGTTGAATAGAAATGGCAAGAGCACATATCCTTCCCTTGTTTCTGATGTTAAAATAGAAGCTTTCAAATTTTTATTATTGATTGTGACATTAGTTGTGGGCTTGTCATAAATGGTTTTTACTGTGTGGAGGTAAGTTTCTTCTATAACTATTTTATTAAGAGATTTTGTGATGAATAGATGTGGAACTCTATCTAGTGTTCTTTCCACATTTATTGAGATGATCATATGGGTTTTACCTTTTAATTCTGTTAATATATTGTATGACATTGATAAAATTGACTTGAAAAATGTTGAACTATCTTACATTCTAGGGATAAATCCCAATTGATCATGGTGTATAGTTGTTTTAATATGCTGTTGAATTAATTTTGCTGTTATTTTATTGAGGATATTTACATTTATATTATCAGAGAGAATTACCTATAGTTTCTTTTCTTGTGTGCAGGTGTTTTCTTTCATTCTTTTTTCTTTGTTTTTCATTCTGGTTTTGGTATCTGTGTGATGCTGGTCTCATAAAATGAGTTTAGGAGTGTTTCTTCTTTCTTCTTTTATTTTGGAAGAGTTTGAGAAGAATTCCTATTAATTATTATTAAATGTTTGGTAAAATTTAATTGTGAAATCATATGATACAGATTTTTACCCATCTCTTCAGTGTAATTAAATTTGTTGACATGTAACTGCGCATAATCATCCCTTTCGATTCTTTCTGATCTTTTCTATGTCTGAAGCATCAGCTGTTGCTCCTTGTTTCATTTCTAATTATCTTTAGTTGCCTCTTTGTTTTATCTTAGTCTAGCAAAGGGTTGGCCAATTTTATTTATCTGCTTAAGAAGCTAACTCTTAGCTTTGTTGATTTTTAAAACCGTTTTTCTACTTTTTAATTTATTTCTGCCCACTAGAGACACTCCTTCTTTCTTTGGATCATCACTAACATGAACTATCTTTTTCCATCCCTTCACCTTTCAGCCTATGTGTGTCATTCACCTAAATTGATTTTCTTATGTCAGTGAAATTAGACATTGTTTTTAATTTATTCAGCCACTTTATATCTTTTCATTGACAGTTCAATACATTTACTTTTAAAGTAATTATTGAGAGGAAAAGGTTTATGACTGCCATTTTGTTCACTGTTTTATATTAATTCTGCAGTTCTTCTGTACCTCTTTTTCTTCCTGCGGTCTTCCTCTCTGTTACGTCACATTTTTGGTTCTGTGCTTATAGGCTTTGTTTCCTTTATGTTTTTTGGAATAACTTCTATTGGTATTTTTTGTGGTTCCCGTGGGACTTATATAAATATAGTTATAATAGTCAATTTTTTTTTTTTGAGACAGAGTTTCGCTCTTGTTACCCAGGCTGGAGTGCAATGGCGTGATCTTGGCTCACCATAACCTCCGCCTCCTGGGTTCAGGCAATTCTCCTGCCTTAGCCTCCTGAGAAGCTGGGATTACAGGCACACACTATCATGCCCAGCTAATTTTTTGTATTTTAGTAGAGACGTGGTTTCACCGTGTTGACCAAGATGGTCTCGATCTCTTGACCTAGTGAGCCACCACGCCCAGCCCTATAATAGTCTATTTTATGCTGATAACAAGTTAACTTGACTCATATTAAAGAACTCTACACCTTTACCTCCCCTCTTCTACATTATAATGCTAACGATGTCACAGTTATCTATGTTTATATTGTGTATCTAATTTAATTATAGTTTTTTTAATACTTTTGTCTTTTAACTTTTATGTTATAATTAAAATAGACTTACCCAACTTCATTAGTGTAATATAGCGTTATGTTTTTGTCTATATATTTATCTTAACCAATGAGTTTCATACTTTCTTAAATTCTTGTATTCCTCTTTAGCATTTCTTGTAAGAAAGGTCCAATAGTGATTAACTCCTTTGGCTTTTGTTTGCCAGAAAAAATCTTTATCTTTTCCTCATTTTTGAAGGGCAATCTTGCCAGGTATAGCATTCTTGATTGACAGTTTGGCAGGTACCCCACCCCCACAACCTGCCATAGCGCTTTACATACATTATCTTCCTCCCTTCTGGCCTGTAAGGCTTATACTGATAAATATGCTGATAGTGTTAAGAAGATTCCCCTGTAATAACAAGTCACTTTTCTCCTGCTGCTTTCAAAGTTCTCTTTCATTTTCAACAATTTCATTATAATATGCCTTGTTGTAGATCTCTTGGGATATATCATATTTAGTGTCCTTTGGGGTTCTTAAATCTGGTTGTCTATTTCTTTTCCCAGGTTAGGGAAGTTACGAGCAATTTTTTTTTTTCAATCAACTTGTCTGTCCCTTTTTATCTGTCATCTCCTTATTTGACTTTTAAAATGAATATTTTTTCCTATTAATTACATTCCCTATTTTCCTAACGCTATCCTTTTCATTCCTTTTATTTTTAGCTCCTCTGATTGGATGGTTTTTAATGACCCATCTTCAAGTTCACTGATTCTTTCTTCTGCTTGATCAATCTATTGTCAAAATGCTCTACTTAATTTTTCAGTTTAGTTATGGTACTCTTTAGCTCTATAATATTGTTTGGTACTTTTAATATTTTCTATCGCTTTGTTAAAATTTTCACTTTCTTTATTCATTGCTCACCTAAACTTAATGTGCATTTTTATGACCATTATTTTGACTTCTCTGTCGGATACATCAAATATACCCATTTCATTAGGATTTGTATCTGAAGATTTGTTCTATTATTTTATTTGGAACATATCTTCATGTTTCTTTATATTCTTTGACTCTCAGTGTTGGTTTATGTGCATTAAATGCATTAAATGAAACATCCATTTCTTCCAACTTTCACACGTTTTTCTTATGTAGGAAATGATGGTTGCCAATCAGTCTCATAAGAGATTCTGGTGCATTTCAAACCTTTGGGCTTGTCCAGCTTCCATTTTTCTTCCTAGTGGCCTCTAAGAAACTAGAGTATGCCAAGTCCTGTCAGTCCCCTGAAACAGAAGAGATAGGATCTAGTCATTTTATTAACCACTGGAAGAGTTCAGATACTAGATATGTGATTCAATTTTTCTCTCTTTAGGGAGAAGCTGGAAGCTGGAGCATATCACCCACTATCTTTTAACTGAGCCAAGAGGTAAGCTATGGCAAATGCTTATACAATCATTCATACTTTTTTGCTCTTTCAAACTGTTGCTTTGTTCTCTGTCACCCTCAAGGGGTCTGGAGAATGCTGGGCCTTATTAACTTTCAGGTACAAATGGGTTAGAGGTCAGTTCCTCAGGTTGCAAGCATGAAAGTTGTGGAGCTAGAGGGGTAGTCAAACTCCTTCTGTGAAATGCTGTAGAAATGATATTTTCACTGAAAGGAGACAGGAGGAGGAGCAATGGAAAGTACCCAGATGGCCATAAACTCACAGGGAACTAGTGATTGCTTTCTCCATCAGCTCCAAGAAACAGGCAAGTTAGAAACCAGATTTTCAGGTAGCAGATGGAAAAGTCAAGGCTCCAGATGTGTGGTGTAATCCCTCCCAGCTGGGAGCTGAGTTTTATAACTGGAATAAGCCAGAGAGAATAGTTGCAGAAAGCATCTATAGGGTCATTTAAAATGCCACTTTGGTTTCTACAGACCCTGGGGGATTAGTGAATCCCAGGCCCTATCAGCTGTGGAGATTTAGTAGCCAGACCTTCAGGCAGCACAGCTGGAAAAGTCAAGGAACTAGTTGTTGTTGAATGAAATGAAGATGAAAGGCTTTTTTTTTTTTTTTTCCTATGGAGCAAACCTGATAGAGGAGCCTTGGAAAGTACCCACACGTCCATTCGAGTTCTCAGAAAACTAGTGACTGCTTGCCTCTTTAGCTTCCAGATGTGGACCAGTTAGGCATCAGACTCCCAGGAAGCATCTGAAAAAGTTGAGAGGTTAGACATGCAATATAACTCTCAGGGAGAAGCTGGAAGCTTGGGTTTATTGCCTTCTGACTGCACTGAGCAAGAAAGAACAGGCCTGTTAAATGCACCTGTGCCTGTTTAAAACCACCATTTTTTCCCCCTCCATGCTCCCAGAATACTACTCTCACGTGGTCTCTGTCAGCTTCCACAGATAAGTTAAGAGTCAGTCTATTGGGTAGCAGCTGTCAAAGTTGGGACACTAGATGTGTTGTCCAAACCATTTGCTCCTCAGGAAAAAATTGAGGAGGGTTCTCTCCCAATTGCATGGTGCTGTGTCAGAAACAGAGATTATGGCAAAATTATGTCTCAGCTTTTCTTATCCATTTTTAAATGGGAATTTCTTCAGTCATTTGATACACAGGAGTCTCTTAACTAGTTCTGAATTTTTTCTCAGCAGGAATTGATCTGTGCATAGCTGTTCATTTGGTCCATCTGTGGGTGGAGAGAAAGTCCTAAGCCTCCTCTTCTGTCATCTTGCTGATGTCTCCAATTCTGATAGTTGTAAGGAGGTAAATGGTTTGAAATTCATGAGGAAGTTCTCAGGTAAAAACTGATTTAGTAGCAAGACATGATTTATCTGGTTCAAAAAGACGCTAGAAAAACCACTGATTTCTCCTCATTGTGACACTATGTATTTATTCTAAGTATAATAGATTGACATTATAAATGATCCAGGCTTGCAATTGGAGTAGTCCCTGCTCTTTTCAGATGGCTCCATTCTCCAACTGTTTTCAACATAAAAATCACAAAATCGGTTTTGCTTTTGTGAATTTTATTTTTCATTATAATTGTCCCTACTTTCTTCTAGTTCAATAAATAAATAAAATACTTATTATTATTAAAATAAGTATTATATTTTAATTCTTATTCATAATTTTTATTTGTTAATAAATGCTAACATGACCACACAATTCAGTTTTCTGTTGATTTTTAGAAATGGCCTCTCACTTTATCATCCATATTGGAGTGCAGTAGAGCAATCATAGTTCACTGCCTCCTCCAACTCCTTGGCTCAAGTAATCCTCACACCTCAGTCTCCTCAGTAGTAAGACTACAGGCATGTGTTAGTATACCTAGCTAATTTTTTAATATTAATTTTTGGAGGCATGGTCTTGCCATGTTGCCTTGTCTGGTCTTGAACTTCTGACCTCAAGTGATCCTTCTACTTCAACCTCCCAAATAAGACATAATTCAGTTTTAATCCATGTGTAATAGTTAGACATCAGACTCTCAGGCAGCATATTTTCACACGAAGGTAGGGGTTGTGTGTGTGTGTGTGTGTGTGTGTGTATTGAAAGTTTATTTTAATACACAAAATAACAAATGAGAAATAAAAAGAGAATAACAAAAGAGAAATTAGGAGTCATTTTGAAATATGTTCCTTCCTTTATCTCTTTTTATTGTTTCTATAATGCCAAAAGTAAAAATAAAGGTAAAATAGTTTATTTAATCAATCTGGCTTATAAACGTGGTTTTGTTTCTTTTTTCTTTTATTACTCTAGAGTTGTGGAGACAGAGTTTCTATGTTGGTGAGAAGCAGAATGTTATATTGCCTTATGAAACAGATAGGAAATAATATTTTAAATAAATAACGTGAGAATCTTGAGTAGCACACTTTTATGCTAGAGATTTCCGTAATTACAGCATCTGTTTCTGGAAGATGAGAAGGAACTTGTTGTCAACTTTGCTGCATATCACATCACAAAGTAATCTTGATTTTTATCCATTTCCTATGAGAGCACTTCTAGTTCACTGAATTGAAGAGAAAGAACAAACACTTTATTGATCAGTCGGAACTTTTTCTTACTGTCAGAGCCAAAGAGTATGATGGCTTTGTGGTTGGTAAAGAATTTTTGATTCAGAGAAACATGCATATTGGTGTGTACATTACTGGAAACTTTGTTTTCTTTTCTACTACCTTCACTTTTCTGTTAGCTTTCAGTAGTTAAAAATGACAATAAAAATAAATGATATTCTAAATACTATACAACTGTTAATTCATTTCGTCTTCACAAGAACACTGTGACACAAGTAGAATTATTAACTTTATTTTAAAGATGAGGAAAATGAGTCAATAATGCGTTAAATAACTTGTTAGTGAGAGCCAGCTAAGGAGTGGCAGGACCGTGATTCAAATATTGGCTGTCTGGCTCCAGAGACTGTGTATTTTAAATATCATGGTCAAGAAAGACCATATTTAGAAGCTGGAATTTGAACAAAGACTTAAACTACATGAGAGGACACTACATTCTCCAGGCAGCAGAATAGCAAATACAAGTACCCTGAGGCAGGAGCATCCCCATGTGAGAGAAAACGGAGTAAGGGATGAGTCCAAGGATTTTTGCTGAATACCTGGAAGAGTATAGTTGCTATTATTGAAAATGGGGAAGATTTGGGTGATACAGATGTAATAGGAAAGCCAGAAGTTCATTTTTAAACAGGTTAAGTTTGAGAAATCCATTATTCAGGAAATGTCAAGTAGGCAGTCCAATACAGTCTGCGTTTAGAGGACAGAAAGAATATGGGCTTGGCATTAAATAAAGTGAATGAGGATGGACAAGCAGCCCAGGAACTGTCTGCTCAACATTTATAGTCAGAAGATAAGGAGTTAGTGGCAAAGAAACTGAGATGGAGCAGCAAGTGAGACAGAAGAAAACACGTGATTGTGGGGTCCTGGATTCCAATCAAAGGGCTCCCAATAAGGAGAAGGTGAGCAGATTCCTCAAATGTTGCCTGTAAGTAAGGTAAGGTAAGGACTTAGGATTGAGCATTGATTACAGCATTATAGACAACATCAGTGACCTTGAAGAGATTATTATTATTATAGTGATTGAAGCAATAATTTAATTATGAATGGTTGAGAATTTTTCCCAAATCATACCTCTAAGATTTGTTAAAGAACAAATCATTTTCTTTATCCTTATTGATCACATCTAACAGATCTGTGGAAATGTTTTAAAATGATGAAAAAATTCTAAATAAAATATATAACTTGGTAAAAAAAAAAAGTTAAAGGACAGGGATGAATGTGCAAAGTAATGTTCAGGAAAAAAATTTAAAAGAGAAACACATCTTGAAAGGATGGGTTGGATAGACAAATGAGATTGGGTTATATGCTCATATTTGGAAGTGCCAGAGCATCAGTTAAACCTAACTTAGGGAAAATAAATGCAGGAGGGGGCGGGATTTATTGGCTAACATAATTGAAAAATTCAGGCATAGCTGAGTCAAGGTGTGCCATGCCATTGTCTGAATTCAGCGAGGCTCCATTTTCCAGCCCTGCTGTCCTCTGTTTTAGTTCTGATTTCATGCAGTCTCCCTAGTCACGTTGGTCACCAGTGACTCCAGGCTTACCTCTCCCTGTCTAGCAATCCCTCTGGAAGGAGCTTTTCTTTTTTCAATAATTTCTGTAAATTTCATGTGTTGATTCTAATCAGTTTGGCATGTGCTATACAGAAGTTAATAACTATTTGCTGTGTTCATGGAAATGGATTAGCTAGATTTAGATTTTTATCTCTACTTATTGGAAGTGGTATAATTAGGCCAGCTATTTCCAAACCATAAATTAACAAGTAGAGAATTATCCTTAGGAAATTAAGGTTCTAATACTATATAAATGGGGAAATAGATGTTGGGTATATTTTTTAAAAGATGTTTGTTATATGAAAAAAGGAAGATTTAGAAAAAGAGAATGGAGACAAGTGGTTATGTAGAATTTACTGAAAACTTTAATAATATTTGTTGACAATTTCTCAGTAATGACAACCCCAAGAGGTAAGTGCTTATGTTGGATAAAGCTGAGAAAAGGGAAATGATCTCTAATATTTACTTCAGAGAAAATTTGCCCACAGGACTAAATTATTATCTAATCTTTCAAGCTTTAGGATATTTATATTGATAATTATACACTGAGAAAAATATGTATGGTTCATTTATGTAGCATTATAATCAACTGTCATGAAAACAGATCTAAGCAAATAAATTTAACAGAAAGATGTAATCATATGATTTCAAATGAGTCTAGAGGCTCTCCAGCTTAATTTCCCCAGCAACTGAACCTCTTAGCTTTTGTGGGTGAACAAGTGATAAAGGTGTGTTGGGGGCAATAGAGGAGTTCTATCTAGGTTTAGGCAGGCAGAGGCAATTGTATTTTATACTGTTTTTCAGTCTTCTCAATTTAGCCTCTCCTCTCTTCACTTCCTGTGGGATTACACAGCATCTCCAAATCCTAAACCTTTCTGTTTATGTGACAAACCCTGGCTTGTTTCCCATTGGCTGCTGCACTTTAGGAAGGTGGAGTTCAGTTTCTTCTGCTCTGCCAATTTGTTGCTATTCTTCCATCCATTTCCTTCCTTTAAATGCTGTTGACACCTTTTATCCCAAGTCCTCTTGTCTGTCACTCTTTCTTTTTCTTTGTAGACGCGCATCTTTATTTTCTTCATTGTCATTTTTTTTCTTCTACTGGTGTTTTTGAGAGATAACAGGCATTAACATGTACGTTTAATCTACCTCATTTGACCAGAGGCCCTTGCATCCATTTCTACATCATTCCTTTACATGCTTAATAATTAGTAATATTAAGCATGCTGCTATAATCAGTAATATTAAGCATGCTGTTATAATTAATAAAAATAAGCATGCTATTATCATCTTCATTAGTAGTCCAAAGCCCCACCTCTCAATCTCAATAAATCTTCCCACCCCTAAGGTGTACATATGGCAGCCTCTAAACCCTAACAACATCCATAAATTCTAGCAAAGCCAACATCCATAATTACCAACCTATCACCCTGTTTATAGGTTGGTCCCAACTCTGAAGTATCAATCTGTCAAGCAGAATTTGCGCTCTGATAACACTGTAGTTAAGACGGTAAAAAAAATATATATATGGTGAAGTTTAGATTCAATGTTTTTAGCTGTGGTCACCTATATTTCCAAGCACATGAATAATGTGATTCATACAAATTTAATTTTTATTCTGTCTGGAATTTTCTAACCTGCTATTGTAAACCCATAATTGCCACATCTGTGTAAAATATACATAAGACACAATGGAAGATCAGAAAGGATGGTATAAAGTGGTCTCCAATGAAAATGCCATGCATCTCTTCATGAGGCTTTAATAACTAAGAGAGAATATACATTTGGGAAGGAAGGATACTGAATCATAGCACCAGGAAAAATAATCTTGAAGCAGCCCATTTCTTTTAGCTGTCAGTGGATTTTTGGTGGTTGCTATGCTTTGTTTTATAGCTTTCTTTGGCTCTATAAAGTATCTTGACATATTGCCTGAGACCTCTGTCTTGCTATCTGTTCCATTTTTTTTAAGTAAGTGAGATGCCATTTTAAAAGGCACTGAGGCATCGCTGTTAAATTACACCCACTGTATGTGCAGACAGCCATGTAGTGAGATCACTCCTACTTACTTGTTTGGCTTTAATTTATTTCTAGTTTAGGAGAGCAGTGGTGATCACCATGATATCATAAACTTGATACTTAGATAGATTCAATACATGGAAAATCTTCCTAACAGTGTCTAATTATTACTTAATATTTTGCAGGTCAACAATTTTACTGGGAATTCAGGTATTCTACTCAAATAAAAAATAAGTAATAACTTGGAACATAAGTTAATAACCTGGCATATTGACTAGCATATAGTTGCTCAATAACTGTCAATTACTCTATTTCATTGAACATGTATTGCCAGTTCCTACATTAAAACCTCTATTTTAGCTGTTCCACTGTCCTAAATGCCCTTATTCCAGATATTAGAATAAACAACTCTTATCTTTCTAATGTCAGTTTAAATATGCCTTTCTCAGAGAAATCTCTACTGATCACTGCCTCCAGAGTCAACCTGTTTCAAAACACCCATTTTATTTTCTGTATTCACCAGGGCTTGATATTTTCTGGATTATTAGTTTACTTATTTCATAAGAAGATATAATTCTCTTTTGTCATTTGTTTTATTCCCAGTGACTAGAACAATTTCTGGAATATATAGGTTGTGCCTGTCTTCGTATTTCACAGAGAAGGGGACCTTACCTGGTTTGAGAATTGTGGTAGCTTTAACGCCTTTTACATGCTATGTCCTTTGTATGTGCTAAATTAGTTAATCAATGATTTTCCTTTTGCAGTTTAAGGCCTAATTGTATTAGAGTTTTAAAGGTAAAATACTTGGGAGGCCAAGGCAGGCAAATTGCTTGAGCCCAAGGCCAGCCTTGGCATTATGGTGGAACCGAGTCTCTACTAAAAACAAACAAAATAAATACAAAAAAAATCAGCTTGGTATTGTGGCACGTGCTGGTAGTTCCAACTACTCAGGAGGCTGAGGTGGGAGGATTTCCTGAGGCCAGGAAGTCAAGGCTGTAGATCCACCACTGGACTCCAGCCTGGGTGAAGAGTGAGACCCTGCCCCAAAAAATAAATGAACAAATAAAACAAAATACCTCATTCTTGAGATTTGCCCAAGACAAATGAAAACTTACATTCACACACACACACACACACACACACACACACACACACACATTAAATGTTTTTAGAGGCTTTATTTGTAAAGTGCTGAACACTAGGAAAAAACATAAAGTAACTCTGGTATTCATTCAACAGCATACTTCTCAGCAATGAAAAAGAAGAAACTACCAAACACATAAAGATCTGGATGAATTCTAAATGAATAATTCTATGGGAAAGAAGACAGGCTCAAAGGCTACCTTCTCTGTGGTTCTGGAAAAGACAATACTATAGGAACAGAAAGTAGATCAGTGGTTGCTAGGCCATGGGGATGGAGTGAAGTTTACAACCATGAGAAAATTTTGGTGAGTGAGGGATCTGTTCTGTATCATGATGGTAGTGGTGGTTATGTGCCTGCATGTGCTTGTCCAAACTAATAGAACTCTACTCAAAAAAGGGTGAATACTACCTTACATAAATTATATCTCAATATTTAAAAAGTAAATACATGCAACATTATAACTCACTAAAGTTCAAAACCACTAGGCTGTGATGTAGCTGCCCAACTATTCTGCTCTTTCAGCTTTGCCTTGCCTGTCCAATCTCTTCTCAAGCACCAGGCAGTGTGACACAAAGAAAACATTTTACTCCTCCAGCATCTTTCCATCTCGGTTCTCAAAATGGCCTAAAAGGCCCTCCCTGATCTGCTGCCCCGCTGTTTGCTGATCTCATCTCAATCACTCTTTCCTCTTGCCCTCTGCACCTGCCAGAATAGCCCCCTTGCTGATCTTCCAAGACACCAACTCCAGGAGGACTTTGCAGTTGCTGTTCTTTGCTGGACTGCTCGCTTCCTGAATATCAACATGACCTGTTCCTTCACACCCTTCAGCTCTATTTGCAAATATCGTCTTATCACAGATATTTTCTAGGACTATCCTATACAAATAATATCCTATACAAATAATACCTTCTTTCTCATATTCCATTTATTTTTTGTCTACAGAAAGATGTATTTAGTTTTTTAAACTCTGTATTCCCTCATTAGAATAAGCTTTATAAAATTTGAAAAAAATTTTTTATTTATTACCATTTCTCTATAGTTCAGAACAGTCCTGGCACCTACTAAGTGATATGTCTTTGTATCACTATTCATTTATCCAACTATGTATCTATCAAATTTATAAACATATGTTTATTTATTCTTGTATAATGAACTAGGTCACTAATGTAAATGTTTGACAGAGGCTGAGTAGATGCTGATAACGACTACTTTTTCTTCCTGAGCACATAGCTAATATTCATTTCCAGTCTGCTTTGCATCTAGGGGGCATATGATTAGCTCTCATCAATGTAATGTAAATGAAAGAGATTCTTTACTGTTTGGTCTAGGCAGCTATAATCCATTTGCTTTCTGGTCTAGGCAGCTATAATCCATTTGCTTTCTGTTTGATCTCTTACTCTTCCCTTATTCTGACACATGGATGACACTATATGATGTTGAATTCCTAAAGGCATTTGTTGAGGTTGACAGTGCCATATCATGAAAAGAATCTAAGTCCATGAAGACTGTGTGTAGCAGAGGCCTTCCCTGCCTCCTCCAGTGCACAACATACTATGTAACATTAATAAGAAATAAATCTTTATGGTATAAAGCCATCACGCCTTTGAATCATTTGGTATGGATAGTTTTACTTGTGCTGACTAATATACCTGGATTTAGAATCAAAAGAGGTTTCTGATCTGAGGTTTGCCATATCTGACCATAATGTAGATGCTATGAATCTATTTCCAGATTTTACAGTGGGAATAGTATATGCTAACACTCTATATGATGAAAATACTGTGAACATAAGAAATAAAGTATCGAGAAATAATTTATATATTTTTAAAAGAATAGAAAACCAAACATGGCATGTTCTCACTCATAAGTGGGTGTTTAGCAATGAGAATACATGAATACAGGAAGGGGAACATCACACACAAGGGCCTGTCAGCGAGTAGGTGGCTAGGGAGGGGATACCAGGGTGTGGGGGACTAGGGAAGGGATAGCATTAGGATAAATACTTAATGTAGATGACGAGGTGATAGATGCAGCAAACCACCATGGCACATGTATACATATGTAACAAACCTACATGTTCTGTACATATGCCCCAGAACTTAGAGTATATTAAAAAAAATGTAAGTTCTGTAAAATGACACTTTATATTTTGCTGTTTAAGTTTCTTTTTTCCCAGATAGTTCTTCACTAATTTGCTCAATATTTAACATTTACTTATGTAAGTATATTCTCTGTGCGAATAAGAAAGACAATTCCAATCTTTACTGTCAGCGAGTGGAGAAAACAACAATGAAATAATTAATCATGGTGTGAAAAGTACCCTCATAAGGGAGTCTACAGAGTAATGGCAATGAAAAGTAGGGGAAACTAACCAATACTTGGGTTATTAGGGGTGTTTTTCCACACCTCGGTTTTGAGAAGGAATTTATCTACTTTTTCTCCAGGTTTTCAAATCTATTCAATGTCTAGTTGCTCACAGCAGTCTCCAATGATTCTTTGTATTTCTGTGGTATCCTTAGCAACATCTTTTTTTCTTTCTGATTTTATTTATTTGGTTCTTCTCTATATTTTATTCTTAGTTTGTCTAGCTAATGGTTTGTTCATTTTGAGGATCTTTTTTTATTGTTCTTCAAGTTAAAAGCTGACAGGGACAAGGAAGGTCATTATATAAAGGGTCAATTCAGCAAGAGAATACAATAATTATAAATTTACATGTACCAAACATCCAAGCACCCAGATATAGAAAGCAAATATTAGATGCAAAGGGAGAGATAGATCCCAATACACTACTAATAGATTTCGACACACTGCTCTGGGCATTGAACAGATTATTCAAACGAAAAATCACCAGTGAAATATCAGATTTAAATAGCACCATAGACCAAATGGACCTGACAAACATTTATAGAACATTTCACCCAAAAGCTGCAGAATACACATTATTTTCTTCAGTACATAGAACATTATCTATTACTGACCATATGTTAGGACACAAAACAATCCTCAAGAAAATTAGAAAATTAAAGTCATATTCAGTATGTGGTTGGAACACAATGAAACAAAACTAGACCAATAACAAGAAAAACATTAAAGTATATAAGTACCTAGAAATTGAACAACATGTTCCTGAACAACCAAGGGTGAAGAAAAAAGTTAAAAAAAAATAATTGTTGAAACAAATGAAAATAAAATCACAACATTTCAAAACCTATGGTACAGAGCAAAAGCAGTATGAAAAGGCAAGTTTATTGCAAAAAAAAAAAAAAAATGCCTACATCAAAAAACTAGAAAGATTTTAAATAAACAACTTGATGCACTCCAGAAACTAGAATAGCAACAACAAACCAAACCCAAAATTAGTAGAAGGAAATAAATACTAAAGATCAGGGCAGAAACCAACAAAATTGAGACCGACTCATTTTGATCACAGGTGCCAAGAACCTATGTTGAAGAAAAGACATTCTCTTCAATAAGTGGTGCTGGGAAAACTGCATAACCAAGGATGATTCAACATATGCAAATCAATTAATGTACACACCACCATATTAACAGAATGAAGGATAAAAAAATCACATGATTACGTTAACAGATGCAGAAAAATGATTGGACAAAACACCCTTTCATAATAAAAATTCTTTTTTTTTTTTTTTTTTGAGGCGGAGTTTCCCTCTTGTTACCCAGGCTGGAGTGTAATGGCACGATCTCAGCTCACCGCAACCTCTGCCTCTTGGTTTCAAGCAATTCTCCTGCCTCAGCCTCCTGAGTAGCTGGGATTACAGGCACGCGCCACCATGCCCAGCTAATTTTTTGTATTTTTAGTAGAGACGGGGTTTCACCATGTTGACCAGGATGGTCTCAATCTCTTGACCTCGTGTTCCACCCACCTCGGCCTCCCAAAGTGCTGGTATTACAGGCTTGAGCCACCGCGCCCGGCCCATAATAAAAATTCTTAATGAACTACAGAGATAAACTATTTCTATGTACTATTTGACCATAAAAACAATTAAATCCTGGATCTGCGTAGTGGCAGTATCATAGCCAGTAAGGTTTATTGGAGGCATGATTATTGCTAATTGAAAAATAATGAAATCCTATCATTTGTAGCAACATGCATGGAACTGGAAGTCTTTAGGTTACATGAAATAAGGCAGATACAGAAAGACAAATATCACCTGTTCTGAGTCATATGCAGTAGCAAAAAAATTGATCTCATGGAAGTAGAGAGTAGAATGAGAAGAGCTCATTCTGGAGGCTGAGAAGGATGGAGACAAAAGCCGGTTAAAGCAAAATTTGTTAATAGGGAAAAATACACTTAAAAGATTAAGTTATAGTGTTCAACAGCACACTAAGGTGACTATAGTTAACAGTAATTGATTACATATTTAAAAATAGCTAGAAGAGAAGTTCTTGAATGTTCTTAACACAAAAAAAACGACCATTATTTGAGGTGATGGATATTTTAATTATCCTGATTTGATCAATATACCTTGTATGCTTGCATCAAAATATCACATGTACCACATAAATATGTACAACTATTTTGTATCAGTAAAATATATATAATGGGAATTATCTTAAAGAAGGTAAACAAGTAAAGGGAGGTCTTCAATCACCCTATATATCTGCTTAGAAACACTCCCGAGTCTTTGATAGGGAATGGAAATCTAAACAGCAAAATAGATATTTTGCTTAATTAAGGACAAAGATAAAATTTCAGTGGGACTGAAGCTTCAAAGATGAAACAGGTATGTAAGGAAAGAGCTCCATAAGTCTGCAAAGAAATACTCTTACATCGTTTGCTGAATACTAAGACATACAAGTATAAGGTTAGGTGGAAATGTTTTGTTTAGATAAATTCTGCATTTTTTTTTTTTGTTTAATAAAATATTTGGGGTAATGGTGATTCGATCTCGAGTTGTACCTTCTTGACCCAAAGTAGTAAGTTGAAAAGTACAAAATTTATTCAGTTTTTTGGTTGTTTCCATGCTCAGCAAGTTTGTTTTCCCACTGAATTGGTGCTTTCCTTTGTTCTGGAAGAATAGAAGATTGGCCTCCAGAACTATCTTGTTTCAGCAAGTGATTAGGCATGGTATGGCTCTTTTCCATTTTAAAAGCCAGTGATGATTGCTGGCAGAAGGCAAGAGTTATGCAGGCTCCACCTCAGGTGTGCAAGCACACTGCAATTAAGGAGAGCTACTCCTAGCCACCCAGGAGGAAAAGAGACTGATCAAAGTGTCACATTATTTACTTCCAGTGTGAACTATAATTTCCTGCCCAAAATACTGCAATTTATTTAGTAAAAAGAGGGTATCATCAAAACCCAGACACATATTATTCACAAATTGTGGTCTAAAGGAATGTGAACAGCATAATTATTTTCCAGTAAGTAAACACATTGACTGGCTTCTTCACATGTATCCTTATTGTAAATAATTGTTCCAATTAGTGTTATCCAAATACTGTGCAAAGGCTCCGGTAACGATGCAATTTAAAGCAATGTAAGCAAGATGATTTTTTTATACTCAGTAAGATAAATCCAAGTCAGTCAGGGAAGGGGCACATGGCAGAGCAATAGAGATGCAGGTGGCAAACCAATATAAAAATTCTATCACCAAAATTAGGTCAATAAATAATTTGTAATTAGGTAAATGGGTGTAATTTACTGTAGGCAAATGGGTATAATTATTATCATCCTTGATACTTTATATTGAGCAACAAGGATCAATTACCCAAGATCACTAGTTAATTTTGTTTGAAATAAATCCCAAGTGGCGAGATTTACTTGATTGTATAGTGTAGAATATAATTACATAGAAATGACCACAGTGTGGTCCTTAATATTCACATTGTGTTACATTTTCCAAGTGACATTTAATGTCTAGTGTATCATTCTAGCTTCATAATAACAGTGTAATATTATTTAAGAGCTTATGCTTTGAAGTTAGACTGCCTTGAGTTCAAATGCTGACTCTGAACATTAACCTCTCTAAGCCTCAATTTTCTCAGCTATAAAGTTTGAGCTAATAATAAGATTTACTTCTTAAGGATGTTGAAGATGAAAATCAATGAAGGACATGCAGATAGTTTAAATAACTAGAAAAAGATACTGGCTCTGGTTGCTGATGCAATCAGAAAACAAAACACATAGGATCTAGAATTCACTCTATCAACCATGCATACTGCCTCTCCTATCCCAGGGGTTTGTGAGTATTTAGCAAAACTATGCAAATGAGCCACTGTCTGGTGTGCAGCATTTGATGTAGCTAAGAGGAAGAGAGAGAAGTTAGAGGAAAAGATGAAAGATACTAGCTACTATTACTAGATTAGAGGATTATTTTTACAAATTTTTGCTGTAAAGGGCCAAAGAGTAAGTATGTTAGGTTTTGTAGGATATATATCTGTTGCAATTATTCAGATCTGTTATTATAGCCAGAAAGCAATCATAGATGATACACACATGAATGGGTGTAGCTGCACCCCTAGTAAGATTTTATTTATAATAACGTGAATTGGGCTGGATTTGTCTCATGGGCCATAGTTTAGCATGTAGATCAGGGAATGAGGATTTGAAAACAGTTGTTTGCTGAAGTTCAGTATTCTTTACAGCTTCTCTCAGCTGTCTCCCTCTGACCTATTTTATTACTGGGAACAATGAGGGAATGAGACTGTATAACCCCTTACGCTGTTTTCAGAACTGGTGGTCTAAGAGACTGTGGTATCTCAATGGATCTGAAAATGGCTGAGTGACTGTTAACCAGACACAAAATTAAAATCATTAAAATGAATTCTAAGCATGGTGGACATGGCTCAGACCATGATAAAAACTATTCCTTTGACACTCATTTTCTGCTAAAATTAGAATGTTGTGTTTGTTCAATGGGAGATATTATGACCTGGAAGCCTTCACACTTTACATTCAATGGCTTCTAGGTATCATTTGTAGGTAGAGTGTCCATATGTCCTGTTTGCCTGTGAAAACTCCAGTTTATGCCTGACTAACTACTACTAATAGCATCTTCTTTTTCTCTTCTAAAAAAAATCACAATTTTCATGAAAAAATTTGTGATTACTAATAGAAGATGAAACTCAATTCTGTAGGTTTCTATTTCTCTTTGGAAGCTGCAAAATTTCTACAGAAAGGACAGAGAAGACACATCTAGAGGAATACTTCCCATCTAAGATTCCCTCTATTTTAGCAAAAATGTATTGAGTATCTAATGTATATCATGTACTGTGAAAGACACAGAATAAAATATGTTCTCACACGTTTTCATTTTAGTTTTGAAGACAGGTTGTGAAGGTTTACATAATCTAACTCTTCATGTGAAATCTTTAAATTCCACAGGTATAGGTCTGTCTGTTTCACATATTTTGTCCATTATTTATGTATTCCACATGAGTCAAAGCCACACAAGAGCAAATTCAGCGTACACCTTTTTACCACTGTCACTAGCATCTGTTCATGCTTGCTCTGTACTAATTGAGGCCTAAGTAAATACTCTGAAATAAATTTTCGCCTTAGTCAAAAGTTTCCTCATTAAGCATTGATTTCTATTATTCCTATATTGCACTGAGAAAGGGAAGTGAATTATTGTACAGAATTTGAAAGACTTGTATGAGTAGCTGTAAATACTTCTCTTCATACTCTATACTTACTGTTTACTGCGAGCTTACTACATTCCAGATTCCAGATTAAACTCTGATATACTGTATAACTCTTAATCCTCACAATTGCCCTATGAGGTAGGAGCTATTATTTTTCTCTATTTTAAGAATAACAAAGTTAAAGCTCAAAGCGTTTAGAAAATTTATATGAGGTAACATAGCTAGTGAGTGGTTGAGAAGGGATTTCATCTCCCATTTGATTCCTATGAAGATTGAAAATATTATATTAGGCATAGTACAATTTATAAAAACTTAATGATGGCATTGACTAAACTCGATTTAATGCTACTAGTATCACTTCTACAGATATTGCATGGATTATATTTATCCTAAAAGTGATTTGTTATCTAAAATTCAAATGTAACTAGGTATGCTGTACCTTTATTTGCTAAATCTGGCAACACTATCTGTCACCCATTCTGTGTAGGATATTAAACGAGAAAAACATGAAGAAGCCCCAGCACAGTTTCCAACTCTGTTGTTCTACATCACATCGCCGATTTCATGGTTATAGGTATATCTGGACAAAGAACATATTCCCAGTGCCGTTCCAAGAAAAGACAATGAATGCATTGTTTTATATTCAACTCTCATGGTGTAGATTATTTTGTCAACCAGAAATTGAGTACCCAAATGTCCCTCGGGCAATATATCAAGTGTTGTTTCCCCACTGCTCAAGTGAATACCTGAGTATAATCCGTCTAGATTTCCTTTTGTGGGGAATGAGATGCAGGAGAGTTCAGTTGTAAAAATGAGCCACATGTAAATTACAGCTATAGCCACAAGCAGGTAGGAAGGGTAGCATCGAGGAGCCTAATATATGCTGCTACTGTGAAGCCTACAAAGAAAGCCTAATTCCTAACTCAAAAATTCCTGCCATCTTCTTCCAGAGAAATTAAAACAATTGCGTACAAAACTTCTTACATAGAGAATGCTTGCCATGTTTTTGGCCCCTAGGCTTCTAATTCCAACTTTCTAAAAGTACACCAAATTTCCTTTGTAAAATTACCCTTCATTTTAAACCAGGTTTGTTTAAATCAATGATGGTAAAACTCCTGACATCATTCCAGCTAAATCATTTGCTCAAGGAAAGATTTACGCTACAATCTGAACCAATGAGATGGAAAGAGACATTTATTTCCAGAGAGAAAAGCATCACTTCATTCTATGAAAGCAATAATAAGAAATGTTTCCTCTTGAAATGTTTCTTTCAAGATTCACCAAAGTCTCTAGATGCTTTTCTTCATGAGCCAATAAATACGTTTGCAGGTGAAGCCAGTTTGACATGGATTATACTTTATTACTTGCAATACAAAGAAACTTAAAATTGACAGATATACCTGTGTCTATTTATATGCATTTCAGAGTGCACCCACCCTAGAAAAAAATGTGAAGAGGCTTATCAAAATGTACTAAATACAAAAATGGATCACAGATTAGACTGTGTGATAAAGAAAAGTGTGTGGGGGTGGAGAGGGAGACATTCGCATATAAAATGAAGCCAGGAATTAGGCTCAGATTAAAGTGCTCTCTGTGAAGTTTTTAATTTTGCCATAAGTAGCCCAGATATTTGTTATAAACTTCCTAGCATGCAACACAAAGGAATAGCTTGTTTATTTATCCAATTTGATGTACTTCAGCTAAATGTTGAAAAATTGCTCAGGAGTATCACAAGTTGTAAATATCTAAAAGTGGAAGTTAGTAGAAGGGAAAATGATCTCTTTCTGATGGAGGACTTATGAAAAGTTATCTCTAGAAGATAAGACTTGAGCTGAGCCATGAGAGATGGGATAGGGTGTGTATGGAGGAGGGCAAGGAACATTTCAGGATGGGGAAACAACACGAGAAAGTTCATATCTGGGGTGAAGTTGCATAGAGGATGATGAGGTTAGCATGAGTAAAGTTTGGAGACAAGAACAGCTATTTTAGAACACAGGCTCAACTGCAAAGCAGTGTAGAAAAAGAAATCCCACAAAACCACCAATACACACACACAAAACTCTACTCTTAAGACTAGATGTCATCTACAAGTTAACAACCAAGACTAAAATTGCTTAGAATGTTTAAATTGCTTAGAATTTTGACTGGGCGTGGTGGCTCATGCCTGTAATCCCAGCACTTTGGGAGGCCAAGGTGGGTGGATCACAAGGTCAAGAGATAGAGACCATCCTGGCCAATATGGTAAAACCCCGTCTTTACTAAAAATACAAAAATTAGCCAGGCATGGTTGTGTACGCCTGTAGTAGTCTCAGCTACTTGGGAGGCTGAGGCAGGAGAATCGCTTGAACCCAGAAGGCAGAGGTTGCAGTGAGCTGAGATAGCACCACTGCACTCCAGCCTGGCAACAAAACAAGACTCTGTCTTAAAACAAACAAATAAATAAAATTGCTTAGACTCTTGAAATATATTTACCTCTACAATTTTTATTTGATTAAAATAGAAACAGTCTACAACAAATCTTGATGAAAAATAAAGCAGAATAAACACACTCCCCTGCAAAAAAATAACATATTGAGCTTAACTCTCCTGCTGTGTCAATTAGCCCTTAGGAGTAATTTAGGCAATTTTTACTCCTTAACCCAGAGATCTCAATATTTAATAAAATAATTCTTATTTTCATCTTGTCAGAATTATACCTCAGAAGCTTCAACATTGTTTTCTTAATCTTGTAGGATACAGAGTGGAGAATAATAATGGAATTATATGTTCAGAGGTAACAAATTCCCACTGTCATCATTCTAACTGGAATGCTTATTTAACTGGCCCCGTCACATACCTAAATTATAATGCTCATAAGTTACTCAGAAATCATGACTTATCAGTGGATAGTAACACATATATACTAAACACTTGTGAATTTCAATTATATTTTGTTATGATTATAGCACTAACTCTATGACCTTGAACAAGTGAATTAACTTTCCTGAAACTCAGGTCTCTACTTTGCAAAATACGTGCTATAATAACTTCCTACCAGAATTTTATGAGAATTAAGTGAGATAATATACAGTAAGTGCCTAGCAGGAGTAACTGTCATTTGAGCAATTACTATGGGCCAATGTATGAAGCAAGTTAAATGAATTATATTAATTCTCATTAAAACCCTAAACAGGTTTTTCTCTTTATAAATGAGTAAACTCAAACCCAGAGAGGTTTATCAATTTACCTAATGTCACTTTTCTTAAAGAATCACACATATTACTTCTCTATTTAAGAGATTACTAAAGAGATACCACTCAAACGTCCAATTAATAAAACTTATTTTATTGCTATTTCTAAAGAACCAAATACAATTTTACATATAACAAAATTATTGTTTCTTAAAGAACTGTTTGAGATAGCTGAGGTCATAGATTATTATAATATCTGTTCTATAGATGTGTATAAGGAAGTGACAGTGATATTTAATAAATTAACTCAATGGTTTATTATGGGATAAATTATCTTTATTTAATGATTACCTGGTTCAACGGTTTCCAAACTCTAATATTACTGAGAATCACCTGGGGAACTTGTTAAACATACAGACTACTTAGCCTAACCCTTAGGGATTAGACATTGAAGGGAGGGCTAGAAATTTTCATTTTAATAGGCACTACGGGAAATACTGATATAAGTTGTCCACAAGCCGAGTTTTATGAAAAACTGATCTGGAAATCAGAAACTAATTGAAGTCAGGGACTACACATGGATAACAAAAGGACTTACTGAAAAGAAAAAAAAAAGCCAAAGGCAAAATAAAGGGATAGAGTGGCTACTTATTGTTTTCCACTGTGTCAACAATCCAAATTTTTCTAGTGGGCATTCATCGTTCCTCCTCTCTCTGTCCATGGCTCTGTGTAGCACCCCCCAACCCACCTCCAGAGTAGATCATGTGATTTCGGTCTAAGCCAATCAGCACATCAGATTACTATTGCATGCCATGATTGGTTCAAGCTGACCAAAGCAGATCCAATCAGAGTAAATCACAGAACTAATAGAACCACCAGTAAAGAGGGTCTGGTCTTTCTTCCTGATGCAAGTGGGAATGTTGAGGAGATGGAAAGTTATTACAGACATCTTGCCACTTCTCAGAAGCTGAGGTAAAGCAAAAATCATAGCATCACTTTGTGCCACATAAATACATACTGTAAAATGATTATCTTTCAATATATAATAAAAAACATATTTTTTGAATGATAACATATCAGAATTCAAGCCCTAAGATATTGTTTGAATTCTGAAGCCATTCATGCCTGATGTCACAATCTACCTCTGGATTTCTGAGTCTTGTGAGATAGTAAATTCACATTTCAATTTGAGTCAGTTTCACTTGCAACCCGTAGAGCTCTGATACAGATGGTTTTCATCTAAATTTAGGGTCAGAACAGACAGAAATGCACTGATTGCAGGTTTTAAAGAGATAGCCTTCTAAAATTGCTTTAAGAACAGCCATCCGGGTCTTACGCTCATAGTGATTCAGGATTTTTAAAAAATACATATATCACTTACTGAGTATAGTACATCAGAACTTATGTTAAGGACCATAACCTTTAATCCTCAAATAAACCTTTTGTGGTAAAGACTATTATTTTCCCAATTTTACTTATGAGAAAAATGAGGCTTAGAAAGATTAAGAAAGTCGTCCAAGATCATGCAGCTTGTAAATGGTTGAGTTGAGACAGATCCCTGGCTGCCTCACTGAGGTGTTCACCCCTGCAGTATATCATCTCTAACATTTTTGGTAGTTTCAAGCTACTGTAATAAGGCAAGCTACTGTAATTAGGCTTAAATTCAGTTTAAATTCAGAAAAAAAGCAAATTCTCCAAGGCAAAAATAAAATGCCTTGGAGAATTTGCTTTTTTTCTGAATTTAAACTGAAACTTGACTCCTTTATTGGGGGCAGGTGAATTTATAACACGTTAAACCTATCTTTCTATTATTCATGGCTGGCGGTGCACTGTTTATCTCACTTTCTTCCTGTTTTCTAATGGTTTAACTGTTTCATAAGGGACCTGGAGTATTCCTTTGATCTTGTTGCCTGCAGAGTGATGGGGATGAAAAGAAATGGTAGTGGGGAGTGCCACATCTACATGTGCCTCAAAGGGCCTCATCCTTCCTTCAGGCTTCCATGTTTTCTATGTGCTTATGAATTGATGCTCTACCTCCTTTTGTTCAATTACTTTATTATCACTAGCCCAGTACATGTTCGTATGTGCATCGAAGTGTACTTTCAACTAGACAGCAAACTGGCCAGCCAACAGATTTCATGATTGGAGTCAGCTGATTTCATACAGAGGGACGTGGTTTTCTGATGCCCTGGATGCTAAATGCAGCATCTGCTTGTGATAAAGCTTACTACTTCTTGTATCAGAACCATTTGATGCTGCCATCTGCCGATTTTAATATGTATTTGGGGTTGAAAGGGAACTATGTTTTAATTATCTGGGAATTGTTTTTGACTAGTAAGTATTCTTTTTTCTTTTCTTTTTCTTTTTATTTATTTATTTATTTTTTTGAGACAGAGTGTTGCTCTGTCACCAGGCTGGATTGCAGTGGCACAATCTTAGCTCACTGCAACCTCCACCTCCTGGGTTCAAGTGATTCTCATTCCTCAGCCTCCCAAGTAGCTGGGGCTACAGGCAGGCGCCACCACACCCAGCTAATATTTGTATTTTTTTTTAGTAGAGACGGGGTTTCACCATGTTGGCCAGGATGGTCTCCATCGTCTGACCTCATGATCCGCCTGCATCGGCCTCCCAAAGTGATGGGATTACAGGTATGAGCCACTGTGTGTGCCCGTCAGTATTCTTAATATTATATTCAATTATGAAGGTAACTTAGAATGCCAATGTTAATGTGTTTTAGATGATGGCAATTACAATGATGATACTTACCTAAATGCCAACCCATTATTTGTGTATTTTATACAAGTTTTCTCATTCATTACAGACCAATTGAAAAAAAATGGCTCAGGAAGTAGAGGCTCAGGTTGGTTCGATGACTTGCTAGTGAGGTGTGAAGCTTGGATCAACTCCATGTCTGTTTGTTCTTAAACTTGTAATCTTGTATTACATTATTTAATTCAGTGCTTCCCAGGTTAGTCCATATCACAATCACCTGGGGGGCCTTTTAAAACAAATTGCTGAGTTCCACACCAGAGTTTCAATTCAATCAATCCATGTGGAATATGCCTTGATAATTTGCATTTCTACTAAATTCCCCAGTGGGGCTAATGTTACCCACCTGATTACCATGCTTTCAGATCTACTAATTTAGTCCAACTGTCTCACTTTAGACATATAAAACCAAGACTTGGAAAAGGAAAATGACCCCCTCAAGATCAGAATGTGAAATAATGGGCAAAAGAAAACTCAAGTCTAAGGTCTTTTCATGCTGTCTCCTATTTTGAGGAAGCAACTGTCCTGTATCCCTTTTACATTTACAATACAAAGAAATAATGTTTGACTAAATTCAGAAATAATAGCTCTTCTAAATTGTGCCCTTATTCAGTAAGTTAGCAGTCAATTATGGATTACAGTTTTAATTAACTTTCTTTAATTTAACTAATTTCTTTAGTCTTACGTTTCTATAAAATTGGGGTTACCAATTCCTACTTTGCAGCTCTGTCATAAGGATTGGAAATAATTAGAAATTTCCCCCACTGGAATATATACTTTATGAAGTCAGGTACTTTGTTTTTCTTTGTTTCTTGCTGCATTTCTACACCCAGGAAAAGTGTCTCACACATATTAGGCATTTATGAATAATTTTGATAAATAAATATAAATACAGGATATATCATAGGGACTCAATAAGTGGTGGCTTTATTAGTATTTTAATATCATCTTGATTATCAATTGCCAAAGTTTCCTGTTTTTTTTTTTCTATTCTATTTTCTCTCTTTCAGATTTTTTTACTCTTTTTACCTGCCAAGCTCTATCATATTTTCTGATAATGATGTTTCCATTTTATGACTTCTGAAAAATAGACCAGATGTTTGGCTTGCTTTTTTGTTATTCTTTCAGCAAATTCACACTGCAGCCATTGATCTCTGGTTTTCAAATGGGAAGCTCGAAATTACTGCAAACATTGTGCTTTGGCTGCCTTTTAAATCTTTTCAAGCAGTCAGCTTTGAGGGGAGGATGGCCATTATCCATTTAGGACATATTTTAACTTGAGAGACAGTAGTGAGACATCTTCTATGTGGTTGGAAGGGGCTCTCCCATTGCCCCACACACCTGTCTCTTTTGCCTCGGTAAAGAGTCAAACAGGAAAGAGGCTTTACTGAATTTATTTTGTAGCACATTCTTCAAGCCCAAGATGGTTAGCACTAAATATCCAAGCTGCTTGTGAAAGGAAGCATCCATGTGCACTGATCTAAAACATAGCTTTAAACAGTTAACAGTTTCTGGAGGAAAATAATGACAGAAGGGGAATAATGTCCTGCCAGCTCTAGATCCATGGTTCTTAATCCTGGGAGCATGGGAGATTATTGGGAGAATGCTAAAAATAGTCTGAAGCAACAGACATATTTCAAGACTACTGGAATCAGAATATCTGAGGGGTGGGTTCCAGACACCTGTGTTTCTAAAAAGTTCAGTGATTGCCCACTTCCCTCCAGGGACCAGTTTGAGTGTTACAGAAGTTTTTTCATGGGTTCTCAACATAGTGAAAAAAACTAAAGTCAAATTAGTAGGATTTTCAAAATCCTAAACTTGGTCCTTTAATAAAAGTTGTTCTTTATTCTGAGAGAAGCCATTCTCCTTTATATTAAAAAAATCATTAACTATCATTAAACAGATAAAATGCTTCTACAACTCAGTTTGAAGCAGTCTGAAGGAGCAAGATTATAATTGAGCCTGTAATGGATAACATCTGCCCTTCTGGCTTCAATCTACAGATCATGTTTGAAGCCACCAGTTTCCTGTGTTTGGAACAGAGACGTGGCAATCTCAATATGTATTGCTTGTATCACTCTGTCTTCCATTATGAGGGTGTCTCTCTGAGACTCAGTTTTAGCTGTTCTGGCGGAAGGGTGTCTATTGCTTTGGGATGCTATCTAGGTTTCTCAACATGACTTTCACCTGTTACAATCAGCCTATAGTTTAAATCAGATTATGCTGGACATACACTGTAAATATTCTGATAATCCATATTGTGATGCATATGGAATGTATCTAAGGACATAGGAAAGAACAACTTAATTTTATTTACATGAACTTTGTTCTTCCTGTTTTGCCTTCAAAATATTCTTTTAAAAAATACAGCAACAGTAATTGCAGGTTCAAAAAATTACACATTTATGTAATAAAATAAAAATGTTGATAATCCTCTTTGTGTTTGACATTTTAGTTTATCTATTTTAGTTGTACTGGTTTGTTTAATACAAAAGTCTGGAGAACCACAGATGGAAGAATATATCTACTATCAATCATTGTTTTGCCAGTAATCAGTGATGACTGCATGCTATTCAACCTTAGAGAAGGTTCCAGTTTTCTCTTGTAACACAAGAATCTACAAAACAACCACTCCTTACATGTCCAGTTTCCATTTCATACAGTTCCAAAACTCAAACTAGTTCCATTATACCTGAGGTCAGGTATCAAATGATAACAGATAAATATATAAATACTTTGTAAGAAGGACACTCTAGCTACAGCCTTGAATCGCTCCTTGATATGCAATCTTTCTCTCCTCTAGCCTCCTGTGCCACCTTATCAGTCTCTTGACTGGCATTTATCACTTGCTTTCTTGATATATATGTAATTATACACAAGAAGATTCTTGGCATCTTGTGAATTTGAAATTTCCAGTTTCAACTCTTCTTAAGTGACCTGAAGAGCCTATAATTTGTATCGTTTGTCAGGTTGTTACATAAATTTAAATCATATATATTTTGGACTGGTTTAAAAATGAGTGACTTAGTTACTGCCATAGCCTGGACAACCATCCAACATCTCCTCTCAACTCAGCTCTATGGTTTTCTGTTACTGAAAATTAAAATAGTAGTTAATAGGTGGTGTGAGGCTGTTTGTAGACAATCTTAGAGTTTTGATAGAAATGAAACTCAGAAGAAGTAATAACAAGCAATAATATTGAGTGCTTACTATATGCCTGGCACTATACAAATAGCTTGCATTCGTATCACTGGATCCCTTAGGAAATGATATTTGAACTGGAACTGAAAGAGGATGCAGATAGCTAAGATAGAAAATGCATAAATCCACAGATAAGTTATATTAATAAATCCATTCTGCAGAAGAAAATGAAGCTTAGAAGGTTTGGCTTAGTCACATAAGTATAGCCAAGATGTGGGGGGAAAAGTATATCTGACAGCAAAATAGGTATTATTTAATTCCTACTGATCCCTACTCTACCTGCCCCCTCCCAATCATGCCTCACAATTTCTTATATTTTTTCTATTTGACCATTAGTTTAACTTTATTTATATATTTATTGAAACACCTAAATCAGAATCTTAGTTATAACCGTGATTTGCTGAATACAGACAAATTAGTGAATACAAAAATACATCATAAGTTTGCTAATTTCATTTACTTGCCTTCTCTTTACTTCATCAGCAAAAACTGCATGAGGAAAAAAATCCTTCCATATGCATTTATTCCATGTTCTTAAGTAATGAAGAAATTCCGAATGTTGCGTAAGAGAAATTCTGAATGTTGCGTAAAAGAAATTCCAGCTATATTTTTCAGGTCTCCCAGGTATTGAAAATAATAAGATATTTCTTTTATTAAAGACATTAAATGCTATGGCTCAGTCTCTGGAGGTCATCCCACTGTCATTTACAGATTTTCAAGAGAGCTGTGATCTGAACCCAAAAACTACCAAGAAGTCCCTGCCTACTCTACCGGGAAAGAAAGGAAACAATACCTGTCATCCATTCATGATAAACTAGAGGACTCTGAAATAACACGTAGTTAATTTCTCCATCCACACATATTGCCATGAAACTAATTAGAGAGTTACTGTTTATAATTATAATAAAGAAAAAGAAAGACAGAGGGTTATGAGAGTATGTATATAACAGGTGCTTTACCCCATTTTGGGGATCCCTGGGAAAGCTTCCCTTAGGAAATGACATATGAACTGGAAGTGAAGGAGGATGCAGATAGCTGAATTAGAAAGTGTGTTGAATGACAGTGGAAGTTGAGTTGTTGAAACAGAGAAAAGTGCCCAAGGAGATGAACTATCATATGTGAAAATTTAAAGAATCAGGAAGCACTTGATAAATTGAAAAAAATAATGTGGGTGAATTTCAGGGACTGAAGTCCTAAAGCCATACTATCCTGAAAGAAGAGAGGTTATCAATTGAGAGAGAGACAGAGAGAGAGAGAGAGAGAGAGAGAGAGAGAGAGAGAGAGAGAGAGAGAGAGAGAGAGAGAGAGAGATCACTCAGGTATGGTCTCTGGGTTGTTAACCAATGAAAATAAAATAAACTATTTTTAAATATGATCTCTTCCACTCAAAAAACCCTTAAATACTTGCTAGTAATTATTGAATAAAAAAAGAAAATCAATTCTAAATTGAACTTTTAGAAAGCAGTGAAAAAAACACACCTTGCCACAACCTATAAGACAGAGCAAAACTTGTATTTTGAGGGTAATTAATACTTCTAAATGCCTCATTACTAAAGAAAAAAAGATTAAAAATGAGAAAGTCCTCATTTCAAAAATTAGTAAACAAACAAGAAAATACATCAGCATAGATGGGAAGTGTGAGTTTAAAAAGATAAAACTGAAAATAAGGAGTTAGCAATACACAAAAACAAAAAAGTAATAGAAATAAGTTCACCAAAAGTCTGATTCTCTTAAACAAATAAGCAAATAAACAAACTGAGATAATACATTCCTTCAAGAAAATATTGGTACTCAGTACTGTTCTGGAAAATACTCGTCCATGCTTGTGAGAGCCAACTGTACATATCTCTTTTCATTTCCACATTCCTTAACATCATACTATTATCTTGAAATTAGCAATGGAGGAAGAATCTATACCACTGAAATTGGTAAAATGCTATCAATCGGAATATTCTTTTTTTCCTTTAGAGATGGTTATTAAATATATATCACATCCTGAAACTTTATGGCAATAAATTTGAAAAGCTAGGGAAAAAAATCGATGGTTTCTTAGCAGAATATAAACTGCCCAAGTTAAATCAAGAAAGAAAATGGAAAAACTTGAGACCAGTTATCAAAGAAGTTGAAAAGGTATTTAAATCTACTGTTTTAGTCAGGACCATTAGCGAAGTTCTATTTATCCAATAAAGAGCAGATGACTCTAATGTCAGATAAACTATTTGTCTGTTAAAAATTTGTAGTGATCTACAAATTTTAAGTTCACTAGAATTAGAAAACTTAAACAGTTTTAAATTTAGAAAACTTAGTTTTCTAAAATCATAATTTTAATGCCAAAGTATGAAATATTTATATTTTTAATGGAGATGCCAACTTTGATATGTTAACTAGTAGAATCTGATACTATCACAGAAATGTACTTCATTATAACAAAGTGTTTGTACTAGAAATGTAAGGTTTGTTCAATATGAACAAAAAACCCCAAAATTTTACATCAACAAATTAATAGAAAAATGCAGGTATATGATTACATCAAGAGTTGTAAAAAGGGCAGTTAATAAAATGTATATTATTGGAAATACTTTTTGTAGCATTGTTTTACAGTGGTAAACATATGCTATTTTCCTGTTAGAAATTACATAAAATTACATTAAAATCTGTATAGAAGAATACTTATCTGGAAATTGTCAATAAATGTCTGGTAAGGATAAATAGTAAAGAGGTACATAACTCACCAAATTTTAAAGTCATGTAATTATGTATAGTTAATGTATTCAAGTAAAGATTTTATGGACAGAGAACCTGATCATTGGAAGAGAACAGAGAATCCAGGAACACAGCTCCTGTTATATATTAAGCTTATGATAATCTAATATATAACAATTAAAAGATCAATATGATGGAAAATGATATTTTAACAAATATGTCTAGCATAATTGGCTAGAAATCTAGAATAGAAAATGTTAAAACTTTCCTTAATACTATAACTAAAAATTCCAGATGTCCCCAATACTTGCATGTAAAAATAAAATAATAAAAATTATAGAAAATCTAAGAAAAGCTTAGTAATGGACCTCTCCTTTTTTTAAATTGTAGATTCAGGGGGATACATGTTCAATTAGTTACCCAGACATATTGCATAATGGTCAGGTTTGGGCTTACAGTGTACACATCCCACAAATAATGAACCCTGTACCCAACAGATAATTTTTCAACCCTTACCCTCCTCACAGACACCCTCCACAAACTCCCCAGTGTCTGTGTTTCTGAGTTATTTCACTTAGGATAATCTTATCTAGCTCCATCCATGTTGCAGCAAAAGACGTGATTTCATTCTTTTTTTGGCTGCATAGGATTCCGTGTGTGTGTGTGTGTGTGTGCATACGTATATCACATTTTCTTTATCCAGTCATCAGGTGTTGAATACTTAAGTTGATTTCATGACTTTGCTATTGTGAATAGTGCTTTCATAAACAAATGAGTGTTGCTTCCCTTGGGATATAATTATTTCTTTTTTTTGGGTAGATACACAGTAGTGGGATTGTTGAGTCAAATGGTAGTTTTATTTTTAGTTCTTTTTTTTTTTTTTAATTTTTATTGCATTATAGGTTTGGGGGTACATGTGTAGAACGTGCAAGATAGTTGCATAGGTACACACATGGCAGTGTGTTTTGCTGCCTTCCTCCCCCTCACCCACACTTGGTATTCATCCCCAGGCTATCCCCCCCAGCCCACCCCGCTGTCCCTCCCCCATTTCCCCCAATAGTCCCCAGTGTATAGTAGACCACCTCTCTGTGTCCATGTGTTCTCATTTTTCTCACCCGCCTATGAGTGAGTATATGCGGTATTTCTTTTTCTGTTCTTGTGTCAGTTTACTGAGAATGATGTTCTCCAGATTCATCCATGTCCCTAAAAGGACACAAACTCATCATTTCTGATTGCTGCATAATATTCCATGGTGTATATGTGCCACATTTTCCCAGTCCAGTCTATCATCGATGGGCATTTGGGTTGGTTCCAGGTCTTTGCTATTGTAAACAGTGCTGCAATGAACATTCGTGTGCATGTGTCCTTATAGTAGAATGATTCACAGTCTTTTGGATAGATACCCAGTAATGGGATTGCTGGGTCAAATGGAATTTCTATTTCTAGGTCCCTGAGGAATCGCCACACTATCTTCCACAATGGTTGAACTAATTTACACTCCCACCAACAGTGTAAGAGTGTTCCTATTTCTCCACATCCTCTCCAGCATCTGCTGTCTCCAGATTTTTTAATGATCGCCATTCTAACTGGTGTGAGATGATATCTCAATGTGGTTTTGATTTGCATCTCTCTAATGACCAATGATGATGAGCACTTTTTCATATGTTTGTTGGCCTCATGTATGTCTTCTTTTGTAAAGTGTCTGTTCATATCTTTTGCCCATTTTTGAATGGGCTTGTTTGTTTTCTTTCTGTAAATCTGTTTGAGTTCTTTGTAAATTCTGGATATCAGCCCTTTGTCTGATGCGTAAACTGCAAAGATTTTTTTCCCATTCTGATGGTTGTCGATTCACTCTAGTGACTGTTTCTTTTGCCGTGCAGAAGCTGTGGAGTTTGATTAGGTCCCATTTGTCTATTTTGGCTTTTGTTGCCAATGCTTTTGGTGTTTTGGTCATGAAGTCCTTGCCTACTCCTATGTCCTGAACGGTTTTGCCTAGATTTTCTTCTAGGGTTTTTATGGTGTCAGGTCTTACATTTAAGTCTTTAATCCATCTGGAGTTAATTTTAGTGTAAGGTGTCAGGAAGGGGTCCAGTTTCTGCTTTCTGCACATGGCTAGCCAGTTTTCCCAACACCATTTATTAAATAGGGAATCCTTTCCCCATTGCCTGTTTTTGTCTGGTTTATCAAAGATGATATGGTTGTAGATATGTTGTGTTGCCTCCGATGTTTCTGTTCTGTTCCATTGGTCTATATCTCTGTTTTGGTACCAGTACCATGCTGTTTTGATTACTGTAGCCTTGTAGTATAGTTTGAAGTCTGGTAGCGTGATGCCTCCCGCTGTGTTCTTTTTGCTTAGAATTGACTTGGCTATATGGGCTCTTTTTTGGTTCCATATGAAATTCATGGTGGTTTTTTCCAGTTCTGTGAAGAAATTCAATGGTAGTTTGATGGGGATAGCATTGAATGTGTAAATTACTTTGGGCAGTATAGCCATTTTCACAATATTGATTCTTCCTAACCACGAACATGGAATGTTTCTCCATCTGTTTGTGTCCTCTCTTATTTCGTTGAGCAAGTGCTTGTAGTTTTCCTTAAAGAGGTCCCTTACATTCCTAGTGAGTTGTATTCCTAGGTATTTTATTTTCTTTGTAGCGATTGTGAATGGCAGTTCGTTCTTAATTTGGTTCTCTTTAAGTCTGTTATTGGTGTATAGGAATGCTTGTGATTTTTGCACATTGATTTTATATCCTGAGACTTTGCTGAAGTTGCTTATCAGTTTCAGGAGCTTTTGGGCTGAGGTGATGGGGTCTTCTAGGTATACTATCATGTCGTCTGCAAATAGAGACAATTTGGCTTCCACCTTTCCTATTTGAATACCCTTTATTTCTTTTTCTTGCCTGATTGCTCTGGCTAGAACTTCCAGTACTATGTTGAATAGAAGTGATGAGAGAGGGCATCCTTGTCTAGTGCCGGATTTCAAAGGGAATGCTTCCAGTTTTTGCCCATTAAGTATGATATTGGCTGTTGGTTTGTCATAAATAGCTTTTATTACTTTGAGATATGTTCCATCAATACCAAGTTTATTGAGGGTTTTTAGCATAAAGGGCTGTTGAATTTTGTCAAATGCCTTCTCTGCGTCAATTGAGATAATCATGTGGTTTTTGTTTTTGCTTCTGTTTATGTGGTGAATTACATTTATAGACTTGCGTATGTTGAACCAGCCTTGCATGCCCGGGATGAATCCTACTTGATCATGATGGATAAGTTTTTTAATGTGCTGTTGCAATCGATTTGCCAGTATTTTATTGAAGATTTTTGCATCTATGTTCATCATGGATATTGGCCGGAAGTTTTCTTTTCTTGTTGAGTCTCTGCCAGGTTTTGGTATCAGGATGATGTTGGTCTCATAAAATGATTTGGGAAGGGTTCCCTCTTTCTGGATTATTTGGAATAGTTTCAGAAGGAATGGTACCAGATCCTCTTTGTGTGTGTGGTAGAATTCAGCTGTGAACCCATCTGGACCTGGGCTTTTTTTGTGTGGTAGGCTCTTAATTGCTGCCTCAACTTCTGACCTTGTTATTGGTCTATTCATAGTTTTGGCTTCCTCCTGGTTTAGGCTTGGGAGGACACAGGCATCCAGGAATTTATCCATTTCTTCCTGATTTACTAGTTTGTGTGCATAGAGTTGTTTGTAGTATTCTCTGATGATGGTTTGAATTTCTGTGGAATCTGTGGTGATTTCCCCTTTATCGTTTTTTATTGCATCTATTTGGTTGTTCTCTCTTTTCTTTTTTATCAGTCTGGCTAGTGGTCTGTCTATTTTGTTGATCTTTTCAAAATACCAGCTCTTAGATTTGTTGATTTTTTGAAGGGTTTTTCTTGTCTCTATCTCCTTCAGTTCTGCTCTGATCTTAGTTATTTCTTGTCTTCGGCTAGGTTTTGAGCTTTTTTGATTTTGCTCCTCTAGCTCTTTCAATTTTGACGATAGGGTGTCAATTTTGGATCTCTCCACTTTTCTCCTGTGGGCACTTATTGCTATACATTTTCCTCTACAGACTGCTTTAAATGTGTCCCAGAGATTCTGGTACGTTGTGTCTTCATTCTCGTTGGTTTCAAAGAACTTCTTTATTTCTGCCTTCATTTCATTGTTTATCCAATCAACATTCAAGAGCCAGTTGTTCAGTTTCCATGCAGCTGGGCGGTTCTGAGTTATTTTCTGAATTCTGAGTTCCAACTTGATTGCACTATGGTCTGAGAGACTGTTTGTTATGATTTCCGTTGTTTTGCATTTGCTGAGGAGTGCTTTACTTCCAATTATGTGGTCAATTTTGGAGTAGGTGTGATGTGGTGCTGAGAAGAATGTATATTCTGTGGATTTGGGGTGGAGAGTTCTGTAAATGTCTATCAGGTTTGCTTGTTCTAGGTCTGAGTTCAAGTCCTGGATATCCTTGTTAATTTATTTTTAGTTCTTTGAGAAACCTTCACACTGTTTTCCATAGAGGATGTAGTAATTTACATTCCTACCAATAGTGTATAAGTATTCCTTTTCTCTGCATCCTTGCTAATATCTGTTGCTTTTTGATTTTTAATTATAGCTGTTCTGACTAGTGTAAAATGGTATCTCATTGTAGTTTTAATTTGCATTTATTTGATGATTAGTGATGTTGAGCATTATTTTCCTATATTTTCTTTCTGTATGTGTGGTGTTCTTTTGAGAAAGGTCTGTTTTTGTCTTTTGTCCACTTTTTAAATTGAGTTATTTGTTATTTTGTTAAGTTGTTTGAGTTCTTTGTAGACTCTGGATGCTAGTTCTTTTCTGCATGCACATTTTGCAGTATTTTCTTTTCTGTTTTCTTTAACACCTTTGGTATAAAAAAAGGAAAAAGAAAAAAAAGAGAAAAGGTGGCACATATACACCATGGAATAGTATGCAGCCAAAAAAAGAATGAATTCATGAAGTGGTTAATCATGTCTAGGAGTGATTTGGAGGAGTCCTTAGGGTTTTCTAGGTATATGATCATGTTGTTAGTGAACAAAGGTGATTTGACTTCTTTTCTTTCAATTTGAATGCCCTTTATTTTTTTCTCTCACCTGATTGCTCTAGCTTGGACTTCCAGTACTATGGTAAATAGGAGTAATGAGACTGGGCATCCCTCTTTTTTTTCCTGTTCTTAGGGATAATGCTTTAGACTTTTCCCCATTCTGTATGATGTTGGCTCTGGGTTTGTTGTATACAGCTTTTTTATTTTGAGGTATATTCCTTCAATACTTAGCTTGAGAGGGTTTTTATCATAAAGGAAGTTTGGATATTATCAAATGTTTTTCTGCACCTATTGGGATAATCATATGGTTTTCGTTTGTAATTCTGTTTATGTGATGAATCAAATATATTGATTTGGCATATTAAACCATCTTTATATTTCTGGAATGAAGTCCCCTTAATTATGATGCAACATCTTTTTGATATGCTGTTGGATTCACTTTGCTAGTATTCAGTTGAATTTTTTGCTTCTATTTTCGTCAGGAATATTGGCCTGTAGCTTTCTTTTTTGTTGTCTCATTGCCTGATTTTGGTATCATGATGGTAATGATTTTACATAATGAGTTAGGGAAGAATCCTCCTCCTTGATTTTTTTTTTTGTGGGGGCGGGGAATGGTTTCAGTAAGACTGGTACTAGTTTGTCTTTGTATATATGGTAAAATTCTGCTATGAATTCATCTGGTCTGCGACTCTTTCTTGGGAAATTTGTAATTACTGATTCAATTTTATTACTCATTATTGGTCTGTTCAGGATTTCTGTTTTACCCTGGCTCAATCTTTGGAAATTTTGTTTTCAGTTTTTAAATTTTTTTTAATGTTTTTAAAATGTTTTTTATTTTCTTTTTTAAAAAATGTTTTCTAGTTCCTTTGCATAGAGATGCTTATAGTAGTCTCTGCTGATCTTTTGCATATCTGTAATATCAGTTTTAATATCACATTTTTCATTACTGATTATGCTAATTGATGAATACAGATAATAAACATTTAATGTATATAACATACTTAATATATGTATATGTAGTGAACTGATTACTAAAATCAAGTTGATAAACTCATCTATCACCTCACAGTTACTGTGTGTTAATATTTAAGATCTAATCTCTTAATAAATTCCAAGTGTGTAATGTTGTATTATTAATTTTAGTCACCATGCTGTATATTATATTTCTAGAACTTTTTTTATCCTGTGTAACTGAAACATATTACATTTGACTTACATCTCTCCATTTCCTTCATTCCACAGCCACTGGCATCTACCATTCTTCTCTCTGCCTCTATGATTTTGACATTTTAGATTCCACATACAGTGTTTGTCCTTCTGTGCCTGGCTTATTTCACTTAGTATAATGTCTTCTACATTTATCTATGTCATCACAAATGGCAGACTTTTCATGTTCTAAAGTTTGAATTTTCTTAATCTAGTTACTCTTTAATGGGTATGTGGGTTATTTTTCTATCTTGATAATTGTGAAAAACGCTGCAATGAACATGGGAGTGCAGATATCTCTTTGAGATACTGATTTAATTTCCTTTAGATATACACCCGGAAGAGGGATTGTTAGATCATATGAAAGTTCTAATTTTAATTTTTTTAGGAAACTATATACTGTTTTATATAATGGCTGTATTAATTTATATTCCTAATAATAGTGTACGAGGGTTTCCTTTTTTCTTACAAATACTTATCTTTAATCATTTTGATAATAGCAATTCTAGCAAGTCTAAGATGATATATCATTGTGATTTTGATTTGTATTTCCAGCATAATTAGTGCTGTTGAGCATTTTTAAAAATACCCGTTAGAAAACATACTTCTTCTTTTGAGAAATGTCTATTAAAGTTCTTTACCCATTTTTAATTGGGTTGTTTATTTTCTAGTTTTTGAGTTGTGTGGGTTTCCTATATATTTTGGATTTTAACTCTTTACTAGATAGATGGTTTGCAGATATTTTCTCCCATTTCATAGTTTGTCTTTTCAATCTTTTGCTGTTTCCCTTGCTGTACAGAAGCTTTACAGGTTGAAACAATCCCATTGTCTATCTTTGCTATTGTTGCCTGTGCTTTCTGTATAATATTGCAACAAAGTATTGCCCAAATCAATGTCAATAATTTATTCTCTGTGTTTTCTTCTAGTAGTTTTTGGTCTTATGTTTAAGTCTTTAATCTATTTTGAGTTGATTTTTTTTTGTGTGCGTGTGGTATGAGATTATTGTCCAATTTCTTTCTTTTACATGTAGATAACCAGTTTCCTCAGCACCATTTATTGAAGAGATAATCCTTCCCCCATTGCGTGTTCCTGGAAACTTTGCCAAAGATCAGTCAATAGTAAATAAGTGGTTTTATTTCTGGGCTATTTTGTCCTATTGGTCTATATATCTGTTTTTATACCAATATCATATTCTATGATTTCTACAAATTGGAATTGTATTTTAAATTCAGGTAGCATAATGCCTCTAGCATTGTTCTTTTGCTTAAGATTTCTTTGGCTATTAATTCGTCAATCCATGGACACAGGACATCCTTTCATTTGTTTCTTTTCTTCAATTCCTTTCATCAAAGTTTTGTAGTTTTAAATATAATAATTTTTACCTCCTTATTTCTAAGTATTTATTTTTCTGAAGCTATAAGATCATTTTTCTTAATTTCTTTTTTAGATAGTTCACTGTTAGTATTCAAAAAGAAAACTGTTTTTGTATGCTCATTTTGTATCCTGAAACTTTACTGGATTCATTTATTCTAACAAATTTTCGTTGAGTCTTTAGTGTTTTCTCTACATGTAAGATCATGTCATCAGCATACAGACTATTTTACTTCTTCTTTGACTCTGATGACTTTAATTTCTTTTTATTCACTAATTGTTCTTGCTAGGATTTCTAATACTATGCTGAAGGGATGTGACAAGAGCAGGCATCCTTTTCTTATTTCTAATCTTATAATAAAATATTTCAGCTATTTATGATTAAGTATATGAACTGTGGGACTATCATATACACCCTTTATTATGTTGAGGTACATTTTTTCTGTAATTTGTTGAGAGTTTTTGTCAGAAAATGTTGTTGAATTTGTAAAATATTTTTCTGCATCTATCTAGATGATTATATAGTTTTTTTTTCCTTTACCCTGTAAATGTAGTTTATTACATCCATTGACTTCTATGTGTTGAAAAGTCCTTGTGTTCCAGAGAAGGTACAATTTGATTATGTGCATTATCATTTTGATGTACTGTTGAGTTTGATTTGCTAGCACTTTGTTGATGATTTCTGCATCTTCATCAGGGATATTGCCTTTAATTTTCTTTTCTTAACACTGTCCTTGTTTGGCTTTGATATCAGAGTAATGCTGATCTCATAAAATGACTTGCGTAGTGTTCCCTGCTTTTTAACTTTTTAGAAGAATTTGAGAAAGATCTACATTAATTGTTCTTTAAATGTTGTGTAGAATTCACTTGTGAAGTCATCTTGTTCTCAGTTTTCTTTGTTGGAAGACATTTGTTTACTATTCAATCTTTTTTTTTTTTTTCATTATTGGTCTGTTCTGATTTTTCATTTCTTCATGATTCAGAATTGGTAGATTGTATGTTCCTAGGAATTTATCCATGCCTTTTGGGTTATCCAATTTGTTGGTGTATAATTGCTCATTGCAGTCTTTTATGATTTTTTTTTTCAATTCTGTGCTATCAGTTGTAATGTCTCTTTTTAATTTGTAATTTTATTTATTTTAGGCTTCTGTGTCTTTTTCTTAAATATTCTAAAGGTTTGGCAGTTTTGCATATCTTTTCAAAAACCAACTCAGTTTCATGGTTATTTTATACTATTTTCTATATCATTTATTTCTACTCTAATCTTTATTATTTTCCTTCTTCTGATAACTTTGGGCTTAGTTTATTCTTTTTCTAATTCCTTGAGATAAAGACAGGTCATCTGTTTGAGACTGTTTTTCTTAATGCAGACATTTATCACTATAACCTCCCTCTACGACTCATGCTTTAGAAGTTCTAGTACGAAGCATTTTCATGTTCATTTGTCTTAAGATTTTTATTTTATTTATTGTTTTTAATTATACTTAAAGTTCTGGGATACGTGTGCAGAACATGCAGGTTTGTTACATATGTATACACGTGCCATGGTGGTTTGCTACACCATCAACTCATCATCTACATTAGATATTTCTTCTAATGCTTTTCCTCTTTTATACCCCCACACCCCAACAGGCCCCAGTGTGTGATGTTCCCTTCCCTGTGTCTATGTGTTCTCATTGTTCAACTCCCATTTATGAGTGAGAACAGGCAGTGTTTGGTTTTCCATTCATATGTTGGTGGCTGAGAATGATGGTTTCTAGCTTCATCCATGTCCCTACAAAAGATATAAACTAATCCATTTTTATGTCTGCATAGTATTCCATTGTGCATATGTGCCACATTTTCTTTATTCAGTCTATCTTCAATGGGCATTTGAGTTAGTTACAAGTTTCTTCCTTGACCCATTTGCTGTTCAGGAGTATGTTTTTAATTTTCACATTTTTGTAAATTTCTAATTGTATTCCTGTTTTTGACTTCCAGTTTTATACTATTCTGGGGATAAAAAATACTCTGTAATTTCAATCTTAAACATGTTCATACTTCTTTTGTGGACCAATGTATGATCGATCCTGGAGAGTGATCCATGTACACTTGAAAAGAAAATGTACTCTGCTGCTGTTGGATGGAATGTTCTGTACAATTGTTACATTTATTTGCTATATGGTAAAGTTCAAGTACAATGTTTCCTTTTTGGTTTCCTATATGAGTGTTCTACACATTGTTGAAAGTAGGGTATTGAAGTTCCTTACTCTAACTGTCTATTTCTCCATTCATGTGTTTGTATACTTTATTTATTTAGGTGCTCTGATTTGGATATGTGTGTGTATGTTATGAAATTACATACATAATTATGTATCCTCTTAATAAATTGGAGCCTTTATCATTGCATAATGACTTTCTTTATGTCTTGTGAAAGTCTTTGACTTAAAGTCTATTTTGTCTGATATAAGTATAGCCATCATGCTCTCTTTTGATTACCAATTGCATAATGTTACTTTCTTATTCCTTTACTTTTAGTCTGGGTGTTCTTAAAGCTAAAGTGAGTCTGTTGTATGTAGCATATAGTTAGATTTTTAAAAAAGTCTCTTTGGTCACTTTATGTCTTTTGATTGGATAATTTAATTCATTTACATTTAAAGCAACTATTGATAAGAATAGTAAGTACTTATGATCAGCATTTTGCTGATTGTTTTCTATTTTATAGTTCCTTTGTTTATTCTTCCTATCTTCCTTTATGATTTGATAATTTGTTTTGTAGTGATATAATTTGATTCCTTTCTCTTTACCTTTTGTATTCTACCATTTTTTAAAATTTTTTATTGCAAGTAGGCTTACATAAAACATCTTATAGTTATAACAGTCAATTTTAAACTGATAATAAATTAACTTATATGCAAAAATGCTACGCATTAACTTTCCCTCTTCTCACATTCATGTTATTGGTGTTACAAATTACATGTTTTATATATCATATATCCATTAACAAAATATTGCAGCTATAGTTATTTTTAATTCTTTAGTCTTTTGACTTTCATGCTAGACTGAAATTGATTTATGTACCACTCTTACAGTACTAGAGTCTTCTGAATTTTACTAGAGCCTTACATTTACAATGAGTTTTATATCTTCATGTTTTCGTGTTATTGGTTATAATTTTTTGTTTCATTTTAAAGAATACTTTTCAGCACTTCTTATAATATTTATCTAGTGGTGATAAACTCTCTTGGCTTTTATTCTGGGAAAATCATTTTTTCTCTTTCATTTCTGAAGGACAACTTCTTTCAGCAATTTGAATATGTAATCCCACTATTTTCTTGCCTGCAAGGTTTCTGCTGAGAAGTCTGCTGATGATCTTAAGTGAGCTCCCCTTGGATGTAAAGAATTATTTTTCTCTTGAAGCCTTGAAAATTCTTTGACTGCTGAGAATTTGATTATAACATGTCTTGATAAAAATCTTTCTATATTTAATCAATTTGGAGTTTCTTGGGCCTTATAAATTTGAATGTTCTTTTTTTTTCTATAGATTCAGGAATATTTCTTTATGTCTTTAAATAAGCTTTCAGTACATTCTCTTTTCTCTTTCTGAGATTCCTATAATGTATATTTTACTGTGCTTCTTATAAGTCTGATAGGCTTGCTTCACTCTTTTTCACTATTTTTTCTTTTTGTTTTTCTGATTGGGTAATTTCTTTAAAAAATATATATTTTGGAGACAGAATCTTGCTCTGTTACCCAGACTGGAATGCAATGACTCAATCAAAGTTCAATGTAACCTCAGACTCAGGTGTTGTTCCTCCTGTGTTAGCCCCCTGGGTAGCATTATGTATTAGCTCCATGTACCATTATGCCTGGTGAATTTTTATTTTTGTACATATGGTGTCTTGTTATGTTGCCTAGGCTGGTCTTAAACTCCTGGCCTCAAAGGATCCTCCCACCCTGGCCTCCTAAAGTGCTGAAATTACAGGTACGAGCCACCAATCCTGGCCAGGGTAATTTCCACTGATATGTCCTCACTGTTTTTCTTTTTATCTGCTTTACCAGGTCTGCTACTGAAGCTCTCTATAGAATTTTTCAGCTCAATGATTGTATTCCACAGTTCTAGAATTTTTGTTTGGTTCATTTTTATGTTGTCTATTTCTTTACGAAACTTCTAATTTTGTTCAGGTATTATTTTATTGATAATAATTACTTGTTAATATTTCTCTCTTATAACTCACTAAATTTACCTAAGATGATTACTTTGAATTATTTGTCAATTTGTAGATCTCCATTTCTTTTATGTAGTTAGTGGTGCTTTACTTTTTTTTCTTTGATGGTGTCATGTTTCCCTGATGATTGGTGATCCTTACTCTGGTGTCCAGGCATTAAAAAAATAGGCATCCTTTTCAATATTTTCAGACTTGCTTTAGTAGGACAAGTTCTTCCTCAGTCACCATGATCAGAGGTTCTGGATGGGGAAGCTATTGGGGTGTGTTGATGGACTTGTTGGTGGAGTTCTCAGGTGGGCTAGCCTTGTACCTGGGTCAGTGACTGTGCAGCTCTGATGCCTGGGTCCACAGGGATAAGCCTAGTGCCTGGATACATGTGGTGGAGTCTGCAGACTATGTTCATAGAGACAAGGCTGAAGCCTGGGTACACAGAAGCCAGTCTTCAACCTGAGTCTGTGGGGGCTGGCTGTGTTCACAGTCTGTGGGGCCTGGCCAGACATCATGGTCCACTAGGCAAGGTCTGGTCTCTGGATCCTGTGTGACTGCCTGGTGCCTGGGACTGTGAGGACCTGTCTGACCCTGGGATAGGTCTTAAGACTGAGTCTGCAGGTGAACTTCTGGAATCCAGGTCTTCTGAGAACAACATGGAGTCTGAGTCCACTGGGACAAGTCTGGAGCATGGGACTGTGGGCAGTGGCCTGGTGCTGTTGCAGGGCTGTCTTGGTACTGGGAAAGACCCAAATTCTGGTGTCACTGGAACCAGCTTCATACCAAGATTCACTGAGTGAGCCTGGTGCTGGGGTCTGTGGAAAAGTTGAACGATCACTTGAATCTCCTTCCCCAACATGGAGGGAAGATGATATGGGTAATGTGAAACAATCCTTCCCACTGTTTTCAATGTGTCATTTTTCCTTATTTCATACAACTCAGGTGCTGTAATCTCTCATCTGGATTCCTCAGTCCCATGCAGGTATTTTTATTCATGGATGGTTGTTCAGAGTGATGGTTCTGTCGGGGGGTCACACACAAATAATTCCCATTCTAACATTTTGGGAACACATGGACACAGGAAGGGGAACATCACACATTGGGGCCTGTTGGTAGGATGGGACTAGGGTAGGGGTAGCATTAGGAGAAATACCTATTGTAGATAATAGGTTGATGTGTGCAGCAAACCACCATGACACATGTATATATACCTATGTGACAAACCTGCACATTCTGCACCAGTACCCCAGAAGTTAGAGCATAATAATAATAATAAAGAAAATATGTTGTTTAGCATAGCCATCTTCAATTATTTTAGCTGGGCATTCTGGATAATTGCTGCAGCTTCCATATCAGCTCTTTCTCTTTTATCTAGCACTTCTATGTTATAAAGATTGCTTTTATTTTCTTAAACCTCATGAACAAACTTCTACAAGTTTTTTTTTTTTCTACAGCTTCTTTAACTATCAGCCTTCATAGTATTGCAATTAGGACTTTGCTCTGGATTAAACTTGGTCTTAAAAGAAAGTCATGGCTGGTTTAATCTTATATCCAGAGCACTAAAACTTTATCTATATCTGCAATAAGTCTGTTTTGCTTTTCTATTACTCTGTGTTCACTGGAGTAGCACTTTTAATTTCCTTAAGAACTTTTTCTTTGCATTCACAACTTGGTTGTTCAGCACAAAAGTCCCAGTTTTAGGCCTGTCTTGATTTTCTAAATGTCTTCCTAACTAATCTTAACCATTTCTAGATTTTGATTATTTAAGAAAACTTTTATTTTAGGTTCAGGGGTACATGTACAGGTTTGTTATATAGATGAACTGTGTGACACAGGGATTTGGCATACAGATAATTTCATCACTTGGGTAAGAAGCATAGTACCTGATAGGTACACTCTATCTCAAGTAGGCCCCAGTGTCTGTTGTTCCTCTCCTAGTATTCATTTATTCTCATTGTTTAGCTCCCACTTATAAGTAAGAATATACAGTATGTGATTTTCTGTTTCTGTTTCTGTGTTAGTTTGCTTAGGATAATGGCCTCCAGTTCTATCCGTGTTGCTGCAAAAGACATGGTCTCATTATTCTCTTATGGACACATTTTATTCTGTGGCATATAAGCACCATATTTTTATCCAATCTACCATTGATGGGGATTAGGTTGATTTCATGTCTTTGCTATTGTCAATATTGCTGTAATAAACAGATAGCAATATTTGAGAGATGGGGGAACAGCTGATTGGTAGAGCTGTCAGAACATATATAACATTGCTTTATTAAGTTTGCCATCTTAAGTGAGTATGGTTTATGGTGTGTCAAACAATTAAAATAGTAACATCAAAGATCACTGATCACATATCACCATCATAAATATAATCACGATGAAAATGATATATTGCAAGAATCACCAAAATGTGGCACAGAAACACAAAGGAAGCACATGTTGGAAGAATGGGGCTGATAGCCCTGCCCAATGCAGGATTACCACAAACCTTTAATTTCTAAAAACATGATACTTGCAAAGTGGAATAAAGTAAAACATAATAAAATGAGGTGTAACTACATATGCAATTTTTAGTAATAAATTTTAAAATATATTTTTAAATGTGTACATAATGAATTCCAAGATTCTAGCATCAGTAATAAAAAGTTGACAAGATGATACAAAGAATAGTAATTCAAATGAATAGAAAGTTTCCATTTGGGGAAAACTACTTTCTGGGCAGTAACTTAACATGCTCATAAGTTCAAGTGCACCCAATCCATTAGAGTTTAGCAGGATCTCACAGTGAAACAGAACATTTGGAAAATGATTTTTGGGTCTTAACTGAAAATTTGGACTTAATGTTCATGGTTATTGATAGAACTACACATCATGACATTCTCAAATTTATCTACGTGTTCTTTTGACAAGTGAAGAACTATATTGCCTTAATTTATTAGTGGTGCTTCACATCTGACATATCTCCTCCCAGGCACTGGTGATAGTCATCTTTCAAGCAAACTAGTCAGGATTGTGGGTAGGAAAAGGTAAGAATTAGCTGTCTAAATACATTTCTATTTATCTTCAAATGTCAGCACTCTGGTCTGAAATATTTGATAGGTTGGGCATCATTAATTCCATACACAAGCATTAGCTAAAATCTGGGGCTCAAGAAAGTCATCTTGAATCATATTGCATGACAATATAAGTGGTATGTGCTCACAGGAGGTCAAAAGAAGTAATACATGCAATATTGTGTAACAGCTAAAATGATAGTCATGTTTGCTTCTAGATTAGACATTTCATCAGTCTAATGCTGGTTAACACATATAAGACACGGCACCAAGAAAACCAAACAAGAAGCATCACAAATTACTGGAGCTGAGCTAGATTGACTTATTTTCAGTGATACAATTGTTACTCTTCTGAAATTAATGTGGCATTGAGCACTCTGTTTAATTACATTATATTTCTGCTCACCATTCTACAGCTGTTTGCTATTGTGGATTGAATTAAATATGTATTCCTTTCAAAGATGTTTAGGTTCTCCAAGAAGCAGCTTTTGTCTGGTTTTCCAATCTCTTTGTCATTACTTATATCCTAATATTACCAGATTATTTTATTAATCTTCAAAGGCTCTAAAATATTTATTATGTTTACTTAATTTTCTTTCTTAACTCAAATCCTGTTTCTGTGAAGCTTTCTTTTCTGGTCAAAATGTAGGCTCATCTTCCTCACATTCTCATTCTTCTTATAAATACAGTAGTTATATTATGGTAACTGTCATATTGTGTTGTAATGGTCTTTACATGGATGTTTCTCTACTAATCTGTGGGCATATTCAGGATAAATTTCTTCCTCTCTAGTATCTTCAAGACCTAGAAGAATGACAGACACATTGTAGGTATTGACTGAAAGATTGATAAATAAATGAAAATAAGATGTATTGAGTAAAAACTGCTCTAATTAAAAGAAAATTTGTGTTATCATAGTTTTTATAAGAATCTTTAATATTAGTACAAAGAAATTTATGTCCATGGTTCTGAAGGATCAAAAAGAGATCAAGTCATAGTTATTCCAAATGGACTTACATAACGTAGTTTCTCATGCAAACTGATTAGAAAAATCATATAGTTAATAAAATTATTTTCCTTAAAAAATGGAAACTACCATCAAATTTCTTTTGATACCTATATTACATAAAATTATTCTTTAACAAAATAGATAATTCCTCATTAGTTGGATTACCTTAAGAGTATGAATTTTTATTTTCCATTTTAATGTAGTTATTTTAATGGTAACTTTAACACTTTATGAAGGCTTCTGATGACAAAACAAGGATTCTTGGAGAGCAATGCCAGTGATTACAATCCCTTTAGGGAAACTTTTGGGTAAATGTAATTCTTTTTTTCAGAAGAAAAGAGTCATAACTACAATATATTTTTTATTTTAGAAGGAACTATAAACAAGAACAAATATAGAGAGAGGACACATGAAGAGAAACTAAAACTTTATGACCTGAGGTTTCCAAAATATTCTAAATATGTCAAAATATTCCAAAATACATATGTATTCCAAGGTATTTCTCAAAACAAGGGAACAACAAACAGTAAATGGAGATTACAGAAATAATATAAATATCTTTAAGTGAAACACTGATAATACTAGAGAGTTAAATTAAGTTTACCAACAGGCATTTTTTATACAAAGCAGGTTTCAAATGGTTGTTTTTGAAAGTGTATAGTTTAGTTCAATGGGATAGACATTTGTGCTTACTACATAGCAGGCACTTTATTAAACACTGGGATACTTCAATCAATAAAACATAGACTCTATCTCACAATCTAGGAGGATGTAGAACAGTGCATTGAGTAAAGCCCATATTATGGGGTTCTATGTGCTTGGAGTTACATACCATAACATCAAATTATTGGGCCACTCAATCATTTTTAGGTTTTAGTTCATTTTTCTGTAGAAAGCAAATAATAATTGTCAATCACAAAGTATTGTGCAAATTACATAAGAAAATCTCTTATAAAGTGCTGGGAAGTACCTGACTGGGAGCAAATACACAAATATATTTTAACTAAGAAAATTAAATAATCATGTATCTAATTTACATTTGTTTAGGTCCAAGTCTAAGAGAAATAACAGGAGTCCTTAGCAATCTAAGAAATTACAACATAACAGCATGTTTTGTAATTTTTAGTTTATTTTACCTAAGAAATTATCAGTTTTAAAGATAATTTTTTAAATTACTAAAAATGCCATCTCATTTCTGAATAAGAAGAAAGGGTCAAGTAATGATTCCATATGGAGTTTGTGAGAGGTAGATACGAAGAAATGGTTTTGTGTTCCATACTAGGAAAACTCTACATTCATCAGAATCATCTGACTAAAAATAGAGTGAACTGCTTCATGAGTTAATATGTTTTCTGTCAGATTTATCAAACACCATTGAAGAACAATTTGAGATTGTAGAGAGATTAAGATAAGTAATAATTTAGGAATAATCAGTAATAAGCAGTTGATCCAACCAGATGCTGTGAAAAGCCTTCAACATTGAATCTATGACCTGACTCTCCATTTATTTTACCACAGGAAAAAAAAAATCCATAATCAAGTTTTGGCTGTTGCTTCTCCAATCAAACTGACTGTGTTCTGGTTGATTATGCACTAATTTTAGAGCAACTTGCTAACCATGCTGTGAAACTTTTGATTTCCCAATGATTGGTCATCATTTTGCTTTTCTGGTCCCCAAATGGGATCAACAAAATCAAAATAATTATAAATCATTGATGAAAGGGCTGTGCATTATTATTACATACTGAGTTTGCTCTTTATTTGGATTTGTGCTTGAAGCACAGTAAACAATGCACTTTCCCCCGCTATTATCGAGGACAGTCATCAGCTCATATTTTGTACTTTTGCCAGAATAAAAAAATTATTTGACAGTTTCATCGTGGATTTTTTTTTTCTAAACATAGTCACTGAAAGTTATTATTGGTATTGAAGATGATGGAGTTTAGAATCAAACAGACCAAGCCTTAAGGCCCAGCTTTATGTAGTATGACTTTGGGGAAAAGTTAACTTCTCTATGACTCAACTTTCTTATTGATCATATGGGACCAAAATACTTACTGCATAGGAAACTTATGGGATCTTAAAGATATGTTTTCCCATGTCTAGAATGATACTTCTCTTTTTAATATTAAGTAATAAAAAGACAAATTTTTTAAATTAATGTATCTTCTTGTTTTTATATCTTGATATCTTTTACCATCTACTCGTTCTATATACCATAGAAGAAAACTAGAATCATGAAAGTAAAAGGTGGGATAAATTAAGAAGTTATTTAAGTCTCTCTTATTGTAAAGTAAGAAATCAAGACGTAACACTCCACAGCTAAATCAAGGGAAAAGGTGCATAACCCATCTACCTTTCCAGCCCAATGCTGTTTCAACAACACAAGCTGTTTCTGGTAATGTCACAGTTTCGAAAGAAATTTTAAGAAAATTGTAAGTACAGCAAAAGGGAATCAAAATAACTGGGGATTTGGAGTCTGATGGCTCTGGATTTGCCTCTGAATCTCTCCTATTTATTGTCTGGGTGTCCTGAGTAGATCACAATGTTTCTGACCCTCCGTTTTTCTCACCTAAATTTAAGGATAATCATGTCTATCTTATGAAGCTTCTGTAAAAATTTGAAATAAAGGATATAATGTCCTTAAAATAGTGTTTTTCATATTGAAAGTTCTTGCTGAATATTAGCTATTGACTATAACAATAATAGTAAGAGGTTTAGATATCTTAACAGGTCAAGAGTAAGACACAAAACAGGAAGTCCTCTTGGTTTTCCCTCAGGCCCTATCAATGTGGGGTTTGTGCTTAGAAAAGGAATTAGTTTCTACAACAGGGAAAATCCAATGTGATGGGTCCTCCTTTTCCAGTAGTTACAGGAAAAACACAAACATTTCTCTTAGCCTGTCTATCAGCTTTTTAAAGGTGTAGTTCTTTCTCCACTCCTAATAAATATTCTCCTCAGGAATGTGACTGTATTGTTTGCAGCTCTATTTCTGGTCCATCTCTCTTTCTGAGGCACATGGACACCTGCGAGCACTGCACATCCAGACCCAGACATCTATCAAAATCTTTTCAGAGACTGTCACTGCCTCCAAGGTCTGTTCACTGTTCTGGGGAATTAACTTATACTCACAGCTAGAACTAATCCTGCCAAATTCTTCAAGGAATTCAGAGCTCCACAAGTTTAGCTCTCTAATCGCTACACACCAACATGCCATGTGCAACCAAATCGTGTGCACAATTTTACAGTATATTCCATCTGATCGCTTCTTATTGAGTTGCTTTGCTGTCCTCCACTTTCATAAGGATGCTTTGATCTGTGGTTTTAGTTCATGTAAGTATTTCCTTGTTTGTCAAATATTTCTGCTGGATAAGTTGGCTATAGAATGATTCCTTCATAGAAAAAGATTCTCATGAGTTTTATGAGATTCAAAGATAAGTTTCCACTAGAATTTTTAAAAAATCAATGTAAAAGAAAGCTAAAACTTTTAGTTTGAATATTGAAAACAACTAATTCATTTGTATTATGTCCATAATACTATGCTTACCAGGAGTCTTTATAACAATTTTAGGAAGTTCCTTAGCACTGGTAGCTACTGTCTGCCACTTTCTCTTTATTTTTCCTGCATTTCTGAATTGTCTAACTTCACACGTCTCCTTTTTCTTTACCCTTGATACAGACTAAAACAGGTTGACACTTCATTTCTAAGGCCGAGGTTAGAAATTTTATTCTAAAGTCAAATAAATTTGATTTGATTTCTAGAGTCTCCCTTTACCTTGTGACCTTGTACAAATGGCTTATTGTCTGCTTTCTAACATGTGAAGTAGTACTACAATGAGAGTGCCTCACGTGTAATATTGTGAGGGTTAAAGCATGCATGTGAAATGTATATGAAAAAACTGTATAACACCCTTTCATGGAATGTTCAATAATATTTATTTTTTTAAAAGACTAAAAGCCTCCTAACATGGTTGACATGTGTAGGACCCTAGAAATCAAAAGCATAAAGAATTTTTGAGTTACTTTACTTCATGACAGTCATCACCATTATGAACTTTAAATATATTGTTGGAATTTTTACAACAATTCAAAAGTTGGGCATTATATATATATTTTCACAAATGAGTTAATTGAGGATCAGGAAATTGTAGTAACTTCCCAGGATCATTAAGTTAATAGGCAGTAGAGGGAGAATTTGAACCAGATTGTGTTAAAAGTTTGAGTTTGTAATCATTGTCCTATATTACTTCAGAAAGTTTGAAAATTCTAGACAAATATGTCAAACTGGCAGCCCATGAATGTCTTTTGACTGTTACAATAAGGATTCTGAAAAAATGATCTAACATTAAAAACTTAGGAAACATCAGGATATTTTAACATTTTTAGGTTACATTTCTACTTGAACACAATTGCCTAAAACTCACAGTCACTGCATCTATCAATGAGACATGCTTCTTACATCTCCCGATTAATGGGTTCACTTATTTCTATCATCTGCTTGACCTCCATGGTCACTTAAGTTTTCTAGCTCACTTAAGGATTTATAAGGTATGCAGTGGTTATTTCTTAGTGTATCAGAACAAAAATCTTAACCTTGTGTATTTTATTGAATGTAAACTTGAATACACTTTAAACTAGGAACCACTGTACATATCATCTGTCTTTCAACAATAGTGTAGATTCATTATTATTGTTTCATTCATTGATTAAGTGTTGATATATTACCCTGTACAATCTATAATGATGTACTTCAATTCTGGTCCGTGTAGAAATATTTAAAATGCATTGCTTCATAGACACTGTTGCCTCCCTGTTCTAGTCCCTTACTTAGCTCATGGAAATTTTAGGATGTGAAAATTTAAGAATGGGCTGCCCACATTGTTTTAATTCCGCAGAATTTACAGAAGTCACTGGAACAATGAATGTTGTAATTTTCTCAGTCTGTGGTTCCTTCCCAGTAGTAATACAAGGAGTAGAGCAGTTGGATACTGTGAATATGCACATACATGATATTCTACCTACTATTAAAATAAAAAATAGCACAGCATAACTCAGAGAAGGCAAAATATTATTGACATGTAGTCATAAATAAGCAATGCTAACTACGAAGTATATTCAGGAGAATGGAATGCCAAAGATATAGCATCAAATATAGCTAGAAATAAAAAGGAGTTAAAACAATACATTTGGGAGAAAAAGGGTAGTTAACCTGACTTTACTAGGAAAGAGAGGAGAAATACATTCATTCCTCAGCATGAATGTATAAGTGAACAACTTTCTACACCTTTATATCAATCATAAACTTTATAAATTCACTTATTGTCTAAAGCCTAATCTCCTCTTCAACTCTTCTGTTGACCTTTCCCAGCATATACCTCCACCTATAAATATATTTTTTATTTTGTTTGTTTCCAGTTTTTCTCATTATAATAGCATTATCCTAGAGGCAGTTTTGATGGAAGCTTCAAATTCTTAACTCTAGTTGGTAAAATTATTTTATTTTCTTGGCTTTATTTTTGTTTCAAATAAGAGCAAACTATTTTATAGTCCCACCTGTTTTCTTTGTCTCCTCTCTTTCCTAGTAAAGTCAGGTTAACTACCCTTTTTCTCCCAAATGTATTGTTTTAACTTCTTTTTATTTCTAGCTATATTTGATGCTATATCTTTGGCATTCCATTCTCCTGAATATACTTAGTAGTTAGCATTGCTTATTTATGACTACATGTCAATAATATTTTACCTTCTCCTTATCAGCAAAATAAAAGATAAATAGATGATAGATACATATTCAGATGAATATACAGAAAGATAAATATAAGTAGATATATGATAAATAGTGCTAGATGATTCATTGATTGATATGTAAATAAGCAGAGAGATATTGTTAAGCAAGAATTTCCATTCTCAGGAAGAAAATAGAAACCTGCTGATGCACCCATTTTTTAAATTAATCTTTTGGTCAGTCAGCAAATTCTGTCTGATCTACTGTCAAAGTATTTTAAGAATTCAGCCACTTCATCACTACTGTCACCTCCATGCCGGTTCAGGATGCAGCACCCTATCTGTCTATTCTAAACATACCAGCCAGAGTGATCCTGATGAATATAAGTCAGATTATATCAACTCTTTCTTGGAAACCTTCCAACGGAGTCTTATCTTACTCATAGTAAAACTTAAATGCTTTATTATGACCTTACAAAGGCCAGTATAGTTTCCCCTCTTGACCCACCTTACATCTCTGACTTCATCTCACATTACTGTTCTACTCAATTGCCCACTCCAGGAATAGAGGCTGCCTAGCTGATCCCATGAATCTGGCTTGCAGCTGCTGCATGGCCCTGGTATTGGTCATTTCCTCTGCCTTAAACACTCTTCCCTAAATTATCTCTATGGTTTTCTCACTGCTTTCAGTTTTTACCCAATGAGCAACTCTAAGAAGCCTTCCTTGGCTACTGTTCTAAAGCTCCAAACTCCCATCCCCACCAATTCCTATTCTACTTGTCTGCTTGATTTTTCTCCTAAATTCTTATCACTATTTAACAAAAGTTGTTTTTACTTATTTCTCTTATTTATTTTCTGTGACCTTCTATAGTTTTCATTATGGCAGGAATATTTGTCATTTTTATTTACTGTTGTTCATCAACCCATAGAATAGAACCTGGCACAGAAAATAGCCTCTATTCTTTTAATGTATTTAAATTAAATACATTAAATACATTTAATCAAAATACATTTAAATTAAATGTATTTAAATTAAATGACATAATACATGTCAAACCCTTAGATAATTGCATAATATTTATTAACATATTTTCTTGGTTTAGACCAAATGGAAAAGAGGATGAAAACAACTTACTCCTTTACTTCTTATCTTCAAAGATCCATGGCTCCATATCTTAAAAGTATACTGTCTCTACTGTAGTACACCTGAAGTGTAACCTGCTAAACTTTCTTTCTCAAGTCTGTTTTGGAAAGGCATGTCATTCATTGTATCATGGGAGATTTTGTCCAAAGCCAAGTTCTTAATGACTCATTTTTCTTTCCATTGTGAAATGAAAACTAAAATAAATCAAAATAGCATCTCAAATGTCCAGTATAGCCCTAAACCATAAGTGCAAATGAATATGCTCTCAGATAAAAGAAAAAAGTCAGGTGAGAAATATATTTCAACTTCCGGGACCTAGGGATTTGTGTAAGCAAAATCAAGAGAAGTTTTATACAAACTTGACTTCAGGATGCTTCTTTATTACAACTGTCAAAAGTTAAATAAGCATTTATCAAACTTTGTAAACCCTGAAGAATCAACTGTATATTTATTTTTTTCATTCAATAACATCAAAAAACTCAAGATATAAGATATGAACAAGTAACGTTTACAAAGAAATGAGGCTCAGAGTGCTTTTTTGGCTTTTCTTGTATTGACTGGGAACAAAGGCCAACACAGAATGAAGCCTCGTCTTTAATAGATACAATAGAGTTTAATAAGTTAGCAAAAACTCTCCCATGTTTTTATCTAAGCATCATTTGATTTTCTTACATCTATCATAACAGATTTGTGAAAATCAATACCTTCTGTAGATATGAATCCTAGGATAACTTTTTTCATTATCAACCTACTTTTACCATCAAATCAACCTAATTTTCAATATCTCCTTTATGAATCCCAGTTTCATGACTTTATAGAGGGTATTGCTGACCTTATGGCTGTGACTGACCTTATGCAGCCCACATCTGATAAAAAATACATGAGAAAGCCAAATGGAGTTGTAATTCCCTGCATTGGCAACTCTTGGGGACATTTGTCATCCATTGCCTTCCCATTTGAGCAGCCACTCTTCTGCTAAGGTACTCTAATAATCTTATAAGAAATTATATCTCCTTCTTCAGTAGAGTTTTGATGGTTTCATTCATCAAGGTGCCATGCTTGGCCCCTTGGACTTTAGAATCTTACATATACTGATATTTAATACTTTTGAGTGTGAACTGTGGATTTGACACTAATATAAGCCTTTATGTTTCATATAACAACCCAATAAAATGGATGTCATTATTATCCCCACTTTATAATTGAAATGAATAGTTCAAAACCAAAGAGCCAGTATTCAAGTGCTGGTAGTGGAATAAAAATCCAGGTCTGTCTGATGGGAGTGCAGACGCTTTTAAGCACACAACTAACTGTCCTGTGTCTCAGCATACAGGGACTCAAGAACAAAGAATTTGTGAGAGATTATTTGTCCCAGCAGTAGCTTCCTGATCACGTGGTTTATTCCTTCTTGCTACCTGGAATCTTAGGGGTACTTGGTTTTAATATTTTTTCAGATATCCCTTATTTGTGTGAGCTGCACCATATCCTTCTAATAAGTTGACTTTTTGATTAAGAGATCTAGAATCAGTTTTGACTTTTTAATATCAATGAATCTTTTAAAATTGATGAACAATATTATATAAATTTATGATATAAAACATAAAGTTTTGAAATATGTATACATTGTGGAATGGCTTAATCAAGTTAATTAATATATTCATTACCTCACATACTTATTTCATTCATGGTGAGAACATGCAGTATTTACTTTTAGTGATTTTCAAGAATCCACTAAATTTTATTGACTATAGTCATGATGTCTTACATCTCTTGAATTTATTCCTCTTTCTAACTGAAATTTTGTATACTTTGACAAACATCTCCCCACTTTTTCCACAGCCATTTGTATCTACCATTCTCTTCTCTGCTTCTATGGGTTAGATTTTTTGGAATCCACATATAAGTGAGATCATATAGTATTTGCCTTTCCGTGTCTGCGTTATTTAACACAATATCCTCCAGGTTCCTCCATGTTGTCACAAAAAACAGGATTTCCTTCATTTTTAAGACTACGTGTTATTCCACAGTGTATGTATAACTCATTTTGTTTGTTTACTTATCTGTTAATAGACACTTAGATTGATTCCATGTCTTGGCTATTATGAATAATGCAATAGTGAGTGTGGGAGTGCAGACATTTCTTCAACAATACAGATTTCATCTCCTTTGGTTATAGACCCAGAAGTGGGAGTGCTGGATCATGTGGTAGATCTATTTTTAAGTTTTTGAGAAGCTTCCATAATGTTTCTCATATTGAGTATACTAATTTATATTCCCACCAACAAGATATGCCAGGGTTCCCTTTTCCCCACAATTTCACATTTGTTATCTTTTTTTTTGATATGAGTCATTCTAGCTGGTATAAGGTGGCATCTCATTGTGCTTTTAACTTGCATTTCATGGGTGATTAGTAATGTTGAACATTTTTTTCATATATCTATTGGCCATTTGTATGTCTTATTGTGACACAGTTTCATAGTGTTTATTTTTATTTGACTCTTCCAAGAGGATGTTGCTGATAAGATCTGGAAGTGTTTGTTTGTTTTTTAAAAATCTATTTTAAAAGACTACATCAGGCTGTGCTGGTCTCTCACCATGGCTCTCTATATTATGGCATAAATACTGTGCATTCCTGCTGCGTGAAGTCCTGCTATTCAGGGCAGGCCAGAGCTCTGCTATGCAATAAAAAAGGAGTGGATACTTTAGTTGCCTCCATTAATACCATTCTGGGTCAAAGGAATTGTTTGATTTTCTTAACTTTCAAACCACACATTTGTTTCAGCTTCAAACTCACTACAGAGTCCCAGCAGAAGATCACATCTTATCAGATCATGGGCTGCTGCCATCATATTCTGACATCCCAACCAAAATATTACAGCTCACAGGTGGCCAACCTGACTAAGAAATGCAAATTTGCCAATACCATAAGGGAAGAGATGCTGTTATTTCTCTCTCAATGTTTATGCTTATAAAATATGTTATAAACTCCTTTTAAAAACTGCTGGGGGACATCAAGTGCTCTTACTATTATTATTTTTAATTGACCTTTTAAGAACCATACCTCCTGTCTTCCATATGCTATTTATAAGGCTATAAATAACAATCCTTACTTCCCAGACACAGGGATGGGACTTTAATACAGACTGGGCCATAAGAGCATACAATAAAGAACAGTTTGCCAAAAAAAAAAAAAAAAAAAAGGTATATCCCTCAAGAAGGATCAATTAGTGTTCCTTTTTAAGTAATTTATGCAGCCTCCAAGAAGAGGAGAGTTCTTGGAATTACATGTCCAAACAGAAGCTTAGGGCAGCTTATACAGTCTGTACAATCATGAACAGAGATCTAGAGAATAAGGTAATCTTGAGGGAAACAGAGAAGAGAGCAAACAGGAGACTGAAGGCATCATTTGAACCTTCATACCCTGCATTGCCTAAAGCCAGAACTATTGCCTTGATTTCTCTTATCATGTCCATTAGGGTACCCCCTCCCTGATTCCCACTTTGCATGAAGAAATATGAGTTGAACTTTTCTTACTTATTACTTTAAAAGTCTAGAATAATCTTTGTGTGCCTGTAAACTAGAATATTTAGGATTTTTAAGCATATTATTTCCTATACTGTAAACACAGTTTGTTTATATACACATACACACACATTTTCCTCAAGGTTTCAAGAAACTCAATGTTTAATGGCTGTGAGTTACCCTGTTTTTTTTTTTCCCAATTATACTTTAAGTACTGGGGTACATGTGCAGAATGTGCAGGTTTGTTGCATAGGTATACATGTGCTATGGTGGTTTGCTGCATCCATCCCCTGTCATCTATATTAGGTATATCTCCTAATGTTATCTTTCCCAAATGCCCCCACTCCCTGCTATCCCTCCCCTAGCTCCCCAACCCCCCAACAGGCACCAGTGTGTGATGTTTCCCTCCCTGTGTCCATGTGTTCTCATGGTTCGACACCCATTTAGGACAGAGAACATGGGGTGTTTGGTTTTCTGTTCTCGTGTTAGTTTGCTGAGAATGATGTTTTTCAGTTTCAACCATGTCCCTGCAAAGGACGTGAATTCTTTTTTTTATGGCTGCATAGTATTCCATGGTGTAAGTGTACCACACTTCCTTTATTCACTCTATCATTGATGGGCATTTGGGTTGGTTCCAAGTCTTTGCTATTGTGAACAGTGCTTCAGCAAACATACATGTGCATGTGTCTTTATAATAGAATGATTTATAATCCTTTGGGTATATATCCAGGAATGGGATTGCTGAGTCAGATGGTATTTGTTTCTAGATCCTTGAGGAATAGCCACACTGTCTTCCACAATGGTTGAACTGTTTTCACTTAGAAACATTATATAGAAATATTTTTCTCTAAGACCCTAAACATTTGAAAGAAATTTTTTAAAAGTCATTTAGAAGCATGTTTCAAATATCTACTGGTGTCATATGGTACAAATATCTTCCTTGATCATTAAAATTGATGTCTTTTGCTTCTCATAATAAAAAGCTTTGGTATTTTTTTCCTCTTTACTTGGCTTATCTCTTTACTACTTACTTTCCTTCAGATGTTTGAGATGATTCTCTTCCTCCATGATCAAGCAGTTTTTCCAGGAATTTAGTGTACCCCTTAAATATTGTAAGTCATTTTGGATCTCTCCTATCTTAGAAGGCCTATAAGAAGATAGTCTTATAAGTAAGCTGATGCTTGCCAACCTTCATTCACTGAATATGGACTGAATATTAAGACAATTCCCAGTAAAAATAACATTCTATAATTCTATTGCCTCATTTATTTTTCACAATGCTCCCTTGCAGTAGGTACATTGAAATTATCACTTGTGCTAGAGAAGGGAACACATATTGAGAAATCCAGGTAGCATGCCCCAATTTACTTATCTATCAAGAACCCCAGTCTCTTAGATTAAAATCTACGTCTTCTGGCTCTAAATCCAGTGATACCTTCATTCAGAGCCCTTGTTCTTTTATCTGATCCAGATGCAAGGATCATGTTATATTTTATTAGAATAATAGCTTATTTTCTGCTCGATTAATAATTTTAGAAAATTGCATAATTGCATAACTTATTTTTTTTCAATCTTTTCAAGAGACTGTTATGGTGATAGCCTAATGACAGTGACTATAGCATATGGATTTCTTGCTTATGATTTAATTTTATAAAAGGTTTAGGTATTAATTTGGGCCAAGGATTTAGAGGAAGGGAGAAAGATTTCCACTTTTCCAGCATAAAAATATTGTTATTTTCCTTACATATCATCTGTCATGACAGTTTCATTCTTTTTTGTCTAATCTTGGACAGTTAGATTATTCATGCTGTCCTCTGTATTATAAGCCACATTCATTCCCAGACATTTTTTCACACACAGCAGTTGTTGAGAAATATATGAATTGGCTCTGAAACTAAAAATACATTTCTCTTCTGCCTGGTTAAATCAGTTGAACTCCTGCGCTGTGAGTAGTCATGATATAACTTTATCTATTATATATTAATATCTGTGTTCTATGATATCAAGTCACCCCCACTGCTAGTGGGTTCATGCTGTACAGCAGAGTTTTGGACCAAGGCTTGAGCTTCCCAGGTAGTCTGTGGTCTGACAATAGCTTCGAAGTCTCTTGCCTCTCAGTGAAAAGGAAGAAAATCTATCATGGAATCTATTATTCAGGTGAACAGGATACAAAAACCTATCTGCCATTTGTAATCTCCTCCATGTTACACATTAAATAAATCTGTTTTAATGTCTTTGGCTTGTGACCTCTTGTCTTCTGTTGTAGGACAACGTGGTTTTCTGGGAGTATGATCAATCTTACTGTAGGAAAAGGTCATATAAATCTCAGGGAAAAATGGTGCCAAACTGATTCTTTTCAAAAGAAATGATCATCAATTATCTGTAAATTGCTATGCATTTATTATCTTAGTGTTTTTGCCATGTTATAGAGATGTGATTGAATTTTTCCCTTCAAATTACTTTACAATGTATTTAAATTTAAATTTTGAGGATATGATTCTTGCTTGAGACACCTTTCTTGGTTTTAGGGTAAAGGAAAAACAGGTAGGTATATACACACGCAGACACACACACACATTTATAATGTTAACAAGTAATAAGGGTAATATAAGGATATGGTTTTGGATTACACATGGTTCCTGACTTAACAATGGTTTGACTTAGGATTTTTTGACTTTACTATGGTGGAAAACTGTCCAATTATGACATAGTATACAGTATTTAATAAATTACATGAGATATTCAATACCTTATTATAAAATAAGCTTCTGTTAGATGATTTTGTCCCAACACAGGCTAATGTAAGTGTACTGAGCATGTTTAAAGTAGGTTAAGCTATGATGGTTGCTAGGTTAGATGTATTAAGCACATTTTAACTTACGATCTTTTCAACCTACCATGGTTTTATTGAGACACAACTTTATCATAAGTTGAGGAGCATCTGTATACCAGGAATTATAATGATTTCTAATCTTCTTGACATTATTGTATCAAAATACAATTTTAACTTTTTAAATATAAATTTTGGGGAAAAATTTTACTGTAAAACAGTCATCTCATATTTTTGCCAATCTAACATCCATTTGGTTTTCTTAAGCTAATAGAACCCCATGATAATTTTGAGAGCCACCACTTCTCCCCTCTGTGCCCCTGTGTTTCAGCTGGGCTTGACACTATCTCATATTCCCAGAAGAGGGAAATTATCTAGATGTGGCCTATCACAGTATTTAGCCTACTCTAGGCCCTATGACTAGTTCTGGGAAGGCTGTCATCAAAGCAGAAGAGTGGCATTCAACCCTAATACTTCTAACAGAAATTAAGTGAAGATCATTTTCCACTGGGGTTACTGAATTGGTAAAATGCAAACCTTTGATGCTATTTATTTTACATTCTCAAAGTGAAAACTTACCTGAGAATGAGCCAATAAGAAACAAAATAAAACTGAGATTGAGAAACACATTGATTATTTGTCTTCATCTAGCCTTGCTCAAACCACATGCCCTTGAAATGTTCAATTACATAAGCCAATAATTTTCTTTCTTTTTTTTTTACAGTTATAAATGCAAATGACGTTTATTTAACATTTCCTAAAAAAGGTTTTTAAAAATTTACCTATAATTACACCTTCATGATAATAATGTGAATTCTTTTTTTTTTTTAAGTTTTTATTGCATTATAGGTTTTGGGGTACATGTGCAGAACGTGCAAGATAGTTGCATAGGTACACACATGGCAGTGCGCTTTGCTGCCTTCCTCCCCTTCACCCACACTTGGTATTCATCCACAGGCTATCCCCCCCAGCCCACCCCGCTGTCCCTCCCCCATTTCCCCCAACAGTCCCCAGTGTATAGTAGACCGCCTCTCTGTGTCCATGTGTTCTCATTTTTCTCACCCACCTATGAGTGAGTATATGCAGTATTTCTTTTTCTGTTCTTGTGTCAGTTTGCTGAGAATGATGTTCTCCAGATTCATCCATGTCCTTACAAAGGACACAAACTCATCATTTTTGATTGCTGCATAATATTCCATGGTGTATATGTGCCACATTTTCCCAGTCCAGTCTATCATCGATGGGCATTTGGGTTGGTTCCAGTTCTTTGCTATTGTAAACAGTGCTGCAATGAACATTCGTGTGCATGTGTCCTTATAGTAGAACGATTTATAGTCTTTTGGATAGATACCCAGTAATGGGATTGCTGGGTCAAATGGAATTTCTATTTCTAGGTCCCTGAGGAATCGCCACACTGTCTTCCACAATGGTTGAACTAATTTACATTCCCACCGACAGTGTAAGAGTGTTCCTATTTCTCCACATCCTCTCCAGCATCTGCTGTCTCCAGATTTTTTAATGATCGCCATTCTAACTGGTGTGAGATGATATCTCAATGTGGTTTTGATTTGCATCTCTCTAATGACCAATGATGATGAGCACTTTTTCATATGTTTGTTGGCCTCATGTATGTCTTCTTTTGTAAAGTTTCTGTTCATATCCTTTGCCCATTTTTGAATGGGCCTGTTTGTTTTTTTTCTGTAAATCTGTTTGAGTTCTTTGTAAATTCTGGATATCAGCCCTTTGTCTGATGTGTAAACTGGAAAGATTTTTTCCCATTCTGATGGTTGCCGATTCACTCTAGTGACTGTTTCTTTTGCCGTGCAGAAGCTGTGGAGTTTGATTAGGTCCCATTTGTCTATTTTGGCTTTTGTTGCCAATGCTTTTGGTGTTTTGGTCATGAAGTTCTTGCCTACTCCTATGTCCTGAACGGTTTTGCCTAGATTTTCTTCTAGGGTTTTTATGGTGTCAGGTCTTACGTTTAAGTCTTTAATCCATCTGGAGTTAATTTTATTGTAAGGTGTCAGAAAGGGGTCCAGTTTCTGCTTTCTGCACATGGCTAGCCAGTTTTCCCAACACCATTTATTAAATAGGGAATCCTTTCCCCATTGCCTGTTTTTGTCTGGTTTATCAAAGATAATATGGAAGTTCTAGCCAGAGCAATCAGGCAAGAAAAAGAAATAAGGGGTATTCAAATAGGAAAGGTGGAAGCCAAATTGTCTCTATTTGCAGACGACATGATAGTATACCTAGAAGACCCCATCACCTCAGCCCAAAAGCTCCTGAAACTGATAAGCAACTTCAGCAAAGTCTCAGGATATAAAATCAATGTGCAAAAATTACAAGCATTCCTATACATCAATAACAGACTTAAAGAGAACCAAATTAAGAACGAACTGCCATTCACAATTGCTACAAAGAAAATAAAATACCTAGGAATACAACTCACTAGGAATGTAAGGGACCTCTTTAAGGAAAACTACAAACAACTGCTCAACGAAATAAGAGAGGACACAAACAGATGGAGAAATATTCCATGTTCGTAGTTAGGAAGAATCAATATTGTGAAAATGGCTATACTGCCCAAAGTAATTTACACATTCAATGCTATCCCCATCAAACTACCATTGAATTTCTTCACAGAACTGGAAAAAACCACCATGAATTTCATATGGAACCAAAAAAGAGCCCGCATAGCCAAGTCAATTCTAAGCAAAAAGAACACAGCGGGAGGCATCACGCTACCAGACTTCAAACTATACTACAAGGCTACAGTAATCAAAACAGCATGGTACTGGTACCAAAACAGAGATATAGGCCAATGGAACAGAACAGAAGCATCGGAGGCAACACAACATATCTACAAGCCAATAATTTTCTACTTTTCTCCTTCTCTCTCCCTACTACTTTCTCTCTCTCTTTTACCCGAGAGAGAGAAACTCTGGGTTTTCAAATGAGTTTCTGTCACTTGCGATTGAAAATATTTAAGCCAACATAATAGTTAAATAAAATTTTGATAAATTATTTACCATAGTAACTCATCAACTTTTAAAGTACTTTTATATTAAGATATTGGGGCAAATGTTTTTGAGAAGAAATAAGTTGGGGTAATGATAAAAGCTGATTTGTGAGCCAAAAACAGCCTTTATTAAAGTGATAGTGAGAATTGCACAAGTAACCTATAAAAAGTAAACAGTTTTAAAAAACAAAGGTTTGTAGTCAAATAGTTTTCTGCAGGTGAGAGAAATGGAAAACTGGACATATTCACAGAATAGATTCAGCATTTTACCCTTACGAGATCACTTTGTGTTATGAATATAGAATGAATAAATCATAAGGAAATTTGGCTGACCACAGTGTTAGGACACACAAATCGTTGCGTCTTGCTTGGATGTATGCTGTGTGCCTGAAGTGTAAATAATCAATTCTACTAAAGTTTTGTACTAAATATATCTAAGTATTTTTTCTAACTCTATTTCATGTCCATAACTGATGAAATAACTTGTGCGAGTAACAGTCATAATTTATTGAATTATTCCTATGTGCAGGAAACCCTGTATTAATCTGCACACATCTCAAATTCTTCATTTTGACCCTCAAAGGTAGATAGTATTATTTTTATTTTACAGACGAGAATTGAATTGAAGCCCAAAAGAGTTTTAGCTACTTGGTGAAGGACACATTGAAACAGAAGGCAAATCTGAGACTTCCACCAAGTCTATCAGTGTTGTGTGTACAGGCTGAAGCACATAACCACTTTTACTTTTATGGGATCAGAAATATTTTCATTTTATTTTTCTCAAGTATATTGACGAATGATTGTCCTATTGATGAATGCCAGGCACTGTATGAGAAATTACGGAGTCAGAGTCAAAGTAAGATCTCAGTGCTCAGGATAGTCATAGTCAAGAACTCTGAGAACAAAACCAAGAAGATAAGCTGCTTGATATTACAATGTTATTGCCTTGGATTTTACTGTAGGACACGAAACTTCTAAATAGAATCTGTAAATTTCTAAAGCAGGATAAAATGAGCTGAAACAAGAACAAGAGGGAAAGGTGTTCTGACATGAACCTTTGCGGAAAAGTCAGGGCTGAATAGGAGATTTGGAACATTTGTTTGCACCTCTGTTCACCAGTTATTGATGTAAAAAGTTTAATGAGAGCAGTGTCATATAGCGTTTAAGGCATGAGTTATGAAGTCAGACAAAATTTGAATCTCATATTTACTACCTTTTGGTGTTATGATTTTGTGAAAATTATTCGCAGTTTTTGACCTTCAGTTTCTTTATCCTTACTTGGAGAAAATAATTTCTAACTCAGGGGGTGGCTGCAAGGATCAAATGAAAAAAATATGAGGTAGTAGACTTTTGTATTTTCCTCCTCAATATCCATTCCCTTTTGCTTGGGTTAGCAGCAACTTGCTCCACAGGGAATCACCATTTTTTTTTTATAATCTCATTGTAGTTGATAGGAAGTTTATTAATTCTTTAACTATAAAGTTTGACCTTCGAGGCACACCTGCAAAATCAGAGTAATGTTGATTTGTCAGAAATTAAATATATTACCAAACATGCATCAGTAAATGAAATCCCAGGACTTTTGCTAGAACTATTTAAGAAAACTAGAGTTATCTTTCTTCTAGAATTGCTAATTGTTAGCTGAAATGTGGCAGACTGTAAATAATAAGCAGCTAGTCGACATCTGCCACCTTGCAGAAAGAGCCTTCCTGATGACAGACACAAAGTGGAGAAAAGTATAGCCAAAATATGAAAAGACTCGTCTTTCTGAAGGCATTGATTGAGCTACTAGATCCATCCACACTTGAAGGTAGATGCATCTCTGGACTTCCTTGACCTGTGACATGATTTGAATATGATTTATCTCTTGGCAGCTGAAAAAAGTAGTGGTGAGTATTCCATGTAAACAACTTATTATAATAATAATTTACTTCCTCATGACTTTTTTTTCTAGAACTATTATTATTATTTATGTTTTTATTCTTATAACATATTATATCTTGCCAATTCATCTGTGAATTTTTTAGGTCAGGCACATATTTCAGTACCTTCCCAGCCATCTAGTAATTAGGTGTCAAATTCCTAACAATTTTATTTATTCTTTAATATAATTATTATAACACATTGCCATTCTGGAAACAATAAACTTCTGATCTTTGTTTATGTTGCTCCTATAACATAAGTGTTATGTTAGCCAAGATTTAAAATGGAATCTAATCAAAGTCAGAGAAAATATTTGCAAAACATTATGCAGTCATTAAAATTACACTCATGTTTAAAATTATGAAAATAATTTGAAAACCAAATACAACAATACTGATTTTATATTTAGGATCTAGTACTAAAATTAGGATTCACTTTTATAAGCTGATTTTTTTACTTCAGATATACAATCTAAGTGGATATCATATGGCCATTTCAGGGCAAAATCCATTTATGCAAACATCAGGCTGAGTGTAAAGTCAGAAAGCCCAAATTCTTACTTTGTGAGTTACATTCCCACTGACATCATGCAAATAGAATATGGTGACTATGTTTACTTACAATTTTGGATAAAGAGCACTTTTAAAATGTGGAGTATGCAAAGTTTTCCTTTCCCAAGTTTCTGGTGATCTGCCACTAAAATATCTCCTCAATGCCTGCTTCCCATGCCAACATAATGCAATGGTATCGTAAAATCTCCTGAGACAAATACATGACATGATTTAACAATCAGAAAACTATATGAGGCAAGAGTCTTCAAAAAGAAAAGACCTCCATAACTACAAGAATTTTTGTCTGTTTTTCTTTGAGGTTTTATCTAAGTGCCTACAAGAGTGGCTGTAACATAACAAACATTGGATATTTGTTCAATGAATGAATGGATGGATATTTCTCCTGTTTATAAGGATAAATGTGGTTAAACATGGAAAGAGTCAGAAAGTCATCCACATTTTAATTCTGTCACATACAAGTCCTGGACATCTTATTCTGCCAGAATGTTGTGTCTGAGATTTCAATTATGTCAGAGGAGAGAAGAAATGAAAAGGCACACTTACTCTGTACCTTCTTTCACTATCAGATAATTTATAGTAACAAAATCTTGGAAACAATCTAAATGCCTATTAATAGGATATTAGTTGAAATGATGATACATACATATTATAGAATATTTTTCATTAAAATAATGTTTACGATGCTTAAAATTAACAAATATTACCATATAAAAAGTAGAAAAGCAAATTAAGATAGTTACATTTTTCACATTTATGATGCTATATGTTTTAAAATGTATTCTCCAGATAGTTGAAAAGTAACATTGAGAACTTCAGTGATTTCTGATCTACATAATAAACATATGTTTAATATATTGGTAGTTCTGGTAAGTGATTTTATAAGCACAGATGCTAATGGTTTTCATTGTTCAAAGAAAACACTATTGGTTCAAACTCTTCCTTCTTTCAATCAATGATTATGGAGAAGTCCTACTTGAAGAATTAATGGAAAGGGGAAATAATTTTATCTCTCCTGAAAAAGAAGGCAGAACAGATGGGAAATATGCTGTTCTATTTTTCTTCCTTTCCCACAAATAAATAGAAATGTAGAATCAATATGTTTTCTAGTGCAGATACTCAAATTCATTCTGTTCATTTAATGAGCAATTATAAGGGCCACAATCATTGGGTTTTGGAATTATGGTCCTGATGTTTTCAAAGTGAGAGTATTGCAATAAATGGTATTAATTTTTTTTGCTAGGGAACATGTTTAATTTTCTCTTTCATCAATATTTACTTTACGGTTGTTCCTCTTCTATAATACATTTGTAAAGATTCAAGGAATTAACCTCTAATGTAGCCATATAACATGCCTCCTTTTAAATAAATTTTATAATTGCCTCTACTAATATTCTAATGCTCGGACCAAGGTTTTTTGACTCATGGACTTTGGCAACTCTTCTCCAATGTGAAAATTTTATTCTAGACTTGCAGATGTGTTCATTATTTCTACATTGTTACCTGTCTTATATAATTTTATATTTTCATTAGTCAAGTTTTGGCTCTATTAACAATCCTTGTGATGTGTCATATAAATGATGACTGAATTAAAAATGGCAATTTAAAAGTTATATTTATAAAATGTCACTTTTGAATCACATTAGAGTTAGGATTCCTAATATGTTTAGTACTTTATTTCAAGGCAATAAGCAAAGTTTACATCATTGTGAAGTTAAAGCTTACCTGCCCCATAAAGTACTTAAGTGGCACAGGTATCGAATAGCATTGCATTTGATCAGTTTAGGAAGTAGATTAAAACATTACAACATTTCCTGGCCCATCATCACTTGTAGCATAAAAAAAGTTGATAAAGAAAATTAACCAGTATTGTCTTTGCCCATAACATACAAAGTTTTATTTTATTACTTAAGCTCGTTGAGTACCATATCCTTAGGTCAAGTAGCATATACTGAGTTCAGAATTAATTGACTCTAAAAGGTATTAACATTAACATTTAAGGCCAGTTTTTTCACCATGGCTGTGAACTTTTTGAAAACCATGACTGTGCCATGTTCACTTTTGCATTTTTAGCATCCAGTTAATTGCTCAGAGAGTTCTATTAAATTTAGTTCAGCAGTCAAGTAAACAACATTTCCATCTATTCTGCAGCTATAGTATACATTCAGCACCATGGACAGCACTTTGCTTTGTTTTATACTTTTTTTGATTTTGGGAGTACATAGCAGGGTATATATTCATGAGGTAAATGAGATGTTTGATACAGGCATGCCATGTCAAATAAACACATAATGAGGAATGGGGTATCCATCCTCTCTAGCATTTCTCCTTTCAGTAACAATCCACTACTGAATATAGTCACCCTGTTGTGCTATCAAATAGTAGCTGTTATTTATTTTTTAACGATTTTTTTGTACCCATTAGGCATCCTTACCTTCCCCCAGCCCCATAGTGTCCTCCTTAGGACCATCCTTCTACTCTCTATGTCCACGAGTTCAATTGTTTTGATTTTTCGATCTCACAAATAATGAAAACATGAAGTTTGTCTTGCTGTGCCTGGCTTATTTCACTTAACATAATGAGCTCCAATTGCATCATTGTTGTTGAAATAACTAACTCCCATTCTTTTTTATGGCTGAATAGTACTCTATTGTGTATTTTTACCACATTTTCATTCTCCATTCATTTGTTAATGGACACTTAGGTTGCCTTCAAATCTCAGCTATTGCAAACAGGTCTGCAACAAAGGAGTGCAAATATCCCTTCAATATACTTATTTCCTTACTTTGGGGTATATACCCAACAGCAGAATGGCTGGATCATATGGTAGCTCTATTTTTATTTTTTTGAGGAACCTCCAAACTTTTCTCCATAGAGAAAAGTTAGCTGTGCTAATTTTCCATTTCCATTAACAGTGTGCAACAGTTCCCATTCCTCCACATCCTCACCAGCATTTGTTACTACCTGTCTTTGGATAAAAGCCATTTTAACTGGGTGATGATATCTCATTGTAGTTTTGATTTGCCTTGAGAATGATCCATGTGCTGAGGAAAAGAATGTGCATGCTGTCCCTCTTAAGTGAAGTGTTCTGTAAATATCTATTAGATCCCTTTGGTCTATAGTGCAGATTAGCTCTGATGTTTCTTTGTTTATTTTCTGTCTAGAAGATCTGTTCAGTGACAAAAACAAGGTGTTGAAGTCTTCAGCTATTATTGTACTGGGGCCTGTCTGTCTCTTTAGCTCTAATAATATTTTTTCTATATATCTGGGTGCTCCCATGTTAGGCACATATATAATTGTTATATCCATTTGATGAATTGACCCTTTTATTATTATATAGTGACCCTTTTGTCTGTTCTTATAGGTTTTTTCCTTGAAATCTACTTTTTCTGATATAATAGGTATAGTAACTCCTGTTCTTTTTTTTTTTGCCTTCCATTGGCATGGAATGTCTTTATTTTTCACCTATAAAGACATACATAGCTATTCCATCCCTTTATTTACAATCTATGTGTGTTTTTATAGGTGAAATGTGTTTTGTGTAGGCAACAGATCAAGGAGTCCTTTTTTAAATCCATTCAGGCAGTTATGTCTTTTGATTGGAGAGTTTAGTCTATTTATACTCAATATGATTGATAAGCAAGAACTTACTCCATTTTGTTATTTGTTTTCTGATTATTTTGTGACCTTCTCTTCCTTCTTCCAGTCATGTTTTTCTCTAATGAAGATGCTTTTTTCCAGTGATAGGATTTTGTTTCTTGCTTTTTATTTTATTATTTTTTTTGTGTGTGTGTATCCATTGGTTTGATGTTACCATGAGGATTGCAAAATCTATCTTACAACCTATTATTTTAACGTGATAACAATTTAACACTGTTTGCATAAACAAACAAGCAACAAGAAAACTAATCAAAATTATATGCCTTAACTTTGGCCCTCCTACTTTTTAAGTTTTTATTCTTCTATTTATATTTTATTTTACTATGTCTTGAAAAATCATTGTAGTTATTATTTTTCATTGGCTCATCATTTAGTCTTTCTACTTACAATAAGAATAGTTTACACACCACAATTGAGTGTTATTATATTCTATGTTTTTCTGTGTACTTACTATAACCAGTAAGTTTTGTACCTTCAGATGATTACTTATTGCTCATTAATGTTCTTTTCTTTCTGATTGAAGTTCTTGCATTAGCATTTCTTGTAGGATGGGTCTGGTATTGATGAAATCCCTTAGCTTTTGCCTGGCAAAGTCTTTATTTCTTCTTCATCTTTGAAGGATATGTTTTCCAGGTATACTATTCTAGGATAAAACTTATTTTCCTTCAGCACTTTAAATATGTCATGCCAATCTCTCCTGGTCTGTAAAATTTTCACTGAAAAGTCAGTGAAATGCCAGATGTATTTGAGCTCCATTGTAGGCTGTTTCTTTTCTCTTGCTGCTTTTAGGATCCTTTCTTTATGCTTGACTTTTGGGAATTTGATTATTAAATGCCTTGAGGTTGTCTTTTCAGGGGTGAAATACACTTAGTATTCAATAACTTTCTTGTTCTTGTACTTGGATATTAATATCTTTCTTTAGGTTTGAGAAGTTCTCTGTTATCTCTTTGAATAAATTTCCTTCCTCTATCTCTTTCTCTGTGTCCTCTTTAAGGCCAATATATCTTAGAAAACCCTTTGAAGGTGTTTTCTAGATACTGTAGTCATGCTTCATTGTTTTTTATTCTCTTTACTTTTGTACAGTAAATTACTTTTTACTTTTGTCTCCTCTGACTGTATATTTTCAAACAGTCTGTTTTCAAGCCCACTATTTCTTTTTTCTGCTTGATCCATTTTTCTATTAAAAGACTGATGCATTCTTCAGGATGCCAATTGCATTTTCAGCTCCAGAATTTCTGCTTGATTCCTTTAAATTATTTCAATCTCTGTTAAATTCATCTGACAGAATTTGAAATTCCTTCTCTGTGTTATCTTGAATTACTTTCTGTTTTCTCAAATCCAATATTTTGGATTATGTCTGAAAGGTCACATTCTCTGTTTCTCCAGGATTGATCCCTGGTGCCTTATTTATTTCATTTGGTAAGGACATGTTTCCATGGATGGTGTTGAAGATGTCTTTCAGTGTCTGGGCATTGAAGAGTTAGGTATTTATTGAAGGTCTTCACTGGCTGGGCTTATTTGTAGCCACCCTTCTTGAAAAGGCTTTTCAACTATTTGACAGAACTTGGGTGTTGTGATCTAAGCTGTATTTTCTTTCACCCCAGACCTAGTAATACTGTGGTTCTTGCAGACTCTCAGAAGTACTACCTTGATGGTCTTAGACAAGATCCAAGAGAATTCTCTGGATTACCAGAAAGAGACTCTTGCTCTCTTCTCTTACTCTCTTCTAAACTTACAGAATCTCTCTCTCTGTTCTGAGTCACCTGAAGCTTGGAGGGCAGTGACACAAGCACCCCTGTGGCCACCACCACTATGATTGTGCTGGATCAGACTTGAAGCCAGCACAGTGCTGGGTGCCACACAAAGCCTGCTATAACCACCCCCTGGCTACTGACTATGTTTACTCAAGGCCTAGGGCTCCATAATCAGCAGGTGGCAAAGCCAGCCAGGCCTGTGTCCTTCCCTTCATGGTACTGAGGACTCTTAGGCTCCCATTGGGTTTAGTAGTGTGGTCCAAGAGTCAGGGTAGAGTCAGGTAAGGAGTTTTGACTCCTTAGAAGTCTACACCAGGTAGACTTCTAGATCTTAGAAGTCTACACCAGGTAGACTTCTAGATCTTAGAAGTCTACACCAGGTAGACTTCTAGATCTTAGAAGTCTACACCAGGTAGACTTCTAGATCTTAGAAGTCTACACCAGGTAGACTTCTAGATCTTAGAAGTCTACCTGGTGTTCTATTGTACTGGGGTTGATTTGGCACTCAAGTAACAAGCCACAGTCCTTCCCACTCTTTCCTTCCAATTGAAAAAGAAGAAGAACATCACCCATAGCCACCAGCACCCCTGGCAATGAGGAGTACTGCCAGGCTTCCACAAATGCTCCCTTTAGGCCCTCAGACTCTTATGTCAGCATGTGGTAAGTGTTACCTGGCCTGGGACTCACCCTTCAGAGCAATGGACTCCCCTCTAGCCCAGGGCAGGTCCAGAAATGTCATCCAAGAGTCAATCAGGGATCCTAGGAGCCCTCTTGGTGCTCTACCCCACTGTGGTTGCTTTGCCACCTAAGGTGCAAGACAAAGTCGCCTTTACTTTTGCCTCTGCTTTTCTCAACCACAAGGAGTTTTGCCCTATAGCCACCACAGCTGGTAATGTGCTGACTCTTCCCTGAAGCCAGCAAGTCTCAGTGGCTCATCAAGGCCCTAGATGTGGTACCCAGGTATCACTGCTGGTTATTCAGGGCCTACAGACTCTTCAGTTGGCAGGTGATAAAGGCTGCCAGGACCGTGTCCTTTCCTTCAAGGCAGCCAGTTCTCTTCTGGCCCAGGGTATGTCTAGAAATGTCATCTTGGAGCTAGGGCCTGGAATGGGGTCCTTAAGGCTCTGACCAGTGCACTATCCTGCTGTGGCTCAGCTGGTATTTAAGGCGCAAGACAAAGTCCTTCCCACTCTTCCTTCTCTTATCCTCAAGTGGAAGAAAGAGTCTCTTTTGGAGCCACAAGCTATGCATCTTGGGGCTAGGGGAATGGTGATGCCAGCACTCCCTTGGCTGCCACAGCTGATGTTTCAGTAGGTTATGTGCCCGCGAATCTACTGTTTCTGGTTCTAGTTCAGCCCTAGGACTTGCCTACAAGTTGCACCTTTTATGGCTGAGAGTGCCTTTCAAGTTTACTTGGAGACATAGAGTGTTTGCAGCTCTCGGTGCTGAGGTTTGCAGGCATTCAAATGGAGACTGTTGGGATGGGAGATTCCCCTTTGGTTAGGGCTGGTTTAAATGCTCACTCTGTGGACAGGTGTCAGCTGAGTTTGGTTGGGTTTTCCTTTCTGATTTAACAGGGCAGCACTGAGTTAGATTCCTCACAATTGCTGCATTCTCCCTCTCCCAGCACCCAGAGATACTCTCCACAGCATGCAGCTTCTCCCAGGGTGGAGGAGAGGCGGCATCTGCAATTCAGGACTGTGTTTTCTTAATTTCTTTTCTTTTCTTCTTTTCTTTTTTCTTTTCTTTTCTCTTCTTTTCTCTTTCTTTCTTTCTTTCTTTCTTTCTTTCTTTCTTTCTTCTTTCTTTCTTTCTTTCTTCTTTCTTTCTCCTTCTTTCTTTCTTTCTTTCTTTCTTTCTTTCTTTCTTTCTTTCTTTCTTTCTTTCTTTCTTTCTTTCTTTCTTTCTTTCTTTCTTTCTTTCTTTCTTTCTTTCTTTCTTTCTTTCTTTCTTTCTTTCTTTCTTTCTTTCTTTCTTTCTTTCTTTCTTTCTTTCTTTTTTTGAGACAGAGTCTTGCTCTGTCTCCCAGGCTGGAGTGCAGTAGTGCTATATCGGCTCACTGCAACCCCCATCTCCTGGGTTCAAGTCATTCTCCTATCTCAGCTTCCTGAGTAGCTGGGATAGGCATGTGCCAACAGACCTGGCTAACTTTTGTATTTTTAGTAGAGTTGGGGTTTCACCTGGCTGTCCAGGCCTTGAAGTCCTGACCTCAGATGATCTGCTCACCTAGGGCTCCCAAACTGCTGGGATTACAGGTGTGAGCCATTGCGCCCAGCCAGGACTGCTTTTTCTATCTCATCAGTGCCTCCTTAAGCAAGGTGAAGTTAAAACTAGGTACTATGAGGGATCACCTGTTTTTTGTTTCTTATAAAGGTGTTTTTTCTTAAAGAAGGCTGTTAACTTGGTGTTCTTGCTCAGGAAAACAATCGGCAGAGCTTTCTATTTGGCCAGCTTCCTCTACCTCTCAGCCCTTGTCCATTAGGATTTCAACATGCTACAAACTAGATGTGAAAATATACGGTTAAGTTCCTTGCCACCTCCTTTTGGGCATACTGAAAATACTCCATTTCTCTTTATACATAGCTAAGAAATCCTGATCTGTATGTGGTACAACTCCAGCTGTTTGGAAAGCAATGGGCTCAATGCTCCATAGAAGGGAGATAAGGGAATATAAATGTCATTATTTGTCAAGTGCCTATTTCTTCACAAATATGAAAGTTCTACAGTTGCAGGAACTTTGTCTTGTTTGTTGCTTTATCTTCATTGTTCAGCCCATTGTGTGTAACAAAATAGGCTGTTGAAGAAATGATTCATGTGGTGCCTCTCTGGTAAAAAACTCATTAGGAAGCACAACAAAAACAACAAACAACAACAAACAAGTTGTTAATACCTGGTCATTAGAATGCCAGTAATGAGACTTCGAAAATTGATGTGACTTGTGTAGCTGGCTTCATTCAAATTAAAGTTCAACAGAGCATTCATAAATTCTACATAACCAACAATCTACTGGGATCTTACTTCATAAGTTCAGTGAAACCATTTTGTATAACTAAAATACTTCTAAAGAAGAACACCATTAAAAATACATACTCTTGAAGATTTATATCTGTGAAGTAGAATAAAACATATTATTTAGGGACTATGACAGCATAAATATGAGAAGATAAGTGAGATGCTTGGCAATGTATCATGTCATGAAATGTTTAAACCTCCACATAGAGCAGAGATGGGTAGGATTTATATACTGGCAGACTGCACTGATGCCATTGACATGCATCATAGGAGAATAAAACAGATATTAATGACTAGAACAATGCAGTATGTTTCACACTAAGGTGAACAAAAATTCAAGAGGTTGTTAAGTCACATGATACATTTTTGAATATCCAGGGGAAAAAATCATACTTGATGAAGCCTACTAGACTAAAGGCATTATACATAGATAATGACTGGTAATAATCTGGACATAACTATTCATTTTTTCCTAAGCCCACAGTTACTATGAACTTACTACTAGTCCTTTTACCTTGAAAATAAAAGATATTATTTATATATCATCTCTTTCTTTTAATAGTCATGGCATTATTTGACTCTAACTCAGAAAGTTTCAAAGTAGACCTAAACAAAATGTAGAGAATTTTGCTTTTTTCTTTGATGTGATTTGGGGTGCAGGGGTGATTGATAGGTTGCTTAACTTACTAACAGTGGCTTCAAGTGCCTCTATAAACCCTGATGAAATACAGCTTTGGAAATGCTGACTATAGCAATTCTGGATGAATGCAGTCACCATATACCCTCCTTCCAACACACAGAAACACACATTTCTCCTGAAAACTTCTTTTCCTGTTTTTAAAACTATGTAAGTTGTCTTTTCACAGATTAAAAATATAGTTTAGGATTGTGCACGGTGGCTCACGCCTGTAATTCCAGAAGTTTGCGAGGCCGAGGCAGGCAGATCACAAGGTCAAGAGATGAAGACCATGCTGGCCAACATGGTGAAACCCCGTCTCAACTAAAAATATAAAAATTAGCTGGGCATGGTGGCGTGCACCTGTAGTCCCAGCTACTCAGGAGGCTGAGGCAGGAGAACTGTTTGAACCCAGGAGGTGGAGGTTGCAGTGAGCTGAGATCATGCCACTGCACTCCAGCCTGGCACCTGGTGACAGAGTGAGACTGTCTCAAAAAAATAAAATAAAATAATATATATATATATATATATATCGTTTATGTGAAACAATTTCTGGTTGAAAGTTTTAAAATATCAGTTGATCATTTACTGATGCAATGCCAAGCAACTGGTTTCATTGTTTATTTTTTCTTCCTTGTTTTTTTCTCTTCACTGAGCTATTTACACACACCTGAATCAGTGTTTTAGAAAAAAAGCAAACACAGTTAAACAATTTTTTTAAATGCCCATCAGATCTTGTGCAACAGATTTAATTCCCTAAAGAATCTACATACTTTGGATGGACTTTTATCAGATTTTTATTCCAAAAACACTTCTATGTAAAAGAACTTCTAGTGCTAAATGGTTGACTCACAATTCAATAGATAGAGCCTACACTGATAACCACCAATGGATACAGACTCATTTAAGATAAAATGAGCATTTAGTTATTGGAAAAAGAAAAGAAAGAAAAGCACCACTTTGGAAGTTGAACAATGAGAACACATGGACATGGGGAAGGGAACATCACATATCGGGGTGTGCTGAGGGATGAGGGGACAAGGGGAGGAGATCATTAGGACAAATACCTTATGCATGAGGGGCTTAAAACCTGTATGTTGTGTTGATAAATGCAGCAAACCACCATGGTACATGTATACCTATGTAACAAACCTGCACGTCCTGCCCATATATCCCAGAACTTAAAGTAAAATAAATAAAGAAAATAAACAAAAGCAACACTCCTTTCACAAGACAATGACATCATTAATCAGTAAGAAGAACCAACATTTCATTATTCCACCTTTATCGTATGTTTGGAAGGCATTAAAGAAACAGCATAAAACTAGAAGACAAAATTTAATATTAAAATATTGAGCTTTAGATTCTACCAGAATAAATTTGTATCCAGATTCTTCTACTTTATCTCAGGACCCATTTAGGTACTATACACCCATTTCTATGTCTGCAAATTAGATAATGCTAGTACCTGACTCTTACATTGTGAGTATTCAATGAGATAATGTATCAAACACATAATTTCATACAGTGCATGACATGAATATTCCTAAAAGATGTATCTTAATCTTGGTAGACTTTATGTCATTAACAGGCAGTCTAATTTTTAACTGGTTGGTTACAAAATAGACAGATTAATGGACCTTGTTTTCAGCCAGAATCTACATCAAAAATTTCATCTGGATTAAATTACCATACAATTAAATTTGCAACATGAATGTAATTGCTCTCTTTATTGTTCATATGGAAAAAATTGAGGCACAAAGAGATTGAGTAATTAAGACTAGATGATAGCTCAGGTATGACTGATATCACAAATTTGAATCTAGGCTATAAGTTAGAGTACACACATTTACTACCACACTCCTCACTTATTAAAGTAGACACAAGGGAAAATAACACAGGAGAAAGTGATTCCCACCAACAAGAAAGAAGAGAAAAAGAAGGGCATAGAAAATTCTTGAAAGTTGATTCTGCATATGTTTAACCATACGATAATTATTTGGTTCATTTACTTTTCACTAAAATCTTTAAGAAGCCATTACATCTATTTTTAATTATAAGATAATATAAAATATGTGGAAAACATATAGAGAATAATTTTTAAAAAACACACACCTCAAGAATATATTGCCAACAGAATAAAAATTTCCTAACAATCTGATGAATGCATTCCTTTCCCTTATCCTTTGTTATAAGTAACCAATATTCAGAATGCAGGGTTTACATATCATCCATTTTTTATACTTTTAATATATATGTTTATCCCAAATAATATAAAGCATTCTTTAGTTTTAGTTTCCACATGCAGCACTGTAATTTATGTATTCTTTATAAAATTGCTTTTTCATTTAAATGTATGCTATGATCTTCATTCATTTTTATATGTATAGCTATAGTGCCTTCAATTTTACAATTTGATATTATTCAGTTTTAATAAAACATCACATTTTATTTATCTATTCAATTTTAAGAAAACATCACAGTTTATTTTTTTGTTGTTGAAGCTTTTTTTTGCCCCACACTACACTAGTGTTACTCTACATGTTTTCTATGTATTACCCAAGTGCTCATGTGGAAATGTGCAGGACTTTCTCTAGAACATATACTGAAAATTTGAATCATGGGAACGAACATTTCAATGATCCTAGTTATTGACAAAAATATTTCACTTCTTCAGCTACCTAACAATTTAGGTATTACTAAATTGTTCTCCAAAGCAGGTATCCTGATTTACAAGTTTCTCTTATTCCACATACTCCAACAATTGACATTATCAAACGGTGACATTTTTGTAAATCTAATCAGTATGCATTAGAATTGAATTATATCTAAATGCCATTTCATGTATTACTACTGAGATGAAACACAATTTTCAAGTTTATTTGATATTCACGTTTTTCCTTCTATGCTTCTTACATTTGCCAGTTCTTTTAATTAGGCTATTACATTTTTTAATCAACATGTTGGGGTTACTTTTATTCTGGATTTTGCTCTTCTGTGACTTATATATGTTGTAGATGTCTTCTACCAGACTTTGAACTTTTTAATTTAAAATAAATGTTTTTGATAAACTTTTTATTGACAATATTCAAATATATAAATATCAGCCTTATCATTTGCACTCGTGTTTTATTTTAAAGCCATTTCCTACATAAAAGTCACACACATTTCCTAGATTTCCTAGAATTTTCTATAAAAATATTAAAATTGATTCATACGCTTTGGCATTTAATCAACGTAGAACTGATTTGTTGATATAGTAGGGGTTAGGAATCCTATGCTGTTTATTTCCACATTGGTTTTAAACTATTAAACCACCCAAAGTGAGACAAGGCAGTATAAGTCAAAGCCAAATGTAGGAGAACATCAGATTTATCCGGCTTATCATGCCAAAGGGATTGCATTTTATCCCAAGGCCAGTGAGCGACATCACTGCATGATACAAACAGAACAGTGGTTTTTACCAGATGGGCAACGGAGAGCGTAACGAGGAGGCAGTTGTGTTGTGCAGGTGACAGATAACAGGGGTCTGACCCAGGTGAGGATACACAAATCGTTATCATTGCCACAGCTTATGCTGGGAGTTACTAGGGCCTCTGTGGAGACTCAAACCTTGATGGCTTTTGCCATCTTGTGTAAATATTTATTTGTACATCTGTCTTTTCCCTCCAAAAGGTGAATTTCTAGAGGACAGAAAAACATGTGAGCTACCTATGAACCAAGTTTGTAGCATTAAAATTGCCTTTCCAATTATCTCTCTTTAGCCTGCTGTTCAAGCAGAAAAAGAAAAAGAATCAAACCACAGGGGGATAATTTGAGGAATTTAAGACAATGCCTACTATTGATAGAACACGAGGTAACCACAAATGACAGTGCAGTTTCGTAGGACTCATTGCATCTGGGGACAATAACCATCCCTAATTCCTAAAGGGCAAGAAGTGTAGTGGAACCCTGAGAATGAGAAGAACTGAGAGGTCACCTCTCAGGGGTTGTGACTTTGATAATTTGCCAGTTTAAACAAGCCAAACTAAAAGGGCTGTGATATAAAGCATATAGGGAATAAAAACTTTGATTTTATTCTCCTCTCTAGTACACAGCCAATGCCCACCATGGTCAAACTCAATAGGAAGCTAGATGTCAAGGGAGCTTTCTGATCCCATCCACACAGATCATTCTTGGAGGTGCAGAGCAGGGTGAAGAAGTGTGGAAGTGCTCAGAGCCATGTCCTCCTCGAACATTATAAGTAGAAAATACTTACAATGCAAACACAATTGAAGACTATGCTTCAGTTCTCCCTCAAGTCAGGTTCCATACTTTGAGTGCTAACTCCAACATTCAATACTGAACGATTTCAATAATCATTTCTTTAATCAATTTTTCTACCAGAGTGACATAAAAATAAGTTTTGCACTCTTTATCTCATTTAGTTCTTTTAGTAACACATTAACATAGATCATTTTTGTTTATATATTACAGATGAGGAAACTATAAGAGAAGAGAGATTACTAAAGAGAGTTATAGAAAGTCAAAAAGAGTCTAATAACTCAACAAGAAAAGAAAACTTCAGGCCAATATCTATGATGAACATAGACGCAAAAATCTTCAATAAAAGACTGGCAAGCCAACTGCAACAGCACATCAAAAAGCTTATCCACCATGATCAAGTAGGATTCATCCCAGGGATGCAAGGCTGGTTCAACATATGCAAGTCTATAAACATAATTCACCACATAAACAGAAACAAAAACAAAAACCACATGATTATCTCAATTGACACAGAGAAGGCATTTGACAAAATTCAACAGCCCTTTATGCTAAAAACCCTCAATAAACTCGGTATTGATGGAAGTTATCTCAAAATAATAAAAGCTATTTATGACAAACCAACAGCCAATTTCATACTTAATGGGCAAAAACTGGAAGCATTCCCTTTGAAATCTGGCACTAGACAAGGATACCCTCTCTCACCACTCCATTCAATATAGTACTGGAAGTTCTAGCCGGAGCAATCAGGTACGAAAAAGAAATAAAGGGTATACAAATAGGAAAGGTGGAAGCCAGATTATCTCTGTTTGCAGATGACATGATAGTATATCTAGAAGACCCCATCTTCTCAGCCCAAAAACTCCTGAAACTGATAAGCAACTTTAGCAAAGTCTCAGGATATAAAATCAATGTGCAAAAATCACAAGCATTCCTATACACCAATAACAGACTTAAAGAGAGCCAAATTAAGAATGAACTGCCATTCACAATTGCTACAAAGAGAATAAAATACCTAGGTATACAACTTACAAGGAATGTAAAGGACCTCTTCAAGGAGAACTACAAACCACTGCTCAACGAAATAAGAGAGGATACAAACAGATGGAGAAACATTCCATGTTCATGGTTAGGAAGAATCAATATCGTGAAAATGGCCATACTGCCCAAAGTAATTTAGAGACTCAACACTATCCCCATCAAGCTACCATTGACTTTCTTCACAAAACTGGAAAAAAACACCATGAACTTCATATGGAACCAAAAGAGAGCCCGCATAGCCAAGTCAGTTCTAAACAAAAAGAACACAGCGGGAGGCATCACACTACTGGACTTCAAACTATACTACAAGGCTACAGTAATCAAAACAGCATGGTACCAGTACCAAAACAGAGATATAGACCAATGGAACAGAACAGAGGCATTGAAGGCAACACAACATATCTACAACCATACAATCTTTGATAAACCTGACAAAAACAAGCAATGGGGAAAGGATTCCCTGTTTAATAAATGGAATTTGGAAAACTGGCTAGCCATGTGTAGAAAGCAGAAACTGGACCCCTTCCTGACACCTTACACTAAAATTAACTACAGATGGATTAAAGACTTAAACGTAAGACCTGACACCATAAAAACCCTAGAAGAAAATCTAGGCAAAACCATTCAGGACATAGGAGTAGGCAAGGACTTCATGACCAAAACACCAAAAGCACTGGAAGCAAAAGCCAAAATAGACAAATGGGACCTAATCAAACTCCACAGCTTCTTCATGGCAAAAGAAACAGTCACTAGAGTGAATTGGCAACCAACAAAATGGGAAACAATCTTTGCAGTTTACCCATCTGACAAAGGGCTGATATCCAGAATTTACAAAGAACTCAGATATACAAGAAAAAAACAAACAATCCCATTCAAAAATGGGCAAAGGATATGAACAGACACTTTACAAAAGAAGACATACATGAGGCCAACAAACATATGAAAAAATGCTCATCATCACTGGTCATTACGGAAATGCAAATCAAAACTACATTGAGATACCATCTCACGCCAGTTAGAATGGCGATCATTAAAAAATCTGGAGACAACAGATGATGGAGAGGATGTGGAGAAATAGGAACACTCTTACACTGCTGGTGGGAGTGTAAATTAGTTCAATCATTGTTGAAGACAGTGTGGTGATTCCTCAAAGATCTAGAAATAGAAGTTCCATTTGACCCAGCAATCCCATTACTGGGTATATATCCAAAGGACTATAAATCGTTCTACTATAAGGACATATGCACACGAATGTTCATTGCAGCACTGTTTACAATAGCAAAGACCTGGAACCAACCCAAATGCCCATCGATGATAGACTGGACTGAAAAATGTGGCACATACACACCATGGAATATTACGCAGCAATCAAAAACGAGCTTGTGTCCTTTGTAGGGACATGGATGAATCTGGAAAACATCATTCTCAGCAAACTGACACAAGAACAGAAAATGAAATACCACATACTCTCACTAATAAGTCGGTGATGAACAATGAGAACACATGGACACAGGGAAGGGAGCACTACACACTGGAGTCTATTGGGGGGAATAGGGGAGGGACAGCAGGGGGGGAGCTGGGAAGGGATAGCATGGGGAGAAATGCCAGATGTGGGTGAAGGGGAGGAAGACAGCAAATCACACTGCCACGTGTGTACCTTTGCAACTATCTTACATGTTCTGCCCATGTATCCCAAAAACTAAAATGCAATAAAAAATAGCTGTAAATATAAAACTTATATGTATATTTAAGCATATCAAGAGGGAATTGTGCCCTAAGTCAAAGCAGGCTTAGAAATAAATGCATTTGTTCTCATGGGAAAAAAAAAGGAAAGTCAAAAAGAGTCTAATAACTTAAAAAAGCTGTAGACTTCACTCATGGGGAGGAACCTAATCCAGGTCTTCAGATCCCAAAGGAGCAATAGTATAATATTTATAATATTTTAAGTTCTCTACCAGCAAATCAAAGCAGTTACCTTGATAAAGGGGAAGAAAACTACTCTGGGGTCTGTGTGATCTGATTTGATCCTAACTCTCAACTAGGCCACAGGACTTCCAGGCATCCACGGTAGAGCTACCTTTTAAAGCAGAAAGTACAGCTTTCCTTTGAATAACTGGTTATTCTGAAAAAATTAAAAAGGTGGTAAATAAAGTTGAAGAGGGTGGTGCTAATTCAGAATACATGTTGAATTTGCCTTAACCTGAATAAATAACAGACATTTTTTATCCTCATTTATCACAAAAGTCTTGTCATCCAAATAAATAATAGATGACTAAGATGCAGAACATTCAAGAGTCTCCTCTGGTATTTGAAAGATTAAGGTCATCACAACTGATAAATATTACAAATATGCCTATGAAGAAAAAGATAAATATTAAGACCACAAATTGAGGAAATTAAAACTCTGTATTAAGGGAAAGAAAACACTGGAGTCTTTTTTTTCCCCTCAGAAAAAGTAATTGTGAAATATGAAAATTGGAGGAGGATATAATGTGAAATTAGGCAACATGAGGAAAACAACTAATTCCAGGGGAAAAGTTAGACAAGTAAAATTAGGGTTTACAGACAAACCAATTAATTATAAAGAATGATTTGGAGGCTAAATGTATTCTTTTAAATAATGTGCTTTCCATGTAAAATGAGCAACCATAAATGATAAGGATGCCTTTTTTTTTTCTAACAGAGGTTCTACTGAGTAATAATCAGAAAGTAAAACTCAGGAAGCTTAGTAACAAGTATAGAGAAAATGCGAGGTTAATGAAGGTTCCAATACTAACTTAAAGGGAAATATGTCTGTTATGTACTTCTGTTTTATTGGAAGCAGTTTCTGTTAGGCCATGATTAAAGCAACAACAGAATGCTCACGGTTCCCTTCACTGGTTAGGTGTTTATTTCAGGAAAGACATTGTTTTGTATAACCTTTGTTTTCATTATCCTTTGTTAAACACAGCCACTAAATAATTTTTTTCCTATTTTTCCTGCTTGCTTAATTCCTGTGTTTCCATGCAGATAAATCTCATATAATTAGCTTGAGCTTTGGAAAATGGTGTTGCCTGGCACACATGAAATGAAGTTTTATGCCTTGCCAAAGGAAGTGACAAATTGTTATGGGAATAGAAATGCTTTAACTGGGAGTTCCTTGCCCATGGCCATACATGAAATGAAGAGAGAACAGAGAAAATTATTCAACACTAAAAATATTTCCCCAGCTCCCCCCAAAAAATACCATATTCTATTTTCATTGATTGTCCTTGATATCTCACATCTAAAATTATAATTTTGGCTATACTGCAATCATATTAACAAAACTAATTATAAGAAAAGTTTTTTAAAGAATTAGTCCAAACAGGTGATTTATTTATGTGTCCTCAGGGCCTAGTACAGGGCCTGGCATACAAAGATAATCATCTTATAAAACAATGAAAGATAATAGTGTCAATTCTCTGAGAGCATTCAATGATAATACTTTCATTTTTACCTCTGGGTTCAGTATCCCAATATTCTATGTTTTTTTTTTTTTCATCCTCATTGTAGACTTGGTCAGCTGCATGAATTCATTGCCCTGGGGCATCAGCAGAATTTCTAAGAGACAGAATAATAAGTTCAAAATATTATGCAATAGTAAAAATTCAGCCACATACTTACACATATATGATGTACTAATGTACCAAGCATCAACAAGCAGAACAAACATAAATGGACATTCCTTTCAGTCATTCAGCTCTTCCAAGCCATACAGAAAAAAATATTAGTAACAGGCTAGACTTTGCATTTCTCCATTATCTGGAAATTCGATATCAAAGATATATACAGCATAAGGTAAAAAGAGAAAATAAATTTTAGAACAAAAGATAGAATGTTAACTTCAATTGTTTGATTACTAATTTTGATATGGTTTGGCTCTGTGTCCCCACGCAAATCTCATCTTGCAGCTCCCATAATTCCTAAGTGTTGTGGGAGGGACCCAGTAGGAAATGACTGAATCATGGAGATGGGGCTTTCCCATGCTTTTCTGGTGATAGTGAATGGGTCTCACAAGATCTGATAGTTTTATTTTATTTTTAATTTTCTTTGTTTTTTTTTAATTTTTTTTATTTTTATTGCATTATAGGTTTTGGGGTACATGTGCAGAATGTGCAAGATAGTTGCATAGGTACACACATGGCAGTGTGTTTTGCTGCTTTCCTCCCCTTCACCCACACTTGGCATTCATCCCCAGGCTATCCCTCCCCAGCCCCCCCCCGCTGTCCCTCCCCCATTCCCCCCAATAGACCCCAGTGTATAGTAGACCGCCTCTCTGTGTCCATGTGTTCTCATTTTTCTCACCCGCCTATGAGTGAGTATATGCGGTATTTCTTTTTCTGTTCTTGTGTCAGTTTGCTGAGAATGATGTTCTCCAGATTCATCCATGTCCTTACAAAGGACACAAACTCATCATTTTTTATTGCTGCATAATATTCCATGGTGTATATGTGCCACATTTTCCCAGTCCAGTCTATCATCGTTGGGCATTTGGGTTGGTTCCAGGTCTTTGCTATTGTAAACAGTGCTGCAATGAACATTCGTGTGCATGTGTCCTTATAGTAGAACGATTTATAGTCCTTTGGATAGATACCCAGTAATGGGATTGCTGGGTCAAATGGAATTTCTATTTCTAGGTCCCTGAGGAATCGCCACACTGTCTTCCACAATGGTTGAACTAATTTACACTCCCACCAACAGTGTAAGAGTGTTCCTATTTCTCCACATCCTCTCCAGCATGTTGTCTCCTGATTTTTTAATGATCGCCATTCTAACTGGCATGAGATGGTATCTCAATGTGGTTTTGATTTGCATCTCTCTAATGACCAGTGATGATGAGCATTTTTTCATATGTTTGTTGGCCTCATGTATGTCTTCTTTTGTAAAGTTTCTGTTCATATCCTTTGCCCATTTTTGAATGGGCTTGTTTGTTTTTTCCTGTAAATCTGTTTGAGTTCTTTGTAAATTCTGGATATCAGCCCTTTGTCTGATGTGTAAACTGCAAAAATTTTTTCCCATTCTGATGGTTGCCGATTCACTCTAGTGACTGTTTCTTTTGCCGTGCAGAAGCTGTGGAGTTTGATTAGGTCCCATTTGTCTATTTTGGCTTTTGTTGCCAATGCTTTTGGTGTTTTATTCATGAAGTCCTTGCCTACTCCTATGTCCTGAATGGTTTTGCCTAGATTTTCTTCTAGGGTTTTTATGGTGTCAGGTCTTATGTTTAAGTCTTTAATCCATCTGGAGTTAATTTTAGTGTAAGGTGTCAGGAAGGGGTCCAGTTTCTGCTTTCTGCACATGGCTAGCCAGTTTTCCCAACACCATTTATTAAATAGGGAATCCTTTCCCCATTGCTTGTTTTTGTCTGGTTTATCAAAGATAATATGGCCATAGATAGGTTGTGTTGCCTCCGATGCTTCTGTTCTGTTCCATTGGTCTATATCTCTGTTTTGGTACCAGTACCATGCTGTTTTGATTACTGTAGCCTTGTAGTATAGTTTGAAGTCTGGTAGTGTGATGCCTCCCGCTGTGTTCTTTTTGCTTAGAATTGACTTGGCTATGCGGGCTCTTTTTTGGTTCCATATGAAATTCATGGTGGTTTTTTCCAGTTCTGTGAAGAAATTCAATGGTAGTTTGATGGGGATAGCATTGATTGTGTAAATTACTTTGGGCAGTATAGCCATTTTCACAATATTGATTCTTCCTAACCATGAACATGGAATGTTTCTCCATCTGTTTGTGTCCTCTCTTATTTCGTTGAGCAGTGGTTTGTAGTTTTCCTTAAAGAGGTCCCTTACATTCCTTGTGAATTGTATTCCTAGGTATTTTATTTTCTTTGTAGCAATTGTGAATGGCAGTTCGTTCTTAATTTGGTTCTCTTTAAGTCTGTTATTGGTGTATAGGAATGCTTGTGATTTTTGAACATTGATTTTATATACTGAGACTTTGCTGAAGTTGCTTATCAGTTGCAGGAGCTTTTGGGCTGAGGTGATGGATCATCAGAGAATACTACAAACAACTCTATGCACATAAACTAGTAAATCAGGAAGAAATGGATAAATTCCTGGATGCCTGTGTCCTCCCAAGCCTAAACCAGGAGGAAGCCGAAACTATGAATAGACCAATAACAAGGTCTGAAGTTGAGGCAGCAATTAAGAGCATACCACACAAAAAAAGCCCAGGTCCAGATGGGTTCACAGCTGAATTCTACCAGACACACAAAGAGGATCTGGTACCATTCCTTCTGAAACTATTCCAAATAATCCAAAAAGAGGGAACACTTCCCAAATCATTTTATGAGACCAACATCATCCTGATACCAAAACCTGACAGAGACTCAACAAGAAAAGAAAACTTCAGGCCAATATCCATGATGAACATAGATTGAAAAATCTTCAATAAAATACTGGCAAACTGATTGCAACAGCACATTAAAAAACTTATCCATCATGATCAAGTAGGATTCATCCTGGGGATGCAAGGCTGGTTCAACATACGCAAGTCTATAAATGTAATTCACCACATAAACAGAAGCAAAAACAAAAACCACATGATTATCTCAATTGACACAGAGAAGGCATTTGACAAAATTCACCAGCCCTTTATGCTAAAAACCCTCAATAAACTTGGTATTGATGGAACATATCTCAAAGTAATAAAAGCTATTTACGACAAACCAACAGACAAAATCATACTTAATGGGCAAAAACTGGAAGCATTCCCTTTGAAATCTGGCACTAGACAAAGATCTGATAGTTTTAAAAACAAGAGGTTCTCTGCATAAACTCTTTCTTAGCTTGCCGCCATCCACATAAGATGTGACTTGCTGCTCTTCACATTCTGCCATGCTTGTGAAACTTCCCCAGTCATGTGGAACTGTGAGTTCCTCATTAAACCTCTTTTTTGTAAATTGCTTAGTCTTAGGTATATGTCTTTATCAGCAGCATGTAAACAGACTACTACATAATGTTGTATGGTTTACATTACATAGGTTAGTCATTCTCAAAGGGTGGCGCTGATCTCTGCAGCATCAGCATCAACTGGGAACTTGTTACAAAAACACATTCTTTGGATGAAGCTGGAAACCATAATTCTCAGCAAACTGACACAAGAAGAGAAAACCAAACACTGAATGTTCTCACTCATAAGTGGATGTTGAACAATGAGAACACATGGACACAGGGAGGGGAACATCACATGCTGGTGCCTGTTGGGGAGTGGGGGAGTAAGGGAGGGATAGCAGGGCATGGAGAGATTGGGGAGGGATAATATTAGGACAAATACCTAATGTAGGTGATGGGGGATGGATGCAGCAAACCACCATGGTCATGTGTATCCCTACGTAACAATCCTGCATGATTTGCACATGTGCCCCAGGACTTAGAATATAATTTTTAAAATTTAAAAAAAGAAAAAAGACATTCTTGGGCAACTTAGTCTTCTAGAATCAGAAACTCTGGGCACAGGGCCTAGCAGTCTGTGTTTTATGAAGTCTTCCATGTGAGTCTAATATGGAGTACAAGTTTGAGACCACTCATCTCGATAATTTCCCATATACTTGGTGTGTGCTGTAAGTAGAGATTGCTATTTAATAAAGCATTCATTATGTTAAAAGACAGGGAATACAGTATTTTTAGAGAGTGTTCTCATGGGAAATAGCAAATAAAAAGATGAGCAAAGCATATTTTCCATGGTAGGTTGTTATTTTTACATTTTGCAATGGAGTAATAGACACAGCTGCTATGTCTGTGCTACTTCATCTTCTGAACTATGCCAGCTAAAAGAAGAACAAACTATCCAAGCCAGACGAATAAGAGTTCTTGCCCAGGATTCTCCTTGTGGAAATTGGAATGAGAAATTCTCTTTCCTCATCGATTTGTCAAACTAAAGGGATCTGAGCTGAGAATTGCCCCCAGCCATGTCTCTTGTTATAAGTTTTATTTATAATATCGATGGTCCCAACTCTCTATCTTCAGTGCAGATTTCTTTAAATACTAGACTCCAATGGCTGCAATACACTTATCTCTCCCTTTATGGTTGATGAGGATGTTGAACTGGATTCTTGATTTCTCCCAATAGTGCTCTTTAAACCTTCTTCTCCTCCAGTTTTTCCAGTACTAAATAGAAATTCCAATATTGTTAACCACCCATCTACCTCCTTGCTCAGGGAAGTATCCTTTGAATTGCATTGCTTATTTCTGTCTTTGCTCTCATATTCAATCCATTCATAAGTACCTTTGGCTTTACTTTCAAAATATAACCCGAGTTGAGTGATTTCTTTTCCAACTCTATAGCTTTAACCTGAATCCACACCACGGTAGTTTCTCCCTAGGACTGAAGTGTCTACCTCCTAGCGGTTTTCCTGCTTCCGCTTCTTTATCTATGTAAAGATATATTTAAAGCTTATACCACAACTTTTCATTTTCTGCTTAAAAGTTTACAACAACTTCCTGTTAAAACTAAAATAAAATTTATACTTCTTACCATAAGCTAGGAAACCCTATATAATAGGTTCTTGTCTATTCAACAACTATATCTTATTTTCCCCATAGATCTCTTTGCTCCACCCATATGAGCCTTGTCTCTGCCCCCTGCATATACTCAGGTCACGTTCACTTTTTTAGGGTCTTTATATTTATATTTCTGGGTCCTTCTTTCTGGAATGTTCTTGCCCCAGATTCTGAATGACTGCTTCTTTGTAATGCACCAGGTCTCAAGTCAAGTATCATCTCTTTAAGGAAGGCACCACTGATCACCTTAATTAAAGTACTCTACTGCCTTCCTCTAGCCTTAGTCCCTAACTTTATCCCAGATTGTGTTTTTATGGAATATTTTACTGTTTGAAATTAGATTATTTATGAATTTGTTTTTAGTTTAAATTCTGCCTTTACCTCTAGAAAAGGGTATGAAGTGCTATGTACTTGTGCACAGAGCTGGCCTGACTTGATTACCACTCTATCTAGACCTTAACACAGTGCTTCATACATAAGTAGGTCCTCACTAAATGTTTACAGAATTAATTAAATGAATCAATGGGACAAATGCAAATGCAGTAAGAAGTATCAAGTCTATGCAGAGTGAGAAAGAATCTTGATGTCTTTCAAGCTCTTGAATGCATTCTATGCGGGGCCTTCCTATTTTTCCCCTTTCCATACTTTTACCATGTGGACCAGTAAAGCAAGCACATAAACAAAAAGGCATGGCTTAATTTGAATTGGTTTCCTACCTCTTATAATAGAAAGAGGTGAGACTAACATAATTGCTTGCTGTATGTGAACATTTTAAGGACAAAGCTACCTAAATTTGCTCCTTCTTACACGGGTAAATTCCTTGTGGTCCTTACGCATCTAGGAAAGTGATTAATAGATATTGTTAGACATATGATTAGAGGAGGACTTAGTCAAAACATTTTATAAATGACCAGCCCTGGGCTCTGCCTGGGTAAAGAGAATTGGAGGATTAGCTATGGTCTGCTCATCTGGGCCAATAACTTGGAGCCAAATTCAAATTATTATGCAGCAACTGGCTATTGAGATTGCCAGAAGAACATTTTCCAAAACAACTGGACTGAATAAGTATTAACGTCAAGTGGCCACACACAGTCAGGGTCTTGGTAACCTTTTCAAAATGAATGTATTTTGCTCTGTCATAAAATTATTGGATTCACAGTAACCTTTTTGTTTGAATGGGATTATAGAAGTAAAGCAATATCTGAGTCATTTTAGATTAAATCACTTTATATTCTTATACTCTGCTGTAAAAGATAGTCAGGACCTCCTATTCATTCAGTCCCCTCCAAACAGCTTGTCTTATCTGTACTCAATTACCAAAGCTTGCTGAGATCCCAGCGCCTCCAACCTCTTGCTGCCCTCACTGCATGGAATGTCCTTCCATCTCTTTTTTTATGGGTGTTTCCTGCTCATCCCTCAAGTATTGACTTACACAGCATTTCTCTGAAAGGTCTTTCTTATTCACCCTAGCTAGATCTCCCTGTTATGGTTTGCTTTTGCTGCATCATTCTTTTATTCATAGAATTTGCCACAATTTATAATTATTCGATTTACTTGCCTGTGTACTTGTTCATGATTTTTTAGTTTCTTCTAGTATGAAAAATCATTCAGTAGAGCAGAGACTATTTCTATTTTAGTTATTATTCTATCCCCAACACATCTCCTAATAGACCAACAAGAAATAGGTGTCTAATGAATAAATGAAACCAACCCGGTCAAAACAGGATCAGAGAATGAATCATGTAAAAGATATGGAGTTTGGATCACCTTAGAGGGTTTCCACCCAAAACTATGCTTCTGTATGAAATATTTGCTATGAAATGATGGCAACACAAAAAGGAACCACTCAGTAAGGAGCACGGGGGCAGTCCTTGTGACCTCTGCTCTGCTTAGCTGAGGCTGACTGACAATGATGAGAGCATCGAGATTGCATATTATAGGAGTTTTTATCTTAGGAAATAAATAAACTCTTCTCTTTTCTTGTCCTGGCTGCTAAGAGCCATTTTCAAGCTGAGTAACCCTTTACAACATGGGTTGAATTTCAAGTTTTATCGACAAGTACAGTATTAACCAAGTAAGCTCTTTATAACCAGAATATCTGTGTCACTTTGGACAGGTTTCATAACCTCTTTAAATTTCGGGTTCCACAGCTGTAAAATGAGAATAAAGAGGAGTTTCTACGTGACAGAGTTGTGAGGATGAAATGAGCAATTAAACACAAAGAATTTAGAACCTTGCTTGGTTCATAGTAAGTACTCCTCTCTTTATCTCATTCTAAACCCTCTTCCTGGTTGTTCCCATCAAATCCCATGGCCTTCAACATCATCTCTATGTTGATAATGAGCAGACCTGTACCCTGAACTCCAGATTTGTATCCCCAGCTGCTAGGGCACCTAATAGCTATCTCAGAATTCACATAATCAAAACTGAGCTGTTGACTTCTTCACCTTTTCCTCCAACACTAGCAATCCTCACAGTCTTCTTCACCTCAATAAATGATAATTTTATTTGTTTTGTTGCTCAGGCCAAAACTTTGCATTTACCCTTAGTTCCTCTTTATCTCCCTCTCCACATGGATTCCATAGGCAAATGTATTGATTTTTCCTTTGAAATATATCCAGAACCTGACAGCTCTTCTTCACCTCCATTGCTACAGCTGGTGGAAAAGCCTCCATCAACTTTCCCTAGTGTTATCACTAATAGTCTTTTTACTGGTCTCCTGCTTCCATTCTTGTTCTAAGTAGTTCTCTACAAGAAAACCTATGTGATATTTTAACTGAGTTAGATTGCATCAATTCTTTGCTCAAATCTTCCCAATGCCCAATGATTTCTCAGATCACTCAGGCTAAAATCCCAACTTGTCACTATGGTTTATTAGACCCCATATAATCTAGCATCTGTCACTTCTCTGACCTCAAGTCCTTCTACAGTCTCCTCATCACTCTATGATAGTCACACTGACCTCCTTGCTGTTCTGAAAACACATCAGGCAAGCTTGTGACTCAGGACTTCTGTAATGTGCTGTTCCCTCTGCATCAATGCTTTTCCCTCTGCTTCTCAATTTCTCCATCAGCTTCTTCCTAAATGCCACCTTATTGGAGAGGCTTTTTCTAACCCCATTGTGTAAACTAGCCCCAATAATTCCACATTAGGTTTCTTTATAGCCCTTGTTGCCACCTAGAGGGTTTTATACTTTCTGACATCCCCCTACTAAGGCATAAAATTCACAAGAACAAAGGTTTCGTTTTGTTCACTATGATTTCCCTAGCACCTAAAACAGTGTCTGGGATTTGGTAGAACCTAGGTAAATATTTGTTAAGTAGGTATATGAAGAAAAATTTATTATTAATTCTTCATTAAGAAATACTTTGTCTATTAACCGAAAGCACTCCAGTCACCAGAAATAAGTCCAGGAAGATATTCAGGGAAATGCAAAGTCTCCTGAACTTTTCTGAAATTTTACTGAAAGAAAAACAAAGTATCTTTCCTAGGTTTAAATAGAAACCCCCCAAAAAATATTTGTCCCTGTCTTATAAGGACTGCCCAAATTCAAATTCTCAGGACGTGGAAGACAGCATACAACTATCGCACAGACACACATGCACACACAAATGAGTGCATGTAAAACTGATGTAATCTAAATAAAGTTTATGGATTGTACCAAGGTCAGTTTCCTGGTTTGCATATTATAATATTGTTATGTGGTATGTTACCACTGGGTGAAAGCTACATAATATCATCCTGTACATTTTGTTCGAATTCCCATGATTTGATAATTATTTCAAAATTAAATATGGTAAGGCTTCTTTATTCTCAGCACCAAATGGCAGTCAATAATATGGGGCTCCAACAGATTCTTAGATATTAGGAACAAGCCCAGAAAACTCAATTTTAAGCTCAAATGTTACCTACGTTAGGAACTAATCAGGTAACAGCATTGCCCTCTGAAACTGGAGCAACCAAAATCAATGTGAAAGAAATAAGCCCTAGTGATCTCTAGGAGCAGAACTCTCAGAAATGGTCCTATATTTTTATAAATTTAGGGCTAAGGTTCTCAATGTCTGTTCTGAAGAAGAATATCCATTGCATAAGAATTTGAGAGAAAAAAGATAAAATTGAGAACCAGAAGATACAATGGCTTAGTTTTAAAATAAATTGCAGAGCTTGTGTGTTTGAACTTTCTCCTCTTAGAGTCTCACATAGCATTGCCATGGCAAAAGGTTTGAGAAGTCTTTAAGAAAAACTTACTTGTCCAGCACTTGCCACACTCACTGAACCACTAGAGATGATGGTATCTTTTATAGCTCATCTCAGATAAACAGAGTAGGGTTTTCATAATACAGGAGCTGATACTGTATTGTCTGTATTGTCACAAGACATCTGGAAGAAGAACATGCCACTCTTCATAGGTGTTGATGCTATTATTTTAATAGCTTGTACCAGATTATCTTATCAGAAATAGTGTGAACATAGAAAATAAAAGTATTTTGAAGATACTGTCATTTGAATTTTAAAATGGTGTTGTTTGCTTTTAGTTTTAATCACACTAAATCACCTCCTTATATCATTTGCTCTCCAGAGTACAGCAGATGGAGGTCTCCCATTCAAATGAATTATATTCATCTTGCTAGATAAACAATTCCCAGTATAGTTTTTTTTGGTTAATAAATCATTACCTTGTGAGTTGAGTTAATGAATTTCTCCAGAACTTGATCACTTTTTGATGAATTTAGAAACTCTAATTTTTTGAAGTGCCAATGTTGAAGGGGATGAGGCTCTGGAGACATTATAATTTGCCTTCCCTCATCCTAATCACCCCTATCCATGACACTTTCATCAAAGTCCCAAATATCAAGTGACCATGCCTTTGTCACTTAGCTACACTTTTGAATAATAAGTATGTCATGTGTTCTACTAGTAATTATCTATTTTAAAATATTTTAAATTGCGTCTACCTTAACCAGAGTTCATCATGTGCCTAGGAGCAACCTCTCCCAAAAGTGACTTGGCTCATATATGAAGTTTACCTTTACACTTCTATTGTATTTCAGTATGGAAATGTGGCACATGGGCATACAAAAACAACATCTATATGCATTGTTTACGGGGGTCAAATTGACCAAGCTTTCTGGCTTTGGGTACTTTTTATTTTCATAAAACATGGGCTGAGATCTATTTATTGGAATGAATTTTAGCTTACCTTCTCAGATTTTTCACCAGCTCTGCCTGGGAGTTGGAACAGTTGCCCTGTTTCCCATTGTTGCCATAGCCTGCTATCTCTGCCAAAGTTTGGACAATGATTCCAAGGCTTGACTACTTTGGTTAGTTCTGACATTTACATTTATCTAATTTGTTTGGATTCCATAGGCAGTCAGCAAATGCCTTCTGGTATTTCATGATTCACAAGATTCTAAAATGAGGAATGGCAGGTTGATAAACTGTTAATGTAATATCATTTGGTCCATTTTATAGGTACAGCTATCAACAGAATAGTCATTTGCATTTGAAGTGCCTTTCAGGGCACACAGGTTATTAGATAGTAATATAATAGAAGTAACATCTAACTTGCTAAAATAAAATTTTCTGTTTCCAGGAAGTATTTGGATTTTATTTTGTTTGTTTATTTATTTATTTTGAAACAGCGACTCTCTCTGTCGGGCTGTCTGTCACATGGTGGCGTGACCATAGCTCACTGCATCCTCAAACTCCTGGGCTCAAGCCATCCTCTTGTCTCAGCTTCCCAAGTAGCTGGGACTGCGGGTGCACACCACCATGCCCACCTATTTTTTTAATTTTTAAAAGTTTTTTGTAGAGACAGAGGCTCATTATGTTGCTTAGGCTGGTCTTAAATTCCTGGCCTCAAGCAATCCTCTGACTATAGACTTCTAATGCCAGGGAGTATTTTCCAATAATTTAAGTTTGAATTTATGGTGGTAAAATAAGTCATATTAATTAAAGATAGTATAGGTAGTCTGAATATTTGCCAATGTTCCAATAAGATTATGTGAATCACTAACATTATTTCTAAAGTTTCAAAGTGTTTTCTTTAATAATACAGAAATCCGTTCTTTGTTCTCATATTAGATCTATTCTACAATTTTTTTTTTGGCTTTGTGAGCAGCTGGGAGAATTTGCTCTTCTGTCTGAAAGACTTGGCCTTGACCCTAACAGTTCTGCTCCCATACATTGTTTAGAACATGCATTGCATTTGGGAAGTAGTGTTACAAAATGAAGCCCAAACGTATCGGTGGAGAGTCCTGTATGATAATTTATGTGCCGTTCATCCTATCACATGTCACATCTCTACTAGCCCTGGTCACTGTCAAAATTATAGGCACAGTCAGCCCTTTTTACAGACAAATGCTCTTATCTCCATACTTGGCCATGCTTTCTTACTTCTGACACAATCTCTTATGGCTCCTTTGTCTCTAGTCTTTTATTTAAGATCCTCTGAAATCCCAGGCATATGGTAAAATTAAAAACTCATTTTCATCCACACTTGCTCCCAGAACTTTCCTTTTACCTCCTGCCGTAACCAAGCCTTGGCCTTGGAGGATGCAGTGTATGAGGTGTCTCCTGAGAATTTCTAAGGAAGAAGTGCTCATTTCTAACAAATCTCATAGCCTGAGGTCAGAGTGGAGCCTGCCTCTACACTTACCTCCAGCTCCTGCTTAAGCATCTCAGCTCTTAAGAGGACCAAGTCACAACAACAATGTCCTCTGTACTCTCCCCTCCAAGTTGGCTTCTACTGATTTTCTGATCAATCCACAGCATACCCTGAAACTGGATCTGCAGGGAAAGCCAGGCTGACTAAGCACAGCAGGGAGGGAGAGAGTAATCTTGGTGACAGTTTGGCTTTACTCACTTGCCCATTGGTCTCTAATTCTTGACTCTGTGGTTCTTAATGGCAGGTGCTTTGCCTAATTTATCCTATTTCTCCACTGATTGGCATAGTGTTGGGCGCTTAAAAGATATTTGATAAAGGGTTGTTGGGAGGATTAATTAATCATGGAATGATTTCACTATATCCTATAGCTCATTTTTTAGAAGTTCTTACTATGTTGCAGGCTTTATCCCAGGCAATTTACATACATCGGCTCCTTTAAATCCCCATACCAACAGTAATCAAATGTTATTATTGCAAATTAGGAAATTTAGAGTTCATGAAGCTTATTTCACCTAGGTCACACCATTCATACATATGAAACTGGGATTTGAACCAAGGTGGTTTGCTTCCAGAGCTCACAACCTCACAATCTTTTCTTTTCTTCCTTCCTTCCTTCCTGTTTTTTTCTTTTTTAAGACAGGATCTCACTCTGTCACCCAGGCTGGAGTGCACTGATGGACCCACTGCAGGTTTTGCCTCCCAGGCTCAACCTATCCTCATGCTTAGACTCAGGAGTATCTGGGACTGACTACAGGCGCACACCATCACACCTGGCTAAATTTTTATATTTGTTATATTTGTTATAGAGATAGGATTTCACCAAGTTGTTCAAGCTGATCTTGAACTCCTGAGCAGAGCTCACAATCTTAATACCCTAAAACTTGGTGTGACCAGTACAGTTAATAAAAAACAAGTTCATACTGAAAAGAGTCCCACCTTTCTTCATCCCTAAGGACTGCCCTCTAGTTGTTGGAGCAGGCATCCCACAGCAGCTCTGCCAGTGTCTTGACATGGTGATGAGCAGTGCTGTGACCCCACAGGAAGGAATCAGCATTTTCAGGATCAGGGGACAACAATGGCCAGAGTAGGCATTTAAGGCTCTTTCTACTCATTATAGCCTGGAAAAGAAGGAGGAGGATTGAGGAAGGATAAAAGAAACTGGGGGAAAAAAAGACAAAATACCAAAGCAAATAATACAAGAAATATTTATATGTAGGGGGATCAGCTGAGGAGAAAGTTCAAATAGTCGAAGTTCTCAGTGATACCAGAGGAAGAGATGGAAGAGGCAGAGATCAAAATGGGAGGAGGAGATTCTGAGCCAGATCAGAAGGAACACAGGGAGGTAGGGCCTGGGTGAATGGGAACAATGTAAGGGCAAACTTTTGTAAATGACACTGAGGTGCATATGATACTGTTTGAGTTCTAAACTCAGTACATAGTCAAAAATCACCTGAAGTCAGCTTCATCTTTGAAAATTGCTAAAAATTCTCCAGAGATACAAATAAGAGTTAAATATGTTTAATCCTATAGAATCACATGAATGTAGAATATATATTAGTAATTGAGTAACATACAAAATACAATAAAGCATACAAATGAAAATATTATTTAATAAGATTTTCATGGCATGAGACAGATTACCTGTGGTTTGAGACATGTTAAAATGTTTGCATGATGAAATGCTACTGTATTTATTTACTGCTTTCTTTGGAAAACTTGAAATACTTACATTTTACAAACTCCCATTTGAAAATACGGATGCCCCCTGAAACATACCTCTTGTGAGAGAAGACAGCCTACACTATATTTGCTTAAAATGTGCTTCACTCTTGACTCATCGGGTAGTAGGAGTTTTGCCACCTGTTACGGAATTAATGTGGTGTTCAGGCCTCCAAGTTGGCAAAAGTGGCATATCAATGCCAAGGAAGGCTAAGGTTAATAATGAGCTCCGCATGCCATAGAGTATGCATCCAGAATTATTCAGTTGTGAGGTCTGTTAAGTTTTGACATTGACATTAATCAGCATTGAAATCTAGTATTTAATTTTCAAAACACACACACACGTGCACACACACATACACACAGCTAAAATATTATTTGGATTTTTTTTGCAAACCTCTTTCAATATGAGCTTGTTGATTGAAAATTCCTGGAAGCTACAAAGTGCCATCTGTTTCCTTATCAAATTTTGCCCCCACAATCACAGGCAAATATGGTTGCTTTTTTTATTCATGAGGTTGCTTAGGAACAATGTGGCTGTATTCACAGGTTGATTACGATTGAGGCTCTGATAATGGGCCTGATGTTGCATTAAAAGAAAAAAAAATACTTTCCTAAATTCCAAAAACAACTTGAAAATCAACTTCCAATCCAGAAACATATCCCAGAGCAAACTCCCTAAGGTGGCATCTCACACAGGCACACACATTTAGAATGATGTCTTCTTTAGAATCTGTTAACAGCCACATAGACTGATGGGCATTTTCTTGTCAGTTGGGAAATTTAGCAGTAGGCTCCCTTTGCAGGTGATCTTCAAAAAGCATTAACAGTGTGCTTTTTCAGCCTCTGAAGATTGAACTGACTATGAAGAGTGCCCCCAAAGAGTCCCGTCAGAAATGGGTTTCTTAAGTGGAAAATGTTTGGACCATCCTTTCACCAACACACCAGGGAAGTCAATATTCCAATTCTGCTAGCTTCAGTGAAAATAAAGAGAGATGTGGACAAACAGTGCAGAGAGTGTCAGAACACACATTCAAGAAGAAAGGTGCCTATCTGGAGATAAAGGAAAAGGAGGAAAGAAAACCCACTGAATAAAAATGCTGTAATTTCCATGACTGTTTATTCAGAGAAAAATGCCAGTTTGAAAAAGATGAACCTAGTGGTCTTTCTGTAGCATTGTTTTACCAAAAAATTGATCAGATCAAACTATTCCAGTTAAAATTTCCAATAAAAATCCCTTGCAAATTCCCAAAATAAGAAATGGTATTATACATAATTTTAAAGTATTTTGCTGAACCTAACATTATTCCAACTACCTGGCTCAGAATTAAAGTATCAATAATATGCATGATATTTAATCTATTCTGAACAATTGGGTTTATTAGATTGCATGCCAAAGCACTGATTCAGAAAAATACATCCTGCTAATCAAATTTATCCTTTATTTTTAATTTTTATTTATTTATGCATTTATTTATTGAGACAGGCCCTCACTTTGCCCAAGCTGGAGTGCAGTGGAGTGATTGAATGATCAAAACTCAGTGCAGATTGACTTCCTGGGCTCAAGTGATTCTCTTGCCTCAGCCTCTCAAGCCACTATGCCTCACTAATTTTTTTTTTTTTTCCGTAGACACAGGATCTTTCTATGTTGCCCAGGCTCGTCTCAAATTCTTGGGCTCAAGCGATTCTCCCACTTTGGCCTCCCAAATTGCTGGGATTCCAGGTGTAAGCCACCATGCCCTACCTGAAATTTTGACCTTTAAAACACCAATTCTATACAGTTCAGTAATGGCTCTCTATTGCCCTAAGCCTTTGACAATACCTGGCTTTCTACTTAAATTTATTTACTTTTCAAAGCTACTTTGAGCACCTACTATATGCCCGGTACTCCATGTGAGTTCAGTTTTCCTAATGGTTCCACAGTACAGATTATATTAGTCTTCCCATTTACAAATGAGGAAACTGACACTCCAGATCTTAGAAGCTTTCTTCATATCTGTTTGATTACAAAGTGGATGATCTTTCCATCACATTATGGAATAATCCAGTCATCAAGGTGCTTAATAGCAAACAAAAGGTAGTCCTGTGCCCTTTAATACATGAAGCTCAGGAGTTTTCAGTTGAGCATTATAGCTACAGTGAGTCAATCAAAGTGTAATAGAGCTGAAGGTAAAAATACATACAGTAACCTACTACATCCTGGAAGCTGTCAAAAGTTAGGGCAGGTTGCCAAGTGGAACTGAAATCAGATTAGAGTCCTTCACGAAATTAGATTTAAGAGTGACTAGCCATGGGAAGCAGACAAGGGCACCGTAAATAGCAGCCTAACCCTAATTTAATGTCTCTATATAATGTTGGTCCCCATTACATTCCCTCTGCAGGCAGTAAAGTGGGAGGAAGTAAAGGCATGGAAGTCACTCTTCACATGCCAAAAGTATGAATACACTAAAGTTTGTATTTGCACCCAGCATTTTATAATGTTCTCAAAGTTGCCAAGAATAGGTGTCATCCTATGTTGTTGGGAATCCAAGAAAGAATGAATGTACTTTCATATTGCAATGCTATTAAAAATGACCCATTGACAAAGTAACTGATCCCAACTGGATTGTTCTATTATTCTTCCTTCCTTTCCTTTCTTTTCTTTCTTTTTTCTTTTGTCTTTTCTTTCTTTCTTTTTCTTTGTTACTGATGAGCAGAGATCCTGTTCTTCAGTTTTAGGCCCTACAATTTGACATGCCAATATTTGAGGGGCCTTTTATTTTTGATGTTTTAATTATCTTGTTTGGCCAAGAAACAAAAGATGTTTTACTTTCCCAAAACCATCTCAAACAAGAGGTATGGTCAAAAGTGTCCTGTAGCTTTTTTTTTTTTTTTTTTTGGCCAGTCAAAACCCAGAAGTTTTTAGCAATGGAGCAGCAGTCTGTCTCTTCTCAATACATAAGTGGGATTCCCTTCCAAAAGTTAGAGACACTCCCAAAAGGTACGGATCCTAGGCCATTGTCATCCTGTCATTATGGCCTGAAATGTCTGAAAGGATACGAAAAGAGTCCTACACCAGAGTGGAGCTAATTGTACCCATTCTTTTTTTTTTTTTTTTTTTTTTTTTTTGAGACGGAGTTTCGCTCCTTACCCAGGCTGGAGTGCAATGGCGCGATCTCGGCTCACCGCAACCTCCGCCTCCTGGGTTCAAGCAATTCTCCTGCCTCAGTCTCCCAAGTAGCTGGGACTACAGGCATGCGCCACCATGCCCAGCTATTTTTTGTACTTTTAGTGGAGACGGAGTTTCACCATGTTGACCAGGATGGTCTCGATCTCTTGACCTCGTGATCCACCCACCTCAGTCTCCCAAAGTGCTGTGTACCCATTCTTGATTAAACCATATTTTGTGCTTCTTGAGTGATACGAAAGCTTACTCTTCCTATTGGATTATATGTTAGTGCAAGCAAACATTCCAATAGAGGAAATATGAAGGATTCCTTAACCCTTGGCCTTCCCTTCAACTTCAATTTTCGTTTCTCTGCCACTTTTCCCAAAATTCTATTTGCATCTTGTTAATGACTCTTGTGTATGAAGCCTCAAATTCCATTATTATTGAATCTTTAGAGTGGAGCATCTCCAAGGCATACCGAAAATCCCTTGCTAGAAATGATGGCCTGTCATTGTTTTATAAGAAATAAATAAATCCCTCCCTTCTAGAAGTGAGAAGAAGGAAGGATTAAGGATGGCTAGGGCACAAATTTCTGTTTTATCTCATATTCTCTAACACTGGGGCTTGTGTCATTGTGAGGAATATTATCTCAGGGAGATCTTCTAGTTAGTAAGTCAGGTAAGAAGTCTGCCGATGTGTAAGAAAAGAGAGCCATTCAGACACAACATTCCACAACCCCTGACCCAGCGACTGAAGGAAGCTCAGTCAGGCTTATCATTCTCCTGGATAGACTAGGAGAGCTTAGGATGTCAATCAAGGCTAACATAATTGCCAAGAAATATTAATGAAAAGTCCCACACAAAATAAATGGCCAAACTGTCCTTCTCTAAAATGCCTAAGACTTTTCTCTGCTATTGAGAAATATGAAGGTGGTAGGCCGTATCAATAAGAGGAATTCAGGCACAAAAGTTAACTGGTTTAGGAAATCTTTTCTCTACTGTGGGTCTGAGACTTCCCCTCCTTTATGGGAACACATCAGGTGACCCTGCCTGAGCAACCCCATACCACCCTCTCAGCCAGTACCAACAAGTACCAGGGAAGCTCCAGTAGCAAAGATAAACCAAGTACAGCAAAATAACACTGCAATAACTTTGAAAATTAAAGTGTCTTTGGAACCACAGCCCACAAAAATAGTCTAGGACCTGTATGTTAACTTGAACCAGCATAAATACTTGCTAAAATAAGATTTGAACGAGACCCTGAGTACTCTGATATAACAAACAAAATGACGAATATACAATAGAAACTCACCTGTCATTAAAAAAAAGAGAGAGAAAATCACAACTGAATGAACAAAAGGTAATCAACTGATGGCAATACTGAGACGAATCAGATCTTGACAGGCATTTTAAATTAAGTCATCACAAAAATGAATAATTAAGACATTCCATTAAAACAAATAAGAAAATAGAAAACCAAAAGAAGCTGCATAAAAAGAACCAAATGGAAATTACGAAACTGAAAATATTCTAATAGAAATTAAAAACTCACTAGATGGGCTCCATAATAGAGTGGAGATGACAAAAGTTAGAATCAGTAAACCTGAGGATAGACTATAGAATTTAGCCCATGAAAACAGCAGAGAGAAAATATACTGAATAAAAACAAACAGGGACTTATGGGACAATAATGAAAGATCCAACACTTGTATCATCAGAATTCCATATTGAAGAGAGAGAGAGGTGCTGATTGAGTCCAATAAAAGTAATTGGTGATAGTCTTCTACAGTTGATGAAATATACAAGATTTAAGAAACTGACCTCATTCAGATAGGATATCCATGACAATAGACACACTGTATTAAACTTCTGAAAACTGATAACAGAGAAAAAAGTATTGAAAGCAGCCAGAAAAATCCAAAGGGGAAAACTGATTTGAATGACATCATCTGAAATCATGGTAGTCAGAAGGAACTAGCAAAATTTTTTTTATGTGCTGAGACAAAAGTCAGCTATAAACTTGATAACCAGTAAAATTATTCCTTAGAAATGAGAATATAAAGACATTCTCAGATAAAGAAAAATTAAAATAATCTGACACTAGCAAATCTGTTCTTAAAGATAGCAAAAATAAGTTCTTTAAACAGAAAAAAAACGATAAAGTCCTGGAGAACCAGGAAAAAATAAAGATACAATAAAAAAAAAAAAACCCAGACATATAAGTACATTAAAGAGATTATCTTTTTCCTATTGCGTTTGAGGAAATATATTTGATAATTGAAACAAAAATTTATAATACCATGTGATATTCAGTGCAATAATATTTAAAAGGGAAGAAATGGTAGAGCACAGAAAATTACCAGAAATAAAGGGGGATATGGAACAATTATAAAAGGATCATTCCACCAAGAAGACATACACACATTTTAAGTGTGTACACAGCTAACAACAGAGCTTCAAAATATGTGAAACAAAATCTGAAAGATTTGAAAGGAGAAATAGATAGTAACTCAACTCAGCATGCTATCTCTGCTACTGATAGAGCTAGTAAACAGAAAATTAGCAAAGACATGGAATATTTAAATAATACAGTCAAGAATATAATTGACATTATATTCAGTCCACCTAACGAGAGCAGAATACACATCTTTTTTCAAGTATCCAAGGAAGTTTGCCAGGTTAGACCACATCATATGTTACATATCAAATTTTAACAAATTTAAAAGACTTAAATTATACAGAGTGCATTCAATGACAATAATAGGATCAATCTAGAAGTAATAATAAAAAGAGCAGTGAAATCTCTGAAAATGTAAAAATTAAAAAACATACTTTTAAATAATCTATGTATGTCTAAAAGGAAATAAAAATACTCATAGAACTAAACAAAGAGGAAAATAACATATCAAAAATATGTGGCATACAGCTAAAGCTGTGCTTGCAGAGAAATTTATAGCACTAAATTCTTATACTAGAAATGAGAAAAGTTTTCAAAACAATCATCTAAGATCATACCTCAGGAAGTTTGAAAGGAAAGCAAAATGATCCCAAAGCAAGCAGATGGAATGAAAGGGCAGAAATCACCACAATTTAGACTAGGAAGTGAATAATTCTTAGAATCAAAACCCGACAACATGGAAGAACCTGAAAGACACCATGTTAAATGAAATAAGCCAGGCACAGAAAGACAAATATCACATGATCTCACTTCTAAGTGGAATCTAAAAACATCAAACTCCCAGCAGCAGAGGATAGGAGAGTGGTGGCCAGAAACTGACAAAGGGCTTGAAGGGAGCTCCGGAAGGAAATAGAGAGATGGAGACATGTTAGCAAGGATACAAATTTTAGTTGTGCTGGATGAATAATAACTAAACACAGTGACTACAGCTAACGATGATGTGTTGTGTACTTGAAATTTGCTAAGAGATTAAATTTTAAATGTTTTTTTACCACAAACACATAAAAAAGTAGCTTTACAAAGTGACAGACACGCTTTTTTTTCTGAAAACAAGTTTTATTTAAATAACGGTTTAAATACATTACACATAACATTAAAACTGAAGGGTTAAAAAAAAAACAGTTTGTTACTTCACATGGCATTGGGCAGCTGCTGCTATTAAGTTGTGAGCTCTACAGCTAGCTACTTGACTCATCAATTTCGGATTTGTTCCCTGGTCAAAAGTTTAACTCTGATAGAAGGTTGGCCTCACATTCTGATGTTTGGACATCCCTTAGCTAGGTATGCCTGGTCAAACAGACCTTTGTGGCCAGCCAGATGTCCTATCACCTAACTAGAGGGAAGGGGGTCTCTCTGAGCTCTGCCCACCTGGTCAGGTTAGAGACACCAGGGATCTTCTACCACCCAAGGCTCCCTTCTAGTGGTACAGCTGCTGGTGCTGCCTTACCCCATCCTCTCCTCTCGGATTCACTGAGGACTGCTCAGGTGGTAACATTCTCTTAGGGTAGGGAACTCTGCAGAGGGAGAGCCCGGAGCTTTTTTTTTTCCCTTGGCTTCATGAATGACTTTTACTAAATGTTCAAGATAGAAATAACACCAATCTTCCACAAAGCTCTCCACAAAGCTGAAAAACAGCCGTTGCTCCTCCAACTTGCACTGACATCAGAACAAGTGAGGTGTCAAAACCTGGGGGAGCAGGTCCTCACTTCTGCCCCACATTGGCTCAGGTGTGTGTGGGCTATAGCCCAACGCTGACGTCATTCAGGGGTGACACACCTGCCCTTGTCTCCAGCCTAGGCACAAACAGAACTCAGGCAGAGGTGGGTCTGTCTGCCGAGACCAGGGCTACCAGCTCTGAGTGTGGGGCACAGGCTGCCCAGGCCTGGGCTGCTGCTGTATCTGAGCTGTGGAGTCACAGCCCTGGCCTGGCCTGGCCTGGCCTTTTCACCTGCCAGCTGTGGAGCTGTGGGCACATCTCTCACCTCCCAATCTGTAAAGTGGAGAAACCTAGTTCTTGGTGAGCCCGCGCCTTGCCAGGGCCAGCCCGGCCTGCCTGGGCCTCCATGTCCTGCAGATTCTGGGTCTGCTTCTGCTGGTTAAGCATGGGCTTCAGCTGCGCGACCCCCACCGTCTTGCTCGTCCACTCATCCACCAGCATATGCAGGTCATCCGTGAAGGTGCCCTTCTTGTTGTTGCTATTGTTCACCTGCACCTGGACGTGCAGGGCAGGCTGGGGGCCGAGCTCAGGGTTTGGGGCCAGGCTGCTGCTGGAGGACCCTTGGCCACGTGCTCCACCTCCATCATTGGCTAAGCCAGAGCAGATGTGCGAAGACAGAGATGCCCGGACAGAGCAGGGCCACTGGGTCTGCGCTGCCTTCCCATTCAGGCCTGTGTTGTCTGCAGTGAGCCCCTCACTGGCTTGGGCAGGGTCCTTAGCGGGAGGCTCTGCTGGAGTCAGCCAAGGGACCTGTGCTGGAGGCCACGACCTTGAGCTGCTGCACCAGTGGGCGCAGCAGCGTGCCCGCCTTCAGCTTGCTCTTGCTGGCTTTTCTGGGGCACCGTGTGGAAGAAGCCCACTTTGGGAGGCAGCGGTTTGCCCAGGCAGCGGTACAGAACCTCGATCTCCTGCTCCTCTGCTGGCTCAGCAGCTCCGAAATCTTCAGGTGCTTCTCCCGCAGACTCTGCCGCTCCTTCTTTATGGCAGCGTCCTCCAGCTCTGAGTCGTTGTCGCTGCTGATGTAGGATGGTTGTGAGTGCAAGGAGGTTACTGATGGTGGGGACCTTCACTCCCGCCCTGCTGGGCATCTCTGGGCCAATGGAGCCAGCCCGAGAAGGCCTCTCAGGAAGGCGGTGGCCATCTTCATGAGGTCGCCAGCCATGCCGTCACTCCCAGGCAGGGACGCCTGCTTCTGCACCGGGGGTTGGTGGGGGGCCTCGCCGGAGGTCACTTGTCCCTGGAGGCACTGGACAAGGGCTCGTCCACGCCGACCTCGATGGAGGTCTGCACCAGCCGCACCGCCAGCTTGACGTCGTGGCTGGAGGGGCCCTCGTTCAGATAGACATCGGGTGGGGCGGGGTACCTCAGGCTGCGGGAGGAAGCCAGGGTCCACTCATCCTGCGTGCTGACCTCTAGAAACGGCCTACAGTCTTAGCTGGTGAGCTGCCATCCTGCTGCTCTGGATGTTTCCGAGGGGACTCCGGAGCTCGAGGGCCAAGTGTCTGGGGGTGGCTGGCCTGGCCACCCACTGTGGAAATGCCCATGGCACTCTGTGGGGGCTCTGCTGAAATTTCTCCAGTGACTCCACCCTCCCTGTCTGTGGGCTCCACGTATGCAGGTTTCACAAAAGCAGGTCCATCCTGAGGGGTGCTGGGCACCACAGGGAGTCTGAGACCACCTGCCCTCCATCTCTGTCATAGCACAGCATGCTCTTGGAAGATGACTCTGCTGTCATTGATGAAGACGTGCCCTGCTCCATCACGGCCCCTCGAGTAGGGGCCAATTCTGACTTTTCCACTAAGGGCTGGGGTGGCTGGATACACGCTGTGACCGCCTCATTAGGTGCTGGGGGCAGGGCCAGGTCCCCCATCACCCAGACCTCCAAGCAAGGCTCCAGGGTGAAGTCTCTATCGCCCATCTCCACAGGGGTCCCAGAGGTGGGCACATGCTCCTGGTAGAGCAAAGTCCGCATCTTCTCATCCAGGCTCTTAATGGTGCTGTCCACAAAACCCACCCTGGGAAGTGTCCCTTCCCCATCCAACTCCAGGGTTGAGGGTGGCTGTGGTGGAATGGTGGGCCCCAGGGGTGGGCGTGGGAGCGGGGAGGTGGCCAGGCTGATGGCCCTTACTGCGGCAGGAAACAGGGGAGCGGTTGACCCAAGGAGGGCTGTGGGGCTCCACTGTGGGGGCTGGGCTCAGGTGCAGGTGCTGGGTAGGGGGGGCCTCCCCTGGGGAGCTGGGGAGGCTCCGCTGGGGCACTGTGGGAGTCATTTAACAATACCTACATATAACAAACATCACATTGTACATCTTGAATGTATGCAATTTCATATGTCAATCATGGCTGAATAAACCTGGAAGAAAAATAAAGTTATTTGTTCATATATTTCATAAAATTCCAACAATATATAAAAAGGATTATACCCCATGAACCAGTGGAATTTATTTCAAGTGTGCAAGACTTGTTCAATATTGCCAATCAATGAATAGAATCCACAATTTCAAGAGTATTGAAGAAAAGTATGATTATGTCAATCAATATAGAAATAATATTTGATAAAATCTAACTTTTTTCAAGATAAGAATTATCTGAAAGTTAGGATTAGAGGGATGTTACTCCAAATTATAAAAATTACCTACCAAATTCTATAGCTAAAATACTTATTAATTATAAAAGATCCTTAAATGATTTCCTGTAAGATTAGGAGCAAAGATGTCCTCTCCTGCTATTCTTATTCATCAGAGTACTGGAAGTTCAAACCATTGTAACAAAGCAACAAAGAGGCTATAAAGGTGTACAGATTGGAAAGAAACATAAAACTGGCAAAATTGTCTATGAGAAAATCCTAAGGAATCTACAAAAAGAAAAAAAAATGCCTTCTTAGACTAACAAGTAAGTTTTGCAAGATTGCAGTATACAAGATCAAAACAAAATCATCAACTGCATTTCCGTATACTAAAAATGAACTTGCAGAAACTGAAAGTAAAGATAAAACATAATTTATAATTGTTTCAAAGAAAATGAGACATCTAGGCATACTCTCAATAAAGCATGCGCAATATCTGTGTACTGAAAATTCAAAATGCTGATAAAACAAAGATCTGAATAAATAAAGAAACATACAATTTTCATAGATTAAAAGCCTTAGCATGGGTAAAACAGGCATTTCTCCCCAAATCAATGTATAACTTTATGCAATTTCTATCAAGAGACATTTCACCAAAGATGATATGCAGATAGCAAATAAGCACCTGCAAACATTTGCTGTATTATTAGTCATGTACAATATAAAACATAAACCACAATGAGATATCACAACGCTTTTGCTAGACTTAGATACATTTACTTTATAATTTTTAGGATATACCACTGTCCATAGAATACATTTTAAAAAATTAGAAAGAAGACAAAAGTAACAGGAATAATTTTAACTGAGATTAAGTTTTACTGTATAGTTATAATAATCAAGACAGTGTTCTATGTTAGAGAAATCGACAAACAAATCAATGAAACACGATAGATAAACCAGGGTTAACCCCAACCAAATAAGCTCAATAAATTTTTGACAGATGTGCCAAGGCAATTCAATAGAAGAAAGAAAGCTTTCAACAGATAGTACTATAGCAATTAGACAACCATAGGCAAAATCGATCCGCAGCTTAAATCTCAGTTCTTATACAAAATTAGCTCAAAGTGAGTAATGAATCTACATAAAATATTTAACCATAAAATCTGTAGAAAAAAAATGGGGATAATTTTTGGTGATCTAGGACTAGGCAAACATTTCATATGAAGTCCAAACTTAAAATCAAGGTCGTGGTTCGGAAAAAGAAAATCTGATATAAAGGACCTCTTCAAAATGAAAAATATTGCTCTGCAAAAGACCCTTTTGAGAGAATAAAAAGATAAGTTCAAGAGTGGGAGAAAATACTTGCAAATCACATATATGACAACGAGCTAGTATCTATGCTATATAAAGAATTCTCAAAACCCTACACGTAAAGCTTTCACACTAAAATCAGGAACAAGGCAGGAATGTTTCCTCTCGCTTCTGCTTTTCAACATCCTATTGGAAATTCTATCAAATGTAGTAAGACAAGAACTGGAAACAGTATACTAATTGAGAAGGAGGAAATAAACTGTCTTTGTTTGCAGATAACATGATAATCTTTGTAAAAACTGCCAGAGAATCAATTTAAAAAAAAACTCTTGAAAGGAAGTTACTGTAATAATGTGTTAATAAAAGATTATAGCAAGTTTGCATGTTAATGTACAAAAGTCAGTTACCTATACACCAATACCGAAAATAAATAACTGAAGTTTGAAATTAAGAACATATTCCCCTTTACATTAGCACTCCCTAAAATGAAATAAATAGGAATAAATATAACAAAATATGTACACAGGCTGGGCGTGGTATCTCACACCTGTAATCCCAGCACTTTGGTAGGCTGAGGTGGGTGGATCACTTGAGGTCAGGAGTTTGAGACCAACCTGGCCAACATGGTGAAACCCCATCTCTACTAAACGTACAAAAATCAGCTGAATGTGGTGGTGCATGCTTGTAGTCCCAGCTACTCAGGGGGCTGAGGCAGGAGAATTGCCTGAAACCAGGAGGTAGAGGTTGCAATTAGCCAAGGTTGTGCCACTGAACTCCAGCCAGGGCGACAAAGCAAGACTCTGTCTCAGAAAAGAGAAAAGAAAAGAAAAGAAAAAAAAAATATATATATATATGTATATATATATGATCGATATGAGAAAAGTCATAAAACTCTGGTGAAAGAAATCAAAGAAGAACTAAACAAATGGAGATATACTCCATGTTCATGGCTAGAAAGATTCAATTTGGTCTATAAATTCAATGTTAGCTTAATCAAAATGCCAGCAAGTCATCTAATGTATGTTGACAAACTGATTCTAAAATTTATCTGGAGAGGCAAGAGACCCAGAATTTCTAAATTAACATTGATGAAGAACAAAATCAGAGGACTGACACTACATGACCTCAAAACTTGATATAAAGCTACAGCAATCAAGATAGTGTGATGATAAAATCATAGACACAGATCAGTGGAACAGAATAGAGAACCCAGAAATAAATCCACAAAAATACAGTCCACAAGTCAAATAGATCTTTGACAAGGGAGCAAAGCTATCTTTAAAATGGCACAAAGGTAGTTTTCAACAAATATTGCTGAAGCAACTGGATATCTACATGCAAAAAAAAAAAAAAGAATAAAAATGCTATAGACATAGACATTAACCATTCACAACAATTAACCCAAAATGGTTCATAAATTGACATATAAAACCATAAACTCCTAAAAGATAACATAAGAGAAAACCAAGATGACCCTGGGTATGGCAATGACATTTTAGGTTGAAAACCAAAGGCATGATCCATTAAAGAAAGAATCAATACACTGGATTTTATTAAAAGTAAAAGCTTTGAGTTTTGACAACATCAACTAAATGAGTAGACATGGCACAGATTAAGAGAAAGTATCTGCAAAAGATAAAGGACTTTTACACAAAATATACAAAGCACTCTTAAAATTCAACAATAAGAAAACAATTAGATGGGCAAAAATGGGCAAAAGGTCTGTACAGATACCTCACCCAGATATACCGATGGCAAATAAGCATAGAAAGAAATGTTCAACATGATATGCCATTAGGGAATTCCAAATTAAAACAATATGATCCCACTACATACATATCAGAAAGGCCAAAATGTAAAACACCAACAGCACCAAATTCTGGCAAGTATATGGGAACAACAGGAACTTGACTTATGGCTGGTATGAACAAAATGCTACAACCACTTCGGAAGGTGGTTTAGTAGTTTCTTACAAAGTGAATCATAGCCTTCCCATATAACCCAGCAATTTTAGCCCTTTGTATTTACCTAAATGTATTGGAAACATATCTACATAAAAATTTGCATACGGATTTTTTTTTTTTTTTTAGACAGTTTTACTCTTGTTACCCAGACTGGAGTGCAATGGCACGATCTCAGCTCACCACAACCTCCGCCTCCTAGGTTCAAGAAATTCTCCTGCCTCAGCCTCCTGAGTAGCTGGGACTCCAGGTGTGCACCACCATGCCCAGCTAATTTTTGTGTTTTTAGTAGAGATGGGGTTTCACCTTGTTGACCAGGATGGTCTCGATCTCTTGACCCTCGTGATCCACCGGCCTTGGCCTCCCAAAGTGCTGGGATTATAGGCGTGAGCCACCACGCCCGGCCTGCATATAGATGTTTATAGCAGCTGGCTTTGTGATTATTTAAACCTAGCAGGAACTGAGATGTCCTTCGGTAACTGAATGAATAAATCAACTGTGGTACATCTAGTCAATGGAATATTATTTTGAGTTAAAAATACATAAGATAGGTGTGATGGCTCATGCCTGTAATCCCGGCACTTTGGTAGGCTGAAGCAGGTGGATACAAGGTCAAGAGATCAAGACAATCCTGGCTAACATGGTGAAACCCCATCTCCACTAAAAATACAAAAATTAGCTGGGCGTGGTGGTGTGCACCTGTAGTCCCACCTAATCAGGAGGCTGAGGCAGGAGAATCACTTGAACCTGGGAGGTGGAGGTTGCAGTAAGCCAAGATTCACCACTGCACTCCAGCGACGTTGTCTCAAAAAAAATAAAAAATAAAAAATACACGAGATATTAAGCTATAAAAAGACATGGAGGAAACTTAAATGCATATTATTAAGACAAAAATAATTCAATAATGCTACACACTATACGATTCCATCAATATATTCTGCCTGATACTACAAATCATGGATGCATGTCATTATATATTTGTCCAAACCCATAGAGTATACCACATCGTGAGTGAACCCTACAGTAAAGTATAGACTTTGGGTGATAATAATGTGTCAGTGTAGGTTCATTTATTGTTTCAAATGTTCTACTGTGGTGCAAGATTTCAACTGTCAGGGAGGATGTGAGTGTGTGGGACAGGGTTATACGGGAATTTTCTGTACAGTCTACTTATTCTAAAATAAAACTAATTAAATTTAAATAAAACCAAACAGTTAAAAAATCAAACATTCCAATTAGAAGGTGGAAAAAGGACTTGGAGAAATATTACCCGGAAGAGTAACATGATAAATAAGCACAGGAAAAGAGGTTTAGTATAATTAGTTGTTAGCAAACTTGCCAATTAAAATTACCATATCACCACACACCTGTTAGAATGACTACAATAAAAAATAATGAAGCACCAAACCTTGTTGAGAATGTTACTGAGTTGATCATTAAGGATTGTGTATAAATATTAAAATATCACTCTGTATCTCATAAACATAAACAACTATTAATGTTAACTAAAATTAAAATAAAAAAAGAAACAATTAGTGATAACATTACTGGTGAGAATTTAAGTTGATATGAAATTTTGAAAAACAGATTACATTCTTATAAAATTAAATATGCCCTTATCATATGACCTAGCAATTGCACTTTTGGGCATTTATTCCAGATAATTACCTGTCATTTTACAGGTAATTCACCACAAATGTAAAGCTGTGCACTGATGTTCACAGTAGCTTTCTTCATAATAGTCAAAATTGGAAAACTATGCAAATGTCTTTCAATAGGAGAATGGTTTTGTCAAATTATGGTACATCCATATCCTAGAATACTAATCAATACTGTAATGGAACAAGCTACTGATATAAACTAGAACCGGGATGAATCTCTAGACAGTGTGTTGAATGGAAAAAGTCCATTTCAAAAGGTATATACTGGAAAGGAGCACTTATGCGGCATTCTTGAAATTAGAAAACTTCAGATATGGAGATCATATTTGTGGTTGCCATTGGTTATGAATGGGAGGGCAAGCATGGGTGGGAGGTGGACATGGTCACGAGGAGTAATATGAGGAATCCTTGTGGTGATGGAACTGTTCCAAATTTTGATTGTGATGGGGGAAACAGAAACCAAAACGTGGTAAAACTGCATAGAACCACACACAGACACACACATATACCGAGTACAAGTAAAAGTGGGGAAATTCTGAGTAACATTGATGAATTGTATCAACAACAATATCCTAGTTGTGATATTGTAGAATAGTTTTGCAAATGTCACCTTTGAAGGAACTTGGTAAAGATTATGGTGGATTACTTTGTGCATTTCTTACAAATGCATGTGAATTTTTAAATTTCAATAAAAAGTATACTGTTAACTAAGTTTAAACACTAAAACAGGAGAGAGAATAAAGGAAGAAAACAGATAGATAACATCAGATTTCCAAAGCTACTTCTTATTACTCCAGCTCTGCTTTATAAATCATTTTCTAAAGCTTTTAGATCCACTAGGTTGCAGCTTTTCATAAATGCCAACATCATTATCCTGTAATGTAAGCAAGACACTGCAATATTTTTCTCAACATCTCCTTCTTCATTATCTTTGCATTCAAACATATGAACAAGATATTTATAATCCATACATAAAACAAAGTATTTGTATACATGAATACAGCAAGAACTCACTCACTTGTCACCCAGGTAGAACATTAACCTATTCATGAGGGATATACACCTATGACCCAAATACCTCCCATTAGGTCCCACCTCTAACACTGGGAATAAAATTTCAGCCTGAGATTTGGAGGGGATAAACATCCAAACTATAGCAAGCACAGGGTGCCATCCTCCAGGATGTAGTATACGGGCGAAACACAAATGTTTGTAGAGCTGTGTCCCCAGTGGGAAGAATTCATGGATCCAAAAAGCAAACTATAGCAGGACCCAAAACCAGAAATAGCTGTGCAGCAGTCTAAACTGTAATTAACATTCTTGCTGCTTAATCCATAAAATCCAGCAGACTCTGTGGTATTGATGACATTGGAGGGGCAACTAAATGTATCAATTTTGTGGCAAAACCCAGTAGGTGAACCATGTCTCAGGCCAATGGAGATTAGAGTAAGACTATGCTATATATGGTAAAGAACTATAGGCTCATTGAGAAAAAAAACAACCCTTGGTCTGCTACTGAGCACTGGTAAAGTTGGAATTTCAGACCATGAGCCTGTGTGCCCAGAATTGACAGACCCTATAACTGAAAAAGTCAGGACAAGCAACAATCCACTGTAAAACAGAAGCGAGACATTCAAGATTGAGCATAAGCAGGATTAGAAGGCACAAGCAAGGGTTATGATCAGGTTAGCCAGACCTACAACTCTGTGCCACTGCTGCTTCCCTCAGTTAATGTCCATGACTACATGGGGACCCCTTGCTTCTGATGGCAGAAGAGAAAAATAATTCATATTTGTTTTTAACTGTCTTATTTAAATGTCTTAATATGTGGTTGCAAGTTGAAATGAATGATGGCAGCACTGAGGCCCACTTAAGGGTGGCCTTCAAGGGATGGTGAGGGGAAATCTTCTCAATGGGCAGAGTACTGCGCACTGCCTCTGGTTATTCAGCTAGCCTGGAGAGAACAGTAGCCCGAGGTAAGTCTATATAGAGTCTCAAGGGAAATGATAAATGGCCTGGTAGCTGGTCAGGGATCTAGAAGGAAAAAGATCAAGATATTGGGAAATTCTAGAGTGGAATCATGTGGATTGAACATATGGGAGTGGGTAGAACACAGGATGACCGTTTTACAATGTATCTACACCTTCCAGATGTAAAATGAAGCAGGTACCAAACAACCAAGTAAAAAATTATACTAGTCTGTTGGCATCAACCAATTTTGTTGTACGTTTCTCCACCAGTACTAACCTAATGGGCATGTGACTCAAAGTGCCCCAGTAAAAGAGATGAGAGTTTTTCAAAGTCAGAACAACGTGAACTTCTGATTACTAAGACTGGGTTAATTATAGCTGTTGATAAATGTCCAAACTGTCAAAAGAGAGACTAATAATGAATCTTCAGACTCAAAGAGACTCATGTACATCTTGGAGCAAATTGACTTCACTGGGGTATGTACATAATGGAAGTGTCAATAATTTGTAGAAGTAGACATGTTTCACATACAGATTTTCTGTTCCTGCATGAAAGACCTGAGCCACCACTACTATCTGAGGGCTTAAACATATTTGCTCCAGGCCAGGCATGGTGGCTCATGCCTGTAATCCTAGCACTTTGGGAGGCCGAGGCAGGTGGATCAACTGAGGTCAGGAGTTCGAGACTATCCTGGCCAACACGGTGAAACCCTGTCTCTACTAAAATATGAAAAAAAAATTAGCCATGCCTAATGGTGGGTGTCTGTAATCTCAGCTACTCAGGAGGCTGAGATGAGAGAATTGCTTGAACCTGGGAGACGGTGCTTGTAGTGAGCCAAGATTACACCACTAGACTTCAGCCTAAGCGGCTGAGTGAGACTCCATATATATGTGTGTGTGTAGGGGGGGGTTCCAGTTATATTTGTTATAATGTAACATTGCACTGGAACAGGGTATTCATTGTTCACTGCCACCAAGGGGTATGGGGTAAGCCCTTGATCATGGATTCCCTAAATGCATCATGTACCACATTACCCATAGCTGATAATAAGGCATATAATAAGGTATAACAAGCTGCTGAAGAAACAGCTGAAGCACTAGCTAAGGAGTCAAATTCTGCAAGCGTAAATGCTATCCTCCAGCTGCTATCTTCCAGGATGTAGTATATGCATGAAACCAAGATATCTGTACAGAGCTGAATGCAGTTGGAAAAACAAATGCATGGATCCAAAAAGCAAGGGTGGAAGCCAATGTGGCTTTTTTTTTCCATTACTTTCATTAAACTGAGGTGTCAGTGGGATTAGAGATCCTGGTCCCCCAAGGGGGCACACTGTTACCCACAAACACTGTAAGAGTTCCATTGAATAAAAGCTATGGTTGCCCCCTGAGCTCTACAAGCTCCTTGTGTCTAGGGACTGACAGGCAAATAGTCACTGTCGTGAAAGGGTGGTAGATGGGAGCATTAGGAGGAAGTGGACATAGTTTTACCCAACTGGGAAAGAATAGAGTGATAAAGTGAGGTGACCCACATGTGTGCCTCCTGCCACTCTCCCACACATTTGTGACTGTAAATGGAGACATGCAACAACCCTAAGAAGGACATGGTGACTGGGGGTTGGAAACCTCAAAAATGAGGTCTGAGCCACGTCCACCAGGTAAGCCAATGAGTTCAACAGAGGTGAGCGCTGAAGGCAAGGTGAATCTAGAATGGATGTTGAAGAAAGGAGACAAGGAATATCCATTGTACTCCAGAAACCAGATTCACTGAAGCTATGGAAGCCATAGTTTGTCACAATATGGCTCTCTCTGAGTTTCTCCTCAGAAAGAAAGCCCACTCGAGTCTTGGAAAAGAAATTGCTTCTCAAAAATACATGGAGAAGTGAATTTGAATGCACAGTAACAAGAACACAGAGACAGACTTCCCAGACCCCACAGCAAAGAGCGACTGGCTGTACCAAGTGCAGTCAGTGGAGTCCACTCGGTGGCCTGTGTACCTTAGATCCAAACAGCCTCTCTTGCCTCAGGGCAGCCTGCATTCGGTGACTGAACAAGGTGGTGCTTAAAGGCTTGGCCATTTTAGTCTGACATAGGGCACTCTGAAAGGACAGGCTTGCTGCCAGTTTCTTCTAGGCTTTGTTGGTCTTGCATTGCAATTTGTGTATTTTCTTTGCACAATCCTTCTTCCTCTCTCTCTCCCTCTTACAGGTGTCGATCTATAATAAATATCCAGTTCCCAAACTCCACAAGAACAATTTAAAGCTCACATGGACCTAATATTATTGCCTTGGATTATACGAAGGAAAAGGTTAATGGACCTATAAAGAAAAAGTAGAACATTCACCCACAGAGTAAGATATTTTAACATGTCTCTATAAATGGTACATTAAATAGAAAGGCTAGAAAGATTAGTGAAGTTCTTAAGAGTAAAATAAAAAGTTTGATCTATGGGATAGAATAGTGTATTACACTTAAAAGTGGAAAATACATATTCTTCTCAAGCACTTAAGAAAATTGAGTATGTCTTCTACTATCCTGCTAAATTCATAAAATTTGAAAGGACTGCTACAGTGAAGATCATCTTCAAAAATAATAATGCTATAAAGTTAGAACTTAACAACAAAAAGAATTTTTTAAAACCCCACATATTTGAAAATTTAAGAAAATTTTAAGAAACTCATAAGCCAAAGAGGAAATCATAGAATAAATTCAAAAATACTTAAAATTGAAATTTAGGAATTCCACGTCCAACCATAATAAAGGAATGAGTATTGAACTTACCATCTCATAGCAGACAACTCTAAAACTAAACCAAATGACTATTTTCAGCCATTGGATAACAGGTATAGGAAAAGCAGAAATATAATCCCTGTGGTCTTTGACAAAGAAAAGGGAAACATATAGGTAAGTCTCACTTTTCCTGCTGTAATACAGGAAGTAGAACATGAACTAGGAAATCGAAGATTGGGTTCAGGACTAACACATCAGCTGGAATTTTAAGATGGTTACAGGAAAAAGGGGAGATAACTAAAAGGAATCCCAGAATTCTACAAGGGGACTCACCATGGGTCCTTGATTGGGTTGTGCATGTGTAATGCAAAGTGCTACAAAACTTAGCAGAGAACAACTGATTTTTTGCTGGGAGATGAACAGAGATAGTAACAAGTATTTCACAGAAGAGGAAACAGATGACTCAGACAATATTAAAAGATGATCAGCCACATTAGCTTTTAGGAAATGAAAATAAAATTACATTGGGGTATTATTTAATACTCATCTAATTGCTCTAACTTCCACTCCCCTACACCATCAAAAATATACAAAATCAAGTTCAGCAATACCAGGTATTTGTGAGACTAGGGCAAATAAGATTCTTATACACTAAGAATATGAAAAGTCATTTGTTACAACTACTTTGGCATAGTTTTTGCATTAACTAGTATATCTGACATAATGATTCTGCCACCAAGTAGACCTTAGAGAAATTTTGCCCATGTGTCCAGGAGACGTGTGCTTGAATATTCACAGCAGCATTGTTTATGATTGTTTATAATAGCTAAAAACAAAACCGAGTAATGCCTATCAAGTAGAATAGACACATAAAATACAATTTTGTTAATAAACAGAAATACTATATACCAGTGAAAATTAATGAAATATGGCTTCATTCATAGAGCTACAAGAATAAAATTCAAAAATAAAAGTACAGCAAATTTCAGTAAACTACATACACTATTACATAAAGTACAAAGTAGAAACAATGAATAATATAGTGATTAGGTATACTAACATATAAGCAACACGTTAGAGGGGCTATATAGATGGAAAGTTAGGTAGATAGATTATAGAGAGATAGACAGACTGTAATATATGATTAATATGTTAGAAGCAAAACTATAAAGCAAACAAAAGAAATACATAAAATTGGGTTATTCATTACCTCTGAGGAGGGAAATGAGCTATATAATTAGAGAGGGACAGAGAGAGAGAATATATACTGGTATGCTTTAATACATAATCTTATTGATGGATCACAGTTTCTAATATTATTCTTTTCATTAGTCATTTAATACTCTTTTACCTATATGTTTGTGTGTGTATAACAATCAGTTTATATATTTTTGTATGTATGATATACTTTATAATAAAATAATATTTGGTAGAAGAATTGAGATTTAAATTCAGAGAGAATTACTCTAGAACCTGTGGTCTTCATCAATCAATATATATATACAATGAATTAGTAAACAGATGGAATTATCTGTTCACATTTACTTTTCTTTCATAGGTGGGCTTTCCTTTGATATCTTTCTAAAATTTGGGGCCCAATAATTCATAGCCACCAAGATAGGCTTCTATATTTTCATGCAGTGTTTGATGCAGACACTTTCCGTGAATTGTCTCTTTTACTCTTCTCAACAAACCTACAGGGAAATGCCATTTTTAATTCCAATTTACAAATGGCAAAATACCAGAGAGGTCACACAGATGTGAAAAGCAAGTGTGGAGATTCAAGCCCTGCTTTATCTGTCTCCAAAATGAGGGATCCTAAGTACCATGAGATATTGTCTCAGCAAAAAAAAAGTTTTTTCTGTGTTGCTGCCTCTTTAGGAATAGAACTATTGGTCGATATATATAATTCAGCACTGGTGACTATTTCAGATCTCGCTTTTCCGGATTTGCTCCCTTGTGTACAGCTTACCCATATACAAAACAGACATACTATGAACTCCATCAGACCATGATCTTTGTTTCAACTTTATTTTACTGACAAGCTTTGTAATTTTTATTTAAGCAAAAATTTGTAAAATGGAGAAAGGAATATATTTTATAAATTAAATTAACCTAGGTAATTTTGTTTTCCATTTGAAGATGTATTCCAAATGACTTCAAAGTTCTGAATATGGCAAAGTCCTGGCTGTGGCAGCCAATTTTCTGTATCTCAGTCACACTTTCTTTGCTAGGCTCTTTCAGTTTATTTCAAATTGGACTAATTTGTGTATTTGTGCCCACAGTTCTATTTCATCCTTTTTGAGTATTTTTCTAAAGGATAACAGAAGAAAGAAACTAAGATCTTTAACCTTATTTTTATCACTTATCTGATGGAAATTTGGGGGGATGATTTAATGTAGTTGACTCCTCCACATTCTGAAGTTTTCTCTCTTGGATACTAATGAATATTGATAAGCCTTTAAGTGATTTGTTGGGGAAAAATTTAGGAAGAAAGCAACAGACTGCAGCATCATGAGGATACAGTTTAAAATGAAGAAATAGTTATTTTAGCTTCACATTAAGGTATAAAGTTCTCTTTCTCATATATATATATATATACACACACACACACACACACATTTTTTTTTCTGATGCAAAAACATAAGAGCTGAAAATAAAACCCACCAGCTCCCATTAAGGAGAGCTTGGGGCTTGAAGTTCCTAGGCACAGACAGTATACACATACATACAACTGGCTTAAGTAGCTGATGATTTTAGGAGTGAAAATTGCCTCGATGTGGCCATAAAAAGGACTCAAAAGGATTTTCTCACTGTCTCCTTATGTCCATCCTCACCATTTCTCAGCAACACTTTCTCAGAACCATCTTCTTTCTCAGCAAGCCTCTTCAACATCATCTCAAGATAACTATCAGCATATCAGCAGTTCCATTTTTTTGTCCAAGTCCATATAGGGAAGAAATAATCTTTTTTTCATAGCTTAACTAAACACCTTTAACTAAGTTTCACTGACATTGATTAACCTATTTTGATGTCCTGGGCCCAAGTCTGAATTTATTGCTATTGCCAGGAAGATAAAAAAAAAATGCTGATTAACTTAAGAAAATTTCAATTAAATTATAAAACTAGCAGTGAAATCAATTCCACTCCTTTATATGACTGGGCAATTTGGAGTACTGCTAGGAAGAAGAAAGAGAAATGATTATTAAAGAGGCAAACATCAAATGACCACTGAAATATTTATATGGAAATTCAAGCTCAATGTGAAATAAAACTATCATCTTAGGTCAATCCATGGTAGATAAAACTGGAATTTTTTCTCTGAAGATGGCACATGCAAAAAAATCAGGACAAATGTCTGCTAGTCACAATGTCATCCTTAGAGATCGGGTGGTCTTCTAACTCACTTTAATCAACTTTTCATCTTTTGATTGCATTCAACTACTTTTAATTAATTTCTCACCAATGAACTTCTGTGAAGTAAAATATAATTTTTCTTGTCCCTAGAATCTTTATTGGAGATGGAGATGGAGAAGCCTAGTGATCAAGTAAACATGACTTTGTTTTGCACCATGCTCAAAAACATGTTTTTTTGAGCCTGCATCAGATCAGTATGTGAAAAAAAAAAAAAAAAAAAAACTCACTTTAATGTTGGCACTAATTCTGGTTGTGTGCCTAATTGTCAAGTGAAGAGAAAAAGCAGACACCTTTTGCTTATAAATAAAGATACCCCTTGTATGAAATTCCTTCTGTCTTTAATTAAACTTATAATCTAATGGAGGAGGTAGATATGTTTCCCTGCAATATTTGAGGCAAAAAAGGATGTTTAGACAATGGTTTCAAAACTAATAAAACTAAATATATCACCCATATAGGAAACTATCTTAGAAAATGGGCAGATATAATATGTAACTAATTTGTTTGACTGAAAGAACATTCAGTCAAATGTGTCTTCTGCACGAGAATGGTTCTCAAAAATGTCTGGCCTTTAATTGTTTCACTTAACTGACATAATTAATTCCAATACTATTTTTGAGTGCTTCCTTGTGCTGGTTACTGGAAACATGAAGATGGAACAGAAAAAACAAAGACCCACACTACACTGGAGCTGGGATAACTATCTTAAAATAATTCCAACTAGGCAGCTAATATTTCTCAAGATTGTTATAATTGTACTTACAGCTCATTTATGTATGTATGTACGTATGTATGTATGTATTTATGTATTTATTTTGCTGAAGCATATTTATTGGTAGAATTGGCCATGTCAAGATTATAGACCTTGAACTCAAAGGGACCCCTCACTTACTACTTGAGATTTAGTGCAAATTATTTCATCTTAATACTAGTAATTTTCTCTTTTGTAAAAGGTCACTTTATTGAGTGATTTACTTTATAATAAGGTAATTTTTTAATAAAAATTAGATAAGATGTAGGTAAAGAGCTGAGCAGAGTTTGTGGTATAGAGTACTTAATGGATTTCAGATATTTTTATAATTTTTATTATGATAGGTAATTAGATGAGGGTAATTTTAAGTGTCAACTTGATAGGCCAAGGCATGCTTAGGTACCTGTTAAAACATTATTTCCAGTTGTGGCTGTAAGGGTGTTTCTAGAAGAGACTGGCATTTGAATTGATAAACTGAGTAAAGCAGATGGCCCTCCTCAGTGTGGGTGGACATCATCCACTGAAGTCCTGTATAGAACAAAGAAGTGGGGGAAGGGTAGGAGCTGAGACAGTCATCTCCTCCTACCCTTGGACTTCGGTGTTCCTGGTTCTTGGGCTATTGGACTCAGACATAGGCTTCTTACACCATTACCTCCCCAGATTCTCAGACTTTTGGACTGGGATTAGAATGACATGCACCACTGGCTTTCTTGGATCTCAAACTTGCAGATAGCAGACCATGGGACTTCTCAGCTTCCAGAACCAAATAAGCCAATTCCTATAATAAATATCTTCTTATCCATATTTCCATTTATCTATTTATCTATGTATGTATGTATGTACGTATCTATCTATCTATCTCCTACTGGTTCTGAAAAACCCAATATGATTTATTATTATCGTTATTATCTGTGGGTTTTTTGTTTGTTTGTTTTTGAGATGAAGTTTCACTCTTATTGCCCTAGCTAGCTGGAGTGCAATGGCATGATTTCAGCTCACTGCAACTTCTGCCTCCCAGATTCAAGCGATTCTCCTGCCTCTGCCTGCTGAGTAGCTGGGATTACAGGCATAAGCCAGCACGCCCAACTAATTTTTTGTATTTTCAGCAGAAATGGAGTTTCACCATGTTAGTCAGACTGATTTCGAACTCCTGACCTCAGATTATCCAACTGCCTCAGCCTCCCAAAGTGCTGGGACTACAGGAGTGAGTCACCACACCCGGCCTGTTATTTTCTATAATTATCTGGCCACATAGAATAGCTGAACTTTAGGTACTAGTTCTCTTGACACGTAATGTTAAGCTTGTTGTATCAAAATATTAAGTTTATGTATCAGAAATTATCTGGAAGAAGGAGTTTTCATGGAAGACTGAAGTATATTCATTTTCTCTATTCCTCCATATATTTTTTGAATTTACCTAGATAGGTGGAAAACAGAATGCATATACTATAGCATACTGGTCATACCAAGGGTTATTTTTAATGAATTATACTAGATAGAGTTTCCCTGACCATTATTTAGGACCAGTGAGAAAAAAAATAACACTATAAATTTGTAACCATACCTCCTTTTAGAATGTTGTCATGTATGATGTTCTTTATACCAAAATGTCCACTTCATGACGATTGTCAAGAAAGATTCCATCTTAGTGAGACTACCAAAAAAACCTGTGCTTCCCTCTAAATGGTATGTGTGTTTTTGTATTGTGGGAACTAAAATTTGTACAACTGACTGTTTTCTTTTTTCTATTTTACCAAGAGTTTAGATCCAAAGTGTTCATGCATCCATAAGAAAATATATAGACCACGAATGGCAAATTAGGAGTCATAAATCCCCCTTCAGTATCCAAGGCAGATGCCACAAATCAGACACAGTACTATTGCCCATGAAATGTGACCTCAGAATCCTTTGCAACATAGCCCTTCTGGAAATCGCTACCAAACTGTGAAAGTTGGAACAATGGCTAAAACCCATTTGGCATTCTTAGAACAGTGCATTGTGGTCTGCATTTTAAGTCTTATTTCTAGTAATATTTTACATTTTTCTGTTTTTTTCTCCTGTACACTAAATTAGACTTGTGTTATCTTTCATAGATTCACATTTATAAGTCACTTTAAATCTTCTCTAGACCAAATTGTGAAAATCAAAGCACGCCTAATCTACCCCCTCAAGGGACTCCCAATACTACAGGGACTGAGAAATGTGAATAGGCAAACTTCTCAAAGTATGAAAATTGCTGTGATAAAATAAAGCATAGAGTTTTTAAATGGATGTTAGGAGAAGCATAACCCCTACCCCACCAGGACTCAGGAAACTTTTACTCATGATGAATGGTGAAGCAGGAACAGGCGTATCACGTAGCCAGATCAGGAGCAAGAGAGAGACAGGGAGGAGACACACACTTTTAAACAACCAGATCTCATTTGAATTCACTCACTATCGGGAGAACAGCACTGAGCTATGAGGTATCCCCAGAAGCCAAGCAGATGCAGATGCGGGCACCATACTTGTACAGTCTGTAGAACTCTGAGCCAGTTAAACCTCTTTTCTTTATAAATTACCCAGCCTTTGTTATTCCTTTATGGCAACACAAGGAGAGCTGAATACAAATGAATTTGTGATTCCTGTTTCTCTGAATGCTGATGTATCTGAAGGAAGTTGAGGCTAGGGTGGTACTATTAAATCAGGTAGGAATCTGTAGAAATTGGCACAGTAGACCTGGAAAATGCAAGAGAGTCCTGGTTCTCCACTCAAGTCTACTTCCTAACTCATTCTCTCCTTACTCTCTGCTGAACTCACAGTACTGAATTTCTATGTCCTTAAAAAACAAAAACAATAACCTTCAATTTGACTTTTTATGGCCTTTAGAGTTGTAAAACATAATTCAGAATGGATCAAAAATATACCCCAGATAGAGCTTATAATATTGCATAAGCTTCCTTTAAAACTTGATTGCTTCTCTGTGATACTCAAAGAAAGAAGAAATTGAAGAGATAGCCAGGTCCCCAAAGACCAATCCCCACATAGACCAGAGTCCAAAGCCAGGAAATAAACAGCAGGCACCTACCTTTCCAGGCAGTTTCTGAATGAGATATATCAAGTTCTCTCTTGTTTATTTCTAGGGATTTTATATATGACAAAAAGGAAAATGCGCTCTACAGAAGCATATCTGAGTTGCTTCCTCTGCATGTGGGCAGAGCTTCCATTTACTTTTATTACCCAAAGGTAGTGAAGTAAATCTCATTAGAATGTAAGGTTCCAAGGGCAGTGACTTGGCCTGAATCATAAACAACAGTATCCTCTCTCTAGAATTGGGTCTGACTGGTGATATTTACTCAAAGAGCATTTCATAATACATATGTATCAGTTAGGTAATTTTAGCTGCAAGCTACAGAAAACTCAACTGAGACTGCTTTAAACACTGTGGGAATTGATCAGCTTGAGAGACTGAAAATCCAGATATAAAACAGGATAAGAAGAAGATACAGGGAAAAAGGGCTTACCAATTTCTGAATCAGTGATATTTAGTACTTCAGAGGATAATGCTCAGAGAAAGTCTGTGATAGTCATTAATATTGACCAACAAATATTTCTGGTTTCTTCGCCAGCATATACAGATTTGCATACCCCTGCTCCTTTGAAGTTAGAGATGATCACCTTTGCTACTACAATGTGAATAAAACTAATACAAGGTCCCTTCTGGGGTGGGCTCGAAAGGAATATGTACATTTGCATTGCCCTGCTCCCTTGAAGGTAGAGGTGGTCACTTTTGCTAGGGCAATGCAAATGGAATTGATATGAGTCTATCCTGGGTATGGACTCTAAAGGACATTTTTCTCCACTGCAATAATGAACAATGTTCTAGATAGAGGCAGCTCTGCTGGCCTATGTCCTGGAGAAAGGACAGCACAGAACTCCCACCGCACTTGTGATAGAAATTAATGTGAAAAGTATATAAATGTTTCCTCTTGTTACACACTAATAACCTAGCCTTATCCAGATGAATACCAAGAGAAAGCCATTTCTGAATGGCCTCTCAGAAAAGAAAGGGAGATTTTAATAGGAATTCTCCCAAGTCTGCTCCTTTCAACTCACTGGTGTGAATTCTTATTACTGAATAAACCTTCGTCAAAGGGGATCATTGCCCTAAGATCAGTCAGCCAAACCCTAGATGTTGGATGTTGGATTCCAATTTTTTGAGTTTCATAAAGTATGTGTATGGATACATAAACCCCCCAAAAAAAAGATTTTGATAGGTAAGAGGAAGACAATTTACAACCACAAATCAATATGATTATTTTTCCATCATTTGGTTTGAAAGGCTGCTTAACAGCCTGTCCCCTAAATACAACCAGTATAAATCTCTTTCTGCACATTTCTCATAATCTCACTTTGACCTTTTGCAACAGAAAAACACTATCTCAAACAATACCTCCTTCTTTTGGACAAGAGTTAAAGGGGAGAGAACTTCTATACATTTTCTTGTCATCTAATAAGGCATAGGTAAGATGCTCACATAATAAATTTCAAGTAACTGAGAAAATCCAGTTGCCCTTATTGGATTCACTAGTAGTACATTAGTGTACTATCAGCAAGTGGTGAGGACAATCTCTGCAATTTCTGTTTATAAATTTTTAATTGTAAATTGTCTCAGATAGTCATCTTCCCAGATATATTCTAATAACCAACACAGAACATACCAACTACAAACAAACAAGACTTCAAAATAAAAAATTTCTTTAATATAGAAATTATGATAGAAGTATTAAGTCCTCTGAGAATCATATGTAAGTTAAATCATCCCAAATTTCAACATTAGAATGAGTTACATGAGAAAGAAGTAATTGTGTATATTTGATTCTAAAATTCCTATCCTAAGATTTTACCAAGGTGGCTAGTAACCTCTATATTTATTGTTCTCAAGTCCAAAAGGAATTAAGTCACAGCAAAATATGCAAAACACTCCTTGAAAATGTAAAGACTTTTTAAAATAAAATCATGTGCATGATAAGTTACCCTAACTCACTTTACCTTGAGTCTGATTTATGGGAAGTAACACCACTCCAGTTATGCACAGTGAATTTGAAACTCCAGAAGAGGCACAGTATTAAAACAAGACTGAAGTCCTAAATACCACTGACAATTCAGAGATTGCTAAACATTTGTTCCCTATATCTTCCTTTTAGCATATGGAAAATCTTCCAAAATTGTCTGTTACATCAACCGTGAATCTCCAACACATTTGTTCATTTATTCATACATGAATTCACTTGGAGAGTGAGAGGAGAGAGTACCTTGGTTGTGAATATAGTTAATTGGATAAGCATTACTGTGATAAAATGTGTATAATAAGGTTCTTGGAAATGTTATGTTCTGGATTATGTCTTTGAGTAATGTGGCTCATTTTAGTTCTCCGAGATGTTTTCAAAATGGAGCAGAAATTTCAAAAAATGTAACTACCTGCAGCCCTGAAAACAACCCTCGTGCCAGGCATCAGGGTCTATAAATATTCAGGGCAGCAGACAAACAATTCATTTCCTAACTTACTTCATTTCATGTCTTCTGGTAAGAAATTCAGAGTCTTAATGTCTGGAAAAAAAAATACCCTGTAAGTCTAGAAAAAAAAAAAGAGTGGGAAGGATTTAAAAATTTGAGACAATGCGGCAATCTAAATATAATGTTGGAACCTTGGTTAACTGTAATTCCACCAAGTGGAACCTTCAAATAAGTTGAGAACCAGAAGAAACCCTAGATGCAATTTAATCCAACCTTCCGGCAACACAGTCATCCCTTCTACAACATCCCTTTATTAGTGATCATTCCCCTGCAGAAATATTTCCAGGAGTGGCAACTTACTTCACAAGGTTGCCTATGTGATACTCACACAACTCTATCAGATAATTTTATCAAGTTTGAGATGAAATCTTCTTTCCTCTAGCTTGGCTATAGCTTTTCATTCTAAAATGACAAACATAAGTCTTCTCTTTCTTAAATTAATATGGCACTTAAATTTTAGATGGAGGTGAAGAAAAAAGAAAGAAGCAAGTCTTTAAAAAGCAAGTATTAAGTGAAACAAGCCAGGTACGGAAAGACAAATATCACATATTCTCACCCATAAGTGGGTACCAAAAAATGTGTTCACACAGACATAGAGAATGGAATGATAGATAATGGAGACTCAAAGGGGTGAGAAAGTGGGAAGAGAGAAAATGATGAGAAATTAGTTAATGGTTGTCATGTATGGTATTCAGGTGATGGATACCTGGAAAGCCCTGACTTGGCAACTGTGCAACCTATGCATGTAACAAAATTGCACGTGTATCCCCCATAAATGTATACAAATAAATACAAGTAAAAATTATTTTGAAAATTATGTAATTCATTTTCTTGGGCATATTCTGTAATATGTCCATGTTTATTTTCAAATACTCACCTTTATACAGCCAAAGCAGGAATGATACATGCAAATTTAATTCTGCCACTCCTCTGTTTGAAATCTTTCAAAGGGTTTTATTTTATCTTAGGATAATGTCTAAACTTCTTTCCATGGTTTATGAGGCCCTACACACTCAGACTTCCTGCTCCCCTTCTCACCTTCTCAATGCACATGCCCACTTGGAGATCAACAGTCCATTTACAGTAAAAGGATTTCAGTACTTGAAAAGCAGTCTCTCTTACTTCCCCACCCCACCGACCCCCCTTTCTCTCTCTTGGAATTGCCTCTTGAACTTCTTTTATGCCTCTTGCTCTGCATTATTAAATCTGGTTTCATCTCAAACAACTCTTGTGAAGCTTCTCTGACCATCCACACTTGGATTTGGTGGATCTTCCACAAGCCCCCCTAGTATCCTATAGTTTCATTAACATATATATTGGTATTTTGTATTACAGTTTACTCACTAGAATTGCAAGTTACATGAGAGTAGCAGCCATTCCTAATGCATTCACTGCTTCAGTTCTTTGTTGCTGTTGTTTGAGGTGGAGTCTCGTTCTGTTGCTCAGGCCGGAGTGCAGTGATATAATCTCGCTCACTGCAACCTCTGACTCCTGGGTTCAAGCTATTCTCCTGCCTCTGCCTCCCTAGTAGCTGAAACTATAGGTGCATGCCACCACGTGTGGCTAATTTTTGCATTTTTAATAGAGATGGGGTTTTGCCTTGTTGGCCAGGCTGGTCTCGAATTCCTGACCTCAGGTGATCCACCCACCTAAGCCTCCCAAAGTGCTGGGATTATAGGCATGAGCCACTATGCCTGGCCTTCAGTTCTTAATTCTATAATTCCTGGTACATGGTTGTGCTGGTGAATATTTTGTTAAATGTATCCATAAATGATCAAATATGAATAATAAATGTAAGCCAGTATAAACTCTCTCACCCAAAAATAATGAAATTATTTCCAGTATATTCTACCTAATAAAGCTGGGAATAAACTATTTTGGAAAGTTCCAACAATCAAAGATAATAGCAGAAAAAAAGATTTCTTGCTAATTAAGCTATAAGATTCTTGTGGTTAAGGTCTATACCAAGCTTGTCCAACCAAGAGCCCATGGGCCACATGCAGCCCAGAACGGCTTTGGATGCAGCCCAACACAAATTTGTAAACGTTCCTAAAACCTTATGAGACTATTTTGTGATTTTTTTTTTTTAGCTTATTAGCTATCATTAGTGTTAGTATATTTCATGTACGGCTCAAGACAATTCTTCTTCCAATGTGGCATGCATGTGTGGACAAGAACATCCATGGTCTCCATCTTAAATTGAATTTTCACAGTCTTTGGCACAGGGTAGTTTTTCAGTTATATCTCTGCTGGTGAACTTAAGTCTCATTATGTTATGATTAAATTATGGACATGTTTATACAGAGTTATAGTTCCATAACCATTTTTTAGCAATAATTTTAAAAGGCTCTATACACATTCAAGTATTTTTCCCAACACTAGAAGATATAATTTGCCTCAAATCAATGTTTTCCTTCTTTTGGCAATGAATAAATTGTGTTGATAAAGAAGATTTTGTTTCCAAATCTCACACTTAGGGTGGACTATTAAGTCACTACATGTTATCTCTTACAGGATGAGAGCACAAAAAGAAATTTAAAAAGTGAGTAATTAAATGACTAAACAATGTATGGTTTGCCTTGTAAACCTTAACCACATATCCAGCTTTCCTTATTACTTACCCAGTGTGGACCTACAAAACAGTAAGCCAGGAAAGACGCCTGAGCTACATTTTATGTAATCAATGGCATGAGTTATTGCCTGGCCCCATTGCACAAAGGCTGTTTCAACCTTGAACATGGCCTTTTGTTTGAATGTTTCACCATATGTTCACAAATTGCTATGCAAAGATGGATTGTTCCACAGTCTCCTATTAATATTTTGCCTGGGCATAATGTTCACTTTTATTTGTCTAAAATGTTTTAAATTGCCAAGTGATTTTTAAAGTAATTGCTAAATTTTGCAAGTAGAATCTTCTATTCTATGATTGAATTGCACAGTTGAAATACATGAAGGCATCATGATCTGAGTTAGAATGGCATAGTAAAATATAGATGACAACTGTCATTTTTCAGTTAAAGGGGTTGGGGCTGAAATCCAGGAAATACACTTTGAATGTGTTTTTTTTCCTCTTTCCATTGCCCTATTGTTCATATTCAGCTCATTAGTCTTGAACTAACATAGTAGAATGATCTTTTAGGGAATTTAAATCACTTGAACGATACTCATTCCAGAGCTTCTGGAAAGGGTAGCATATGTCCCTAGTAAAATTTTTAATATTAATGGTTTCAACTCTTCCTTTGTTTTCTTCAAGGACACAACCAGTGTGACTCCATTTCTCAAAGGGAAGGGAGGAGTCGATATGGAGACGAGGACTTAATTTTCCTCCTCCCCATGGCAACCTACATGCTCTCTATCATGCTATCCTCCCTAAAAAGCAGCACCCAGTAGTCTACAGCAAATGTGATCTAGGAAAAATCACAGAGCAGCATACCATAAGAAGCAACAATAGAAGAAAGGACACACACACACACACACACACACACACACACACACGCACACACACACACAAAAAATTTTAATGTCCTCTTGGCAAAATGGAGATCAGGGCACAAATCCGACATTAAAATAGTGCCACTTTTAATCCTTTGCATTGCCCTCTCATCATGTCAAAAATACTACTTCTGGCTAGGGGCAGTGCTCATGCCTATAATCCCAGCACTTTGGGAGGCCAAGGCAGGTAGATTACCTGAAGTCAGGAGTTCAAGACCAGCCTGACCAAGATGGCGAAACCCCATCTCTACTAAAAATACAAAAATTAATGGGGTCTGGTGGCTGGCGCCTGTAATACCAGTTATCCAAGAGGTTGAGGCAGGAGAATCACTTGAACCTGGAAGGTGGAGGTTGCAATTAGCCAAGATCACAACATTGCACTCCAGCCTGGGCAACAAAAGTGAAACTCCATCTCAAAAAATAAAAAAAAAGAAAAAAGAAAAGAAAGTACTTTTTCCTATTGGTCTTTCCCTACAGACTCTCCCTAGGGAATAAGAACATTTTATAATTGTTATTTGTGTTTCTAGTGCCTCCTGGGGAGAGAAATGCCTAGTAATTAGAAATATAAATTTTAGAATGTACCTTAAATAAAAAGGTACATACTCAGAGGTATGTATAAATGAGGCTTAGAGATATTTACTATACTACCCAAGATTAGACATCTAATAAGCAAGAGGGCTTAGATTTAAGCCAAGATGTGTCTGACTTCATAGCCCATATTGTTGATTGGTCTACCATATTGACATCATGGCCCTAAGTACACTGGGGAATCTCTCATGATAATATGAAAAGCTCTCATTCTAGGTCGTTGTCCAATATTCTGGCACCTTTGCTTGGGGTGATCCTATTTTACTGCCATACTATAACTCTCTTTCCTCAGGTGTAAATGGGCATCTTAATAACACTAATAGCTATAGGCTTGCTAAGGGGAATTCAATGGGTTGATAATCCCAAATCACTTAGACCTTTGCTGTCACGTAGTAGCAAACACTATTTTCCTTAGTCTAGGTTTTGAAGTGCTTATATTATTATCGTTATTGTTACTTACAGCATTAAAAAAATGCTTTGAGTTTTGAGTATCAGAAATCCAGCTGAAAGTGACTTAATCAAATAGTAACACAGCTTTTCCTCATGTAAAAAGGCAGCTCCTGGCCTTAAGTTTCACGGTTTGATGATACCCTCAAGGACAAAAGGCCTTTCCGTCTTTTTACTCCACTACATTTAGCTTGTTGCTCTTTAATTCTAGAAGTCTCAGGATATCTTCCAGAGATCCAGGATCCACATTTGTATTCAAGTTAGGAAGACAGGAATAAAAGGGACAAAAAAGCAGTAAAAGTGGTGACTGCTCCTTTCATCAGAAAAACGAAATTTTCCTCAGAAGACCATCTCTGCACTGCTACAAGACATCCACAGATGTTTAATTGACAAAACTATGTCAAATGGCCTCCAAGGTAGACCAGGAGAGTGACTTTAGGTTTTTTGGGTTTCATGTTGGAGACGGCCAGGAGAATGGAATTAGGAATGGATGTTGGGTGGAGCAACCAAACCTGCCTGCTATATTCACACAGAGAAATGGTTGTTTTTTATGTTAAAAGTCCTGAAATATAAAGTAAGTTCATGGAAAAGGTATCATCTACACTGATTTAACCTTAAGCCTTTATTTCAAAAGCATTGAATGAAATACAGAGAAAGTCTATTAAACTGAAATACAGACAGTGTTCTCATTTGTGGTAGTGTGTTCAAGTTAACAGTGAATACGTAGACACACCTGTGTCCTCGGGACTTATCTACAGAGACAACCCCAAAACCAGGTTTGAAAGCCATGAACACACAATGTGGAATCCTACAAACTGGTTACCCTTGACACAAACCTTGCTATAGGAAACTGACCATGAAATCTTGAAAGTTTATAAAGACCAAACACTCCAGAAAGGTTCTCACCTGTTTACAAAATAATGTAACTTCCTATCCCGCTAAGTCAATAAATAAAAACACACATAGAAATTGGTTTTGGTTGATAAATTTGATTTAAATTAAGTGTTTCTGTAACCACTTTCACTAGAAGTACTCTTTGATTTGTGAATTTAATTGTTCTATTGTCTTTGTCAAAAAATTCTGTAATTTAGGCCTGCACGGTGGCTCATGCCTGCAATCTCAGCCCTTTGGGAGGCCAAGGTGGGTGGATTACCTGGGTTCAGGAGTTTGAGACCAGCCTGGCCAAGATGACAAAACTCTGTCTCTACTAAAAATACAAAAAATTAGCTGTGCATGGTGGCATGTGCCTGTAGTCCCAGCTACTCGGAGGCTAAGGCGGGAGAATCAATTAAACATGGGAGGCAGAGGTTGCACTGAGCTGAGATCACACCACTGAATTCAAGCCTGAACAACAGAGTGAGACTCCATCTAAAAAAAATAATGGTAATTTAAAACAACATATAAAGTTGTGTTTTAGATAGACAATCAGGTACCTGTAAAGGCTTAAATTTGATACCTAGCTACTTCAAGATAGTTGCTTGCTAAGTATGTATTTGAAACAAGATTTTAATAAGAAAAAACAGACTCATCACATTTGTAGAGACATATTATGAGTGATTGATCAAAATTATAGAGAAGATAGAAAACACTTTGGAAAAGGCACATGAGGAAAATTAGTGACACCATCACTAAATCTGCATTGTGCCTATTTGTAATAAAATTATTATATCACTATTTGCTTAAGTCATTTCTGGTTGGATCAGTCATAACAGAAACATTCCTTTCAGTAATAAGCACACTGTAGATAAAGATATTTAACACATTTATAAAATATTAAATATAAAAGCAGTTAATATATTTTGTATACTAGAGTGTGTGTAAATGAGATATTGGTCAAAGAAAAAATAAAAAGAAATAAACAAAAAAGATGTTGTTCAAAGAAATGTCACAAACAGTTTCCTCTAAGGCCACTTCCCATCTGCAGGACTTTTCACAAGTCACTTTTTGACATTCTGCCCCATAAATTAAGAATTCTTAATTGCTGTCCTGTTAGGTGGTCAAGATAATTAAAATGTGAACATAGCTAAAAAGCCTTCACAATCCTTGGCACAGAGAATGTATTTAATACATCTCAGTCCTGCTTCCATTTCCTCAGAAATATCAGCAGGGATTTTGTGTCACAAGGCTATGTTTAACTGTTAGTCAGATAACTAGCTGCTTTTTAATTTCTCTGTTCTTTGGTTCTTTTCTTGTAAAGAAGAGATAAAACAGTACTTTCCCTCATAGGACTTTTTTTAGGAGTGGTGGACATGCCTGTGGTGGTCAGTTTTAATGAGTCAACATGAAGGGTATTTTTAGATGAGACTGACTTTCAAACTGATAAACTCAGGGTAAAGTAGATTGTACTGCATAATGTGGGTAGACTTTAATCAATCAGGTGAAGGCCTGACGAAAATAAAAAGACTCGCCTTCCCAAGAAAGGAGGGGATTCTCTAGCAGACTGCCTTTAGACTTCACCTGCTCTATCAGCAATTCTGGGTCTCTAGCCTGTCGGCCGTTAGACTATAACCACAACTTGCTCTCTTAGGCCTCCAACATGTTGGTCCATAAAACAGATTTTTAACTTGTCATTATCCGTAGTCTCATAAGCCAATTCCTTAAAAATAATAAATAAATAAAAATACACACATACAAACAATCTATTGATTCTGTTTCTCTGGAGAATCCTAATTAATACAACACTTTACAATGAATCCCATGATTTTATCCCCCTAATAATATCCCATGGAATATCAAGTTTCTTTTCCCCTCTCCCCACCTCTCTACCTCTCTGCCTCTCTCTCTCTCTCTCTCTGTCTCTCGCTCTCCCTCCCTCCCTCCCTCCCTCCCTCCCTCCCTCCCTCTCTCATATGTTGGTGGATTTGAAAAGGACATTACTATGACATCTTCAGCCTTAAGGAAAAGAATTCTGAATTATCAAGCTTGTAGTAATTTTTTTAAACAGCAATAGAAAACTAATATATGCCCATCATTATTAAACAGAATGAGCTTCTGATTTTTTTTCTCATTAACTCTGCAATCTTGGTTTCTACTATTTCACTTGTTTTAATTCAAAGATTTGATTTATGCCAAACCAACATGCTGAGTTCTTTTCCAAGGGCAAAGGAAAAATGGAGTGAGAAGTGGAAGAAAGAAGTCATAAATATGAATCATGAGACCAGTTCAGAAATAAGAACTATAATCATGTAATGAATTTTGTGTTTTCTTTGCTATTAACATATTTGCATATATTTGTTAATTATTTTTTTCTCTCTCTCAGTCCCACACTATCTAATGTATACATGACAATCACATTTCACCCCACATCTCAATGTCTAAGTATTAGAACATCAAGGAAGCAGTGAAACTGAAGGGGAAGAGCAGTAAGTTTCTCCAAAGATGGATAAAGTCCATTAGATTAGTGCTTCCTCTTTCAGCGAGAGATTAATTTGTCTTCAGTTTTATGTGGAATGTGCACATTTGTATATGGGATAGTGGCATTATATGGAGCAGAAGCAAGATATTGTTAATTTTATTTGGAACTTAAATATGAATAACGCTAAATTGACAGAAGGCAGAGTATTAAATGGATGAATAAATGCTGTCCACATGGCAACATCACCACCAACGCTTTTAGTATTAGTAGGGGTTCTCCAAAGATACAGAACCAATAGGAAATATATTTATTATGAAAAACTGTCTTATGCAATTAAGGAGACTGAGAAATTCCATGATTTGCTGTCTGTGTGCTGGAGGCCCAGGAAAATCTGTGGCCTAAGAATTCAGGAAGTCAACAATGTAATTCCCAGTCTGAGTTCAAAGACCCAAGAACTAGAAACACAAATGTCTGAGGGAAAGAGAAGATGAATGTCCCAGCTCAAGCAGAGAGCAGAGAGGGAGAGAGTGAAAGAGAGAGAGAAGAAGACATCTGCTTCCATAGGATATTATTACTAGGGGTAAAATTTTCCTTTTGCCTTCTTGTTCTGTTCAGGACAAAAATATGTCAGATGATGCCCATCCAAATTGGTAGGGGGAATCTTTACAAAGTCTACTGATTTAAACAGTAATTTCTTCCAGAAACACTCTCAGAGACACACTGAGAAATAATATTTCATTAGCTCTCTGGGCGTCCCTTAGCCCAGTCAAGTTGACACATGAAATTAACCATCACAAACATCACTCCTTTTCAGACTAGAAACTATACTTTCCAGAATCCCCTTTGCCATACTTGCCAGTTTTGAATTTTTGAATGAGAGGAAGTCATGTGAGATTCAACAGGCAAAGTGAGGCAGAAGCTACTATTTTTGAAGGCTGTGGTAGTCAGAAGTGGTAGGCTTCCACATCTCTTTATAAGTTCACCATCATGATCATGATGCTATGCAGATATGCTCATGACTGGTGGCTTTCTTCTCCAGGTGCAGTGCTTAGGTACGTGTAGTGATCATTTATGCAGCCCTCCAAGTGTGATTTCCCATATTTTTATTCTCCCAGACCTCTCCCCATTTACATGAACTCTAGTTTTAGTTCCATAATACTTATAGTGGATCTTTTCTGCTGATTAAGTACAGATTCATGAGATGCATAAAGTGTAGTAGATGCTGTGCTAGTGTTAACTTATTTCCAAGTATTATATCTTTGAGCAAGTGCATCTTGGCTTAAATCTTCCCTAAGAACATTCTTGCTTTATTCAATAAGACATGAAATTACGTACTAACAAGGGGCCTTTCTCTTCTATTAGAGACCAAATAATTAAAGCAAGTCATGATTTGGCTTCAATACACCTCTTGACAAGATGATCTGTTGTGCATGGGTATAATGGAATGTCATTTACAGAGAAAACAGACATTTTGAGTGACAGTTAAAAAATTGTCAAACTGAAGTTTCTGTTCTGTGATACATCACTTTGGAGCACAAGAAAAGTTTGGACTTATATATTTCATTCTAGACAAATTAGCTCAATAGAAGGAGATATCAGGGCCAGAAAGCACATCTCCAATTGGTCATATGTATCAGGGGCCCCTGGAAAGTCCTTCCTTGTCAAGATAAGGCAATAAATATTTGCCATAACAGTGCTTCTACCACTTTTCCACAGGTGGTCTTACTGAATTGGTATTTGGAGAACAGACTATTGCAAAATTTGTTGCCAGGTGCAGTGACTCATGCCTATAATCCCAGCACTTTGGTAGGCCAAGATGGGAGTTTCATCAGAGGTCAGGAGTTCGAGAACAGCCTGGTCAATATGGTGAAACCTTGTCTCTACTAAAAATAATAATAATAATAATAGATAGCCAGACATGGTGGCAGGCACCTATAATCCTAGCTACTTGGGAGGCTGAGGCAGGAAAATTTTTTGAACCCAGGAGGCAGAGGTTGTAGTGAGCCAAGATTGCACCATTGCACTGTATGTAGCTTAGGTGACAGAGTAAGACTCCATTTCAAAAAAAAAAAAGATTTGTGCCATTCTGTTGCCACATGATAATCTAAGGTAAAGCAAGGGTATGGAAAGAAAATATGAGGTATCTTTATATCTTCCTGTATAGTATAGCTTAAGAATTTTGCACATGGTAATATTACCATTTCCACATGGTAATGCTGCTATTAGAAAATGAAGATAGCCTGCTTCTGAATAATCCAAACTTCAACAGAACATTTGAATTGGATGGCATTATTGTAATCATCCTGGGTTAAGAAAAAATAAAGAGGGACTCTTCACAGTCAAAAAGTAGTGAGATTTCATGTACATGGATCTTAACAGTAGATGAAATTGTTTCCATCTAACTCTCCTTAGTTACAAATTCATTCTTTATACTTTTGAAACTATTTAAAGAAAAGAATCACACAAATTAAAATCATGTGCTTAATTCCTGAGCACTATTTAATGTTAAAAAATAAATTTGGTCATAAAAGCATAATGTAAATATATAAGTGTACAGACAACTGAATTATCATGATAGATTGTGTCCACCAGATTAAGTGTGGATCTGCCTTCCCCAGCCCACTGACTCAAATGTTAATCTCTTTTGGCAACACCCACACAGATACACCCAGGATTGATTCCTTTCATCCATTAATCCAATCAAGTTGACCTTCAGTATTAACCATCACAACATGGAGTCATATAGTTAATATGTTAATGTTAATCATATAGTTAATGTTCTTTTGTGGCTGGTTGCTTTACTCAATATTATGTTTACAGAATTTATCTATGTTGTTACATTTAGTACTCGTGCATTTTTAATTGCTGCAAGCATTACATTGTATAAATACACTACATATTATTTATCTATTTTAATACTTATTAGAAGTTGGGTTATTTCTATTTTGAGGCTATTATATAGTGCCACTTTCTTAAATAGTCATAAAATTTAGTCCCCAAATGCTGAGCATAGCTGAAAATATTTTAAGTTATCTAAAGTGTTTTTTTTTTTTTAGGACTTAACTTTATCAAACGATACGAGAGTTTCCTGTTACTCAGGGAGCATCTCAGTATCTCTCAGAATATACCACATAATTTCTCAGAAAGTAACTTCTATGTAGTAGTTGTTGGTCTTATTTTTGTCTTTGTTAGAAAAAAAAAAAAGACAGCTCCTGTGGTACAGTTTATAAGCAATTTTTAGAAATGGCTTCACAAGGAGATAATTGGAGAAGTTATACTGTTCTGTTCTTGATACAATCTTATCAATGATAAATGCAAGGCCCCTTTTTATTGATTTATCTATTTTTCTCTGTTTCTCTACTTTAATAATACAGTACACATCTATGAAACTGCCATCCAACTCAAAAGTAGAATCTTGGCAACAACTCACATCTATCTATGTTTTCTGCCTAGGCAGATTGAAATCCTACCTTGTCTATGCTAACCAGTATTCTAAATCTTGCATATATTAACTTGATTACCTTTCAGGGTAATGTCTTCTATATATGAGCTCCAAAATATTACTTTCTCAAGATTTTCTAAATTGTTACTAAAATATACAGGGAATATTTTTGTTTCAGAGCATACAATGTTATTATATACTGCTGGATTTCTGGCCACTATGGAATAATTGGTACTGGACCAGCCTTTTTGTTGTCGATATATAAAACTCATTAAAAATATTTGAAGTAACTGTTACAGGCATCATATAGTCCAGCACATGACAACAATCTCTGAGATAAGAAAACTCATAAATTCCTATATTGTCCCTTCTTTCCACATAGGAAGAGTTTCCAGAATATTGCAGACAGACATGGAACACCAGCAGAAAATGGTAGTCCTGTCAAGCTGAGATGGCAGAGAGCACAGTTCCAGGCTGAAATGTCTAAAAACTGTAGGGCAGGATACTAGAGAGGAGGGAATTTCACTAGATATCTGGAAGGAAGCTAAAAGCATTTATTTCCCAGATGCTACAGTTTAGACGCTTACTAGGGAGTTACAGCTATTGAGGGACATAATAGAAATAAAAGAATGAAGAAAGTAATGATGAAAGATAATGTAGTTCTGGACTATGCCAAATGAATAGACCTTGTTAACACCCTAGCCATCCAACTGAGACACCGGATCAGACACTACGACGAAGGAACATGCTCTAGGGTAAGGTCTACTCTGGATTTCTAGGAACAGAGACAAAACCAAGCCTCAATAAAAATGGCATGATCCTCAGAGTTTGGAGTTAAATCTTCCCAAGTTTGATAAATTTGGTAAAACAGCATGTTAGGCCACCAGCAATACACAATAAATATTTGCAGGATAATTTGAGTATTTTAGGTGGCCTTGGTATCCCTTATAGAGACATTGATTAATAAAGAAAACATTGGATAGATAGTTGGTAAAATGGACTTTTGTTGGCTTATTTTCCATTAACTACTCCTATTGTTCTAGTAGAAATTACCTGATATCCTTTTAAAACAATTGAAACTATTGACTTCGGTTTTGATAAGATTACCAAAAATATATCCTGCCCAAACCTTGGATGAATGCTTGTTATTTCACCTAAGTAAGTCTAGTTGGGCTCTCCTTCTCTTCTAAGACCTTGAATCTTATGTGAAATAAGTACAGAATCAAGCACAGTGAATTCATGCCAACATCGATGCCCCCAAAACATAATATATTAATCTTATTAATCCCTGTAGTATATGTCTTCAAAAATGACATAATTGCCCTATTATTTCATTCTTTTTGATCCTAGTTCTTTATGTTTCATTTCTTATTATGATACCCAAGTCATTACAGTAAGTTTGTGTTCTTAAGAAAAAAACAATAAAACTGTTTTGCTTACGTATTACCTCTTTCTGTTGCTTATAGCCAAAGAATCTTGGCTAACTAGAACTAGCGATTAGAGATATCGTCAGAGTTCACTGCCAAGCACTGCATCATTATGAGCTGTCAGCACAATTTCTCAGGAATTAAAGGCACCTTCCCATCTGCCTGGGTATCGTGTTTATGTGTGAGCTTATTGACATGCAATAGGATTTGGACTTCTTCCAGCTAAACACAAGGGAGAAGCTGCTGAAGATGACTCAAAAGTCTTTTAGCAATTCTATTCCCTTCTTCCAGTTGGCCTTTGCATGAGCTTGGTTTATGCTGCTCTGTCTGGCCAAGCCTCTGCAAGTAAATAATGTGACTGTGACAGTGGTTGTGAACAATGGTTTTGCTTATCTTCAAAGGTAATTAAACAGGTTTCATCTGTCACATTGGCATCCCCCAATCTAAAAGTAAAACCTGATATCCCTGTGTTCCAAGGGCTCCAGATTAAAAAACATTTTTTCACCAGCACTTACTAAATTCAGACCAAGCAATAACCAGTTAACAGAATCACTCCTAGTTGTCTGTCTGAAGGTGGGAATTTTCAATTATATGAACAGTTCTAGGCCCGGATCCGGCAAGGGGGGATGCTCAATAAAAGGGTATAAAAGGGTATTTAGCACAGGTACTAACTCCTAATATGGACTAAGGAGAGACTTTTCCAGAAGAATGAGAGGAAAGTTTTTACCTGTTTTACTTTTCTTAGGGCAGAATTTGTTGGTCTTTCACTTTGTATATTCACTGCTTTCTTTCAGCATTTTTCAGTGTACAAGGTATATTTGTGTGTGTGTGTGTGTGTGTGTGTGTGTGTGTGTGTAATTTATATGTATGCTTACAAAGCAGAAAGCATAATTTTTCATCAAAGAGACTTTCAGCATTTCCATGCAATATATGTTCTCTTCTAAGGGGCACAATGAGCGAGAGACAGCCTGTCTTGTGGATGAGGCACAGAAACTCAGCTTAAGAACATACTCATACCTTAAGAACAATGCATAGAATATTTTTAGTGCCATCTTTTCCTGTGAGGGGGAGAAAATAACATGAAAGTCTCAGATTCTATTTAGGGGGTTGTTCTTCATGTCTCCTAAACCTCATAGCTGGCTATAGTGACTGTGAGTTTCTTAAACATTTTCTTACACTTTCTCTATTAAATCGTACGTGAGGAAGGAGATGACAATGTATTGTCTCTGGCTCTTATTACTTTTATTTTAGTTCAGATAACTAGAGTACAACCCAGTGGAAATATTTGGTATAGATTATGATAATTGTTGATACTGATCACTGTCCAGTTAATATGGTTGATAGGATCTGGCTGTGTCTATGTCAGTCTATTTAATGTAACTCATGTAAACTGGACTAACAATGCCAAGTGATACAAACATTAAAAAAAAAATAGAGACAAGATGGCGTGGTAGAAGCGACTCAGGATTGCAGCTCTCAGTGAAGGTGCAGAGGGTGAGTCCTAGCCACATTCTCGGATGGACCTTTTTTGCCCACAGAGCGTTGAAAGTCCCAGGTGTGGGAGAGACATGGGATGCTAGTACAGCTGGCTAGCGCAGCCGGCTCGCGTGGCTGCTTCAGCGGGCGCTGAAGCGGGACCCGGCACAGAACTCACTGGTCTGGGTGCCCTGTTAAACAGGCAATCTGAGATTTGGAAGGGCAGATTGGCATGTCCATCTGATTGAACGGGACTTGGACAATGAACCAGACCAGGAGATTCCTGGGAAGCATGATCTGAGCCGGTGCAGTGGGCAGCGGCATGGGAGATCGCACAGATCCCAGTGCCCTATCAGCAGGCTACTGGGGCACCAGTGAGAGAGTCAACCTTTCAGCTTGGGGAGAGGAAGAGAGAGAGAGAGAGGACGGACTCTGAGGCAGGGAGCTGGGTGATCGGGCTCGGTGGGTCCCACCCTCACGGGGACAAGCAGGATGGCAATTGGAGGTGCTCGGGGCTGAGAGTTTTGCTGCTGGCATTTAGGATGGTGCAGCCCAGTGGGGGAGGGACGTCTGCCACTACTGATGCAATCCGCCCCTACTGGAGTACCACCCATGGCTGACGCAGCCTGCCGTTTCAGAGGAAACCTGCCATAACAGAGAGACTCCGCCAGGAGTGGTGAGCGCTCCACAGCAGAACGGAGCCCAGCAGAAACAGGGTGGACCCACACTAGCAGGGCAGAGCCCTGGCAGGCAAATAGTGAATAGACTGCCTCCTAGTGGGGCAGGACAGTGCAACAGATACTCCTAAAGAAAGCCCCAACTCCCTGAGACAGAGCATCTAAGCGGGGGGGGGGGAGGGTGATGTTTTATGAGTTCTGTAGCAGCAGAAATAAACAACCTCCCAACAACCCTGAATGAACAACGGAGCTCACAGCTCAGCACTGGAGCTCCTATAAAGCACAGACCATCTCCTCAAGCAGCTCCCTGACCCCTGTATATCCAAATAGTCACCCCAAAAAAGGACTAATCAGACTGACATTTGGTGGGCATCATTCTGAAACAAAGATAGCAGAGGAAGAAACTGGTAGCATCCCTCACTGTTCCACAGCTGCTACAGGTGTACCCCAGACAAGCAGGGCCTGGAGTGGACCTCAGCACTCATACAGCAGAGGGGCTAGACCACTAGAAGGAAAACTAAGTAACAGAAATACTTCATCATCAACAATCTCCGTGTCCACACAGAGACCCAATTGAAAAATCAGCAACTACTAAGATGACAGATGGATAAATCCATAAAGATGGGAAGAAACCAGCACAAAAAGGAGGAAATCACCCAAAACCAAAACACCTCTCCTCCAAAAAATGACCAAAACTCCTCATCAGCAAGGGAACAGAGCTGGACGGAGAATGAGTGTGATGAAATGACGGAATCAGACTTCAGAAAGTGGATAATGAGAAACATCAGTGAGCTAAAAGAACATGTTCTAAATCAGTGCAAAGAAACTAAGAACCTCGAAAAAAAGATTTGAAAAAAGATTCGAGGAATTGATAACAAGAATGGACAACTTAGAGAGGAATATGAATGAATTGAAGGAGCTGAAAAACACAACACGAGAACTTCGTGAAGCATGCACAAGTTTCAACAGTCGAATTGACCAAGCAGAAGAAAGAATATCAGAAGTTGAAGATCAACTCAATGAAATAAAACGAGAAACCAAGATTAAAGAAAAAAGCACAAAAGGGAATGAAAAAAATCTCCAAGAAATGTGAAACTATGTGAAGAGACCCAACCTACGTTTGATAGGTGTACCAGAATGTGATGAAGAGAATGATTCCAAGCTAGAAAACACTCTTCAGGATATTATCCAGAAAAATTTCCCCAACCTAGCAAGACAGGTCAATACTCAACTCCAGGAAACACAGAGAACACCACAAAGATACTCCGCAAGAAGAGCAACCCCAAGGCACATAATCGTCAGATTCACCAGGGTTGAAATGAAGGAGAAAATACTAAGGGCAGCCAGAGAGAAAGGTCAGGTCACCCACAAAGGGAAGCCCATCAGACTCACAGCAGATCTCTCAGCAGAGACTCTACAAGCCAGAAGAGAGTGGGATCCAATATTCAACATCCTTAAAGAAAAGAACTTTCAACCCAGAATTTCATATCCAGCCAAACTGAGCTTTATAAGTGAAGGAAAAATAAAATCCTTCATGAACAAGCAAGTACTCAGAGATGTTGTCACCACTAGGCCTGCTTTACAAGAGCTCCTGAAAGAGGCACTACACATAGAAAGAAACAACCAGTACCAGCCATCCTAAAAGCATACCAAATGCTAAAGACCATCAACAAAATGAAAAATCTACATGAACCAATGGGCAAAACAGCCAGCTAGCATAAAAATGGCAGTATCAAATTCACACATAACAATATTAACCCTAAATGTAAATGGGCTAAATGCACCAATCAAAAGACATAGACTGGCAAATTGGATAAAAAAACAAAACCTATCGGTGTGCTGTATCCAGGAAACCCACCTCACATGCAAGGATACACAAAGGCTCAAAATAAAGGGATGGAGGAAGATTTACCAAGCAAATGGAGTGCAAAGAAAAGCAGGAGTCGCAATTCTTGTCTCTGATAAAATAGACTTTAAAGCAACAAAGATCAAAAGGGACAAAGAAGGTCATTACATAATGGTAAAAGGATTGATACAACAAGAAGAGCTAACGATTCTAAATATATATGGACCCAATGCAGGAGCACCCAGATATATAAGGCAAGTTCTTAATGACTTACAAAGAGACTTAGACTCCCACACAATAATAGTGGGAGACTTTAACACTTCACTGTCAATATCAGACAGATCAACGAGACAGAAAATTAACAAGGATATCCAGGACTTGAACTCAGACCTGGAACAAGCAAACCTGATAGACATTTACAAAACTCTCCACCCCAAATCCACAGAATATACATTCTTCTCAGCACCACATCACACCTACTCCAAAACTGACCACATAATTGGAAGTAAAGCACTCCTCAGCAAATGCAAAACAACTGAAATCATAACAAACAGTCTCTCAGACCATAGTGCAATCAAGTTGGAATTCAGAATTCAGAAAATAACTCAGAACCACACAGCTTCATAGAAACTGAACAACTGGCTCTTGAATGTTGATTGGATAAACAATGAAATGAAGGCAGAAATAAAGAAGTTCTTTGAAACCAACGAGAATGAAGACACAACGTACCAGAATCTCTGGGACACATTTAAAGCAGTCTGTAGAGGAAAATATATAGCAATAAGTGCCCACATGAGAAGAGTGGAGAGATCCAACATTGACACCCTATCATCAAAATTGAAAGAGCTAGAGGAACAAGATCAAAAAAGCTCAAAACCTAGCCGAAGACAAGAAATAACTAAGATCAGAGCAGAACTGACAGAGATAGAGACAAGAAAAACCCTTCAAAAAATCAATAAATCCAAGAGCTGGTTTTTTGAAAAGATCAACAAAATAGACAGACCACTAGCCAGACTGACAAAAAAGAAAAGAGAGAACAACCAAATAGATGCAATAAAAAACAATAAAGGGGAAATCACCACAGATACCACAGAAATTCAAACCATCATCAGAGAATACTACAAACAACTCTATGCACATAAACGAGTAAACTAGGAAGAAATGGATAAATTTCTGGATGCCTGTATCCTCCCAAGCCTAAAGCAGGAGGAAGCTGAAACTATGAATAGACCAATAACAAGGTCTGAAGTTGAAGCAGCAATTAAGAGCCTACCACACAAAAAAAGCCCAGGTCCAGATGGGTTCACAGCTGAATTCTACCACACACACAAAGAGGATCTGGTACCATTCCTTCTGAAACTATTCCAAACAATACAAAAAGAGGGAACCCTTCCAAAATCATTTTATGAGACCAACGTCATTCTGATACCAAAACCTGGTAGAGACTCAACAAGAAAAGAAAACTTCAGGCCAATATCCATGATGAACATAGATGCAAAAATCTTCAATAAAATACTGGCAAACCGATTGCAACAGCACATTAAAAAACTTATCCATCATGATCAAGTAGGATTCATCCCGGGGATGCAAGGCTTGTTCAACATATGCAAGTCTATAAATGTAATTCACCACATAAACAGAAGCAAAAACAAAAACCACATGATTATCTCAATTGACTCAGAGAGGGCATTTGACAAAATTCAACAGCCCTTTATGCTAAAAACCCTCAATAAACTCGGTATTGATGGAACATATCTCAAAGTAATAAAAGCTATTTATGACAAACCAACAGCCAATATCATACTTAATGGGCAAAAACTGGAAGCATTCCCTTTGAAATCTGGCACTAGACAAGGATGCCCTCTCTCACCCTCCTATTCAACATAGTACTGGAAGTTCTAGCCAGAGCAATCAGGCAAGAAAAAGAAATAAAGGGTATTCAAATAGGAAAGGTGGAAGCCAAATTGTCTCTATTTGCAGACGACATGATAGTATACCTAGAAGACCCCATCACCTCAGCCCAAAAGCTCCTGAAACTGATAAGCAATTTCAGCAAAGTCTCAGAATATAAAATCAATGTGCAAAAATCACAAGCATTCCTATACACCAATAACAGACTTAAAGAGAACCAAATCAAGAATGAACTGCCATTCACAATTGCTACAAAGAAAATAAAATACCTAGGAATACAACTCACAAGGAATGTAAGGGACCTCTTTAAGGAAAACTACAAACCACTGCTCAACGAAATAAGAAAGGACACAAACAGATGGAGAAACATTCCATTTTCGTGGTTAGGAAGAATCAATATCGTGAAAATGGCTATACTGCCCAAAGTAATTTACACAATCAATGCTATCCCCATCAAACTACCATTGAATTTCTTCACAGAACTGGAAAAAACCACCATGAACTTCATATGGAACCAAAAAAGAGCCCGCATAGCCAAGTCAATTCTAAGCAAAAAGAACACAGCGGGAGGCATCACACTACCAGACTTCAAACTATACTACAAGGCTACAGTAATCAAAACAGCATGGTACTGGTACCAAAACAGAGATATAGACCAATGGAACAGAACAGAAGCATCGGAGGCAACACAACATATCTACAACCATATAATCTTTGATAAACCAGACAAAAACAAGCAATGGGGAAAGGATTCCCTATTTAATAAATGGTGTTGGGAAAACTGGCTAGCCATGTGCAGAAAGCAGAAACTGGACCCCTTCCTGACACCTTACACTAAAATTACCTTCAGATGGATTAAAGACTTAAGCATAAGACCTGACACCATAAAAACCCTAGAAGAAAATCTAGGCAAAATCATTCAGGACATAGGAGTAGGCAAGGACTTCATGAATAAAACACCAAAAGCATTGGGAACAAAAGCCAAAATAGACAAATGGGACCTAATCAAACTCCACAGCTTCTGCACGGCAAAAGGAACAGTCACTAGAGTGAATCGGCAATCATCAGAATGTGAAAAAATCTTTGCAGTTTACACATCTGACAAAGGGCTGATATCCAGAATTTACAAAGAACTCAAACAGATTTACAGAAAAAAAACAAACAAGCCCATTCAAAAATGGGCAAAGGATATGAACAGACACTTTACAAAAGAAGACATACATGAGGCCAGCAAACATATGAAAAAATGCTCATCATCACTGGTCATTAGAGAGATGCAAATCAAAACCACATTGAGATACCATCTCACGCCAGTTAGAATGGCGATTATTAAAAAATCTGGAGACAGCAGATGCTGGAGAGGATGTGGAGAAACAGGAACACTCTTACACTGTTGGTGGGAGTGTACATTAGTTCAAACATTGTGGAAGACAGTGTGGCGATTCCTCAAGGACCTAGAAATAGAAATTCCATTTGACCCAGCAATCCCATTACTGGGTATATATCCAAAGGACTATAAATCATTCTACTATAAGGACACATGCACACAAATGTTCATTGCAGCACTGTTTACAATAGCAAAGACCTGGAACCAACCCAAATGCCCATCGATGATAGACTGGACTGGGAAAATGTGGCACATATACACCATGGAATATTATGCAGCAATCAAAAATGATGAGTTTGTGTCCTTTGTAAGGATATGGATGAATCTGGAGAACATGATTCTCAGCAAACTGACACAAGAACAGAAAAAGAAATACCGCATATACTCACTCATAGGTGGGTGAGAAAAATGAGAACACATGGACACAGAGAGGGGGTCTACTACACACTGGGGTCTATTGGGGGGAATGGGGGAGGGACAGCGGGGGGGGCTGGGGAGGGATAGCCTGGGGATGAATGCCATTGTGGTTGAAGGGGAGGAAGGCAGCAAAACACACTGCCATGTGTGTACCTATGCAACTATCTTGCACGTTCTGCACATGTACCCTAAAACCTATAATGCAATAAAAATTAAAAAAAGAAAAAAGAAAAACAAAGAAAAAGAAAAAATAGTTTTAGTAATTTGGAGACAATTCTCTCAGTTGAGAAAACCTTATTACTTGGCATCTAAATTTATTAAACTTACAGACATTTGCCTAGTCCTCTGCTTTGTATGCCCTCACTATGTAACTGGGTTACAGACAAAACATGCACTTTTATTAACAAGAGTGTTTAGCTCAAAAACTCTGTTGAGGCTTCCTTCCTAAAAATCTACTATATCTGGCCTGTTACATGAGAACATGTACCTTTTCTATAAAGTATAAAGATGGAAACCTAACAAATTCTGAAATATCCACAAATTACTAAATGTAGAGCTTTTTCTGTAAATTAACAGCATGTAATAATTTATTAAAGTGGTGTGCCTGCAGAACAAATGTTCATAGGTTCATATTCCAGATAGATCAAGTTTATTCACATTCCTAGTACCTTATGTCTAATCAATGTTTTTTAAGATAATATTATTGGCAAGTTCTCTGCCTTCAATGAGAGAAAATGTTTACTTTTTGTAATTGGAGTGCATATCATTCCACAAGCTTAAGGTAAAGTGACTCACTGAAAATATTACATTGACTATTAACTATTATCATGGTAATATTTTATTGTCATGACAAATTTACTAATATTTTGGACAAAAGGAACTTTTTTCAGATAGACTGTCTAGAGGGATCTCTTGATTATGATTACTTCATTTCTGCTTGTGTATTTGAAAAAAAAAAAAAAAAAGGACAATATATATAATGAAATGGGTAAAAGACCTAAAGAAGGAAATACAATCATTTTGTAATTCGAGCATTTCATTTCTAATTAATTCTGATATATCACAAGGCAATTATAACTAATAATTAAACTGAGTTAATCTAATTACAAGGAAATCCATCAAATAGAGATATTAAATGGCAAAGTCAATGATTATATATTTACTTGTTACAATGCTATATATTAATAGACATGAATGTTTGTGAAAATAATGTCTAATGTTTTGAGAAAACATACTATTTGTTATTTGCTACTCTAAGTGCTTCTAAACTCATTTAATCATTAAAACAATCCTATTAAATAGATATTCTTATTATCACATTTTATGTGAAGATAAAGAGTGCAAGATTAAGGAACTTGTCCAAGATCCCACAGCAGGTAAACCAGTGGAACCAGGTTCTGAATTCTGAATCCAGAGTTTGCACTCTGCATATTGCTTCACTGCATATGGTCCTCACTGTCCATATTTTCATCAGAGAAAATGTTTGTGATTTTCTGATTCTGCAAAACCAGAGCATTGCATTTGCTCATAAAATGCATGAACTGATTGCCACAGTAGTGGCAAAAAGACTATTTCTAAGGATCTTCAGGAGAAAATGAGCAGCATTAAATTCTCTGCTTTAGTGTAAACATAATTTTCTATAAAATAGGGAATGCCTTTAACTTAAAAAAAATTTTAAACAGCCTAGGAGGCTGAATACAAATGTAGTGGAAATAATCTACTCTTTCCTACAGGTGACAGCTGAGGGCATGATTAGCTTCAGGAATGCTATCTACACATAAGAAATGAATAGATTAACTATCTCCACTGCTCATTCCTAGGGCACAGATCTGCTCTGAGATAACTGTAACTGTAAAATGCCCAATAATTTATCATAGTTGTATTAGAAACTTCTTTGATAATTTTCTCAGTCTGATCAGAAAGGCAATGAAAAAGGGTACATTTGTCCCACAAGAAGACAATTGTTTGTTTGATTTTTAAAACATTTCTAGCGTCTACATTTTTCCAGCTATCTTTCTTTTCTTGCATGTAGAACATTCTGAAGAAAGGGTGAGCTCTTTGTTTTCTGTGTTGAAACTGACCTTGTTCTTTCAGAAAATTACTATCACCAGTAAATTCACAGTATATTACTAGTCTAATGGAAAATATTTGAAACTCTATTTTGAGGGATTAAGGTTTTGAATTTTTTTTCTAAACTTTTTTTTTAAGTTCAAAGATCCATGTGCAGGTTTGTTATATAGGTAAACTTGTATCACAGAGCTTTGTTGTACAGATTATTTCATCACCCAGCTAGTAAGCCTAGCACCCAATATTTATTTTTTTTTCTGATCCTCTTCCAACTCCCATACTCCATTGTCAAGTTCCTGTGTTGGTTTGCTAAGGATAATGACCTCCAGCTCCATCCATGTCCCTGTAAAGGACATGATCCTGTTCTTTTTGTTTTAATGGCTGTATTGTATTCTGTGGTTTATATGTACCATATTTTCTTTATCCAGTCTATCGCTGATGGGCACTGATGGTAGAGTCTATGTCTTTGCTATTGTGAATAGTGTTGGAATAAACATACACATGCATGTATCCTTATAATGTAATGATGTATATTTCTTTGGGTATATACTCAATAATGGGATTGCTAGATCAATGTTTTTGAGGAATCATCACATTGTCTTCTACAATGGTTGAGATAACTTACACTCCTACCAACAATGTATAAGTATTTATTTTCCTCCACAACCTCACCAGCATCTGCTTATTTTTTGACTTTTTAATAACAGCCATTCTGACTGCTGTGAGTTGATATCTCATTGTGGTTTTGATCTACATTTCTCTAATGATCAGTGATGTTGAGAATTTTTAAAATGTGCTTGTTGTCTTATCCTTTTTGGAAAAGTGCCTGTTCATGTTCTTTTCCCACTTTTTTGCGGGGTTACACTTTTCTTGTAAATTGGTTTAAGTTCCTTATAGATATTGGGTATTAGACCTTTGTCAGATGCAAAGTTAGCAAAAGTTTTCTCCCATTCTGTAGGATGTTTATTCTGTTGATGGTTTGTTTTGTTATGCAGAAGTTCTTTAGTTCAATTAGATTCCATTTGTCAATTTTTGGTTTTGGTAAAACTGCTTTTGACAACTTCATCATGAAATCTTTGCCCATGCTTATATCCTGAATGTTATTGCTTAGGTTGTCCTACAGGGTTTTTGTAGTTTTTGGTTTTCATTTAAAGCTTTAATCAATCTTGAGTTAATTTGTGTATATGGTGTAAGGAAAGGGTACAGTTTTAATCTTCTGCCTATGGCTAGCCAGTTATTCCAGCACTATTTATTAAATAGGGGGTCATTCCCTCAGTGCTTGTTTTTGTCAGGTTTGTCAAAGATCAAAAAGTTGTAGGTGTGCAGAGTTATTTGTGGTTCTCTATTCTGTTTCATTGGCCTATGTGTCTGTTTTTGTACCAGTACCATGCTATTTTGGTTGCTGTAGCCCTCTAATATCATTCAAAGATGAGTAGTGTGAGACTTCCACCTTTTTGTTTGTGTTTTTTTTTTTTTTTTTTTTTTTTTGGTTGTTGCTTTTTTTCTTTTTCTTTCTTTTCTTGGCTTAGGATTGCCTTGCGTATTTGAGCTCTTTTTCAGTTCCATGTGAGTTTTAAAAGAGTTTTTTTTTTCTAGTTCTGTGAAGAAATGTCAATGGTAGTTTAATAGAAATAGCATTGAATCTAGAAATTGCTTTGGGCAGTATGGTCATTTTAATGATATTGATTATTCCTATCCATGAGCATGGAATGTTTTTTCTATTTATTTGTGTCATCTCTGATTTCTCTGAGCAGTGCTTTGTAGTTTTCCTTGTAGAGATCTTTCTCCTCCCTGGTTAGCTGTATTCCTAGGTGTTTTATTCTTTCTGTGGCAATTGCAAATGGCAGTTTGTTTCTAATCTGGCTCTCAGCTTGACTATTGTTGTTGTATAGGAACAACAGTGATTTTTGTAAATTAATTTTGTATCCTGAGGCTTTGCTGAAGTTGCTTATCAGCTCAAGAAGCCTTTAGGCTGACACTATGGAGTTTTCTGGATATAAGATCATGTTATCTGCAAATGGATATTTTAACTTTCTCTTTTCCTTTTTAGATGTCTTTTATTTACTTTGATTACCCGATTGCCCTGGCCAGGACTTCCAATACTATATTGAATAAGAGTGGCAAGAGAAAGCATCCTTGTCTTGTGCCAGTTTTCAAGGGGAATGCTTCCAGCCTTTGCCCACTCAGAATAATGCTGGTTTATAGTTTGTCATGTATGGCTGTTACTATTTTGAGATATTTTCTTTCAATATCTAGTTTATTGAGAATTTTTAACACGAATAGATGTTGAATTTTATTGAGAGCCTTTTGTTCATCTATAAGATAAACATGTGGTTTGTCTTTCATTCTGTTTGTGTGATGAATCATTTATCGATTTGAATATGTTGGACCAACCTTGCATCCCAGGGATAGAGCCTACTTGATTGTGGTGGATACATTTTATGATGTGCTGCTAGATTCAGTTTGGCAGTATTTTGTTGAGAATTTTTGCATCGATGTTCATCAAGGATACTGGCCTGAATTTTTTGGTTGTTGTATTTCTGCTAGGTTTTGGTATCAGAATGATGCTGTACTCATAGAATGAGTTAGGGAGGAGTCCCTCCTCCTTAATTTTAATAGCCATTTTGGCTGGTGTGAGATGGTATCTCATCGTAGTTTGACTTACACTTTTTAAATTTCAGTGATATGGAGCTTTTTCACTTTTAATTAGAATTAGTGTTTTTGCATGGTAGTTCTATTTTTAATTTCTTGAGGAATGTCCATACTGTTTTCCATAATGTCTTTACTAACTTACATTCCTACCAATAGTGGGTAAGGATTCTCTTTTTTCCACATCCTTGCTGGCATTAATTCTCTTTTGTCCTTTTGATAATAGCCATTCTAACAGAAATGAGGTGATATCTCATTGTGACTTCGATTTGCATTTCCCTGATAATTAGTAAATTGAACTTTTTTTCATATACCTATTGGCCATTTTTATGTCTTCTTTGAAAAATGTCTATTCAGATCTTTTGCTAATTTTATTATCAGGTTATCTGTCTATATGTTATTGAGTTGTTTGAGTTATTTATCTATTTAGATATTAACCTCATCAGATAATACAGTTTGCAAATACTGTAGGTTGTTTCTTTACTATATTGATTATTTTTGTGTTATTGTTGTTGTGCAGAAGTCTTTTAGCTTGACGTAATTCTACTTGTCTATTTTTTACTTTTTTTGCCTATGCTTTTGAGGTCTTATCCAAAAAAATCCTTACCCAGAGCAATGTCATGAAGCTTTTCCCTTATGACTTTTTTCTAGTAGTTAAGAAATTGTACCCTAAATGTAAACTTTTGTCTCTTTGTCTCTCTGTCTACATGCATTCAACAAAAGTACCTAGATTCCAAATCACAATAGTTCAAAATAGGGGTGAAGATTTCCAAACTTCTTTATTTTTAAATTTTGCCTCCTTAAATCTCCAGAGTCATTGGTGTATATCCAAAGAAAATTAAATCAGTATTTTGAAGAGATAACTACACTCTCATTTTCATTGGAGCACTATTTACAATAGCTAATATATGGAATGGACCTAAAAGTACATAAACAAATGAATAGATAATGAAAATGTGGTGTATATTTGTGGGGTTAATCAGCAGTATGTGCCTCCTGATATGATGCACTGAGGACAACTCAGTATTGCCTTCTGGCTGCAACTGCCAAAAGTACTTAACTTAAATCTATTCACAAGGAAACATGAGAGAATCCATTGAGAGACATTTTACTAAATTATTGACTCACACTCTTCAAAAATGTCAATGTCATGAACTACAAAGTAAAACCTAGAACTGTAGAGAAAGACACAGATTAAAAGGAGACTAGAATTCATGAGTCTGAATTAAATGCAATGCAGAATTTCAATTTCCTTTTGCTGTAAAGGAAATTATTAGGCCAACTGACAAAATATCAATAAGGTATATAAATTATATAATAATATTGTTTGAGTATCTTTCTTGATTTTCATAATTATACTGTGATTACATAACAGAATTTCTTATTTTTATGAAATTCAAACTGAAATATTTAGGGATAAAAGAGCAAAAAATGTACTGTTTCCTTTGATGTGGCAGTGGGAAGAAATTAAAGTATGAATATAATTTAATAAGTTGCATCCTAAATGTAAATGTTTCCCTGTCTCCTTGCAATCAATAAAAATTACTAAAGCCCAAACATGAATAGTGCAAAGTAGTCCTAAGGGTTTGCAGAACTTTTCGCTTTTTTTCTTAATTTTTATTTTGCTTACCTAAAGTCACAAGTCAAGGCAGTCCTTATACCAACTGATTAGTTCTGTCCATTCTTGAAATAGTTTTCTTTTCTATTATTTCTTAATTGTCCTTATACTAAAAGTTTCAATCACATCAGTAAAGCCCTCATTTCTCTGGAAAAGTCTGACATTTTAGTGTCGTAAAAAAAAATCCAATCCAAATCATTCGTTTCCTGAGCTATTTACTCTGCTGATTTTTTGTATACTTTTATTTTGTTATATTACATTTAATTGTAATATAAATTCCAGTGAACTTTTCATTGCAATTCAGCACACACATAAAATATATGTGATTCTGCAAAGTGTGACTCTTGGAACAATTCTTTTCAACCAGAAGGGAATATCTGAAATTTTCTTAAGTGTATCTAAGGTACATTTATGAAAGCATTTAATTAAAATTTAGTAAGGTTTTCTTATCAAATAAAAACGTTAATAAATTTCTATCTGCACATTTATTCTTTAATAAGTATCTACTAGTATTTAGATAAAGATCTATATAAAATAGTGTTACATATTCTATCTTAGTTTATTATGGTAGTCATAGGCTACAGAAAAATATTTTTATTTATTTTTGTTTTTACTCTGCACTAAAATTGACTTCTTAAAAATAAATAAATTCGAATTACTTTTCTACAGGATAATGATCTTTCTACATTATGAACTCTTTGAATGCAGGGACAGCCACTTCTTAAAACATTTTTATTCCAACTTTCCAATTTTCTGTATTCAATAACTTAGCAGTTTTTTTTAATGTAACAGACACTGACAATTTGTGAAATGATCTCTGTATCTACCAGAAAAGAGAAAACATCATGGAGTTGCTAATGAGATAATGATGATGTTGGTAATAGCATAATAAGAGGCAGTGTATACAGTAATTAAGTAAAAATTATTTGTATTCAGAAAGATCTAGGCTTAGTCTTACATCCTATTACTTGCTAGCTGTGTCACTAGGCAAGTTGGTAAACCTCTGTGATCTTAAGTTTCCTCATCTATAAACTATAAATAATAATAGTACTTGCTTCATAGGGATTTAATGAGGATCAACTGACATGATGTTTCTACAAAACTTATCACAGTGTTTGGCATACTTCATCAATGCTAATTAACGTTGTTTTAATTGCCACTGTTATTATTAGTCCATTTGCATTAATCAACCATCAAATACTTTGTGGTACTGAATACCTAATCTAAAATATCCTTACGTATTTATTTATATCTAAAATAATCATTTTAATTAGCACACCATCAGTATTTGTACATGGTAGAAATGTTGAAAATAAAGACAAGTGACATTGTTAAAAAAATAATAATAAGGATAAAAACTTTACATCTCTACCAATGCAGATCTCAACTCATAATATCTTCAGCTAATATATTTCTAAATTTTCTCTATTCCAGCATTCTCAGCTACACACACATTTACTCATGTGCACAGTTGTTTTTTATTAAAGTGAGGCCATATTGTACGCACTGTCATGTATATCTAGATTGCTTTCTATTTTCTCTTACTGACACCAAATATCCTTTATAACTTATTTATCTAAACCGGTATCTAATCTAAGACTATATCTTACACGTAGTTGTTAATGTTCCCAATTACTCTTCCAATCAAGTAAAATAGTTTCTTATAAAATCACTGACTTACTGTAGAGTCAGAAAACAATTTGATTTTTTCCATCATTTTCTCCTTTGAAAGGAGTCTGGCTTAATAGCCATGGCTGCAAAATTTAAATAATGGAAATGAGAACACATGGACACAGGGAGGGGGTCTACTACACACTGGGGACTATTGGGGGGAATGGGGGAGGGACAGCGGGGGGGGGGGCTGGGGAGGGATAGCCTGGGGATAAATGCCAAGTGTGGGTGAAGGGAAGAAAGGCAGCAAAACACACTGCCATGTGTGTACCTATGCAACTACCTTGCACGTTCTGCACATGTACCCCAAAACCTATAATGCAATAAAAATTTAAAAAGAAAAAAAAAAAGAAATAGAGAAAAGATAGACGTGCTTCAATCTACCATCTTCAAATGAGATAGTTACCTGTTTCTGTACCTCTTTTAAAAATGTGGACCAGGTATGGTAGCTCTGCCTATAATCCCAGCTCTTTAGGAGGCCAAGGTGGAGGACTCACTTGAGCCTCAGGAGTTTGAAACCAGCAACATGGTGAGACTCAGTCCTTTAAAAGAAAAAACAACATTATTATGGAAAATTATTAGATAATTATATAGGATATTCACAATGTTGGAGTACGATAGGGCCTTTGCCCATATCTGTCTCAGATAGAAAAATGTCCAACAAGTTTTTTTTTTTTTTTTTTGAGATGGAGTTTCACTCTTGTTACCCAGGCTGGAGTGCAATGGCGCAATCTCGGCTCACCGCAACCTCTGCCTCCTGGGTTCAAGTGATTCTCCTGCCTCAGCCTCCAGAGTAGCTGGGATTACAGGCATGCACCACCACTCCCTACTAATTTTGTATTTTTAGTAGAGATGGAATATCAAGCAGCATTTCAATGTTTTATACAAATTTCTCCTAGTTCTTGACATTTCAATCTCCCTCATATTAAAGACTGGGGCAAATTTGTAAACTTACTATTGTACAAGTGTCTCCCATTTTAGATTTGCAAAGTAGCCAGGACCAGACCCTTGATAATCCCTGGCTACTTTTAAAATTCTAAATTTTCTAAAGGTTTATGTATAAAATACTAACAGAAATTATCCATTTCCCAGTCTATATACATTTTCAAGTAGTCCTAAGACTAGTCTTCAGCTAAGATTGCATCAGCCCTTGATGGACCTATTCTAATATATAACACAATTGAGAAGTCAGATATACAAAGTCATTATGAAAATACCTATTTGTACAGAGGAGAAGATTAGTCCATAATGGGGAAAGGGCAAGTAAATGTTTTGAATTTCTCTGCAATCTCTTCCTTTTATGTTTTACTAATATAAAGGCAAGAAATTTTGCAATTAATATCAAAGTCCTGGATGGCCGTGTATATGAGTCCTTTAGATGTGCTGTAACTCTCTAGAGCAACAGCCTTTCAACACTTCCAGTACAAAACTGCAGCTAATCTATGTATGGGAGAAGAAAGTAAAATCAATTAGGTTGTCTTTGGGAGGCAGGTATCCCACTATTATGAGTGTCCAACAAACCAGAAGTAGTAAATGGGGTAACTTGATCACCTCTCAGAGTTTCTAACATTTGATCATCTTCTGTTTCCCCCAAACATGTTTTTCATCATCCCAAATTCTATTGTACTTAAGCACAAACTAATAAATAAGAATACAGAAAACTAAATGTAAAAAATATGAATAACCATACACATTTCTGTAAAAAGCCCAGCAATTCCACGGCTAATTATACATGCAACAGAAATGCCCGTGTATGCTTACCTGAAGACACTGTACAAGAATCTTCAGAGTAGCATTATTTGAAGGTTAAATTGTTCTAAATTTAAACACAAAAACTGACCAAGTAGTATTCAACAGTATAATAGACTTGTAAAACATACTGATGACATATTCAACAACTAAATATGCTAAAGTCATGAAAATAAACCATAACTACACACAATAGTAATGAATTTCTCACATATTATTGAGTAAAAATACTAAGATGCAAAAGAATACACACTGTCTGCTTGCCTTTATACAAGGTGCAAACCAGGTAAGGCTAATCCATTTTATTAGAAGTCAGGGTACTGGGCTGGGTGTGGTAGTTCACACCTGTAATCCCAGCACTTTGCGAGGCCGAGTCGGGCAGATCACGAGGTCAAGAGACCAAGACCATCCTGACCAACATGGTGAAACCCCGTCTCTACTAAAAATACAAAAAAATTAGCTGGGTGTGGTGGTGCACGCCTGTAGTCCCAGCTACTCGGGAAGCTGAACCCAGGAGGCGGAGGTTACAGTGAGCCGAGATCGTGCCACTGCACTCCAGTCTGGCACCTGGCGAAGGAACGAGACTCTGTCTCAAAAAAAAAAAAATAAAAAAATAAAAAAAAATAAAAAAAGTCAGGGTACTGTATCCTCCAAGGAGAGGTTAGTGGTTTGAATGAAGCATGAAAGATCCTGTGGCACTAATAATATTATTCTTCCTAATCGGGGTGCTGGTTACATGGGAATGTGAAAATTATAATTTGTGCATTGCTTTATATTTATTCATATATGTGTGTATTTATGCTTTTAGTACACATACACATAATTTGATAAAAGTGAAAAACTATTCTTTTTTTTTCTTTGGCATCCATTCCAGCTCCAAGTTTTTGTCATATGAGAGTAGCGGTTTGGATACAATGGAAAGTACATAAACTTGAATTCAGAATATCTTAATTTTTTATCGTGTAACCTTGGGCAGGTAACCTCACTAAACATCAGATTCTTCATCTATAAAAATGAACAAACTCCTTATAAAGTTGTCATGAAGATTCAGTTAAATTATGCACAGTAAAGTTCTTGGTTACTTATAAAATATAAATATATTGCATTAATAGAGAAAAAGTCACTCAAGAAATACATTTTAGATAAACTGATGGTATATGACATAACTACAGGCATAGGGAAAATAAATATCTGGTTCTATTTTGAGTAATTGATAAGCACTGCTAAAATTTTATAGTACTGAGCAGGTGCTATATCATAGTGGTTATAAACATAAAATTTCAAATTATTCATTGAAATTTTCATTCTTTATGTAACAAATATTTATTCAGGGTCCACTGCATACCATTTATTCCTTCAAGAACAGAAGAAAATAAAGTATTCCGCATTCATGAATCATGCATTCTATAGATGGGAGAGACAAGATTTACGTCTGGATCTCAGCTCTGCTATTTACTGCCCATGTAACTTTGGACATATTACTCCAATACCTGTCCTTACCTGTACAACACAAATGATAACAGTGTGTACCTCAAAACTGTTGCATTATAAGAGCTAATGCCTGTAAAGTTACTGGCTACAATTTATCATTCAATAAATAAATACTAATGGTTACTACAACTCCTACCATGGGCCTAGCATTCATGGGATTACATGGGAGTACTCCCATTGTCGCTGTAAAAGAGCCTGTCCTATTTATTTAATCCATTCTTCATAAGACATGATAACTATCTTGATTTGAATTTGTGTAAATTAAAACTATTTAATTCAATATTCAGAAAGAAAAATTGTATTGACTTTCTAGCCAGCCTGAATTTTCCAAAGTTCCCAATCCTGGCAACACTTGACTAATTTGCATGTGACAATTAGAAAAATACACATTATATGCACCACTGATACCGCTTCCCAGCTGTTCTCCTTGCCTGTATTTCATGATCTGTCATTTATTTCAGCATATTCCCTTTCATAGTGATCCAGATCAAAACAAAAACTTAGAATTTCACTTTTATCTTCTACTCTTTAAAAGTTCCAATTTCCTAGAAGACAAAGTCCCAGCTCCCCAAGATAACACCTAATATCTAGCAGATTCTGGCTGGCACCAAGCTGCCCAACGTCATCTTCCAAATTTATGCTACCAACCCCATACTCAAGACTTCATCAATGAGAACCACTGATAGTCCCACAGACACACCATATAATTTCTGTTAATGGGTCTTAATTGGGGCAATCTTACTTATCTGACATGTCCTTGTCCCTTTTTCCTAACTCCTCCCTACCAGCTCAGAGGGGCTTGACTTTCCTACATCAAAAACAAACAAAAACAAAAAAACTCACTAGCTTAATTTAGTCAGCTTTTGTCCTACTTTTCTTTTTCCTCCCACAGAATCATAAACAAAATTCTGATATCTGATATGGATAAGGGAAGAAATCAGGGTTTGCTTCTTGTCTTTTCCTTTATTTTCCAGGAGCTTCAGAACCACTAATCAGGGTAAGCAAACTCTTTCTATAAAAGTCTCTGCAGCAAGTATTCAACTCTACAATTGGAGGAAAAAAACATCCATCCACAACATATAAACAGAGTGTGACTGTATCCCAATACAATTGAATTTATAAAAGCAGGTTGTGGTGCAGACTCAGCTGTCTCCGATTGTTTGCTCATCCCTGGACTAAATGATAGCGACAAGGATGATGATGATAGTACTGAAGCAGTTAGCTAAAACTTTTTGGGTGTTTACCATACATCAGGTATTGTGTGGAATATTATCTACTGTAATGCAGTAACATTGTAACATAAGAAGAGTTACTGCCATTTTATGAATAGGAAAACTAAGGGTCAAAAAAATTAAGTACCTTTGCCAATGTCCTGCAGCTGGACTGTATCTGACTGCAGCACTTTTTTCTTCTTCACCCCTTTTTACTGACTACAGAGTTTCCTTAGGCACTTCCCATTATAATACTATGCCATCCTCTGACAGGTACTGCAGGAACGAATTTAGAGCAAATAATCTTTTCATTCACACTTTGGCAAGTAGCCTATTATCAGGGGTACAAATGCCTTTACAAATGTGTAGAGCTTCATGTGGGAAATTCCCCAAAGTTGCAAGACCTTCCCAGGATGCTGATGCTGATTTTAGGAGATGCTAAATGGAATTTTTTAAAAATGATCTCTAAAGCAAGATGGTCCAGTTAATGCATTTAGTTTCATGGGAAAAGCCACCAAATCTCTCTAAGGAGATGAGGCCTGGCACATCTTTGTCTGGGTGTGGGGGCCTGTGAATTGAAAACTACTTCTCGAAATAAACATGTCAGATGTGAGTAAGATACAGAAGTCTCTCTGAGTTTTTCACTGTAAGACTAGTAATAAAAAGTGATTACAATATTACTTGATACTGATTGATTAAGAGGCAATGTCTGGCTTGGGTTTTTCTTCAGTTCATGTTCAGAGAGAAAAAAGACTATAATTCCCAGTACTCAGGGCTCATTCAGAATGATGAATCCAGCCAACTAAAGCCACATCTGAGGCTGGCTACATCCCCACAATGCAGCACCTTAGGTTAGTTTATTCTCTACCTCTATTTCCCTAATTAAGTGGTGGGTTTTGCTGAAAGTCAGCCTTCAGATTTACTCAGATCCATATAAATTATGTAGGAAAAGCAATGACAAAGAAAAAAGGAAGAGAGGAAATTAGGTATGTAGATGTCGGCCAATAACCCATAGGACATAGGGAATATTAAGTGCATTTCTAAACTGAAAATTCAGATTCTTCAGAAACATGTGAAGTCTAGATTCACTAAAAATATGAGGAAAACAGGGGTGATTTATTTGCTTTCGCTAAATTAAACTTCCCTAAGCAGGTGCCATCTTTCCCTTCTATATTGATGACATGTATAATATATTACCTTGAATGACTGTTATTTGGGTATTTGCCTACTCCTCAGTAATATGATGGAGGCAGCCAGTCTTTGTGATGGAGTACATGGGCTTTGACATCAAATAATTGGTTTGAGTACTGGATTAGTCTGTACTAACTCTATGACTCCGGGCAAAGTTGTTTGTCTTCCTTGATCCCCAGTTTCTTTCTTGTAAAGTGGAGATGACAACAGAACCTATACTATAACATTTTTTGAAGGATTAAATAAGATCATGCACATAAAATGTTCAGCGAAATACCCAGAATGTCATAAAGAGAGTAAGCAAACAATAAATGTTAGTTTATTATTAATATTATTATTATTATTATTATTATTATTATTTGAAGTGGAATCTCATTCTGTCACCTAGGCTGACTACAGTGATGTGATTATGGTTTAAAGCAGCCTCAACCTCCCAGGCTCAAATAATCCTCCTGCCTCAGCCTCCAGAGTAGCCAGAACTACAGTCATGTACCACCATGCCTGACTACTTTTTCAGAGATGGGATCTTGCTATGTTGCCCAGGCTGGTCTCCAACATCTGGACTTAGGCAATCCTCCTGAGTTAGCCTCCTAAAATGCTAGTATTACAGATATGTGCCATCTCACCAGGCCTTAATGTAGTTAATATTGGCATTTTTATGAAATTAGGAATGTAGAAAAGAGCAGTAATTCTAGCATGTACCCTATAAATTATTAATTTGTATATTTTCTGTGTTTCATGGGGTACATGCATCACATAATTATAAAGCAGGAGCTGTAGGAATAGTTCTGATGTGGTGGGTTTCCTAACTATCCTTTGAGTGAATATTCTATTTCTATCACTATGTACCCTTTCTTGTAACTTCTCTGTAGCCCTCCTGAAAACAAAGACTATTTGCTCATCTACTTAATAGAGTATTGGTGGATGTGGGAACCACATTGGTCTGTATGGTTTCTCATTCCATTCCACTGAAAGTCATGTAGAACTAGGAGAAATCATCCCTAGATCCAAATATCTACAGGGACCAGAGCCAGCAAACAAGGGAATGACTATAAGTTGGATTAGTCCATCTTATTCAAAATAGTGGTTTTTTTCCAAATATTCTAATGATTTTATAGTAAGTTATACTTAGAGGCTTTCAATGGTGGTATGATTGGCTTATTTATTTATGTATTAATTTATCAGTTATTTATTAAGAATTTACCACATGTTAAGGAGTGAAAATAAAAACACAGTCTCTGTATTCACAGAACTTAAAATATATAATGAACAAGCCAGAATATTAATTAAAATAAAACATGAACATTGTAACAGAGCATATACAGGCTGCTTTGACATCTAATAGAGAGATACCACCCAGTGACAGGAAAATATCTTGGATACGACAAAGTTCCCTTTTCCCACATTGTCCTTCCTCATATGGAGGCATCTGAGCAGGTCTTTTTTCCTGCCTTAAGGCTGGGATGTTGTTGCAGAAAGCAGAGGATAAAACAGATTTTCCTGACTTTTGATTGTCAAATATACAGGCTCTGAGGAAATGAAAAGGACTCCTGGCCCACAAAAATGATTCAGAATAAAGCATCATGAGAAAGAGCAAGGCGGCCTCCTGCCAAACACAACTTATTTTTTAGATGTAGAAAAAGAGAATACTCTTCAGGAGTTCACAGACAAACAGACATTGCTGGGTCCCTGAGAAAGATATTCTGTAATCTATTTCACAGGCAAAACCTCAAATGGGTATATTGGATCCATGAGAAGTTCTTTGCTTCCTAAGTAGATCCCAAACAGAACCAGGAGAGCAAACATGATTCTCCGTTGGTTCTAGACAGGCATAAAATGTTAGATTCACCATAATTTCCTCCCTCCATTGTGATGCTGAAGCCAACTTGTTCCTGTGTTAAGGTATATTCTGGCTATTTGAGTTATTCTATCAGGAATACATGAGGTGATATATTCACACACATGAAAAGGAAAATTTACTTAGTGAAAAATACTTCTACTGTTAACTAATTTAAAATATTTTAGTGTTCATTGTTTGAATAATGAAAGGCCTGTGTATGCCTACCTTTTTAAATAAAATTATCTGAACCAAGAGATAAATTCAGATTATAGAATAAGTTTTTTTTTAAACTAGAATGTATCATTCTACTAATTTGCAAATATCAAAATATCATAAATGGCTGTTAGAGATGGAAAAAGTAACAAGTCAACTCTCCTATCAGAGGAGACTCATGCAAAGATTATGTTATATTTTGATTACTAAGTTGTTGCATTTGACATGATAGATTATTTTTATAATCATGAGTAAGGTAAAATTTATTATAAAAAAACAAAAGAATGAAAGAAACGAGATGATTTCAAAAAGAATAGCAACTTTTTAATAGTACAAACCTAAGAAAAGTAACTATATGTGAAGATACCATAGTAAAATATAAAATGCCAGAAATATTTATTGAAATGCCTTTTTCAATGAAAGAGCCATTGGGGATAATTAATTTAGAGTTTCTATTTAAATTAAAACTAAAATTTGTAGTGCTATAATCTGGTACCAAATCTTATGCAATTTTCTGATGAGGATAAAATGTGGTTGGGTAGGAAGATAATGAATGGAAGACAGGGCTAACGTGCAGCTCCCACTTGAACAGACAGAACAGTGTGTGGAGGAGACTCATATTGTGAACTTTTCCTCCAAGAACCACCACAGGAACATATAAGGAACACTGAAATTCACTGAACCTTTGAAAGAAGTGGCTGCCACTGCAGATTCCATGAGACAGACATAAACTGTGAGATCCCAAGGTATGAGAGTGAGAAAACCTTCCTCCAAGGACACAACCCCACTGGGGAACCTAAAAATTCACATCATGTGCACCTCATCAGACCACAGTGGAATAAAACTGGAAATTTAATTACAAAGGGAACCCTCAGAACTATACAAATACATGGAGATTATATAATCTGCTCCTGAATGACATTTGAGTCAACAATGAAGTCAAGATGGAAATTAATTTTTTGAACTGAATGTTAATAGTGACACAACTTATTATAACCTCTGGGATACAGTGAAAGCAGTGTTAGGAAGAAAGTTGGTTACAGCATTAAATGTCTACATCAAAAAGTTTAAAAGGGCACAAATAGGCAATTTAACATCACACCTCATAAAACTAGAGAGGTAAGAACAAACCGAACCCAAACCCAGCCGAAGAAAATAAATAACAAAGATCAGAGGACAACTAAACAAAATTTAAACAAAAAAAGTACAAAAGTTAAATGAAACAAAATGCTGGCCCTTTGAAAAGATAAACAAAATCAATAGACCATTAGCAAGAGTAACCAAAAAAGGAAGGAAGATCTAAATAAGCTCAATTAGAAATGAAACAGGGGAAATTACAACCAATACCACAGAAATTCAAATTTCATTCAAGACTACTATAAACACCTTTATGCAGAGGAACTAGAAAATCTAGAAGAGCTGGATAAATTCCTGGAAATACACAACCTTCCTAGATTAAATCAGGAAGAAATAGAAATTCTGAACAGACTAATTGCAGGTTTTTGGTCTTAAATTCATATAACAATAATGATTATAATTACTTTTTACATTTGTGTGGTTGGCTCCAGTCCTAATATTTTTCAAACATTTGATGGATCTGTGGGAGAAGAAGAGAACAAAATCTTTCTAACAAGTGTTTTAGAAAAAAAGATATAAGTTGTTGCTGGAAGAAGCAGCTCACTGAATTTCTTAAGTGTTTTAGGGGAATATCCAAGAAAAAGAAGTTACAATTTGCTAATAGCTAAAATTTACTAAGTTATAATTTGATCTTGATTTAACTACAATAATACAAAAGATAATAAATTACCTTTTCTGCCCGTGGATGCCGCCGAAGCAGCATCGTTAAAGTCTCTCTTCTCCTTGCGATCATGTCTAAGTCAGAGTCTCCTAAAGAGTTGGAACAGCTGAGGAAGCTCTTCATTGGAGGGTTGAGCTTTGAAACAACCGATGAGAGCCTGAGGAGCCATTTTGAGCAATGAGGAATGATCACAGACTGTGTGGTAATGAGAGATGTAAACACCAAGCACTCCAGGGGCTTTGGGTTCATCACGTATGCAACTGTAGAGGAGGTGGATGCAGCCATGAATGCAAGGCCACACAGAGTGGATGGAAGACTTGTGGAACCAAAGAGAGCTGTCTCAAGAGAAGATTCTCAAAGACCAGGTGCCCACTTAACTGTGAAAAAAAATATTCATTGGTGGCATTAAAGAAGACACTGAAGAACATCACTAAGAAATTATTTTGAACAGTATGGAAAAATTGAAGTGATTGAAATCATGACTGACAGAGGCAGTGGCAAGAAAAGGGGCTTTGCCTTTGTAACCTTTGATGACCATGACTCCGTGGATAAGATTGTCATTCAGAAATACCATACTGTGAATGGCCACAACTGTGAAGTTAGGAAAGCCCTGTCAAAGCAAGAGATGGCTAGTGCTTCATCCAGCCAAAGAGGTCGAAGTGGTTCTGGAACTTTGGTGGTGGTCGTGGAGGTGGTTTCGGTGGGAATGACAACTTTGGTCATGGAGGAAACTTCAGTGGTTGTGGTGGCTTTGGTGGCAGCTGTGGTGGTGGTGGATATGGTGGCAGTGGGGATGGCTATAATGGATTTGGTAATGATGGTGGTTATGGAGGAGGTGGCCCTGGTTACTCTGGAGGAAGCAGAGGCTATGGAAGTGGTGGACAGGGTTATGGAAACCAGGGCAGTGGCTATGGCGGGAGTGGCAGCTATGACAGCTATAACAATGGAGGCGGAGGCGGCTTTGGCGGTGGTAGTGGAGGCAATTTTGGAGGTGGTGGAAGCTACAATGATTTTGGCAGTTACAACAATCAGTCTTCAAATTTTGGACCCATGAAGGGAGGAAACTTTGGAGGCAGAAGCTCTGGCCCCTATGGTGGTGGCGGCCAATACTTTGCCAAACCACGAAACCAAGGTGGCTATGGCGGTTCCAGTAGCAGCAGTAGCTATGGCAGTGGCAGAAGATTTTAATTAGGAAACAAAGCTTAGCAGGAGAGGAGAGCCAGAGAAGTGACAGGGAAGCTACAGGTTACAACAGATTTGTGAACTCAGCCAAGTACAGTGGTGGCAGGGCCTAGCTGCTACAAAGAAGACATGATTTAGACAAATACTCATGTGTATGGGCAAAAAACTCGAGGACTGTATTTGTTACTAATTGTATAACAGGTTATTTTAGTTTCTGTTCTGTGGAAAGTGTAAAGCATTCCAACAAAGGGTTTTAATGTAGATTTTTTCTTTTTCTTTTCCTTTTTTTTTTTTTTGCACCCATGCTGTTGATTGCTAAATGTAATAGTCTGATTGTGACGCTGAATAAATGTCATTTTTAAAAAAAAAAAATAAATAAATAAATAAATAAATTACCTTTAAATTGAATTTTGTCATGTATTTGTGCTTTCCAATTCGATTTTCACTAGTCATACTAAGAGAGATAACTGGTGTTCTATATCTGTGGGTCCAAACAACCATGGATTGAAAATATTTGGGGAAAAAATGGATGGTTATGTCTGCACTGAATATTTCAGATTTTTTTCTTTCCATTATTCCCTAACAGATGCAATATAACTGTTTACATAGCATTTACATTGTCTTAGGTATTATAAGTAACCTAGAGATGATTTAAAGTATACAGAGGACGGGCATAGGTTATATGCAAGTACTACACTATTTTATATCTGCACTTGAGCATTCACGAATTTTAACAGCCACAGGGTCCTGGACCAATTCCTTGTGGATTTGAGTGCTTGAATGTACAGCACAAGCATTATAACTCCTAAGAGAAGACACCCTCAGAAGTTAACTGCATTTCTAGGGTCATGTAATTCATATCTACTAATTCTTTATTTACCAATCTTTCCACTCTTCAACTTCCCATTACGAACTCTCAGTCACAAAGATGTTTATTCTCATCATCTCTTCACTCCGATTGTAGGTGGCCCCTAGGCTATCCGTAGGTCCAGCATGGAAATCATACCAAGTGCTGCTGTATTTGGTGGCTTCTAGTCACCGGCAATTTGTTAGATGCTGTATCACTGATGCACTTAAAACAATCTTTGCCTGTGGATCCTCATAGTTTTCCCTGGTCCACTCATACTTTGAAAGTGTCAGATTTTTTTGCTATCCAAATGGCTTGGCTGTTTGGCTTTTTTTAGCATCTATTAGAAATTGGAACATTATTCCACGGTCTTTGTATTTATTTGCTTCCAATGAGATATCTCATAGATTCTCTAATTTCTGTTGTCCCTGGACTCTGTCTTTGGTCCATAGGCCTCAATCAATAAAAGGTACTACACATTTCCTAATGAACATGAAATGGCTTACCTAGTCCTTAACTATTAACTCTTAATTTTGAGAGAGGCTTTCAGAGCAGAGCCACCATCTGGTGGAAATAGACTGTAACAATACTGCATACCTGTGCCTTTCCTGGCTTACTTCTGGCTTACTTCTCACAATTTTCTATTCCTATAAGTGTAAGTGGATGTATCTTTTGTATTTTAGTTACAAAAAATCCACACTGGGTAGTCTAGTTGCGTCATCCACAACTGGGCTTAAAACTAGACCACCTGGCCTGGACTAGCAGAGACCATCTATCACAGTACACTGAATATAGCTGCACTAAGCATTCCTTGCTTGAAACACTTCCTTCTTTATTATGACTTTTTTTATCCTTTGGCAAATGTGATCAGGGTGGTTCTCAGTAATTCAATTTTATTGCTAACCTGAAACAACAATGTAAACATGAGAGAAAGAGATGAGGGGAAACGGCAATCTAGTTTTAAGGAGATAAACCACTTTCTACAGCCTGGAGAGGATTATCAAATTCCATTTAACATGTAATTCAGTAGAACACAACCTAATTAGGTTTGCAAACATACACATGTCATTATCACAACATTGCTGAATACAAGTCAATCGACATGTGAGAGCACATGTGGATAAATGGAACAGTTACTTCCCCAGAGCTGAAAATCACAACATTAAAATCTAGTCAAGGGTGAAATATCTTTTTATATTGGTATAATATTTCTCTGGCTTTCCCCAAGTAAAAAAAAAAAAAAAAAAAAAAACTGTTGTTTTAAAATCATACATACTCTTAAGTCTAAGTTACCCATATGGTTAACATGTGGATTGGGAAGTAAATATAAACCTGAAGTGTCAGAAAACTTCAGGTATCCTAAGCTCACATGCTTTTGTTGGTCAGGTAAGGGAGCAGATAACTGATATTATAGGCCAGGAAGGTCCTTTGCCTTTGTTTTGAAGTATCTGGTCTGATTTGTCCTGAGTGGTGAGTCTGGCTTGAATTTTTTTCTTATTCTCAGGAGAAGCTGCCAACTCAAAATGAGAATTTACTCTTTCTCCCTGCATTCAGTTGGCAAGTCCCAGTCATCACTCTATTTTAAAAGACAGTCTCTAACAGGGACATTCGCCTCAGCCATCCTTCCACAAATTACCATGCTCAATGACATTCAACTAGCTATTTAACAATTCTAACTTCTCCAACTTGTAAATATTTACTACTTAATGGGCACCCTCAACCATATATTTATTAAGACATAGAGAAAAAGGAACTGTGGCCTCTCAAAGGAAATGTGAACTTGTAGAATTTGTCTGGTTGCCATTAATAATTAAACAGAAGACAGAAATTCAGGTATACACCAATTATTTAGCAATGATAATTGCCTAGGATTGTTCTGGGTGCCAAGACAATTTAAAATGCATACACTGAGGTAGAAAACAGACATTAAAAAACAATAGACTACCGTAGGAAGAGAGAACCTATCTCATGAGGGCAACCACATTCATCTCTGTTTTCATGTCAGACATCACTAGTCAATTACTGTATACTTCTGAGCCCAGTTAGATTCTTAGGCATCTGTCTGCATAGCATTCCAGGCAATGTCTGCCAATTAAATTGTGTTAGCACTAGTTGAAACTTTTACTTGTTATCCTTGTGTTGAGACTGCAATTTTCCCTAACACCATGTAGTTTACACATTCCAAATCCTTCAACAGTCAATCTGAGAAAACACTAAACATGTGTTTGTTTACTTAATAGATAAATTAAAAATCTTCCCCCACCCCCAAATGTGTACACATTATAGCTCCTCCTAAAATGGCATCAGTTGTTAAAATTTCAGTGAAAAATTCTCAATCATCTTTTTCCATCTTCTTTCTTCATGAACACATCATTATTGCTATGGTAATTATCCTTCTTTGGTCTTCAGCTTTTCTTTATTTTTTATTTCCAAACTCTTTTGAAGCAGATGAATTTAAGCATCTGAAGGGATTATATGGGTTCAAACAATGTGTTACAAATAATAGTGTCCATAACCACTTACATTAGAATTCACTGGGGAGTATTCTAAAAACAGAGATACCACTACAGACCTAGGAAAACAAAATTTCAGAAGAGAAATATTAAAGTGTATGTATGTGGTGTGTGTGTGTGTGTGTGTGTGTGTGTGTGTGTGTGTAGAAAGGTAAGCAGCATGTAAGTTTAAAAACCTCCCATGTGATTCTGATGGGTAGTCACTGAAGATTGCATTGTTTTCTTCCCATTCATCTCCAAAAGCAATTGAGTCTGAGAGAACAAATCACCAAGATGTGAATCTTTTCTATGAAAGTTTCAATTTCTGAGCTTCAATTCTATTTTTGAACTTCAGGTATATACTAGTGTCTTAATACTAGTAAGTTTGTCTTCCCCTTATACTTTTTATCTTTTAAAAATGCATGCCTTCTCCCAGCACTTTGGGAGGCCGAGGCAGGTGGATCACGAGGTCAAGAGATTGAGACCATCCTGGTCAACATGTTGAAACCCCGTCTCTACTAAAAATACAAAAATTAGCTGGGCATGGTGGCACGTGCCTGTAATCCCAGCTACTCAGGAGGCTGAGGCAGGAGAATTGCCTGAACCCAAGATGGCTGATCGCTAACAGCTTGGGATTGTAGCTCCCAGTGAAAGCCCAGAAAACGAGAGGATGCCACACTTTCAGATGAATTTTCGTCGCCCACGGACCAGAAGATTTCCAGTGGAGGAGCCCCGCGGGTCGCCAGTGCGACTTGTGGCCTGCACATTGGTTTTGCCGGCACCTCGGCCTGGCAGCTCTTCGTGCAGAGTAAACGGGACTGGTTCCCCTACTGACTGGTGTTTGGAGCTCTGTGAAGGCAGAGCCACTTGTTGCGGACTCAAGAAGGAAGCCAGACCGGAGATTCCCAGGCAGAAGAGCACCATCAGTCTTATCGCTGCTGTTTTGGCCGGCACAGTGGGTCGCTCGGATTCCAGCACTGGTAATCAATAAATTGGACATCCACTCAGAAACCTAATTAGAAAGGCGGTAATTGTAAAGACAACAGATGGATAAATTTATAATAAAGGGAAAAAACCATCCTAAAAAGGCCGAGAATACCCAAAATCAGAACCCCTCTCCCTCTACAGGGAATTGCAATTCCTCATCAACAACAGAACAAGCCCTGATGGAAAAGGACTGTGTTCCATTATCTGAAGTAGGCTTCAGAAGGTGGATGATAAGAAACTTGTTCTAACCCAATGTAAAGAAACTAAGAACTTTGAAAAAAGGTTTGACGAAATGCTAAAAAGAATGGACAATATAGAGAGGAATATAAATGAACTAATGGAGTTGAAAAATACAACACGAGAACTTAGTGAAATATGCACAAGTTTGAATAGCCGAATTGATCAAGCAGAAGAAAGGATATCAGAGGTCAAAGACCAACTTAATGAAATAAAACGAGAAGACAAAAATAGAGAAAAAATGATAAAAAGGAATGAGCAAAGTCTCCAAGAATTATGGGACTATGTGAAAAGACCTAATCTACATTTGATAGGTGTACCTGAATGTGATGGAGAGAATGAATCCCAGCTGGAAAATACTCTTCAGGATATTATCCAGGAGAATTTTCCCAATCTAGCAAAGCAGGACACTATTCAACCCCAGGTAATATAGAGAACACCACAAAGACATTTCTCAAGAAGAGCAACCCCAAGGCACATAATTGTTAGATTCACCAGGGTTGAAACGAAGGAGAAAATACTAAGGGCAGCCAGAGAGAAAGGTCAGATTACCCACAAAGGGAAGCCTATTCGACTTACAGCAGATCTCTCAGCAGAAACCCTACAAGCCAGAAGAGAGTGGGGGCCAATATTTAACATCCTTAAAGAACAGAACTTTCAGCCTAGAATTTCATATCCTGCCAAACTAAGCTTCACAATTGAAGGAAAAATAAAATATTTTATGAACAAGCAAGTACTCAGAGATTTTATTACCACCAGGCCTGCTTTACAAAAACTTCTGAAAGAAGCATTACACACAGAAAGGAACAACCAGTATTAGCCTTTCTAAAAATATATCAAAAAGTAAAGAGCATCAACATAAAGAAGAATTTACATCAACGAATGGATAAAATAGCCAGTTAACATCAAATGGCAGTAAACCTAAATTTAAATCGACTAAATCCCCCAATCAAAAGATACAGCCAAAACCTAATGGTATACTACATCCAGACCCATTTTATAACCAAAGATACACAAAGACTCAAAACAAAGGGTTGGAGAAAGATTAACCAACCAAATGGAGAGCAAAAATAAATAAATAAACAAAAAGCAGGAGTTGCAATTCACGCATTTGATAAAACAGATTTCAAAGCAACAAAGATACGGTGGTAAAAGGATCAATACAATAATAAGAGCTAATGATCCTAACACCCAGATACATAAGACCCATAAAGAGATTTAGACTCAACAAGACAGAAAATTAATAAGGATATCCAGAACTTGAACTCAGATCTGACACAAGTAAACTTAATAAGTGTTTATAGAGCTCTCCACTTTAAATACACAAAATATACATTCTCTACTTTAAATACACAAAGTATTGATCAGCCATTATTAATACCCATTTGTAGAATAAAGCAATATTCCTGTTCTCTCTCCCTCTTTTTCTTCCTCTTTCTTCCTCTCCTTCTCTCCTTTTGTTTTTAAAAAAAAAAAAAAAGAAAAAAAAAAAACAGAGAATTGCCTGAACCCAGGAGGCGGAGGTTGCAGTGAGTCAAGATCGCGCCATTGTACTCCAGACTGGGTAACAAGAGCAAAACTCTGTCTCAAAAACAAACAAACAAAAAAATGCTTGCCTTCTGATATGAAACTCTGTTCTTAGGATTTAGCAAACAATCAACAGAAAAAAATGAAGCTCTCTAGTCAAGAAATTCTCATTGAACTTATTTCCATTATTAAGTGAGGACTTTAAAAGGACACAATTAGGCGTAAAAGAATGCATCCTTCTTTTGCTCCATCTCTAAGGAAATAACTCTGTTTCTTATGCAGCCTTACTTAAATCACTTCTGTCTTACCCATTTTTCATGATACAATAATATTAAAAATTAAAAAGCTGGATATACCTGTGTATATATTTAGTGCATGGTAAAAATATATTTTTGTCAAAAGAATTAGTTTGCATTATTTTACATAAGTTGTGTCAGTTCACCACATTTCCAACCTAAACTATTTTCTTGTACTCAAGGTTTTATATTCATCTGTGTATTCTATGTAGACATTTGATTTATGACCAATAAATCTGATTATCCTTTTGACAATCTGAGAGTCTTACTTGACATCACAACTTTCTTTGTCCAAATTGAAATAAATAGATTTCTTATTTTACTTTGACTATTTTGAATATAATATTTCAAAATATAATACTTAATATGTATTTCAATTTGGGACAAACCTAATTTTCCACAATAAAAAATTAAAGTCTCATGCAAGAGCAACTGATTGGCCACAAGCACTTTAAAAATAATGATTTTGGTTCTTTCTTGGACAAATTTTGTCCTTTTTACATTTACCTTCTTCAGAGATTAGTTGAAAATGGGGGAAACTATTCCTAATCTATGATTTCAACAGAGAGGAAGTTATAATTGTTGCACAGAATCTAGGCTACTTATTTTAATTTGAGACATGCATTGAACATGAGTTTTGAAAAAAAAAAAAACTCTGATCCAAGGGGCAGTTATTTTCTGTAATTATTCATAAACAGCCTCTAATTGCAGGAATAAATTTCCTAGATAACTATCAACTAACATTAGTTCAACCAACAAACATTCTTTGGGTACTTACTATGCATAGATACTGTTCTGTGTATTAGAAAGAAAATTCTGGGAAACTGAAAATAACCATTTGAATAGTGTAAAGTCGCTACTTCCACAAAGTTGACTTTCTACTAGGCTCAAAGACAGAGAATATGAGTTTTTCATGAAGAATCAAAGGTCCTGAGCTATAGTTTCAGTATTGACTGCTGTAGTTTTATCAGCACCAGCTATGTGATAGTAAATACCTACAGTGAATAAATCTTTTAGCCTTTCTGGCATTGCATATGTTTCTACTAGATCCTTATATCATGATCCAATTTAAAAATATTCATGAAGAGGAAAAGGAGTAAGGAAAGATATGAGAAAGAGATTTGTTTGGCTAAAATCATAGGCACTAAAGAAGTTATGCATAATCACTTTTAATAAGAGTCTACGTTAATTTTGGAGCAGCTGATTTCTCACATAATAAGACCTGTCAAATGCAAGTCATCTCATTGTCCCCACAATATGAGTAGACATTTGTATTATCTGGAATAGAGCAGATAGATATTGCTATTATGGGAAAAAAGGAAAGGTGACAGGAATGTCCCATTTATGTCCCATTTCTTGGTACGGTAGGGTCACATTTCATTTTAATGTGATTAGGGACCATTTGACACTTTAATCAGGGTGATATCTCACATGCCAGGAACACTTAGTCTGGGACTGGAGACTGAACATTGACATTTGTTTTCTCCCCATGTTCAGTGGATCACTGTCACTCCAAGCTGGGGGGTATCAACAGGTGTTTGGCAAAGATTATGGTTAAAACACTTTGGTGAATTCTCCTTGGTCAAAGACCAGATGACAAACAGAGCAATTCTTTTATAAATGTACTTCTTAAGGATTAAGCTAGCCTATCTTCATTTTATGCTTCTCTTAGTTCTGGGCTGTCTCTCTATACTGAAGTGTTAACCTGACCTAAATCCAGGTGGCATATGCTATTTAACAGGCTAATCCTTTTATACTTCAGTGGAGGTCAATTTTGGCCAACGTTAATCGGTGATACAGGTACCAGACTAGTATTTTTTGAGAAAATGTCACATTTAATTATTATTACTGAACATAAAGACAAATATTTTTATTCCCATTTCACAAATGAGGACTCTGAGACTCAACGACATTAAATTGCTTACTTCAAAGTATAGACCTTATAAGTGATATGGAAACTGATTATTTCTTTGTGTGTCCTACATCACTGAGAATATTAAACCAGCAGTAGGAGACCTTCCACAGATAAACATCCCCATCACTCCCTGCCCCACCCCAACATCTGAACCCATATACTCTTTCTTTCCTATAACCATAGATAAAACATCCATGCTCATTTCCAAAGCTAATATTTCTATTTGCATACTAAATTTTACTCTCTCTTATCTACCTAAGAACAATTCTGCAGAAATTGACCCTCCTACATTAACAACATTTTTTCACTCACTGTCATATCTTTCTCATTACTATACACATGCTACTATTACTCCGATCTTCACAACTTTTTTCTTCACTCAATTTCTCTTGTCAGCTTCCAGCCCATTTCTTTACTATCTTCTGTTGCAAAACTCTTCTAAAAACACCTCTGTCTTCACTGTCTCTGGTTCTCTCCTCACATCCTCTCCTAAAATTACTTTAATTTGGCTTTGTTGAAATTGGGCATATTATGGTCACAAGTGAGCTCCATCTTACTAACTTTTATAGTCTATTCTCAGTCCTCATCTTCCTTGACTTACTAGCAGTGTTTTACACAGTTGGTTATTCTATTCCCTTGATATATTCTCTTCCTTTAAATTTTGCAACAACACATTTCCTCGGTTTTTCCCTTATGCCACTGGCTCCCCCTTCATAGATTTGTAGTCCCTTCTCTTTTATTAACCTCCTAATATTGCAGTGCTCCGGTGCTCAGTCACGAATCCTCTTCACTTCTCTGTGACTTCTCAGTCATGAATCCACTTCACTCCCTTGGTGAAACCATCCAAGCTGATACTTTACATACTATCTCCATGTTGGTAAGTCCCAGATTTGGGTTTCCTAGCTGTACATCTCTCACAAATCCTAGCCAGCATATAACTGCCTACTCAATATCTGCATTTGGATGATCAATAAACATTGCAATTTGACATAATCAAAACTGTATCCTTGGCCATCATTAGTCATATTTGTTTCTTTCACTGATGGCTACAAATATCTAGAATGGAGTACTTACTAGGCATTCAATAACTATTCCTTGTTTAAATGAATTAATGAATAAATGTCTACTCCCTGGCATAGTTGCTGGCACAAAATCTGGAATTCAATAAACGCTTTTAAACAAATGGATGAGTAAATAAAAGAATGAAAAAATGGCAGGACATGATTTGAATTCTAGGTCATTCCTTACTCCTCAGACCTAAATTTAATGTATTTAAAGGAATAAAAATTAACTTATGAAATAAGAATTAGTCAGATGTCTCCTGTTAACAGAGCAGTTCCTAACCACTGCATCTAAATTCACCAACAATGCCCAATTCCCAATGCCCACTCATTGTCTATTGCAACTCTGGAATTTCCATATAGGACTTATTATTTTATCTAATTACTTTGTTCCCTTGATTATTTCTTTATTTTGTTTTTAGAATTTTTACTCTATGAGCAGAAGGAACTTTTAAGTCTATTACTGCATAGAAGAATGCCTAGCACATAGCCCATGCTCAATATCATCTGTGAAATTAATGAATTAATATAATAAAGAGTAATACCTCTAAGATTCAAATTAAATCATTTGGATTATAAATTCCATGAGAGAGAAGAAGATAAACAAGAGCTGTAATTGGTAAATTAAAGTCTTCATAGAATAGGTATCACCTGACCCAGAGATGAAATTAGTCATAATTTTACAAAGAATAGTTTGTAGCACCAAGTGTAGTGTTCAATTTCTGTACGTGCCAAGAAATTCTCAGCATGTTCTTTCTCCCACCTACAAATGGGTAATGCTATAGCAGTTTCTCAACACTTTTTTCATTATTCCTCTCTAAGGAAACTTTTTAGACATGTTTTTTTTTTCTAGTAGCCCTATGACATTTTAATTCCACAGACACACTGTATATGTGTTAATGTACTATATGCACATTTATACTTTACATGTAGAGACTAAAGGTTTTTTATTACTATACCTGTAAAAGACCCAATTTTCACCCCTTTGTGAAAGATATTTTAAAAGACGTTGAGAAGGTACTCTCTACAGTACCAGAAAGATTGCTAACTTCTTGACCAGAACTATGTTCTCTTATTTCAGACATCACAGTTTTTGAGCAGATGCACTATTTTTGCCATATTTTTTGTTTTTTGTTTTAGATGTGTTGATTTTCCAAATAACAGACCGGCAATTCCAGGTGACTATTGTGCGTATAACGCCAACCCCACATTCCCTTCCACATTTCCCTCTCCTGCTACAAAGCCTTCATCATTTGGCTTCCACATAGATTTACCAAGGGATTTTGGATTTCACTCTTGAGACAAAAATTAATCAGGCTTTAGGAATTCATGTATGTAACATTATTGAAGACTCTGTTGAAAAAAAGTTCAGCTCTGTCTGCTCAAGAAGCTACTTGCACTCATTGATGTCATTTCAGAACATGGAGACTTCCTTCTTCTTTCCTTTCCCTGCTTCCAATGTTTGGATTTGACACACTTAATTTACAGAGAGGAGAATAAAACCTAGATTGGCAAAGTGACTTCTCTGAACTCCCTCAAGTAAAGAGCAGTTCCCTGCAAGTTTTCTTGACCCCTGCTACAGGGTTTTTTCCAGTATATCCCACAGAGCCTACATAGAAATAAAAGGTACTGTACAAAGTGTTTTGCTATGGTCTGTGGAAGAATTTCAGTTTAGAAAAACACAATGTACAGTACCATCATGAATGCAAAGGTACCAAGGACCAAGCATAACGACATAAACAATAGTGGAGGCTGAGGAGCATTCGATAGAGATTCTATGTCCCAAGAGCATTCAAGTCATGAGTTCACAACACTGAATGTCCGACTGAAAAAAAAATTCAAGTCAAATTCTGAGCTACTCTAGCACATACCATGCCTTTGTGTGAAAAGGAATATGAATGTGAGCATTTGTATAAATCACAAACATGTAACCATTTTGAATGGATGAATTAATAAAAGAAACCCTCTCTGGGGTGTTATAACTTTTGGAATTAGATAAGGCTCAATAATTTGAGACTGTTATTTGGGAAACATCAGAATCAAATCAATGGTTACCTGATGTGACCTTGTAACCCAAGACCTTAGAAGGTATGTAGTGTCACAGTGCTCCTTCTGTTAACTGGAAAAGAAAACCACCATGCGAACCACATCATGGACCTCTGCTGCCCTCCATGCTTTTTTTTTTCCTATGAGAACATCATTGACTTGCTCTGGAGGCTACATACCTTAGCAACTTGAAAATATTCTTAGCAGGCCTCCAAAACTAAGGATGGGGCAAGAGGATGCAATATATATTAATACCTTAAGTATAAAATAGCTCTGGAATACTTTTAAATTTAAAAAAAATATCCTTTCTTATGATTTAGTTTCCTTTCTACAACTTTCTTTATTTCAATTAATGCTTTTCCTCATTCATTCCTTCAGCAAACTCTACTAGCTCTATCTTTAAAACCCCTCCTTATCTTCCTCAGTGCACTGCCATCTTATGCCATGTGGTTGACTGCAACAGTCTTCTCACTGTGACAGCCTGTATAGTAGCCACTAGCCACATGTGATCATCAAATGCTCAGAATGTGGCTGGTCTGGATTGAGATATGCTGGAAGTATAAAAAGAATACTATATTTCAAAGACTTGATATAAATCTTTGAAAAATATCTCACTGGGTTACATAAAAGCCATCATTAATATTAAGTTCATCTAGGGGTTTTGTTTTTACTTTCTATGTGGATTATAGAAAATTGAAAATTATACATGTGGCTCTGTTTTGTGGTTTGCAATACATTTCTATTGGATGGTGCTGTTCTAACCGGTCTCCCTCCTTACACCTTTGCTTCCTTTTACTCTATTTTCAAATCTGCCACCTGTTGAAATATGAGTCAGATTGTGGCACTACTGTGCCTAAAGATGTATTTCCTTTCTACTTAGGAAAAAAAAAAGTCTTTACCATAATCTGCAGGGCTCTATTCTATCTGACACTCACTTCATACTATTACTATTCATATCCTGCTACTTTTCTGGTTCCCACCATTCTAGCAACACTGGCCTTTCACTTCTCCTGGAATTCCATTGCCTATTGCCTCTGTCTGGCAATACACGGCTTTTTTCTTCACTTCTTTTAGTTTCTCTCCATCTTTCAAAACCCTCCTTCACTCTGTCCCAATACTTGATATCATTCATTCCTACTTCAATTTATTCTCTCAACCACTTATCATTCATTAATAATATGTATGTAGGTATTATATATATATATATATATATATATATATATATATATATATATATAATTTAATGTTTGTCTTTCCCCCAATAATGTAAGGTCTCTGATGGCTGGCAATGCATATTATATGTTTATACTTATATTTCCAGCACTTAGAATAATGCCTGTTGCATAGTCAATATTCAGTAAATAGCCATGGAGCAAGAATTTGTTCTAACGCCTCACTATAGCCTCATGGCCCTCTATGAAAGTTCTGCTTACTTACCTCATCACTGTGAATTCTCACCTAACATTTTCTTTCAGTTTATACCATTGTATAACCTGTTTTTATTCCTTGAAAAGGTCAAATTTATCCCTATGTCCAGACTTTATTTAGTTTTTCTACATCTAGAATATTCTTAACCCCAGATCTGACTTATCAAAAACATCAAAGTAAACAAGACAGATGAGGTTCAGTTTTGTTTGGAAAATTAAAAATCAACTAATATGTGAAAAGTTTAAAGACAGAGATAACCACAAGGAAATTCTATGCTTTTTGAAATAGTGAATGAAAAACAGTGTTGCAAACAAAATAAGGAGAAAATGTGACCTACCTGTTTTCTTACATAATATGACCTTTCTCACTATTATATTACTGCAAAGATCCCTGTCTCACCCTACACTGCACACTCACAGTCTTTACAAAGTTTCAGGAAGAGAAACTGATGCTCTCATCATGCCTCCTAGCAATTCCTAACACTTTCTTCCAGCTAACAAATTAGCAAATTAAAAGCTGTGATCAAGATATTGGCAACCTAGCACTCCAGAGCTTCTCTTAATGAGGCACTGGCTTCAGGGCTGTCGAAAGGGAAATGCTTCATGGTGTCACAATCAGAGAAGAGCCACCATGCAAAGACAAAACAGCCAGTGCCATAAGGGGTACAGAGAACCTCCTTATCCCAATGCAGACCCACTCCCACCAACACTCACACTCTCTTTGATCAATCCCAGTAAGAAGCAAGTTCTTAATACTTAGGCACTGAATGAATGAAATGATACAATGACCAGACAGAATGGCATGACTATTGAGATGGATAGAATCTGTCTGTGTCCATGTCAACTCCTTAAAAGCCCAGTGACAATTGCCATGTTGTTTATTCTTTGTAAGATTAATTCCCATTATCTATAAAATAGAGTCAATGATACCACTTTCATGAGGCTGTCATAAATGTAATAAATAAAAAACACTGCTTATAGTTATGGGCACATTATAAGCACTAAGTGAGGAGTAAGTACTATTATTTCCAGGCTGCATTATATGTGTCACATTGCCAAACTCTCCTGAGGCCACTGGAGATAAGGGTGCTCTCTTTCCCTCCTAGAGCCTGGTATCATATTCTGCCTGTTCCCATGAGTGTGAGTATGTCTAGCAGAATCAGACCAGTCATTCTTTCTTATTAGTCTTCAGGGAGGAAAGTCATTTCCTATAAAACACATGGGCACAGACGTAAATGAGACATTAAAGATCCCTTAGCCTAACTCCATCACTTTACAGATGAAGAATAAGTCCCTTAGGTGGAAAGGCTTTTCTACAGAAGCACATATATTTTCTAAGGGTCTTAGTTAAGCCCTTTCCAATCAAAGAAGATGGCCCAAGAGGTAATGGTGTTATGCCTGAAACTACTCTTAGCTCCAAATCAGGATTTTAGGCATCCCTAATTATGTCTATAGTTAAGCAATAAAACATTAAAAATTATAAAGGATCAATCAGGGAGTCAGCCTAATTTACCTAATGAAATATTCTAGGAGACATTAATCCAGCAGAATATGTAGTTGAAAATTGTTAAATACTTCCTGAAGTCACCAGACACTGAGCCCACAGTGTGATCCACTGAGTAACAAGCACACCCAGAACCTGCTTCTTACTTAGGGCAAGAGATTAAGATGGAGAAGAGACATATTGAGGGAAATATCACAAGTTATAAGCATTCATAGGAACATGTACTTTTATCATTTGAATGAGTATGAAGAGGTTTTTTGCATTCAATTCCTGCTCAACAGAAATTCTTGATTGGGTTAGTGTGGCTAACTGGTTTCTGAAATGCAGGGCCAATGGTAGCAATTTAAGTATCTTTGGCATTATGTGAGTATTACTCTGCAGCGAACTCTTAATGTACTATGGAAATAATTTTCTGGTCAGCTCACTTGGAACAATAAGATGTATTCATTTTTGCTTCCACTTGGCTTTTAGGGTTGAAGGTGAAAAGGAAAATTAACACTTTTGCCTGTACCAGAGGTACTTCCAGAAGACTAGCAATCTGCCAGTGGCAGTCAGTCTTTTTCTCTAAATCTGGAAATTAGGCAGACAGGATGTTGCAGCTATACAGGTATTTTAGAACAGAAAGAGAGTCACATGTTTTCATATATCTCCTCGTGTCTTCCAAGCCTCCAACTTTAAGGAAAAATGATTAGCTTTTTTTGCTTTGTAGTTGTTGTACAGAAAAAACTTGACAAACCCAATAATGTATACTCAGATCCCACTTCAAGAAAGCCCTTGCTGCTCAGCTTCCAGGACTCTGGCCAGCAGAAAGCCTCCAGCTACTAGCTCCTATGAGCTGGCCTCAGTTTTTCAACCATGTTTGGCTCAAGTCAGTGACTGGAAAGGCTTTGATACAAGGGCTGAGCTGTTTCTGCCAACACAGGAATCTTCTAATGGGTAATCTTTGCTCTGAGGCACCTCAATGCACTGCTAGAGACTTTGTAAGTTCAATATTTTGGTCTGACAGGTCTCCCTTCCCAATTCTGTATTTTCCCCTTTTCTTTCACAGGCCTTTCTTCCCAATAATTTTTTTGTTTCACTCTTAATTTTGGCTCTGGGTTTGTTTCCCAGG